>CM057345.1:41621947-42306947 GCA_030015575.1 Agapanthus africanus | reverse complement strand
TGTCGTTGACATATAGCACCTAAACTGGTGATACACCACATATTACACTTACGGTCGCAGAAAAGAAAGTGAAAAAATACAACAGTTGGAATCCGTAACCACCTTAGACATCATAAACCCAACGTATCTCATACATTGGATTTCATGCCCAACCAAATGAATTCCTTAGACATCGCATGCCTAACAATTATAAATCCCGCATTTTAGTCTCAATATTGAAAAAACTTTCCAATAGCCTGTCGGGTAATTCAACAAGATTCCCGATAACCTGATCAAATGCTCGTCGGAAACTTTATTAGACGGCCGCACCCCCCGATGACGTCGACGAAGTGCACTAAGGCGGAACACCGCTGCCGCGAGCACCCGAATAGATGCTTTTGGCGATGAGGTTCTCCTACAGTCACTTGGTCGGGGCTATGGGGCATGGCTATCTAGTAAGGTTACCCGGCGAGTATCCGCGTACGCTACGTAATTGCGACAGACTTTTGATCCACATCAAAATCCCGTGGCAACCGATCAAATGAGACTAAACCGCTAGATTTACAAAATTCAAACTAGTTATCACAAAAATAATTATAGTGGATTCCAAATATTGTATCACAATCACAGAAAGCTAGGCGACGTTAAATATTTCGATCGAATCAACAAATCCCCAAATTTCCCAGAAATCTCAACACTTGAGCACTGTTAAAGTTAACCAGAGACATACCACAGTACCCACGGACCTACAGCTGAATGGCACGACCCAAGCCTCTTAAGTGGCGCCGCGGATCCGCCGCCAAAACCATGTTTTGGCCACGGATCCGCGGTCACTTAGACGAGTTAGGGTTTCGTTCTTCAGGTATGTCCATAGAATTCCCTGCATGTTTTTCTGAATATTTTTAACATGAAAAAATCCAACTTTTGGAAAAATTTCCAGAAAGTGGGAAAATTAGGGTTTTCGGAGTTCGATCGGACTTTTAATTTCGCCTACGGAACGCCTAATGCTCTAGTTAGGCTCTGATACCACTATAAGGTTCCTTAGCACCCTCACGGTGTTTACAGAGGCATCGAACATGCCATTTCAAAATTTTCTAGAGAGCTAAAGAACCCGAACGAGGATCGAACTAGAGACTTAGGATTATCTAGATTGTAAACACTTTACAAACTAAAGAGAAGAAGGAATACAACCTTTGTAGACCGGTCCTTCACTTCTAAAGCTCCATATTGTAGTCCCTTCGCTGCGAATGGTGAACTCCCGGACTCTAGAGAGGGTTCACTTGAAGAAACGAACAAGCTTGCTCAATGTCTTCGTGGCCGAAGGTGATCTACGTCGAGGAGACTCGAGCTCATGCTACCTCTTCACTAATATGTGAATTAGGGAAGCAAACACCCTAAACTAAATAGCTAATAGTACAGGATGATGAAGTAGGAAGTATGCTCACTTTAGTTTATTTTTCTCACAAGGTTTCATCACTTAGAAAAAGCTAGCAAGCTTTTTCTCTTGAAGAAGAAGAAGAAGTGATGAAGAAAATGAATGAGAGAGTGAGGTTAGAATTGCAACCATGTTGAGTTATTGTCATGCCTAACTCATGTAGAGAATAAACCATAGTCTAAGGTTAAGGGTTGGGTTAACAAATATTTTAAGCTAGACAAAAGAGTGGACTTTGTCAATGTTTTCTACAAGCTTCTCCAAGCTTCAACCATGACTCGTTCCAAATCTTTTGTGAATTACTTAATGATAAATAAAACCCAAACATAAACCCTAGCATGGTATAAGTCTCATACATACATGTTGCAAGTGTAACCTAGCATGACACAACAATATATATCACACATATATTTTGTGTACAAAAAGAAAATAATACAATTAACATATATCACACATATATTAATGTATTATCAAGTGAGAAAAAGTAATATTTAAGTGAGCTATTATTAGTTAATGTAATTTAATATATCAAATATATAATTCTACATTAAATTATTAAATCAACACTTGATTAATAATCCGGCTATATTACATATAACCGACTAATATCAAAAGTAATAACTTATCGAATCAACACTTGATCCGATAACTTGGCTATATATCTTATAACCTATGATGTCACTAATCGCGAGAATAGAATGCGGTATCACATACTCGCATTAATCTCGGTCCCGCACATATCACATATGTGCTCCTACTCCGTTTCGCATGAACCAGGAAACCTCTATGTTGGACTCTAAAGGCTCGATAATACGCCGGCAGTAGGTGATGATCATATCAAACACCCACAAGCCGCAAGCGGTCTACTAAACGTAACGGCCACCCGGGTATTAGGCGATCAGAAGTTCAACAAGCAAGCCTGCTCGTACTCCTGCGAATCCAATCAGTAACACTACCGTACAGTCCGGTCTCTTCGTCTGATATGTCGCAAATCATAGCCTGAGGGTGCTATAACGTCAGACCCCAATAGCTTGATAAGTCATGCTGATGCAAGGTCCATAACGGTTCGAGAAACTACTGGTAACACTTACCAATAAATCTCAGCAACCCTGGTCAGAGATTTCCTGTTATGGTCATGTTCCCTGATAAAAATCAGGAAATACCTCAATGAGGTATCACGTGCTCACACGTGACCAAGGGTCACGTGTTGACAGGTGATAGTTTCCTATGAACTCCACTTTATAGAATTAAAATTCTAAATCAAACGAAAATGTAACAAAACAGCTAAGGAAATACCTCAATGAGGTATCACGTGCTCACACGTGACCAAAGGTCACGTGTTGACACGTGATAGTTTCCTAAAATCTTTACTTTACAGAATTAAATTCTGAATCAAACAAAAGTGTAAAAAAACGGCTAAGAAAAGACCCCAATGGGACATCACGTGCGCACACGTGACCAAAGGTCACGTGCTGACACGTGATGGTCTTTTAGCCCTGTTAAAAGGTAGAATTAAATTCTGATTAAAAGAAGGGTCACGTGCCAAAACTTGACAGGCCCCTTAGCTCTTTAATTAATAGAATTAAATTCTATTTCAATGGTCAAACGTTGGGATCACGTGCCAACACGTGATGGGCTTTAAAAGCCTTCAGAATTAATAGAATTAAATTCTAATTAAGGGAAATCAAAGACCCTAACCGGAAAAATATTTCTCTAAATCTTTCCAAACAAAAAAGATGGCGCTCTGTAAAATGGAGCACCGTTGGATTAAAAATCCAACGGTGATTAAAAATCACCAATTTATGGAAATATTTTATACAAGGAAAGATTTCCCTAAAATTCACCAAGAATAACAAACGGAATATCTTTTGGATTAAAAATCCAATGGTGAATAAAATTCACTGAGATCATGTTAGTTACAAAAACAAACAAAATCTTTCAATGCAAGATTTACTAAACAAAATTGATTCTTTTCCTTCTCCTATAAATAGGAGCTAAGAAGAGAAGAAGGGAGGAGAATTTTGGATCTTGAAATTTTCAGAAGGCAAATAGCAGAGAGAAAAGAAAGGAGAATTTAATTCTCAAGAAAAGAAACCCTATGTGAGAAAGGGGAAAATGGATCAAAACTTCATAAAGCAAAAAAAAAGAGAATTTAATTCTCAATCTAAGAGTTTAACTCTTCTGCAAAAGAACTTAGTTCTTCCTCTGGTTGAAGATCTGCAGAAGCAAATCTCCCCACAGGTTGAGAATTTAATTCTCATCAGGGGGATTCTGCCATGCAGATCCAAAACTTAGAGGGAGAATTAAGTTTAGAGAATTTAATTCTCCCAAAAGTAAAACTAGGGTTTAACCCTACATGAGAATTTAATTCTCCCAAATTCACAGGAATTTAATTCCTCCCAAATAAAACTAGGGTTCAACCCTATATGAGAATTTAATTCTCCCAAATTCATGTGAATTAATTCCTTCAAGACAAACAGAACTAGGGTTTAACCCTATATGAGAATTCAATTCTCCCAAATTCATAAAGAATTCAATTCCTCTAAATGAAATTAGGGTTCAACCCTACATAAGAGTTTAATTCTTCCACATGCATAGGAATTTAATTCCTTTAAAAACGAAATTAGGGTTTAACCCTACAGAGAATTTAATTCTTAAAAATAAAGAGACTTGAAAGTTCTCCATGCATGTAAAGAACAAGGTCACGTGCCCTCACGTGACCACTAAAAAGATCCTCCAAAATAAGAAGGAATTAGCCCAGAGGCAATGCCTCACATGCTCCCACGTGACCTCCAAAACAAAGAGAATAAAGATAAAGGCAGATTCTAATTTGGGCGCCTTCACGTGTCCTCACGTGACCCCTAATAAAAGCCTTAACAAATCAGTGCATGAGTGCCTATCACGTGCCCACACGTGATGGCCGTGAAAACTAAAAGTGTTTAACACTTATTTTCAGATTTGAGAATAAAACAAAGGAAGAATGGTCCCTACCTTCAGAGGTCTCACATGGCCCCACATGACCAATCCCGTTCCAGTGTTTAACACTATTTTTGAGCATTTTGTTCTTGGTGTTTAACACCATTTTTCAGCGCATCACGTGGGAACACGTGACCATAAAATATATGTTAGTGTTTAACACTATATTCAAATCAATCCTAGCCTAAATTGGCTAAGTACTTCTGAGGCAAGACTTCTTCTTTTTTACTAAGTCGCAAATACATCCTTGCCTTCCAAAATTGAGCATCCTATATGGCATATGAGTGCTCAGCACTCAACAAAAGATAAAATGATATCAGAACCCCTGTTTAGCAGTGCCAAATAATGGGGGGCTGAACTCAGACAAATGTATAATGGTCCAACAAAGGGACAACATTTCTAATCTAATTGGACTTAGCCCAAGTTGGCCATAAGTTCTCAATTCAGATTTAACTGAGCCAATGTGCTCATAATCTAATTAATTGATCTTAGTTCCAAAAATTGGACTATAGATCTCTCAAATCAACTTTGGTTCAAGGGTACATCTCTTCACTCCTTTGATATTTTTCGTTGTAATCCTTCAACGTCTTTAGAGAGGTGACGGGTCCCGACAACCACACATTTCACGGACTATGATGTCCTTAACCTTGACTGTGAGGTCTTTAAACTCACGGACTATGATGTCCTTAACCTTGACTGTGAGGTCTTTAAACTCACGGACTATGATATCCTTAACCTCGGCCGTGATGTCTTTAAACTAATAATGGACCGCAATGTCCTTAAACTAATCGACCGCAATGTCCCTAAACTAAAAAATAGAGTCCAAATGCTCTTTTTTTGGATCTAAACGATCCCGTTAAGTTGATCTTAGTCTAAACATTAGACTAACGTATCCTTAATAAACATTTAAGTTGATCTTAGTCTCAAATGAGGCTAACGTATCCTTAAACCCAACCCCCAAAATCCAAATCTAAGAAGATACGGATTTGGACAAATCCACGCCCTACAGGCGACAACATAAATTAGTCTCCGTATACAATCCACGGGCAACCAAAAACAAAAAAAAGACCCACGACACGAAGTGACCATCTAGAGAAGGAGAAAGTGGTTACCGCGATGCGGTAGCGTAATTAACTGCAGGGGCTTGCGCCTGCAGGGAAGAGCGTCCCCACAATCAAAAACCCCTCAAACGAAGGGGAATCTGACGAAGTCTGTTACATCGGCCACATCCGTTTAAACCTTCGATACATGGTGCCATAAATCAACTTAGCATTTTCGGAGAGGTGGACGGATAACACCAATTAGCATCTGTCCCGAAATTCAGGCGAGACGGACCTACCCGGTCGCGTCTCCGTGTTTCGGCGGGGAACAGATTATGGCACGCCAGGTGGGACCTTTTCCTCTTTCCACTCCACACTTCGTGTGTCGTGTTCGTGAACGAATCGCGGTTTGCTAATGGTTGCCCTTGGGTTTGAGGTACTAAGATTTAGCGTCTTGCTTGGTGCAAAAAGTGAAGGATCAATGGCGTCCACTTGCACGAAGTGTTCCAGCTGCAACTGCTACTCACGTTCCTCCTCATCTGGAGGCATAGCTTACAGGCCTCAAGTGGCCTCCCTGTTCACGATGCCGGTGGACCAAGTAACTCATGCCACCGCTGGGCTGTTCTTTGGGACTATGATCCCACCCATGAGCTTCAATGCCCCGATGTTGCCGCAAGAAGCCCTAAAGAAGTCGGTCTTCGATCGACTTACCACTATTGAGACCCCTTTCAACGGGTCGTCCAGCTGCGACCCCATAAAGGTGCATACTGTTTATATGGCTTCCGGAAAAGAGGAAAGCCGTGCTTCGACAGGTCACCGACCGCTCACCCGATCCGTGACAAAAGCCCAGGAGCAGCAACAGAAGCTTCAGGAAATGCTAACGCAAATGGCCGCACTTACCGGGCCAAAAGAAAGCCCGGAGGCGTCATCAGAGCAGCGTCATGAAAAAGAAACCGATGCTGACTTCCTTCGCAGATTCCTTGAAAAGAAGGACAGAGAAGCAGCAGAACAAGCGGCTAATATAAAACGAATGGTGTTTCTCTTCCAAGACATGGTCGGGATGATGTTACAACCGGAACCTCCAGCTGAAGACCCCCCGATTATCATTGAAGACAACAGAGGGGAGACATCGAACCCTCCTCCGGCTCTTTCAGCAGCCAAAGAGGAGACCATCTCCAAGGCCGCTCTGGATGATTACATCGCTCAGCAAATACGAGCTCACCAGGAGAATGAAGCGTCCGGCCAAGTCGTTAAAACTGGGCGACCATATCCAGGCTAGTATGACCAAATAAAGTACCCGCCGGGATACACGATCCCCAAATTCCATGTGTACAAGGGAACATGCAATCCCCACCAACATGTCGCTCAGTTCAGGGCTCTTTGCGGCAACACCGGAGGTGATGATAAACTGCTCCTTCGCCAGTTCGTCGGCAGCTTGTCAGAGACGGCATTTGAATGGTACTCTGAACTTCCAAATGACTCCGTCAATATTTTCACAGAAATGGAGCTATTATTCATGCAAAGATTTGCAAGCGCTAGTGAGCGCACCCCAATCACAACATTGATTAACGCCAGGGTAAAGCCAGGCGAGACGTGGGCTCAATATGCAATACGATGGCGGAATCTGTGGTCGAAATGTGAACAACGCATCGAAGAAGCGTCAGCGGTGGGCATGTTCGTGGGCACTCTGAACCCTCATGAAACCATTTCCCAATTCATGATGTTCTTCAAGCCGGCCACATTCTAAGCCTTGATCGACAAGTTGGCCCAAATGGACCAGATGGGTCATAGACCGTCTCCTCCGAAGCCGGAGCCGCGGAACGAAAAGGGTAAAGGGAAGGCGACATTCGTTGCGAATACTTAACAGCAGGACGGTGCCCCAAAACTAACGGATCAACTGGAAGAGAGACGACGATACTACAATGAGAAAATGAAGCGTCCTTATTCGTTCTCTCAGGACAAAACGAAGAGACTGTTCGAACTGGCGGTGCATAACAGGCTCATCAATCTGCCGAATCCGAAACGACCGTTGCAACCCGGCGAGACTAATAGTCCCAATTATTGCCCTTACCACCAAACGGTAAGCCATCCAATTGAAGATTGATTCATCTTTAAGAGATGGATCGAGGACCAATACCAACAAGGCAAGTTTGCGCTGTCTGAGAAGTGGAAAGTAAGCCCACCACAACCGCACACTCCTAAGAAGACAGACACATCGGGGGCATCGTGCTCTTTTGTTGAAGAGGCTCCATGGGAGGTCGCTTTTTCAGCCAAAACTAAAAGAATGTTGAACAATCTCCAGACATGCCCGGCGATCAGGTGGAAGTATCCGCTGGAACCCGAGATTATCAAGGGAATGCTGAAACCATGCCCAACTCCAAAAATTGGTGGCGATATTCAAAGCACTCACACTTAGCCGTCAAAGTCTTCGAAGAAGAAAAAGAAGACCAAAAAGCCCGTGAAGCCTGGTGACAAGCGCACGGACCTGCAAAAGCAGATTGACGCGCTGGAAGAGTATAACCAGAAGGCGCGGACTCCAATCACACTCCAAGAATTTCTCAGTCACGTCCTTGAAGACGGAGATGGTGGAGAAGGCTCGTCGAATGAATTTGAAGATTACATAGCAAGTTGCCATGCGATCTCTCACTCATCGATAAACGATGAAGAAGTTCTTTACACAGAGAAACTGGGGGCAGGTCCTGAGCCGGAACTTCTAGGGCCATCAGAAGAAATGATTGATGCGTTCCTAAATGAAGCGCTTTTTAAAAGCAAAGCTGCTCGAGAGCGTGAGATGGCCATATTTGAAAAAGCCAAGCGCCGGCGACTGGACGAAAGGGTTGAAACGCTCCCGCCAAATCAAAGTACTTCCGCCACGAATAAAAGCAGGTTCAAGACGAGGAAGAGGTTCGCCAAAGCCATATCAATGGGAATGAAGATACCACCCTCCGAAGGAAACATTCCTGATGAAGCAGAAATGCATCCTAGCTACTGCTTATATCATCGAAAGATTGCACACCCCCCGAAGAGTGCAATGCTCTTAAGAGATGGTGGCAGGGATATGTTGCTCACCGGCAACATTTTAAGCGGATGAAACACAAAACTCGTTGGGCGCGAAGAAATATGACCGAGGAGCGTAAAAGAACTACCGGCAACTGTCACATGGTCGACGCTGGGGGATCGCAAGTTCTCACCTTCGGCAGCGACTCCGACGAAGAAATGACTCTTGGCCCTCTCTTCAAAGAATCCATCTCGAGGAAAGAGGAAGAACCGAAGACCTGTGAAAATATTCAGCTGCGCAATCGTACGCTGCCCAAAGAGAATCTCGGACCCACGAATAGAAAAGATAAGGGAAAAGAAAGAGTCTCTGAGGATATCATCCTTGATGACCAAGCCGTCAAAGAGCTGGCAGCCAAGGACCCGCCAAAGAAAAACAAGGTGGACTACTCTAGCACGCTTGAGAAAAATACCCTCGCAGCTCAGCATTCTCGATGCCCTTATGCTATCCAAAGAGGCGCGAGATTCATTGATCAAGGCGCTACAAGTGCCAGAGCAATTCCAAGCTTCCCTCGCCGAAGAAAGGATGAAAGACGAGCTAGAAGAAGTACACACAGCCGATATCACCTTCTGCGATGAAGATCTCCTCCTTAGGACGTACGAACACAACCGTCCCCTTTATGTCTCCGGATACTGTCACGATATAAAGATAGGCAAAATCCTGGTTGACAATGGGTCCTCCGTCAATCTCCTCAACGTGAGAGTGTTGAAGGAAATCTGCATGAGCGTTCAGCACCTCGCTCGTGATAAAATCACCATCTCCGGTTTTGACTCCCAGTCATCATGGACTCTCGGGTCTGTGATACTGACGCTGCGCTTCGGGCTACTCGTCACGGATATTAAATTTCACGTTATTGACGCCAAGACTTGCTACAATGCTTTGCTCGGCCGGCCTTGGTTACATGAATACAACATCATCCCTTCTACTCAACACCAGTGTATGAAGTATTTCAAGGATGGTCTCGAGTACACTGTGACGGGGGAGTTGAACCCATTCTCAGTGAACGAAGTCCGAAAATACGAAGATGCAA
Source organism: Agapanthus africanus (assembly GCA_030015575.1). Taxonomy (NCBI): domain Eukaryota; kingdom Viridiplantae; phylum Streptophyta; class Magnoliopsida; order Asparagales; family Amaryllidaceae; genus Agapanthus; species Agapanthus africanus. Next base: position 42,297,435 of record CM057345.1, on the reverse strand, counting down.
AATACTTCTTACCAGATTTTGAGGACACGGAAAGATGTCACAAACCGAAGAACAAAGCTATCACCACTATTCCGGTCTTCGGGAGTGATACCGAGGAGGAATAAGAGAGTTTATTCAGGGCCGGCCCAACGCAACAACCCGGGACCGTCCACCCCTATGTTGATCTTCGGCAGCGACTCGGAAGATGAGGTCAACGCTATATTTTCCGCTCGGCCGTTGTTCAGTTGATAAAACTGCACATTTGTATTACATTTTTCCTACCATTTTCATATTAAAAAGGGACTTTATTATAATATATTATACATATGAGGGTTTATGTGTAAAAACACCATTTTCCATGTGTTAATATATTTTAATTAGTATTTGGTAGGAAAATGTATGCAAATAATATTATTGACCTAATCCTAGTAGAACAAAGTCTACTAAAATCTTATTTGAGTTATTGTGCAGAATATTTCCAAGTTGTGCAGAATTTTCCAAGGGTAGAATCAAGCAAATCAAGTTGTTGAAGAAATCTTGCCAAATTAAGAAGCAAAACTTGGAGACCAAGTCTGGAAGCAACCGAGAGAAGATTTCTTAATTCTAAAGGTGCCTTGGATTGCCAAATGTCACAATCATAAAGCCCAAGAAAATTGACGAAGTGATCTTCACCATTGAGCGCGGATCCGCGGCCAAACCCACCCTTAGGACGCGGATCCGCCGCAAGTTTAGGGAGTTAGAGCGCAATAATTTTTGGCATAAATCATTGCTAAATTTTAGCAAGTTTTCAATAATAAGATTCTGGCTTTGCACTATAAAAGGGCACCGAGAGCCTCTTGGAAAAGCATCAAGCCGAAGAGATCACGAAGTCCAAGACGGCTCACGCATCCAGGCTGATCATCAACTGTTCATCTACCTCCTTCGGAAGAGTTTGAGAAGCAAACCAAGTTTTTGTAATCATTTTCTAAGGAATAAAGTGTAGATTGTTCAAGTTGATTAATAAAGGTAGTTATTTTATTTAATTCTTTTGCATTTTACATTATGTTTTCCCTCTCTGTCTTTTCATCTTCTTTTCCCAACATGCGCGAGTAATTCTCCGCTTGTTAGGGTTCGTAGGATTAGGGTAGATTAATGGATGATTAACATCCCTAAATCCTTTTTAAGTCCTATAAAGTTTATGAACTTTATCAAAAGAATCATTAACATCCTAATCGGGCGCACTAACAATTCTTTGTTAGTTCCGACCGCGATTAGAGATTAGATTAATGATTGTTTTGGTAAAGGCTAGATATGAACGGAGTTCCGTGTCGAGATAAGGGTTAAGAGTGGGATTCCTTTTCCCTCCAGAAACCCTAATCTACACGCATCACCGTCGTTCTAGTTTTAAATCTATTAAAGGATAAAAATGGTAACTTTTAATTAATTATCCATAACTACTAAATCCTAATGAACCCTACAAGCCCTCTTCTTATATAAACTCACATTCATAAATAATCTAGATCTATATTTTGCATTAGTGCTTAACGTAGATCTAGAAACTATTCTACAATATTCTTTATCTCTCCTCTCTTTTTCAACACATCTAAAGTAAGAGTAAAAGATTCAACGTTTCCCTGAGGACGACCCGTACTCATCTCGGTCTAGCTACTCGCGACACCGTTATTGATTGCGGTTATTCTACAAAAACACTCTTTCGCACAAATCAAATGGCGCCGTTGCCGGGGAAACGTGCGTAATTTTTTATTTTTACTATTTGTGTTGAATTCTTAGACGAGTCATATCATTATTAAAACAAAACTGCAAATTATATATTTAACGATTATTGTGTGAATTTTTGCGAGGAAATATGGAGTCACGGACTTGAGAAAACAGGAGATCTAGGGTTCACACTTCTCTGGTAAGATTCTAACTCCCTTCTCTCTCCTCTAAAATCCAATAAAATCTATTTTCTGCAGAATTCTTTGCAAAATATCACCGCTTAAAATTTTTTTTGCAAAGTTTTGTTTTTCGGTTTGTTTTTGCATATTTTAATACGGATCTTTAAGGGGCAAGGACCAAATCAAGATTAGGTGGGGATTTCATCACCCTTCCTAAGCCCCACAAATCACAAACCAAGCATATAGATCAACCCTTCATTAATTTAAAAAATATCTAGACCAGACTCTAAGGACTGTCGCGCTCAATAAGGACAGAGGAAGGTCGTGGGTAATCTATCGTTTATCCGCATTACTTTTGTAGTGCCTAGGCAAGTGTGACAAAGGCTAGTGGTTTTAATTAGGCCCACGACGTGGTTCCTTCCCACTTACCTGACACTTACCTGGCTACAAGGGTAGTACGGAGGCGGTAGAGGGTTTATCCTGTGGCTTGTCCTTTGGAAGTTTATGAGCGGTCTAGAGACTGGACCTAGGTAACCATAGTTCTAGGGTTGTGCATTTTTGTGATTTGTCTAAATCCGTCCTTTTTTTAAAACAAACCAATTACTTTCTCTCCTTTTTACCCCTTCCCCCTTCTTCTCTTCTTATAATGGGTGACCTAAACAGAAGAACACTTGCCGAGCTTTGCTGTCCACAACCAGATATCTCTTGTTTTCGAAATCCCTTCGGTATACCGTCCGGCTCTTCCATATCCTTAAGAGATCATATAGAACAAGCAGGAAGAAACAGTTGGCCATCTCAGTCTAGGTCTTATCAACCGTATCCTAATCCTACACCTGTTTCAGTTCATACCCAGAGTGAGGAAGCCCCTAGACGAATGTCTATTGCTGAGCACATAGCTAGGTCTAGAGGCCAAAGTTTCAACCCGGACCAATATCAACCATCACCACCACTGTCCGGAGAAGAGTTTGATATGCGGTTTGTATATAGCCAACCAACCAACCCATATCAATATTCTTCTTATCATAATATTGATCCTACTCCTACCCAAGTTCAGCAACCATTCTGTTCCTATCAATCCAATCCGACTTTTCCACCTACTCTAGACAGTTCTTCTAATCAGTCATTTGGGCGTTTTAATTATCCACGGGAATTTCAATCTTATACCGAAACCCCTTATCAACCCAAGACTAGTCTGGAGCAGACATTAGAAAAATATATGAAACTAACGAATCAAATTATGAAGGATTTGCGTAGTAAGACAGAACTGTACACCCTTCCTAATCAAACCTCCCCATTCCAAACTGAACTCCACAACTCCAGTTTCATAGATTCATCAAGTACAATGTCTGATAAGTTGTGTGACTTTGTAGTGTTTGATTTACCCAACTGTGAAGGGTCCCTTTCAAGTGAAACCATACCCAACCCTTGTGATCTCTACACCTCCACTCTTGAACCAAAACTGATTGAAAACCATACTTTTGATGAGGAGTTTGAGAATTTTAACCTTCACTTGAATGAAGTGATTGACATTGGGGATATATTGATTGATGAACCCGAAATTTTGGATGATTTTGTCCCACCAATTCATCAAATCCTTTCACTTCCTTGTGGTCATCATCTTGAGCCTTTAATTCTTCCCGAATCCCAAATATGTCTTGAAATTGATGATAAAGGTATACCCGAAGATCAGATCGAAATACAGCCTCCATCTTCCACATCTGGTTCAGCAACACTCGACACACGAATTTGTTTACCCATTTCACCTTCTACTTTCTCCGGTTCTTCTTCTGTTCCTATAGTTTCAGTGAGTTTTGATAAATCACAATCCGTTAATTCAAGTTCAATAATACCAGAAATTCAACTTGATTTGGATATTTTTGAAAAAGAGGTAGATGAGTTTTTCGAGTCCTCTACCTCAGTGATTTTTTATGAATCAAGTAGAATAAATTCTGGCATAAAACTCTTTGACAGCAAAATGTTCAATCACACCATTGATAAAAGTTTTGAAGAACTTTTTGCTGACGAACTTGAATTTTTAAACAATACGGATTTTGTGATTGATCATTCTCTACCTATAGAGGTTGAACCGTCACCATTCCTTCTTCCTAATCATTCACATTCCTCCTCATTCTTTCTTTTCTCTAAATTCAAACCCTTTCCTGACCACCTCTTATCCCTTCCCCACTTTTTCTTGACTCGATACAACACATTCTTCCACCAACCTATACGATATACTGATAAAATCTTTGAATGGTTGGTGTTGACTTTTGGTCTTTGTAAAGTCTTACTTTGACCAAATGACTCACCCCCTTTTAAAATGCTTCGTATTGTCTAACTCATGTTTGAGGGGGGGTATATTTTTGGCTCTTGATCATAACTTTTGTCCTCAAATTTGTGAGCCAAAAATAAGTTTGGGGGAGGATTTTAACTTTCATATATTCTTTCCCCCATTAATAATTTCCTCCCAAGTCTACAGGTTTTTGAGCTTAACAGATGACATCAGTGAGGACACCGCAGTAAACAGGTTTGGGGGAGGTTTGTGCTTATTTACACATCAATTTGCATCATATTTTGCATAAGCACAACATTTTCAAAAAAAAAATTCAAAAATTTTCTTTTATAACAAAAGAGTAGAAAGTGAAAAATTACATCCAAAAGATAGGAATAGTTTAAGAAAACCAAGAAAATTAGAAGTTTTCTTAAACGAACTAATAATAAGTAGTTATGAGCTGTTGTCCCAAGGGTTAGTAAGATGAAGGAAGTCACTAATTTGAGAATAAAAATAAGTCTGAAAAATAGTTTCTATTCTGGAAGCTAAACATTTGAATGTTGATACCCTACTATATGCACACACACACGTCTTGAAACTCGGGATAATAGAGGATACCTTGAAATGCTCTTGTCTAAAAGCCAAAGTATGAAGGAAATGAAAAAAAAATGAAGAAAATATAAAAGTGGTGAAAAGAAAAAATGAACACTGGTTTTGTTATCGCCAAGGCAGCAATAAAAAAATATAGCGAGGGCGCCTCTTCACCTAGTGCCCTAAGGCCAACTGGTCTGGGAGTCACTGCTAAGCCTTAGGTGGTGCAAGACGAGGAAAATATTATCACCTAATCTGCAAGCACATGAGTAATCGGTCGGTTAGTACCTCAAGAAGTATTAACGGTCATATGAAAAGGTGTGAGCAACCCTAAGTATTCATCAAATTAAAAAGTACTAAGGTAGATGGACAAGAGCATGATAGCTTGAATTGAATTCTCTGAGTGTAGGGATGACCATTTCACACACGTAGGGGTATATGATCAGTGTTTGGATGAAAGGTAATAATGAAGAATAAAGACGATGTTTTATTGAGGGATAATGTGATTTCTAACATCTTTTCATGACTATTAAGATATGGCTCATAACAACTGAAAAGCTGGCATAGTTGGAAACTCTTCTTTTCAAAGTATTTCTTTTATGGTTCTTGTCTTTATATGTAAATTTCACCATCTTTCTTTTGTTATTGGATTTTGTGGATGTAATCCGCGGAAAACCCTCAGGAGACAACACTCCTCCTACTAGGGACACCTAGAGTTTTAACGGCTTGTTGCACGTGCTCAGTGCAATCGTGTCTGCCTACGAAAGTGTGCTTAGTTTTCTCCTTTCTTTTTCTCCTCTTAAATAAACTAGTTTGCTCGGGACGATCAAAGATAAGTTTGGGGGTATTTGTTCAGTTGATAAAACTGCACATTTGTATTACATTTTTCCTACCATTTTCATATTAAAAAGGGACTTTATTATAATATATTATACATATGAGGGTTTATGTGTAAAAACACCATTTTCCATGTGTTAATATATTTTAATTAGTATTTGGTAGGAAAATGTATGCAAATAATATTATTGACCTAATCCTAGTAGAACAAAGTCTACTAAAATCTTATTTGAGTTGTTGTGCAGAATATTTCCAAGTTGTGCAGAATTTTCCAAGGCTAGAATCAAGCAAATCAAGTTGTTGAAGAAATCTTGCCAAATTAAGAAGCAAAACTTGGAGACCAAGTCTGGAAGCAACCGAGAGAAGATTTCGTAATTCTAAAGGTGCCTTGGATTGCCAAATGTCACAATCATAAAGCCCAAGAAAATTGACGAAGTGATCTTCACCATTGAGCGCGGATCCGCGGCCAAACCCACCCTTGGGCCGCGGATCCGCCGCAAGTTTAGGGAGTTAGAGCGCAATAATTTTTGGCATAAATCATTGCTAAATTTTAGCAAGTTTTAAACAATAAGATTCTGGGTTTGCACTATAAAAGGGCACCGAGAGCCTCTTGGAAAAACATCAAGCCGAAGAGATCACGAAGTCCAAGACGGCTCACGCATCCAGGCTGATCATCAACTGTTCATCTACCTCCTTCGGAAGAGTTCGAGAAGCAAACCAAGTTTTTGTAATCATTTTCTAAGGAATAAAGTGTAGATTGTTCAAGTTGATTAATAAAGGTAGTTATTTTATTTAATTCTTTTGCATTTTACATTATGTTTTCCCTCTCTGTCTTTTCATCTTCTTTTCCCAACATGCGCGAGTAATTCTCCGCTTGTTAGGGTTCGTAGGATTAGGGTAGATTAATGGATGATTAACATCCCTAAATCCTTTTTAAGTCCTATAAAGTTTATGAACTTTATCAAAAGAATCATTAACATCCTAATCGGGCGCGCTAACAATTCTTTGTTAGTTCCGACCGCGATTAAAGATTAGATTAATGATTGTTTTGGTAAAGGCTAGATATGAACGGAGTTCCGTGTCGAGATAAGGGTTAAGAGTGGGATTCCTTTTCCCTCCAGAAACCCTAATCTACACGCATCACTGTCGTTCTAGTTTTAAATCTATTAAAGGATAAAAATGGTAACTTTTAATTAATTATCCATAACTACTAAATCCTAATGAACCCTACGAGCCCTCTTCTTATATAAACTCACATTCATAAATAATCTAGATCTATATTTTGCATTAGTGCTTAACGTAGATCTAGAAACTATTCTACAATATTCTTTATCTCTCCTCTCTTTTTCAACACATCTAAAGTAAGAGTAAAAGATTCAACGTTTCCCTAAGGACGACCCGTACTCATTTCGGTCTATCTACTCGCGACACCGTTATTGATTGCGGTTATTCTACAAAAACACTCTTTCGCACAAATCAGCCGTCAATACAAGCCTTCGCCGGCGATAATCAGAGTTTGCAAATTACCATGGTTCCACAAGAACATTACAAAGATCTCGACACACTTGAAACTTATAGTGTGCAGAAACTGCAAACATTCTACGTCCTTTCCAGGCGAAGAGATGAAAAGGCGATCCTGTTCTACCGATCTGGGGAAACCAAAGTGGAGAGAGAAATCTGGCACGGCGCCGATACTATGCTCGACAGACTCTAGCCCATCCATCTGCCTAGATATTACACAGAAGGCTTGAAAAAGCTGTTGAGGCGCCAAGGTGTACCCTTCAAACAGACCACTCAACAAGCTCGGTTCAACAACAGGATTTGGGATGTCCCCGGAACTGAGCGAAAGTTGCCCAACGGGAGAATGGAAACAGTCGGTCTTGGATATGTCCAATCCAAGAAACGGGAACGAGTCTATGGTAGCTACGTCATACATGACTTCGATGAAGAAGGAGACACCCTGTTAGAAAACGCTGACCCTCAACCAAAACGAGATCCTACCGTCAAAATGCCGAGTCCGTCGTTTGAAGAACAAATGGACAAGCTTATAAGGGAAGCGGGTCGAAAGGTCCGGGATGATCATAACCGTGAAATGGCCATTTACGAGAAAGCCAGGATGCAGCGCCTCCTTCAGCAGGCCGCGGAGAATGACAATGCTCTTCCTTATCAACCCGTCATACAAAAGGCCCGACGCAGAGGCAAAAATAAATCAAAGAGTGGGAAAGGCGTTCAACAGCAGCCAAGCGGGTCTAAGAAGCCACGTGAGCTAGAGTCGAGCAGCCGGGATCCGTCCCTTATAAAGAAGATAGGTTGAGAATATTCTTTTCCCCAAGAAGATATTCGGTCTCATCATAAAGCATCAGATGATGACACTCCCGGAATCCAAACATCCCGAGCAAGTGAATGAGATCTCATACCCAGACTATTGCTCTTATCACCGAGCAATAGAACATCCTCTCGAAGACTGCTTCACCTTCAAGAACTGGGTTGAAGACTAATATCAACAAGGCAGGTTCGCTCTATCCAGCAGCTGGAAGGTAAGCCCGCCATAGAAGCAAGAACCGAAAGCCACGCGTATAGCGAGAGTAGAACCAGATCAACATCGATCTTGGAAACAATCTCGTACCTGTCACGCGATAACGCGGTCAAAAGGGGAGTCCGAGAATAAGGATGACCTCCCTTGGTGCTTCGAAAACAATGATGACGAGGTGATCTCAGAGTTTCCACCGGCGCCGAAAGAGCTAGAAGATGGAATACACACTACTGCAGATAACCTCAAAAAAATGATTTAGGGACGATAAGTGACCCGCGGCCGACATTCGTCAGTGAGTTGCTGTCTGAAGAAAGGGTGGCTACACTAAGGGACGTGCTCTTGCGGCATAAAGAGTGCTTCGCATGGAACTATTCCGAGATGCCAGGACTAGATCCAGAGATTGCTGTACAGAAATTGGAAATATCTCCGGACGTTAAACCGATCAAACAAGCATCGAGAAGAATGCGGCTCGAGCTTGAAATGAGCGTCAATGCCGAAGTCAAGAAGCTAATCGACTCTGGCTTCATCCAAGAGGTTCAGTATCCTGACTGGATCGCCAACATCGTCCCGGTAATGAAGAAAATGGGATGGTGCGCATATGTGTGGACTTTCGGGATCTCAATAAAGCTTGTCCAAAAGATGACTTTCCAGTACCGGTCACTGAGTTGATGATAAATAACACGTCCACTCACGAAGTCTTCTCCTTCATGGACGGATCATCAGGATACATCAGATAAAGATGCATCCAGAAGACCAAAAGCACACCGCTTTCCGGACCCCTCTGGGTATATTCTGCTACAAGGTGATGCCTTTCAGTCTAAAGAACGCCGGTGCCACCTATCAGAGGGCCATGACAAAGATTTTCGACGACCTCATACATGAAATCGTCGAATGTTATATCGAAGACCTCGTAGTTAAAAGAAAATCATACGAGGAACATCTAAAGCATATGAAGATCGTATTTCAACGCCTCCGGCAATACAACTTGAAGATGAACCCTCTCAAATGCGCGTTCGGAGTGTCCTCGGGCAAATTCCTGGGATTCATTGTCCGACACCGAGGCATCGAGATAGATCCATCAAAGATCAAGGCGATTATGGAAATGCCCCCGCCAAAGACTCTCAAGCAATTGCGGTCTCTCCAAGGGAAGCTCGTGTATATCCGGCGATTTATAGCCAATCTCTCAGGAAAGTGCCATCCTTACAGTCACCTGATGAAGAAGGGAACCCCTTTCGTCTGGGATTGCAAATGCCAAAACGCACTGGACCAAATCAAGCAATACCTGCAGAATCCGCCAGTACTGGCCGCTCCCGTTAAAGGAAAACCTCTCATTCTGTATACAACTGCCCTTGAAGGTTCCTTAGGCGCATTATGGGCACAAGAGAACGACCAAAGGAAGGAGAGAGCCCTCTACTATTTGAGTCGAGTTCTACTGGGGGCAGAAAGCAATTATTCTCCTATCGAAAAACACTGCCTGGCATTGATCTTCGCGATAACAAAGCTCAGGCACTATGCGTTGGCGCATGAAGTCCGTCTCATATCAAAGGTGGATCCTCTCAAGTACTTGATGTCGAAGGCCATACTAACAGGACGGCTTGCTAAATGGGCCCTGCTCTTAATGGAGTTCTCGATAACTTATCAGCCTCTTAAGGCAGTGAAAGGCCAGGCCATCGCCGACTTCCTTGCTGAGCACCCGATACCTGCCGACTCTCCCCTGAACTGCGAACTGCCAGACGAACACGCGTTTGACATGATCGACGGGGGTGATACCCGGTGGGAACTTTACTTCGATGGAGCATCTTCCATGAAGAAGCGCAAACAAGGCACGCCCATAATCAGATCAGGGGTAAGCCTCATCTTCGTAACTCCACAAGGAGGGATAATGCGCTTCGCTTTCTCCTTAACAGAGCCGAGGACAAACAATGAAGCCAAATACGAAGCTTTGATAGCAGGTCTCGAGATCGCCATCGACATGGGAATTGAAAACCTGTTCATATACAGAGACTCCCAGCTGGTCGTTAGTCAAATAAATGGCAACTACCAAACTTGCAAGCCAGAGTTGGTAAAGTACGATGAGAGGGTGCAGTAATTACTGACTCAAATTCCTTCCTACACCCAAGAAAGCATACCACGTGCGGAAAATGGCAAAGCGGATGCATTAGCCAAGCTCGCTAAAGAACTGGCTGACGAGAACCTCGATGACGTGAGGATCATTGTACAAAGCCGTCGGGTTCTTGCACCGGCAGAAATATCTCCGGAATCGTCCGAAGAAAAGGAAGCGACCGAGCAAATGGCTCTACAAATAAAAGACCTGGAAAAGGTTGAGGATTGGAGAGAAGTCTTTATAGACTACTTCAAATCCCATCGAACACCTGAAGATGCGTCCTCGAAACATCAACTCATGAAGCGAGCTCTATCTTTCGCCTTCGTCAATGATACTCTGTACAAGAGGTCATTTGATTCTCTGTGGTTAAGATGCCTGGGACTTGAAGAAGCAAAAAGAGTCTTCCAAGAAACTGACGACGGACTCTGCGGTTCTCACCAAGCTGGCCCGAAGATGAAGTTGAAAATCAAAAGGATGGGCTACTATTGGCCCACGATGATCCAGGATTGCCTCGAATACGCGAAGCAATGCCATTCGTGCCAGATTCACGGGGACTTTATCCATCCGCATCCAAATCCACTACATCCAACGGTAGCTAGCTGGCCATTCGAAATGTGGGGGACTGAAATAATCGGCCCTATCGAGCCAGCATCGTCCAGAGGACATCGGTTCATTTTGGCGACAACTGATTACTTCTCCAAATGGCCAGAAGCAGTACCGCTGAAGGAAGTGAAGACGGAGAATATCCTCCATTTCTTCAAGATACACGTCATTTATCGGTTTGGAACTCCGAGACGGATCATCTCCAACAACGGACCGGCCTACAGAAGCCATAAAATCAGTCGCTTCGCGCAACAGCATAACATAGACTGGAGATACTCCTCAGTTTATAATCCCTGAGCTAATGGTCTAGCTGAAGCTTTCAACAAGACCTTGACAAAGATCGTGAAAAAGACGGTGTCTCGAAATAAGAAGGACTGGCATGAAAGACTGCATGAAGCTCTCTGGGCGTATCGAACTACGTTCAAAACGGCTACATACACAACTCCGTACGCATTGGTATTCAGTACAGAGGCGGTACTCCCCCTCGAGATAGAGTTATCCTCTCTACGAGTGGCAGTTCATTACGAGCTAACGGACGAAGAGAATGCTCACCTTCGGCTTGAGGAGCTCGATGCCCTTGATGAAACCCGGCTCATAGCACAACAAAATCTGGAGGCTTATAAAGCAAAGATGACGCGCTCATATGAGAAATTGACTAGGCCGAGAACATTCCGCCAAGGCGAACTCGTGCTAGTGGTCAAAAGACCTATGATCCCCAACCGTGCCAAGCGGGGAAAATTCGAGCCAAAGTATGAAGGCCCGTATATCATAGACAAAGTCTACCAGGGTGGAGCTTATCTACTCATGGACATGCTTGGTGAAAGACCCTTCAGGCCAATAAACGGTCGCTTCCTAAAAAAGTACTACGGTTGATGAGTCACGGCCTAGGTCAATGATAGATGACGACGACTATGTCCGCTCGCTATCTTCCTAAGCCCAAACTCTATAAGTAGTAGCCGGTTTTCGGACCAAAATGTCATAAGACTAACAACGGACCGAAATGTCCTAAAACTAACAACGGACCGAAATGTCCTAAAATTAACAACGGACCTAAATGTCCTTAAACTAACAACGGACCGAAACGTCCTTAAACTAACAATGGACCACTATGTCCTAAAACTAGCTGTTGACCGAGACGTCGATAAACGACGGTGGATTGCAGCATTCCTAGGCTGATACAAAAAAAAGAAGAATAAAAGAATAAAAAAAGAGAAAAAGAAAACGGTATGTCCATAAGCAAAATGGCACGGATGAAAACCCGAAAGGCCTCCGTGAGTAAAAACAGCAGGGCTACCGGCGAGTTTTTGTGAAAACCCGAAAGGGCGCAACCTCGTTAAAAGACACTTGCAAGGTCCTCTCGACCTTGTGAGGAGAAACCACCTGCGTGAGATCCTTACGACTCACAAGGGAGCAACACACTTAGGGATCCTCACGATTCCTAAGGAGAAATTACACTTGCGAGATCCTCACGACTCGTAAGGAGAACCCTCTTAAGGGATCCTCACGGCTCATAAGATTCAAAAGTCTTAAGCTACAGGGATCTGAACCTGTTCTTAAGCAGCCGCCACAACCTCCAATACTTCCCTACAAGCAGCTCAATGCTAACCCTTGTATACAATCCACGGGCGCGAATAAACATTTCCCTAACAAAGTCCCATCCGTGACTAGGGATATGTTTGCACAGTGAACAGCCCTTGTAAATCCTCTCGACTTATAAGGAGAAAGCACTCTTGTAAGATCCTTACGATTTATAAGAGACCACACACTTAGGAATCCTCACAATTCCTAAGGAGAAAACGCACATACGAGATCCTCACGACTCATCGGGAGAAATACCTTTATGAGACCCTTACGGCTCATGAAGTCAAAAGCCTTAGTCGACAGAATCCTAACCCTGTTTACTAAGCCACCTTTGTTCGTCATCGACAGAGGCAAATGATGATTCGCTCCTGGCGATATCCCAGTTGTAGCGGTGTTGATGCCGAAATCAGTGTCTAATTCCAAGCTTGCAGCAAAAAAAAGCTAGCGAGCCACACATGCATACGAAATAGCCGAAATGATGGGGCAACTTGCAAAAAAATCAGCAAGTAAAAATATATGCATGCAAAATAGCCGAAATGATTGGGCAACTTGCAATAAAAAGCAGCGAGTAAAAATAAAATAAATAGCCGAAATGATTGGGCACCGCGAAAAATAGCCGAAATGATTGGGCAATCGCGACCTTCGCGATATAAAAGCTGAAATGATAGAGCATCGCGGAATGAAATAAAAAAATGAATGAAATTTATGCCCTACAGGTGATATCACAGCAATCCCTGTATACAATCCAGGGGCGCAAACAAAGAAGGGATCACACCTTTCCTCCCCAGGCTTCATCAGAAGAAGGAGCCAAATCTCAACGGTTCACAGATAGCCTGGAGATCATCTCAACATTCGTCTCATTACTACAGATGCAACATCAAGCAAAGCGGAACAGTGGCAACTCCCAGTTCCATGACTCGGCGGTACACAGATGACCGAGAGTCAAACCCCGACTCCGTGAAATGCGGATAAAGTCAGCAAATTCCTGGTTACGTGGAATGCGGCTTATGTCAATCCTGACCCCGTGGGAAACTTCCAGAGCGGATCCTGGTCCTCGCAGAGCACGGCAATGATCCCGTGTGAAGCATCCAGAGTGGAGCCTGGTCCTCGCAGAACACGGCAATGACCCCGTGGGAAGCATCCAGAGCAAAATTCCTGGTCACGTGGAACGCGGCTTATGTCAATCCTGACCCGTGGGAAACGTCCAGAGCGGATCCTGGTCCTCGCAGAACATGGCTATGACCCCGTAGGAAGCATCCAGAACGGAGCCTGGTCCTCGCAGAACACGGCAATGACCCCGTGGAAGAATCCAGAGCAAAATTCCTGGCTACGTGGAACGCGGCTTATGTCAATCCTGACCCCGTGAGAAACATCCAGAGCGGAGCCTGGTCCTCGCAGAACACGACAATGACCCCGTGGGAAGCATCCAGAGTAAATTCCTGGTCACGTGGAACGCGGCTTATGTCAATCCTGACCCCGTGGGAAACGTCCAGAGCGGATCCTGGTCCTCGCAGAGCACGACAATGACCCCATGTGAAGCATCCAGAGCGAAGCCTGGTCCTCGCAGAACACGATAATGACCCCGTGGAAGCATCCAGAGCAAATTCCTGGTCACGTGGAACGCGGTTTATGTCAATCCTGACCCCGTGGGAAACGTTCAGAGCGGATCCTGGTCCTCGCAGAACACGGCAATGACCCTGTGGGAAGCATCCAGAGCACATTCCTGGTCACGTGGAACGCGGCTTATGTCAATCCTGACCCCGTGGTAAACGTCCAGAGCGGATCCTGGTCCTCGCAGAGCACGGCAATGACCCCGTGTGAAGCATCCAGAGCGGAGCCTGGTCCTCGCAGAACATGGCAATGACCCCATGGGAAGCATCCAGAGCAAAATTCCTGGTCACGTGGAACGCGGCTTATGTCAATCCTGACCCCGTAGGAAACGTCCAGAGAGGATCCTGGTCCTCGCAGAACACGGCTATGACCCCGTGGGAAGCATCCAGAGCAATTCCTGACTCCGTGAAATGCGGATAATGGTAACCTCACCCATCACTTAAGGGTCATCACGACTCGTAAGGGAGCAAATTCTCTTGTGAGATCCTTACAACTTTCAAGAGAAAACACACTTAGGAATCCTCACGATTCTTAAGGAGAAATTACACCTACGGGATCCTCTCGACCTGTAGGGAGAAAATTCTTTATGGGACTCTCACGGCTCATAAAGTTGAAAAGTCTTAGGAGGCAGATCTTAACCCTGAATCCTAAACCATCGTTGTCCTGTAAAGAAATCGAGATAGACTATCCACAGAATACATTTAATAAAAGGGACACACCATCGTAAAGAAAAATATGTCTTTTATTCATGAATCAAAATGAAAACAAAATACAATTCGTGAAAGAACAAAAAAAATATACTCTTATTCAGGAGTATGTACAAAGGAAGAATAAAAAATATATATATACAAGTCTTCAAGTCGGCGGGCGATTTAGTAGATTGGCCAATTTGTCCCTCTTTCACTGGGCATCGCCTTCGTGATTCGGTATCGTCAAGAGACGGGCCTCCGCTTGAACCTGTTGGGCCTGGTATGAGGCAAGCCGGCCTTCAAACTCTTTTTCAGTAACCTTATGAGCCTCCACCATTTCACGAGTGAAAACGTCGGCCTCATCAATGGCTATCACCTCCTTGATAGCCTCTTGAAGCACCCGCCATAATTCATATGCCCTAGTGGTCTTGGCCGTAATTTTGGATTGAAGCTCCCTCAGCGCTTTGGAAGCCAGCTCCCCCTCCGAAAACTTGTGGCTGAGCCTCTTCTCGCATGATATCATGTTCGCAGCGCACCGCTCAATCATCCCCTGTAAGCTCGCCTTTGCAGCCACAACCTCCGAAGGAAGACGCGTACACTCAAGACTATATAAACAAGCCTCCATTCGATGATAATACTCGATCTAAATTACGCACAAATCACCTGATATAGGAGGCAACAAGGAAAGTCTCCTATGTATAGCCCATCAAGCAAGCATTTGCAACTATATGAATGTTTAAATGATACTCAAAGCACTGATGTACATGCAGCATAACGATAGTGCTCACAATTAAAGAAAAGTCCCATGGAAAAATATAAAGCTCATTTACGCAAGCAAGACACACGTACGAGTATCTGACAAACATGAAAATTCAACAGAAAGCATGCAACAGCCAATGATAAAAAGAGTACATTGATTTAATTGATTTAAACATACTACGATACCGGAAAAAGGTCACCAAATAAAAGATCAATGGCACAAGGGTTAGCAAAACAAAATACAAAATTTTCTAACTCCCTCTCCGGCTTCTCCAGCACATCGAAACGACAATTTTCACGAGGAGTGGCTCCCCACCACTTAGCGCCATGTCCATCCGTAAAGGCAGACATAATAGCCCGCCGGGCTCTTATCTGGCCCAGCAGATGGACCGAGCAGTCTTTCAGAGCCTGAGTAATCAGGCACGCCTCATAAAAACACTCGAGCTTGCCTTCGGCCGCGTCAAGGACCGCCAGGGTCATCTCTGATGGGTGAGGAGGGATGTCAGCGAGCACGGCGAGAAGAATCATCCGGAGCCAAATGGAGCCCATTGGAAGAGGGGATCCCCTACGGATCAGGAGTTCATACGTCATCGCGTCACATTCGGCATCGGTGAGAAAGGGATCCACTAGTCGCACAGCAAAGCAAGGGATCGTCTCCTCAACAGGTACCTCCCATGGTTGTCGACGAGCATGGGGGCCGCTGCAAGCCATAGTACTCAGTTGTTTCTTCAAGATAATCACCCTAAGTTGGAAATGGATTTCTCTGTGAAGAGAGAAAGAAAACTATGGCTTCAGGTTATAAAGGGGAAAATTAAATGCTGCGCACGGAAAATATTGCATGGTGGAACTATTTTCAAAGCCCAGAAAAAAGGAAAGGCATTGGAAATTAAAGAGGTGGAACTATTTCCCAGGGCTCCCTCTCTGCATTCAAAGCCATACACAAAAAAGATTGCATGGGAAATTAAACAAACCCATCAATATGGCCCCGCGTGCAGAGCACGTGAGCACCAAACTTGATATGCACTAAAAAGTAAAATAGTGTTCACATGCCAAACACGTCAGCAGCAACAACAATATGACAAAATTTCATAAGGAAAGCATGCGAACACAAAGGGAAAAACCCTTGGTATGGATTTAAAATCCAACGAAGATTTCTGCAAAAGTTCTTCAGCCGTTCAAGATCATTACCTGAGAAAAGGGAATCTTTCAACAGAGTGAAACTCTGGAAAATTTTCAAGACAGAGGCCTTAGCTCTGAGAAAAGAGAATTAAATTCTCAAAGGGAAAAAGTAAGCAAGGAAGAAGATGAGCAAAGTGGAGGCGCTTCTGAAGGGACGCTGGCATTTATAGGATGTGATGGGAAACGCTTTATCTCCCCTATTCCCTAGACAGATCCAACGGACACAAAGATGACAGCGTTGCACTCATGTGCAGACACGTGAGAACAACGCTGTGGGGGCATTTGTTCCTTGATAAAAATCAGGAAATACCTCAATGAGGTATCACGTGCTTACACGTGACCAAGGGTCACGTGTTCACACGTGATAGTTTCCTATGAACTCCACTTTATAGAATTAAAATTCTAAATCAAACGAAAATGTAACAAAACAGCTAAGGAAATACCTCAATGAGGTATCACGCGCTCACATGTGACCAAGGGTCACGTGTTGACACGTGATAGTTTCCTAAAATCTCTACTTTACAGAATTAAATTCTGAATCAAACAAAAGTGTAAACAAAACGGCTAAGAAAAGACCCCAATGGGGCATCACGTGCGCACACGTGACCAAAGGTCACGTGCTGACACGTGATGGTCCTTTATCCCTGTTAAAAGGCAGAATTAAATTCTGATTAAAAGAAGGGTCACGTGCCAACATGTGACAGGCCCCTTAGCTCTTTAATTGATAGAATTAAATTCTATTTCAATGGTTAAACGTTGGGATCACGTGCCAACACGTGATGGGCTTTAAAAGCCTTCTGAATTAATAGAATTAAATTCTAATTAAGGGAAATCAAAGACCCTAACCGGAAAAATATTTCTCTAAATCTTTCCAAACAAAAAAGATGGTGCTCTGTAAAATGGAGCACCGTTGGATTAAAAATCCAACGGTGATTAAAAATCACCAATTTATGGAAAGATTTTATACAAGGAAAGATTTCCCTAAAATTCACCAAGAATAACAAACGGAATATCTTTTGGATTAAAAATCCAATGGTGAATAAAATTCACTGAGATCATGTTAGTTACAAAAACAAACAAAATCTTTCAATGAAAGATTTACTAAACAAAATTGATTCTTTTCCTTCTCCTATAAATAGGAGCTAAGAAGAGAAGAAGGGAGGAGAATTTTGGATCTTGAAATTTTCAGAAGGCAAATAGCAGAGAGAAAAGAAAGGAGAATTTAATTCTCAAGAAAAAAACCCTAGGTGAGAAAGGGAAAAAGGGATCAAAACTTCATAAAGCAAAAAAAAGAGAATTTAATTCTCAATCTAAGAGTTTAACTCTTCTGCAAAAGAACTTAGTTCTTTCTCTGGTTGAAAATCCGCAGAAGCAAATCTCCCCACAGGTTGAGAATTTAATTCTCATCGGGGAGATTCTGCCATGCAAATCCAAAACTTAGAGAGAGAATTGAGTTTAGAGAATTTAATTCTCCCAAAAGTAAAACTAGGGTTTAACCCTACATGAGAATTTAATTCTCTCAAATTCACAGGAATTTAATTCCTCCCAAATAAAACTAGGGTTCAACCCTATAAGAGAATTTAATTCTCTCAAATTCATAGGAATTTAATTCCTCCAAGACAAACAGAACTAGGGTTTAACCCTATATGAGAATTCAATTCTCCCAAATTCATAAAGAATTCAATTCCTCTAAATGAAATTAGGGTTCAAACCTATATAAGAATTTAATTCTTCCACATGCATACGGATTTAATTCCTCTAAAAACAGAATTAGGGTTTAACCCTACAAAGAATTTAATTCTTAAAAATAAAGAGACTTGAAAGTTCTCCATGCATGTAAAGAACCAGGTCACGTCCCCTCACGTGACCACTAAAAAGATCCTCCAAAATAAGAAGGAATTAGCCCAGAGGCAATGCCTCACGTGTTCCCACGTGACCTCCAAAACAAAGAGAATAAAGGCAAATGCAGATTCTAATTTGGGCGCCTTCACGTGTCCTCACGTGACCCCTAATAAAAACCTTTAAAAAATCAGTGCATGAGTGCCTATCACGTGCCCACACGTGATGGCCGGGAAAACTAAAAGTGTTTAACATTTATTTGCAGATTTGAGAATAAAACAAAGGAAGGCTGTTCCCTACCTTCAGAGGTCTCACATGGCCCCACACGAACAATCCCGTTCCAGTGTTTAACACTATTTTTGAGGGTTTTGTTCTTGGTGTTTAACACCATTTTTCAGCACATCACGTGGGAACTCGTGACCATAAAATTATGTTAGTGTTTAACACTATATTCAAATCAATCCCAGCCTAAATTGGCTAAGTCCTTCTGAGGCAAGACTTCTTCTTTTTTACTAAGTCGCAAATACATCCTTGCCTTCCAAAATTGAGCATCCTATATGGCATATGAGTGCTCAGCACTCAACAAAAGATAAAATGATATCAGAACCCCTGTTTAGCAGTGCCAAATAATGGGGGGCTGAACTCAGACAAATGTCTAATGGTCCAACAAAGGGACAACATTTCTAATCTATTTGGACTTAGCCCAAGTTGGCCATAAGTCCTCAATTCAGATTTAACTGAGCCGATGTGCTCATAATCTAATTAATTGATCTTAGTTCCAAAACTTGGACTATAGATCTCTCAAATCAACTTTGGTTCAAGGGTACATCTCTTCACTCCTTTGATATTTGTCGTTGTATTCCTTCAACGTCTTCAGAGAGGTGACGGGTCCCGACAACCACACATTTCACGGACTATAATGTGCTTAACCTTGACTGTGAGGTCTTTAAACTCACGGACCATGATGACTTTAACCTTAACTGTGAGGTCTTTAAACTCACGGACTATGATGTCCTTAACCTCGACCGTGATGTCTTTAAACTAACAATGGACCGCAATGTCCTTAAAATAATCGACCGCAATGTCCCTAAACTAAACAATAGAGTCCAAATGCTCTTTTGTTGGATCTAAACGATCCCGTTAAGTTGATCTTAGTCTAAAAATTAGACTAACGTATCCTTAACAAACGTTTAAGTTTATCTTAGTCTCAAATGAGGCTAACGTATCCTTAAACCTAACCCCCAATATCCAAATCTAAGAAGATACGGATTTGGACTAATCCACGCCCTACGGGAGACAACATAAATTGGTCTCCGTATACAATCCTTGGGCAACCAAAAACAAAACAAAGACCCACGACACGAAGTGACCATCTGGAGAAGGAGAAAGTGGTTACCGCGATGCGGTAGCGTAATTAACTGCAGGATCTTGCGCCTGCAGGGAAGAGCGTCCCTACAATCAAAAACCTCTCACTCGACGCTACAATCAAAAACCTCTCAAACGAGGGGGAATCTGACGAGGTTTTTGATTGTAGGGACGCTCTTCCCTGCAGGCGCTCTTCCCTGCAGGCGCAAGATCCTGCAGTTAATTACGCTACCGCATCGCGGTAACCACTTTCTCCTTCTCCAGATGGTCACTTCGTGTCGTGGGTCTTTGTTTTGTTTTTGGTTGCCCAAGGATTGTATACGGAGACCAATTTATGTTGTCTCCCGTAGGGCGTGGATTAGTCCAAATCCGTATCTTCTTAGATTTGGATATTGGGGGTTGGGTTTAAGGATACGTTAGCCTCATTTGAGACTAAGATAAACTTAAACGTTTGTTAAGGATACGTTAGTCTAATTTTTAGACTAAGATCAACTTAACGGGATCGTTTAGATCCAACAAAAGAGCATTTGGACTCTATTGTTTAGTTTAGGGACATTGCGGTCGATTATTTTAAGGACATTGCGGTCCATTGTTAGTTTAAAGACATCACGGTCGAGGTTAAGGACATCATAGTCCGTGAGTTTAAAGACCTCACAGTTAAGGTTAAAGACATCATGGTCCGTGAGTTTAAAGACCTCACAGTCAAGGTTAAGCACATTATAGTCCGTGAAATGTGTGGTTGTCGGGACCCGTCACCTCTCTGAAGACGTTGAAGGAATACAACGACAAATATCAAAGGAGTGAAGAGATGTACCCTTGAACCAAAGTTGATTTGAGAGATCTATAGTCCAAGTTTTGGAACTAAGATCAATTAATTAGATTATGAGCACATCGGCTCAGTTAAATCTGAATTGAGGACTTATGGCCAACTTGGGCTAAGTCCAAATAGATTAGAAATGTTGTCCCTTTGTTGGACCATTAGACATTTGTCTGAGTTCAGCCCCCCATTATTTGGCACTGCTAAACAGGGGTTCTGATATCATTTTATCTTTTGTTGAGTGCTGAGCACTCATATGCCATATAGGATGCTCAATTTTGGAAGGCAAGGATGTATTTGCGACTTAGTAAAAAAGAAGAAGTCTTGCCTCAGAAGGACTTAGCCAATTTAGGCTGGGATTGATTTGAATATAGTGTTAAACACTAACATAATTTTATGGTCACGAGTTCCCACGTGATGTGCTGAAAAATGGTGTTAAACACCAAGAACAAAACCCTCAAAAATAGTGTTAAACACTGGAACGGGATTGTTCGTGTGGGGCCATGTGAGACCTCTGAAAGTAGGGAACAGCCTTCCTTTGTTTTATTCTCAAATCTGCAAATAAATGTTAAACACTTTTAGTTTTCCCGGCCATCACGTGTGGGCACGTGATAGGCACTCATGCACTGATTTTTTAAAGGTTTTTATTAGGGGTCACGTGAGGACACGTGAAGGCGCCCAAATTAGAATCTGCATTTGCCTTTATTCTCTTTGTTTTGGAGGTCACGTGGGAACACGTGAGGCATTGCCTCTGGGCTAATTCCTTCTTATTTTGGAGGATCTTTTTAGTGGTCACGTGAGGGGACGTGACCTGGTTCTTTACATGCATGGAGAACTTTCAAGTCTCTTTATTTTTAAGAATTAAATTCTTTGTAGGGTTAAACCCTAATTCTGTTTTTAGAGGAATTAAATCCGTATGCATGTGGAAGAATTAAATTCTTATATAGGTTTGAACCCTAATTTCATTTAGAGGAATTGAATTCTTTATGAATTTGGGAGAATTGAATTCTCATATAGGGTTAAACCCTAGTTCTGTTTGTCTTGGAGGAATTAAATTCCTATGAATTTGAGAGAATTAAATTCTCTTATAGGGTTGAACCCTAGTTTTATTTGGGAGGAATTAAATTCCTGTGAATTTGAGAGAATTAAATTCTCATGTAGGGTTAAACCCTAGTTTTACTTTTGGGAGAATTAAATTCTCTAAACTCAATTCTCTCTCTAAGTTTTGGATTTGCATGGCAGAATCTCCCCGATGAGAATTAAATTCTCAACCTGTGGGAAGATTTGCTTCTGCGGATTTTCAACCAGAGAAAGAACTAAGTTCTTTTGCAGAAGAGTTAAACTCTTAGATTGAGAATTAAATTCTCTTTTTTTTGCTTTATGAAGTTTTGATCCCTTTTTCCCTTTCTCACCTAGGGTTTTTTTCTTGAGAATTAAATTCTCCTTTCTTTTCTCTCTGCTATTTGCCTTCTGAAAATTTCAAGATCCAAAATTCTCCTCCCTTCTTCTCTTCTTAGCTCCTATTTATAGGAGAAGGAAAAGAATCAATTTTGTTTAGTAAATCTTTCATTGAAAGATTTTGTTTGTTTTTGTAACTAACATGATCTCAGTGAATTTTATTCACCATTGGATTTTTAATCCAAAAGATATTCCGTTTGTTATTCTTGGTGAATTTTAGGGAAATCTTTCCTTGTATAAAATCTTTCCATAAATTGGTGATTTTTAATCACCGTTGGATTTTTAATCCAACGGTGCTCCATTTTACAGAGCACCATCTTTTTTGTTTGGAAAGATTTAGAGAAATATTTTTCCGGTTAGGGTCTTTGATTTCCCTTAATTAGAATTTAATTCTATTAATTCAGAAGGCTTTTAAAGCCCATCACGTGTTGGCACGTGATCCCAACGTTTAACCATTGAAATAGAATTTAATTCTATCAATTAAAGAGCTAAGGGGCCTGTCACATGTTGGCACGTGACCCTTCTTTTAATCAGAATTTAATTCTGCCTTTTAACAGGGATAAAGGACCATCACGTGTCAGCACGTGACCTTTGGTCACGTGTGCGCACGTGATGCCCCATTGGGGTCTTTTCTTAGCCGTTTTGTTTACACTTTTGTTTGATTCAGAATTTAATTCTGTAAAGTAGAGATTTTAGGAAACTATCACGTGTCAACACGTGACCCTTGGTCACATGTGAGCGCGTGATACCTCATTGAGGTATTTCCTTAGCTGTTTTGTTACATTTTCGTTTGATTTAGAATTTTAATTCTATAAAGTGGAGTTCATAGGAAACTATCACGTGTGAACACGTGACCCTTGGTCACGTGTAAGCACGTGATACCTCATTGAGGTATTTCCTGATTTTTATCAAGGAACAAATGCCCCCACAGCGTTGTTCTCACGTGTCTGCACATGAGTGCAACGCTGTCATCTTTGTGTCCGTTGGATCTGTCTAGGGAATAGGGGAGATAAAGCGTTTCCCATCACATCCTATAAATGCCAGCGTCCCTTCAGAAGCGCCTCCACTTTGCTCATCTTCTTCCTTGCTTACTTTTTCCCTTTGAGAATTTAATTCTCTTTTCTCAGAGCTAAGGCCTCTGTCTTGAAAATTTTCCAGAGTTTCACTCTGTTGAAAGATTCCCTTTTCTCAGGTAATGATCTTGAACGGCTGAAGAACTTTTGCAGAAATCTTCGTTGGATTTTAAATCCATACCAAGGGTTTTTCCCTTTGTGTTCGCATGCTTTCCTTATGAAATTTTGTCATATTGTTGTTGCTGCTGACGTGTTTGGCATGTGAACACTATTTTACTTTTTAGTGCATATCAAGTTTGGTGCTCACGTGCTCTGTACGCGGGGCCATATTGATGGGTTTGTTTAATTTCCCATGCAATCTTTTTTGTGTATGGCTTTGAATGCAGAGAGGGAGCCCTGGGAAATAGTTCCACCTCTTTAATTTCCAATGCCTTTCCTTTTTTCTGGGCTTTGAAAATAGTTCCACCATGCAATATTTTCCGTGCGCAGCATTTAATTTTCCCCTTTATAACCTGAAGCCATAGTTTTCTTTCTCTCTTCACAGAGAAATCCATTTCCAACTTAGGGTGATTATCTTGAAGAAACAACTGAGTACTATGGCTTGCAGCCGCCCCCATGCTCGTCGACAACCATGGGAGGTACCTGTTGAGGAGATGATCCCTTGCTTTGCTGTGCGACTAGTGGATCCCTTTCTCACCGATGCCGAATGTGACGCGATGACGTATGAACTCCTGATCCGTAGGGGATCCCCTCTTCCAATGGGCTCCATTTGGCTCCGGATGATTCTTCTCGCCGTGCTCGCTGACATCCCTCCTCACCCATCAGAGATGACCCTGGCGGTCCTTGACGCGGCCGAAGGCAAGCTCGAGTGTTTTTATGAGGCGTGCCTGATTACTCAGGCTCTGAAAGACTGCTCGGTCCATCTGCTGGGCCAGATAAGAGCCCGGCGGGCTATTATGTCTGCCTTTACGGATGGACATGGCGCTAAGTGGTGGGGAGCCACTCCTCGTGAAAATCGTCGTTTTATGGGATCATCCATCGCCCATCATATAGGTTGAGAAGCGCATACGCTAGTCTACTCTGGAGTATCGATGCCCTGTCTCGATACTCCCATGACTAGGAACAATCTAAGGATGTACTTACCAACTACCTTTGCCCCACTAGTATGATCTGCATCATAATCCCGGTAGTCAAGTACCCATCCTAAGGGCTTTATCAATATGTAATAGAGAGACAATAAGCGTACATGTTAAGATAAAGTGCAACCATATAGCATACTATCATGTCGAGCAAGAAAGTCCTCCCTATATATGTCCAAGCATCTACTACAATATACATCGCATGTACAGTAATGGACTCTAGGGCATACATATAACTAACACCTTCTCGGTGCAGATGCAACGTCAACAAAGACCTAAGGGTCAAATACAAGTGGAGCAATGGCATATTCCTAGCTCCAGATCTTGATGGCAACATCTACAACCTAGAGATCTGCTCGACGTTCTTTCTCGGTGCAGATGCAACATCAATAAAGACCTAAGGGTCAAATAAAAGAGGGGTAATGGCAAAATTCTAACTCAAGCCCGGTATTCTTTCTCGGTGCAGACGCGACGTCAACAAGTACCCAAGGGTCGAACATAAAATGAGTAATGACAAAATCATATCTCCAACTTGACGTTCTTTCTCAGTGCAGACGCGGCGTCAACAAGGACCCAAGGGTCAAATAAAAGTGGAGCGATGGCATATTCCTAGCTCCAGATCTTGATGGTAACATCTATAGCCTAGAGATCATACCGACGTGCTTCTCATGCCAGCAGGATGCAGACGCAACGTCAACAAGGATCCAAGGGTAAAATCAAAAAGGGGTGATGGAAAAATCCTAACTCCAGCTCGACGTGTTTCTCATGCCAGCAGGGTGCATACGCGGCATTAATAAGGGCCCAAGGATCAAATAAAAGCGGGCTAATGGCAAAATCCTAGCCCCAGCTCGACGTCTTTTCTTGGTGCAGACTCAACGTCAACAAAGACCTAAGGGTCGAACAAAAAAGGAGAAATAGCAAAATCCTAGCTCCAGCTCGACGTTCCTTCTCAGCGCAGAATCGACGTCATCAAAGACCTAAGGTTCAAATAAAAGTGGAGTAATGGCAAAATCCTAACTCCAGCTTGACGTGCTTCTCATGCCAGCAGGATGCAGACGCAACGTCAATAAGGACCTAAGAATAAAATCAAAGTGGAGTAATGGCAAAATCCCAGCTCCAGCTCGACGTCCCTTCTTGTTGCAGACGCGGCATCAACAAAGGCTCTAAGGAGCTAAATCAAAAAGGAGTGATGGCAAAATCCTAACTCCAGCTCGACGTGCTTCTCATGCCAGCAGGATGCAGACGCAACGTGAATAAAGACTAAAGGGTCGAATAAAAGAGGAGTGATGGAAAAATCCTAGCTCCATACCTCGATAGCGATATATACAGTATAGAGGTCATTTGGATGTCTACCCAACTTCAGCAAAGAATCGTTATGACATAACCAAAATAAAAAGTGGAGCAATGGCATATTTCTAGCTCTAGATCTCGATAGCAATATCTAATTTCTAGAGATTAACTCGATGTTCCTTCTCAGTGCAGATGCAACGTCAACAAAGACCTAAGGGTCAAATCAAAGTGGAGTAATGGCAAAATCCTAACTTCAGCTCGACATGCTTCTCATGCCAGCAGGATGCGGACGCAACGTCAATAAGGACCCAAGAGTCAAATAAAAAAGGAGTGATTGAAAAATACTAGCTCCAGATCTCGATGGCGATACATACAACATAGAGGTCATTTGGATGTCTGCCCAACTTTAGCAAAGAATCGGTACGACATCATCAAAGTAAAAACAAAGTGACGGCATATTCCTACCTTCGGGTCTTGACGGCAATACATACAAAGCCTAAAAACCATTGGAGATCATCCCACCCCAGAAGGGTGCGATTATGGCTCAACCGCGGTTCCAAATTGAGCATAACCTCAAGTAAAAAGCGCCATGGCAAATACCTAACGCTTGTTCTTCCGACGGTGATATGACCTAAGAAGATTATTTGAAGATGTCTTGTCCAGACTCAGAAGGGATCGGTGACACGACAGTCGCGGGGCTACTCGAGCAGTAACCTAAGGGACCGCATATCGAGAAATACATTAGCTAACACGACGGTATGATGGACTTAAACCTAGTATCACAAATCTAACGGGCCTCTATAAAAAAAGGTTTATCTATATTTCACGTTAGGATACACCTGTGAGATCCTCTCAATTCATCTCGACTCGTAGGGAAAAATATTTTTATGAAACCCTCAAGGCTCATGAAGGTGAAAATCCTTAGGCAACGGGGATATCAACCTATTTCCTAAGTATTGTGGCCCTACAAGTAGGTCCAAACGGACTCTTATATACTATCAACGAGCCCGTTCTCCAAATTCGCATACCGACGAGGAGGAGAAACCACTTACGAGTCCTCTCGACTAGTAAATAGAAAATTCTCTTGTGAGATCCTTACGACTCTCAAGAGAAAACACACTTAGGAGTCCTCATGACTTCTAAAGAGAAAATACACCTACGGGTGTTGGGGTCAAAAATTACACCCCGGTTGACCAAGTCAAAATCAAAGTCAACCCCAAACTAAGTGGGCCCAAGCCCAGGTCAAGACTGAGCATGGAAAAGACCGGCCCCATGACAAAATGAATGAAGCCATATATTGGTTTAATGTAATTCTTTTTTTTATATAGAAATAAATGTATGACAGATGGGCAGAAAACCAAAATTTTGCAAACCTCATAACGTATGTGTAAAAGAAAATAAGCACATAAGGTATGGGGTGGCACAAGTGCCATTTGGCAAAGCTCAAGGGGCTATATGTAAAGTGTGTAGCCTATAAAGACAAGCATGATGAAAAAATCAAGAACAACTTTTTCTCTCTCAAAAATTATGGTTTTGTGCCTCCTTCTCCTTCCTCAAGGTTCTAAACTCTCTTTCTTTTTTCTGAATTAAATCAAGAGTTTAACTCTTCTTTTTCCAAAAAGAAACAGTTTTCACCATAAAATCCTTGAAGGGCAGCTCAGATCTTCCATCAAATCCCCAAAAGGGGAGATTTTTAAGTCTCTCCCCTTTTCTCCAAGATCCAGCCAACGGAGAGGAGGAGGAAGGAGAATCGTTTCCAAAAAAACTAGTTCGGGAAGATCCAAGGCTTAAAAGAAGATCCAGGGCTAAAGGGGAGAAGAAAGGGGTCCTCTTTGATCATTTCCTTTTCTGGGAGTTTCCAAAGTCCCTCAGGAGTTTAACTCCAAATTCGTATCTAATTTATTACATAGGCGTTTAACTCCAAATCCAAATCTTTTGGGAGTTTAACTCCAAATTTATACCTAATTTCTGTTTAGGAGTTCAGCTCCAAAGCCTCTTAGGAGTTCAACTCCCAGCCTAGAGGCTAAGCCCCTTTCTCTGCTGGTGTTTCCAGCGGTCGTATTCCGCGCACGTGACCCACTGGTGCCCAGCGGTTGCGTGTCGCGCATGTGACCCGCTGGCACTCAGCGTCCTCGCGTGCCGCACACGTGACCTGCTGGCACCCAGCGTCCTCACGCAAGGCACATGACCCGCGGGCGCCCAGCGCCCACGCGCCACTCACATGACCTGTGGGTGCTCAGCGCCCACGCGCATGGCATGTGACCCGCGGGCGCCCAGCGCCCACGCGCCACTCACACATCCTTAGGACGCTTCTCAGCCACCTTTTTTATACACTCCACACTCAAAACACGTCCCCCACTAGAAAAAATTTCTAACAAGGCCCCCGATATATCCAAGACTCTTCAAAACACAATACACGCATACTGCACATTGAGTTCGCATGACCGGTTTGACCAATCAATCGGAGGTTCCATCGCTCCAAAGGCGAGGGGTAATTAACGTCAGTTTAGTTTGCGGCTGCCGGAGATTTGGATCCCCACAATCAATAAACCCCAGCCTATCCTAGACGGTGGTAATTCTGTAATGCGCCTGACAAGCGACGCGTATTCCCATCTCAATGGGGTGATGAAAAACACCCTACAACGGGTTCCTCTCGACTCGTAGGGAGAAACATCTTTATGAGACCCTTACGGTTCATAAAGTTGAAAAGCCTTAGGAGACAGATCTAAACCTATTTCCTAAGCCATCGTTGCCCCACAAGGAAGTCAAGACCAACTCTTGTATACTATTCACGGACCACATTCTCCAAAGTTGCATGCCACTGAAATGAAGAAGCTACTTACTGGTCCTCACGACTCGTAAGGAAAAAATACCCGAGTGAGATCCTTACGACTCACGGAGGCGATGCATACTTAGTAATCCTCATGATTTCTAGGGAGAATATGCACCTATGAGATCCTCATGATTCATATGGAGAAAAACCTTCTTGATACCGTTACGGCTCATGAAAATGAAAAATGTCTTAGGCTACAAGGATCTTTAACTTGTCTCCTAAACCATCAATTGTATGGTCATGCATAACTTTGCACTACTTCACCCATGTACATACTTACGTGGGCAAAGTTGGGGGGGCATTTGTTCCCGCCAATTTTTTTTGGCTAAGGGCTATTTGTTCACTTATAAAAAAAGAAAGAGGAAAAGAATTTTCATAATTTGGCATCACGTGAAAGCAAATAACAAAAAGGCCAAATATGCCTCACGTGTTAAACACGTGAGCGCTCATATGCAAAGTATATGAGCGCTTAACATAAATAACCAAAATCCAAACATGCCTCACGTGTTAAACACGTGAGCATTTATATGCAAAACATATGAGCGCTGAAAATAAATAGGCTAAAACCCACACTAGGGGTCACGTGTTAAATACATGAGTTCCCTTTCCGCATTCTTTTGGCAGCATTCACATGCAAAGCACGTGAACGCCGCAATTTAAAATGCTCTCTAAGGATAGAATTGAATTCTGTATAGAATTAAATTCTATTTTTGGGAAATATTTTCGCTGATCTTTTTAATATGGAAAGATCTTTCTCTAACAGAGAATCTTGGATTTAAAATCCAATTGTGATAAAATATCACCAATTAAACCATCTGATAGAATTAAATTTTATATGGGAAATATTTCCCTGATCTTTCTCAAACAAGAAAAATCTTCTCTATTAAACAGAGGACCTTTGGATCAAATATTCAACGGTGATTATAAAATCACCCATCGATCATCTGATAGAATAAAATTCTATCTTAGGAAAATATTTTCCTGACCTTGAAACAAATAAGAATGATCTTCTCTATTAGATAGAATAAAATTCTATATTGGGAAAACATATTCTTAATTTGTGATAGAATAAAATTCTATATTAGGAAATATCTTCCTAATATTGTTAAACTAACAAGATATTCATATAACAGAATTAAATTCTATGTATATCTTCCTAATCTTATTAAATTAAAAGGATATTCATATGATAGAATAAAATTCTAGTTTAGAAAAATATTTTCCTAATTTTATTAAAACAAACAAGAAATCTTCTCTGTTAAACAGAAAGCCTTTGGATTAAAAATACAACGGTGAATAAATACACCGGTTGATTTAAAAGATCAATTGGATTGATTATGAAATCTATCATGATCTCAATGAGAGATTTTCATAACAAATTGATTCTTTTTCTTCTCCTATAAATAGAAGCAAAGAGATGCAAAGAGGAGGGAGGACTCGACATAAAAAAAAGAGGAGACCCCCATAAGCTTCTGTAAAAAAACCTGAAGTCTCTTCAAAAAGTTCCACAAAATAACTAAGAATTTAATTCTTAGAGATCTTCTTCCTCCTCAAATTCCTATGTAAAGAAAAAAGCAGAGATCAAAATATCTCCTTTACCTATCTAAGGGTTTAACCCTTCTCAAGAACTTAATTCTTTCTCTGGATCTGAGATCTATAAGAAAAGTCTCCGATAAGTTGAGAATTTAATTCCAATTGGAAAGATCTTGTTCTTGAGAATTAAAGATTCAGAGAAGAACAAAGAAGAACATGAAGAAGATGGAGTCCATAATACTCCAGAAATTTTGTGCCTTCAAATCAAGAACTTTGTTCTTTAAAAACCCGATCTAAGATCCTCAAAAATAGTGATCTTGATGACCTTTAATGGTCAAAATACCATTAACAGAGGTTTAACCTCTCTGAAAACACGAACAGGAAAACATGGATAAAAGAACAAGGTTGAAAAGAACGAATGAGTTCTATACTCCAGGAACTTAGTTCCATTATAAATCAAGAACTTAGTTCTTAAAGAACCCGATCTCAGATCCTCAAAATAGTGATCTTGGTGATCGTTAATGGTCAAGATACCATTAACAGAGGTTTAAGTTCTCTAAAAATATCAACATAGATTAAATCTTCAAAGAACTCAGCGCCTCACGTGAAAAGTACGTGAGCACCCAAGGCCAAGTTACATAACGCCTCACGTGAAACATAAGTGAGCGCCAGAAAACAGAAAACTTTAGTGCTTAGCACTAGTGCAGCGCCTCACGTGAAACACACATGAGCTGAAAGTGTTTCCTAGCACCACCAATGGGTTTTCATAAGCATCAAGCATGCTATTTTTAAAATTTTGGGGTGCTAAACTATACTAACCTAAAATCTTAACTAGAGTATTAGGGTTTAAAGTATGATATAACAAAAACTACACTAAGTGAAGAATGCTACAACCTTTGTAGACCAAGTCCTTCACTTCTAAAGCTCCGTGTAGTAGTCCCTACGACTCCTCTAGGCTCCACTTGAAGAAGGAATGATCTTGCTTCGCGATCTTCGTGTTGAAGATGATCCACCTTGA
The DNA here is from genome assembly GCA_030015575.1 of Agapanthus africanus. Taxonomy (NCBI): domain Eukaryota; kingdom Viridiplantae; phylum Streptophyta; class Magnoliopsida; order Asparagales; family Amaryllidaceae; genus Agapanthus; species Agapanthus africanus. The sequence continues at coordinate 42,266,458 of CM057345.1, read as the reverse complement.
AGCTTCGCTAGTTCAAGCTACCTCTTCACTAATCTTTAATTAGTGAAGGAAACAACCTAATCTTGAGTGCTAATCTAGAGTAGGTTGATGAAGTAGGTTTATAAGCTCACTTAGAATTCTCCAACTCTTTATTTTCCAACTCATGGAAAAGAGTAGAACTTGGTGGAGGAAAAAAAGAAAAGGAGAGAGAGCAATACAAAATGAGCTAGCATAAAAAAAAATGAAGTGAAGAATGGCTTCTCACTTTTCCACTTATTGAAGCATGAATTAAAAACAATACATATATTGCACCATGCTTCTATAGTGTAAATAAATGAATAAACAAAAGGAAAAAGCCATGCCTCACCATACCATAAATATCTCCCATTTTCTACCTCTTATTTCTATTTTCGCAAAATACAAAATCCAACCATGCTTCATATAACACACACACACACACACATATATATACATATATACATATATCATATATATATATATATATATATATATATATTAAGAGAAGAAAAAAATTAGTGAGCAATAGTATTTATTAATATATAATTATATCAAATATAATACATATCATATTATTAAATCAACACATGATTCAATAATCCGGTTATATCATATATATCCGAATAATATCATTTATCTGCATATTAGAATACGGTATCACATACTCATATTTAATCAGGCCCCCGCACATATCATCATATGTGCCCTATTTCGTTTTGCTTGAAATATGAAATCTCTGTGTAGGACTCTAAAGACTTGTCAATACGCAAGCAGTAGGTAATGATCATATCAGTTACCTACAAACCGTCAGCGGTACAAGCTAGACGTAACGGCTACCCAGGTATTGAGCGATTAGAAGAACAACAAGCATGCTTGTCCAAATTCCCATGAAGCCTATAAGTAACACTTACCGTACAGTCTGGTCTTTTCGTCTGATATATCGCATATCGAGTCTAAGGGTGGAATCGTCAGACCCCAGTAACTTGATAAGTCATGCCGATGTATGGCTCATAACGGTTTGAGAAATTACTGATAACACTTACCAGTAAACATCATCAACCTTGGACAGGGACTTGTTGTTATAGCCAATCGAGCATAGCGCAACATCAACTCTCAATACCAGGAGAGACGAAACCCCTCCTATCGCTCACTGTCTCCATGTGACTCGGGACTGTATCCAAAATCCACCTATTTGCACGATTCCTTTGAGCCGTGGTAGGGAGGAAATCAAAGCACGGTGGGAACCACACAAGACACTATGACGATCTCGGGTCTACAGACTAACATGTACCAGTTTCATCAGAGAACTGCTATCTAGCGATAAGTATGGTACCATCTAGGAGTTCTCGGCGAGTCCTGTTCGGTGTAACCATTCTCTAATGAGCACCTGTGTACAATCTTTGATGTCAAACACCAATTGTTATGGGATCAACTATCGCCACCTAAAGGGTCAAGAAACGTACACACTAGTCTACTCTAGAATATCGATACTCTGTCTCAATATCCCCTCGACTAGGAACAATTAAAGGATGTGCTTATGGACTACATAAGTCCCAGTAGTATGATCCGCATCATAGTCCTGGTAGTCAATCAAATATCCTAAGGGCTTTATCAACATGTATCAGAGAGGCAGTATAATAATACAAGTGTACATGTTAAGACAAAGTGCAACCAGATAGCATACTATCATATCGAGCAAGAAAGATCTCTATATATATGTCCAAGCATCCACTATATTACACAATAATGGCCTCTAGGGCATACATATTCCTAACAATCTCCCACTTGCACTAAGGCCAGTTGTTGTAGTATCTCATACCCAACATCCCAAAAAGTATCTCAAATTGCGTCTGGGGGAGGGACTTCGTGAGTGGATCAGTTGTGTAGTCCTTCGTGTCAACTTTCTTAACCTCGATCTCCCGTCGATCTACTATCTCCCGGATCAGGTGATACCGCTTAAGAATATGTCTAGATCGCTGATTAGACTGGGGTTTCTTGGCCAAAGCCACAGCTGTATTTTTATCACAATACAAAGGTATTGAATGCTCAATGGATGGAACCACACCAAGTTTAGCAATGAACTTCTTCATCCAGACAGCCTCTTTGGCAGCATCGTTGGCAGCATCGTTGGCAGCGATGTATTCATCCTCCATTGTTGAGTCTGCTACAGTATCTTTCTTGGAACTATTCCAACATACCGCCCCTCCATTGAGGGTAAAGACAAAACCCAAGACCGGCTTACTATCATCCTTATTACTCTGGAAGCTCAAATCGGTAAAGGACTGCACCTGGATTTCACCGTTACCATACACTAAGAACATTTCTGTAGTCCTTCTCAAGTACTTAAGAATGTTCTTCACATCTGTCTAGTGCTTTTCCCTAGGATCTGATTATACCTACTTACTACACCTAGTGAGTAAGCTACATCCGATTTGGTACATAACATCGCATACATAATAGACCCGACTGCAGAAGCATAAGGTATCCCTTGCATGCGAGCCCTCTCCAAATCAGTCTTGGGAGACATCTCTTTGGAGAGAGTGATTCTTGATTAAGCGGGTAAATTACCACGCTTAAAATCTTCCATACTAAACCTCTTTAGTATGGTGTCTGTGTACCTGGATTGGGAAAATCCCAACATCCGCTTAGATCTATCTCTATAAATCTTTATCCCCAGGATGTAGGAGGCATCACCTCGATCTTTCATGGAGAATTTTTGTGATAAGAAGATCTTCACCGAGTGTAGCATAGGAACATCGTTTCCTATCAAGAGTATGTCATTCACGTACAATACGAGGAAGATAATCTTACTCTTTACTACCTTTTTGTATATACATGGTTCATCTATGTTCTTGATGAAGTCAAACTCTTTGATCGCTTCATCAAAACAGATGCTCCAGCTCCGTGATGCCTACTTTAATCCGTAAATTGATTTAAGAAGCTTGCACACCTTTCCGTTGCTCCCACTGTCTACGAAGCCCTCTGGCTGTGTCATGTACACGCTCTCTTCTAAATCACCATTTAGAAAAGCGATCTTGACGTCCATCTGCCAGATTTCGTAGTCATGGTATGAGCAATGGCAAGTAGGATCCTGATAGACTTAAGCATAGCCACTAGAGAAAAGATTTCATCATAATCGACACCAGGTCGTTGACGAAAACCTTTAGCTATAAGTCTAGCTTTGAAGATCTCAACCTTTCCATCTACACCAATTTTCTTCTTAAAGATCCACTTGCTCCCAACGGGTTTTACCCTTCAGGAGCAACTTCCAAAGTCCATACTTTGTTGGTGTACATGGATTCCATCTCAGATCGCATAGCATCCAGCCATTTCACAGAGTCTCCACTTGTGATGGCCTGCTCAAAACTAGTTGGGTCATCATCTTCAATGATGCATCCTCGCTCCCACCGTCTATGAGAAAACCATAGTATCTCTCAGGTGGATAAGGAACCCTACTAGATCTGCGTAGTGGCTGAGGTTCGTCGAAGACTATTGAATCCTCCGGTTCTACCAAATTGTCGGTTATAGTTTGTGTAGCTGGAACTTCTTCTAGTTCTACCTGGTTACCACTAATTTCTTTCACAAGAAATTCCTTTTCTAAAAAGATGACATATTGATAAACATACACCTTTTGTTCCTCAGTGTGGTAGAAGATATATCAATGTGAATTCTTTGGATATCCTACAAACTTGCATAGAACCGACCTTGCTTCGAGCTTGTCTGGATTTTGCTTTTTGACATAGGCCGGACAATCCCATATCTTAACTCATTTAAGAGATGGTCTCTTCCCATACCATATCTTATATGGAGTGGTAGGCACGGATTTGGTCGGAACCTTATTCAATAGGTATGCAGCTGTCTCAAGTGCATAACTCTAAAAGGAAATAGGTAACTCAGCAATACTCATCATAGAGCGCACCATATCTAATAGGATGTGATTCCTCCGCTCCGATACTCCGTTGTGCTGTGTTGTAACGGAGGAGTAAGCTGAGTGAGAATCCCATTCTCTTTTATGTAATCTCAGAATTCCGTGCTTAAGTGTTCTCCTCCCCGATCAGATCGAAGAATTTTAATAGTTTTACCCGTACGGTTCTCTACTTCGCACTTATATTCCTTGAATTTCTTAAAAGCTTCAGATTTGTGTTTTAACAAGAACACGTGTCTGAATCTTGAGAGATCATCGGTGAATGTAATAAAGTACGAGGAATCACTCCTGGCATGTGTAGACATAGGACCGCATACATCATTATGTATTAGTCCCAAGAGTTCAGTAGCTCTTTCTCTGTGTCCTGTAAACGGAGTTTTTGTCATCTTGCATTTGATACATGACTAGCAAGTTTCATAAGATGTAAATTCAAACTGATTCAAATATCCATCTTTATACAACTTAGCTAGTCTTGTCGCATTGATATAACCCAGTCTACAATGCCACATGAAGACTTCGTTCATTTCTGAAATTTTCCTCTTGTGTGTGTTTTGTATGTTTAGAACTGTAATTTGATTTAGAACGTATATACCATTACATAACATACCAAACCCGATCAACACTTGATTTAGGAAAATGTTCATAACATTATCCTCTAATGCAAAGTTATATCCTTTTTTATGCAACAAAGAAACTGATATAATATTGCACATTCTTTTTTGGTACGTAATAACAGTCGTTCAGAATTATTGTATTACCATTTGGTAATACTAGGTGATATTCGCCAACTATTTTGGCTGCAACAATTGCACCATTCCTTACTACTAGAGACTTATCACCCTTTCCTAGTTCTTTACTTCTTCTTAACCCATGTAACAAATTACATACGTGTGATCCTGATCCGGTATCCAATACCTAGGACATAAAGCATACTGAGAAACAGTTCTCGGTAACGAACACACCCGAAGAAGATGCATCATCATGCTCTTTCTTCGTTCGGGTTGCGTGGGAATCCTGATATTCCCTTATTCCTTGCTCAGACTTATGGCAATCATAAGATAGAGCGGAACCAACGTTCCCCAGCTCAGTATAATAAGCGGGTTCGGTCAATACATCCATATTATTATCTTGATTAAGGCGTTTCATGGTCGCTACCAGGAGAGAGAGAGAGAGGATAACACTTTTTCGTGCGCTCTTTGCAATATTAGATTGGTTATTATCTTATCTAATTAGGATGGCTCCCACAGTTTTTATCAAATCTTCCTTCAAACCCTAAAAGGTAAGATTACCCAGGATTAATTACACCCTACAAGTTCGCCAATCGGGCAGCCAGGCAGGTATTGGTACTCCGAAGGAGTCTCCCCGTGCTTTTGCATGGAACTAATTAAATAATCTCATTTCTGCAAGGGCATAACCCCGTTAACACATTTCTTAGACACATACTGGATCAGCTAATTATAAAGTGGAAAACTCTCTCAGGAATAACTCTTACTCGCAGTAGGTATCGGGATCCAACCATCTCATAGAAGATATGCAATCTCATTACAAATTTCAACACTTGGAATTCCCAATATCTGTTTTACCCCTAGCAACTTATGACCTTAACAAGATCAACAAATCATAAGCACTAGTCAAGTTCAACCCGTCATTTCGTGATTGAATTAAACTCACCCGTACAACCCTTAATAAGGTCAACAAAGCCGTACGACTACCCTAATCCAATCTCATCACATGCGGTAAATTAGCACTAATCAGCTACCACACACTACGCCTTAACAAGGTCAACAAACGCAACACGCATACTAAATAGCAATTATCTGAAATGGCGGAGGGCTACGACTAGTTTTGATGAAAACATTTAACGTAATGAATTTGATATCGTTGTGGAATCAAGTGATTTGAAAAGGAGTGGTTTTTATAGCATTTGCTAGTTTTTCTAAAGAGGTCATTCCCGGTGAAGGGATCTCGGCTCTTTTCTCATCGAATGAGGTGCTGGATATTCATCAAGGAATACCACTACGTAAAGCAAGAACTAGAGCTACCTTTTTCTAAAATTTTGATTCTACAAGATCTTTAGGTTTCTTTTCTTTCCATTAATCTCATTAATGAAGTCCCATCATTTATGTTTCCCTAAATATCATAAAAAAGAAATGAAAATAGAACGTACGCTTATGCCACCACATTTGCCACGGGGCCCCGTCATGCACCATTAGGTTTCTTAACTAACGGCAGAGCGGGGCTGGACTAGCGCGGGTGCAAAATATAAGCAACGTTTATTATATATATCATATATATATATAGCATTCGTCTCACGCAGTAATATGATCACGTCACAGAACTCAAGCAGCAGAAGTCAACATATGAAATATTGGATATACTAGGAGGTCCGTGTTTTAAATTAAGCCAGTAATGAAAAACACGGATTCCACGGTCGTGATGAATAGTCAAACCCACATCTCTAGACGCATACGAGAGCGACTAGCAACCTTGCCAATTCTAGAGTTAGGAGACCCGGTCTCAACTCCTCGAGATGGCCTCCCACTGGACTCTAGAACCCGGTTACTTGTGCTCCCCGCCTTGGGTCTATTCTAATGCTGAAAAGTAAATAATATACATCAATGGTGATATCATTCTCAAACCGGAAGTGTCCCAATAAAAGAATATTACATACAATTTTTTTTACATGAATAAAATAAGAAAAACTCTCATCTCACGCAAAAACCCCTGGCTATTCAATCACGACGATCCAATTTAATATATCACAGTAACACATAACATCATATGTCATCAACGTAAGTAAATATGCGTATCCCGAATGTCGTTGACATATAGCAACGAAATCGAGGATACCCCACATATTACACTTACGGTCGCAGAAAAGAAATGAAAACTACAATAATTAGAATCCGCATATTTCTTAGACATCATAAACCCGAAATATCTCATATTCTGAATTTCATGCCTAACCCTATAAACCCTGCATTTTAGTCTCAAATTGAAAACACTTTTCAATAACTTAGTCGGGTAATTCAACAAGATTCCTGACTACCTGATCGAATACTCGTCGGGAACTTTAGTAGATGGCCGCACCCCCGATGTCGTCGATGAAGTGCACTTAGGTGGAACACCGTGGCCGTGAGCACCCGAGTGGATGCTTTTGGCAACGGGGTTCTCCTAAAGTCACTTGGTCGGGGCTATGGGGCGTGGCTATCTAGTAGTGTTACCCGACGAGTGTTCGTGTATTATACGAGATTGGGACGGAGTTTTGATTCGAATCAAAACTCCATGGAAATCGATCAATAGAGACTAAAATGCTAGATTTACAAACAACAAACTAGCTTTCACAAAACTAATTTAACATGGATTCTAAATATTGTATCGCATATCAAACTTAAACCCGAAACAATGTTAAAATTGTGAATACGAAACACTCTGAATTGCCCTAACAGAAAGATAACATCACATACAATCTTGGCAAAATCAAACATAACCTGAAACCCCAAACCCTAGCTACCAGAATACCAAAAAAATACGAGACCAGAATATGAATATAGGGCCGGCCGGCCAGGTATATGAGGGTTTTCACCGGCCAAAATGTACAATCATGGTCTCGTTTTTCTTCAGTATTCTAGTTACATCACATGTAACATTCTGCACTTGTTTAAAAAAAATTTATAAGCTCTTGAAAATTCGACAGAAACTTGCGTTTTAGGTTTCAGTTTTCGGAGTTGTTTCGGTTTCGCAATTTCTAACACATTGTCTAATTCTCTAGCCTGGCTCTGATACATGAAAGTGTTTCCTAGCACCACCACTGGGTTTTCACTAGTATCAAGCATGCTATTTTTAAAATTTTGGGATGCTAAGCTACACTAACCTAGAATCTTAACTAGAGTAATAGGGTTTAAAGCATGATATAACAAAAACTACACTAAGTGAAGAATGCTATAACATTTGTAGACCAAGTCCTTCACTTATAAAGCGCCGGGTAGTAGTCCCTACGACTCCTCTAGGCTCCACTTGAAAAAGGAACGAGCTTGCTTCACGATCTTCGTATCGAAGACAATCTACCTTTAAGCTTCGCTAGTTCAAGCTACCTCTTCACTAATCTTTCATTAGTGAAGGAAACAACCTAATCTTGAGTGCTAATCTAGAGTAGATTGATGAAGTAGGTTTATAAGCTCACTTAGAATTCTCTAACTCTTTATTTTCCAACTCACGGAAAAGAGTAGAGCTTGGTGGAAGAAGAAGAAGAAAAGGGGAGAGAGCAATACAAAATGAGCTAGCATAAAAAAAATTAAGTGAAGAATGGCTTCTCACTTTTTCCACTTATTGAAGAATGAATTTAAAAAAATACATATATTGCACCATGCTTCTTTAGTGTAAATAAATGAATAAACAAAAGGAAAAAGCCATGCATCACCAAACCATAAATATCTCCCATTTTCCACCTCTTATTTCTATTTTCTCAAAATAGAAAATCCAACCATGCTTCATAATATATATATATATATATATATATATATATATATATATACATACATACATACATACACACATACATACATATATCATATACATACATACATACACACACACACATACATATACTAAGAGAAGAAAAAAATTAGTGAGCAATAATATTAGTTAATATATAATTATATCAAATATAATATATATCATATTATTAAATCAACACTTGATTCAATAATCCGGTTATAGCATATATAACCGACTAATATCATTTATCTACAGATTAGAATACGGTATCACATACTCGTATTTAATCAGGCCCCCGCACATATCATCATATGTGCCCTACTTCGTTTCGCTTGAACTATGAAACCTCTGTGTGGGACTTTAAAGACTAGTTAATACGCCAGCAGTAGGCAATGATCACATCAGTTACCTACAAGTCGTCAGCGGTACTAGCTGTACGTAACGGCTACCCAGGTATTGAGCGATTAGAAGATCAACATGCAAACTTGTCCAAACTCCCATGAAGCCTATAAGTAACACTTACCGTACAGTCCGGTCTCTTTGTCTGATATGTCGCATATCGAGTTTAAGGGTGGAATCGTCAAACCCCAGTAACTTGATAAGTCATGCCGATGTATGGCTTATAACGGTTCAAGAAAATACTGATAACACTTAGCAGTAAATCTCATCATCCCTGGCCAGGGTTTTGCTGTTATAGCCAATCGAGCATAGCGCATCATCAACTTCCAATACTGAGAGAGACGAAACCCCTCCTATCGCTCACTGTCTCCATGTGACTCGGGATAGTACCCAAAATCCACTTGTTTGCATGACTCCTTTGAGCCGTGGTAGGGAGGAAATCAAAGCACAGTGGGAACCACACAAGACACTATGACGATCTCGGGTCTACAGAATAACCTGTACCAGTGTCACCAGAGAACTGCTATCTGACGATAAGTATAGTACCATCTAGGAGTTCTCAGCGAGTCATGTTCGATGTACCCATTCTCTAATGAGCACTTGTGTACAATCTTTGATGTCAAACATCAATGGTTATGGGATCAACCATTGCCCCCTACAGGGTCAAGAAACGTACACACTAGTCTACTCTGGAATATCGATGCCCTGTCTCGATATCCCCTCGACTAGGAACAATTAAAGGATGTGCTTGTGGACTACACAAGTCCCAGTAGTATGATCTGCATCATAGTCCGGGTAGTCAAGAAAACATCCTAAGGTCTTTATCAATATGTATCAGAGAGGAAGTATAATAATACAAGTGTACATGTTAAGATAAAGTTCAACCATATAGCATACTATCATGTCGAGCAAGAAAGTCCTCTATATATATATCCAAGCATCGACTATATCATACAATAATGGCCTCTAGGGCATACATATTCCTAACATCAGTGCCAACAACCCAATGTGTCACGTGAAATATACATGAGTGCTCAAAAGAAGCCAAACCTGTGCGCCTCACGTGAAACACACGTGAGCGCCATAAAAGACTAGTGCTTAGCACTATTTCAACGCCTCACGTGAAACACACGTGAGCACTAAATGTAACTGAGTCCTCAGCACTGCTGGGTGTTAGAAAATCCAATCTTAGCCCAAATTAGCTAAGCTTATGTTCATGATATCCAAACTTATATTCAAACCGATTTTCATCCCATACCTTCTTAGGCTAACGATTCTTAGATGATCCACCATGATCTTTTCTCTCAAATACGGGATTTGGTTTAAGAGTACATCTCTCCACACCTCTGATATATGTTGTTGTAATTCCTCAACGTCTTCAGAGAGGTGGCGGGTCCCGAAAACCAACAACTCTTTTCTCGTCCAAACTTGATGTAAAATTTTATCAAGACAGGGAATGATACATCCTACATTGATACACTTTTAAATTGACGTGCATGCCTCAAATTGGATCGCACCCCAAATTGGGCGCATTCCATGTCACCATCGTTCACTCCATCACATAACAAATACACGTGCATGCAAGATGAATGATGGACCGAAATGCCCTTAAACTAATATTCGTCTCAAACATGGCGATAATGGACCGAAATGTCCTAAAACTAACATTCGTCCCCAAAACGGGAATGTTGGACCGAGATGTCCTAAAACTAATATCCGTCTCAAACATGGCGATAATAGACCGTGATGTCCTGAAACTAAAATAATTGAGCCCATATGCTCATTTGTTTCTAAGTTGATTTTAGTCTCAAATATGACTAACGATCCTTAAATCAAACTCAAATATCATATGAACGGATGGACCTCACAAATGTGAGAAATGGATCCTAAATTCATTCCTGCTAGCAAAACAAGCTACCAACGTAGACCCCGTCAAGCAAATCCTTGATCCAAATCAAAATCTCAAATATACGGATTTGGACTAATCCACGCCTTACGGGTGATGACATAAATTAGTCTTCGTATACAATCCACGGGAAACCCAAAATAAAACAAACACGATATGATATGCAGTGAACCACTGGAGCAGGAGAAAGTGGTTATCGCACTGCGGTAACGTAATTAACTGCAGGGATTTATGCCTGCAGGGAAGAGGCCCCACAATCAAAAACCCCTTACAAATGCGGGGGAATCTGATGAAGTTTGCTACAACGACCGCATCTATCCAAACCTCCGATATACGGTGCAATAAATCAACGTGGTATCTTCGGAGAGGTGGATAGATATGTCTAAATAGCATATTCCCCTCAAATTCAGGCTAGACATCCCAACGTCTCAGTCCGGTCTTTCGGCGGTAAACAAGGGTATCGGCCAGGCTTGGCCTCAGGCTAGCGCTTGGTGTGGCCAAGGTCTTGATGTTCAGCTTGGTTAAGGATCGTAAGGGGTTCTAATTGCTCTGCTAGGGTTGCGACAGCTTAGAGATGAGGTGAGATGTAGGCGAAGGAAGGGATTTCAGGTGGTGATGGTGTTGAGTTCGATTGGTGATGGGTTTTTGATGGGTGGCGAGATGAAGTCGACGATGGAGGTGCGGTGGGTACTCTCGGGTGATGGCTGGTGCAAGGAGATACGAGGAGGTGAATATTCTTGGTGTGTAGGTTTGGTTGCAAGAAGAAGATGAAGGTGGATGTGTGGGTGCTCCGGTGATAGGTTTCGAGGGAAGGAGGAGGTTGGTTTCGGTGAAGGGAAGATGACGATGTCAAATGAGACGATGATGGCGAGGTGAGAACGGAGAGGGAGTAGACGGTGAGGACAAGGGAGGGCGGTGCGGTGGAGGTGCAGACGATGATGATGAGGTCGAAGGTGAAGACGAGATAACGCGAAGTTGCTGGAGGAAGAAGAAAACGATGGCTATGGTCAAGATGGAGGCAAGGATAAAGGTGATGGAGGGTGAGGAGTCGGGGACTTGAATTGGGATCGAGAACAAGGGAGAAGAAGTTGAGCATGGTGGCGATGAGAGGAGAAAGGTGATGGTACATAGAAGAGAGAGGGAGACGCGGAGGGGGGGAGAGAAGAGAGAAGGAGACGCAAGAGAGAGTTTATTTTAACAAAAGAAAATATAAATTATATATATTTATATTATATAGTAAGTTATATATATTATAGATTATTATATAATATCTATCTCCGATCCGTCTCTAGCAAAATCTCACTGAATTATACATTGGGAAATATTATATATATACGTAACCTATTAACCATAATGCAAAGGTTTAGAAAAGAATATATCTTAAATATCTTATACCCTTAATTAAGATTTAAAAGGATTTAGATATGTTTAAATCTAATAACTATCCGGTATCTAGGTTATATGAGTTTTAGACGTAATAGGTAAATATCAATATAAAATATAAGATGCCGAATTAACCTAATGACAGTTAATAATATACAATATCCCTAACGTGTGGCTATCAGAAGATATATGCATATTATTCAATGTTATATATATCTGTTATTTAGATTCACCTGGATTTAGTTTACAAATAATATTTCAATATAATCTAGCACCATAACGGGTTTCACGCAAGCGGGTCGGGTCGGATAAACACTTCTACTATCAAACCAATCGTAACCCAGATAAAAAAAATATAAAGCAAGATTTAAAATACCAATTAATATCATAAGATCGTGCTAAGGTGTTACAATACGCCATCTATCCGACTACCCTCGTAGATATACATGTACTCACCTAAACGTCTTACCATAGTCGAAGCCGATGGATGTCCTGCCCTTCTTCATCGTCTCAAAAGCTCCTGCGATCATACTTACAATCGAAACCATATCAAAACGCATAAAAATCTATATGAAAACCAATACGACAAGCGAAGCGCACATAAATTAGAACAGGTGGTCAACGCGTGCTAAAACGAAAAAATACCCCCCGACGCCGACATACCTGTTAGTGATATATGCCCTAGAGGCCATTATTGTATCATACTGGATTGTATATTACATATTGGATGCTTGGGATATTCACAGTTATAATAACAATCTTGCTCAAAATGGTAGTATGTTACCTGGTTTGATTCTACCTCAATGTGTGCATGTGTTTCTTTTAGCATATCGCTTATAAATATTGGTAGAGCCCTTAGGATCTTTGCTTGACTACCAGCGTTGTGATGGCAGTCACACTAGTGGGGGCTGAGTAGTCTATAAGCACATCCTTATACAGGTCCCTAGTCGTAGGATTATCGAGACGGGGCATCGATACTCCAGAGTAGACTAGTGTATACGCTTTTCATCCCAGCAGGGGATCTGGTCTATCCCATGGCCATTAGTACGACGTACTGGAGATAGTATGCAGGTGCTCATTAGGTTATGAGTTACACTAGACATGACTCATCGGGAACCGCTGGTTGGTATTTTACCTATCGTCAGGAAGCAGTTCCCAGGTGACATGAGTACAGGTTAGTCCATTGACTTTCCATCACTACTTCGTCTTGAGTGTGTTCCCACTGCACTTAGATTACTACCCTACCACGGCTCAAAGGAATCGTGCAAACAGGTAGTAGTTGGGTGTAGTCCCGAAGCACTTGGAGGCAGTAGCGGTCAGATAGGATTCGTCTCTTCCGGTATTGGGGGTTGATATCGCGCAGTGTTCGGAAGCCATTACACAAAGTCCCTGGCCAGGGCAGTCGAGAAATACTGGTAAGCACTCCAGTAGTTTCTCATGGTGTATTGGGCTCTCTTCCAGCACGACTTATTAGTTTGTTAGGGGTCTGACGTTTACCATCCCCCTAGGCCCGATATGCGAGTATCTTAAACGAACAGACCGGACTGTACGAAGATTGTTACAGATAGGATCAGTAGGAGTTCGGATGAGCTTGCTCATCGACCTTCTTATCGATAGATACCTGGGTAGCCGTTACGTGCAGCTAGTACCGCTGACGTGCTTGTGGTTAAACCCACTAGCAGCGTACTGTTGAATCTTTAGAGTCCCACACAGAGGGTTTCCCTGCTTCGGGCAAAAGATGTAGAGGTCGTATGGTTTTACGGCAGGGCTACAATCACATACGTGTACTTGTACACGGATGATGTTCGGGCGGACAATACTAACGGGCTTTGGTTTAAGTCGGATCCTAGTATTGTATTATTGGATTGTTATCGTCTCAGGGTATTCGTATTTTTCGGAATACGAATACGGGTATGTATATACGGTGATGGCATTCTTGTAATTTTATATGGTATGCTTCTAGAAGGGGACACATCATTATTTGGTGTTATCTATTTTTGCAAAATAGATTAATGAGGTGGATATTTGGAGAGACATACTTGGCATGGTGAAGCATGGCTATTTTGATTAGTTTATTCATCTTGACTCACTATTGAAGTATGGGTGATATATTGTATTAGTTTTTAATCTATTGTTCAATGAGTGAGGTATATGATATTAGCCATTCTCCACACTTAGTCATTAGAAACTTCATTTCTCATTTGGCTTTCTCTCTCCAAAGTTTCATCTCCTTCTTCCTCTAGACTCTTACCCTTACATGAGTTGTGAAATTAAGAGTCTCATGAGATAAAACACTCCACCAGCATTCTCTACATCACCTAAGCTACTTGGATTAGCGAACCATTTACCCTAGTTACCTCGGTTTACAGGTTGGAGCTTGAAGCACAAACTCTAGAGTGGATCATCTTTGACGCGAGGAGGCCGATTATGCAACCTTCATTCTTTCTTCGAGGAGCCTTGGAGAGGAGGCAAAGAAGACCCGAAGGACTAGTACACAGAGGTATAACACTCTTACCGAGTAGCTAAACCTCCTGGTAGTTTAGTTAGTTAAGGTTTTCGAATAGATCCTGGAGTTAGCCGGTGTTTCGTAGTTCGTATAAATCGTTTTTGAAAATTCGGCCTCCCCGCGAACCCGCAGGGTGCATGACATCTGCTTACAGTGGTATTAGAGCCTACAAAACCTTAACTAGCTAGTTAGCAAGTAGTTAGAAGTTCGATCGTCGGAAGATTGCACGAAATTCAGGACCTTGCTTGCTGTCATATTTCAAAACTGGTCTAAAAATCATTTCAGAGGCCTTAAAAATACAAGCAGGGTTTTCTCAGAACACAAAAGAAAAACAAGATCCTAAGTCCCCAAGACCACCGCGGAAGCGCGGCTAAACAGTGTGTTTGGCCGTCGTTCCACGGCCGAGTCAAGGACGACTCGGTCTGATTTTCTTCTGTCTGTTTCTCATGTTGAATAGTGATTTTTGGCATATGTGGTTTCTACCCAGATTGTTTGTGTGCTGGATTGTGCTTGGGGTAGACTCGGATTTGGTTAATCGATTGAAATTCTAAGATTACTTGGCTAATCGGGTTTTCTGTGTTTGGATATATGTGTTCGTAAACCTCCGCTAATTGCTATACGTTGATTAGTTGGGGGTTGCACATATCTGTGATCAGTGTTGATGGTTTGTGTATATGGAGTATTGGATCGTCGTGGATGAATAGCCGGGGGACGTGAGAAGAATATTTTCTTTTCTTTCATTCATGTAATTTGTAAAAGTGATGTAATATTATTTTGCGTGGCACATCCGGATTGAGGTTTTAACCACTGTTGTATTATTTCTTTTACTGTTTTTGCTCCTAGGATAGACCCAAGGTGGGGTGCACAAACTACCAGGTTCTTGAAGTGCCGAGTGGCTTACTCATTTTACTGAGGGAGGTTGTTTCACTTCGGGAATTTGGCAGGTAGTTTGCCGCACCCATAGGAATCTAGGGTGGGGTTTGGCTATTCATCACGACCGTGGAATCTGTCTTTCGTTATAGGCTTAAACGAAACGCGGAAGTCCTAGTATATCCAATATATTCATTTGTGTTCTGGAATACCTATTATTGCGTGAGACGAATGGATATATATATATATATATATATATATATATATATATATATATATATAGGCGTTGCTTATGTTTTGCACCCGCGCTAGTCCATCCTCCACTCTGCCGATAGTTAAGTAACCTAACGGTGCATGATGGGGCCCCGTGGAGAATGCGGATGGTATAAGCGTACGTTGTATTTTCGTTTCTTTTTCTGCAATGATAGGGTTAAATGATGGGACCGCATTAACATTGATTAATGCAAGGAAAAACAAACCAAATCTTAATCGTTGGAACAATTTCAAAACCACTCGGTTTTCTTCAAAAAGCAATTTTTAAATGTGGAGCCTAAACCACTCCTTTTAAAAAATCTATCATGGTTCTTTAGACTATATCAAGTTCATTACGTTCACGGTTTCTCCAAAACCATTCATAGACCTCCGTCATTTCATATGGGTATTCAGTAGTATTCAAGCCTTGTATTTTGACCTTCGCCAAGACATAGTGATTGGTAGCTGCTGGGTATTCATATGTAGCGTAGATAGATGCGTTGGTTTGGGACAGTCGTATTACTATCTTGGTCTTCGTCAAGGGTATGTACGGGTGAGTTCAAATTAACCTGGACAATGACGGGTAGAACTTGATATGTGACTTATGATATGTTGGCCTTCGTCAAGGTCATAAGAGCATGGGGCAAAAATCCACATCGGGTGTTTCTAAGGAAATTGAAACTTGCTATTATTACATACTATTTGGAGTGTGATGATTTTGGTAGGATTCCTTCAAAATTGTTACACGATGATATTTGGATCCTGGTCTTACTGTGAGTATCTGCTACTCTTCGGGAGATTTTTTCACTAAACAATTAATGTTATAAACCAAGTAGGTGTCTAGAACGGTATTAGCGGGGCTACGCCTCCACGGAAAAGAGGTTATGTAATTATGGAACTTCGCGAAAGCGTTGGATAACCTCTATCGAAATACTGACACCAGCTTGGCTGAAAGGTTAAGTAAGAATTGTAAAAGTGAGATTAATCCTGACTAATTCTTCTTTTATGGTTTGAGGAAGGATTCGAGGAAACAGTGGGAGCCATCCTGTTGATTTAAATTAATAACCAATCTAAACTTGCAAGAGCATCATGCTGAGTGTTTCTTCTCTCTCTCCTAATTGCAGCAACCACTATGATCGGACTTATGTTATTAGATAATAAATTGACTGGGCCAAACTATATTGATTGGCTAAGGAATATCCAGATAGAACTTACCTATGACAAGCTGGACTACCTCGTTACTACCAAAGCCTCCGCCGTCCTAGGTCCAGATTCCACCGTCACGGATGTTGATATCCGTCAGACATAGGAAAATTATTGTGCGAGAGCCAAGTGCCCCGTGTTAGCCTCAATGGATAGTGAACACCAGAGGCAGCACGAGAAGATGGACTTAGCTTCCATGTTCCTCCATACCAAAGTTTTATATGGTGAGCAATCTCGTATCGCAAGATATGAACCTCGATGATATTACTTCATGCGAGGTTAGCTGTCAGGGCATAGGGGACCACATCCTAACGATGATTAGCTATATTGAACAGCTCATGGGCCATGGGACCACGTTGGAGAATGGGTTATTTACTGACTTGATTCTACAGTCGCTCCCTTCCACCTACACCCAGTTATCTTGAATTGCAATATTCAAGAGAAGGAAGTTACATTTCCAGAACTCCTCAACATATTGAGGAGCTCAGAGGGCACCCTGTAGGAATCCAGGGAGGCACCCGCTCTGCTCATTAGAGAATCTTCCTCTTCTGGATCCAAGGCGAAAGCCAAGGGAGAGAAGAAGAAGGCCTCCACCAAGTCGATAAGCGGTGTCAGTAAGGTACAGGGAAAGGACATGGCAAAAGTTTCGGGGCTAACAGTAGGGAAAGAGGGATGTTTCTGTTGTCACGGGAAAGCGCATTGTTAGAAGGACCGCAGGGCTTGGAAAGACAGAAACCAAGATTCGAAGCAAGTTGTGGGTTCGTCTTCGGGTGTGTTGATGACTGAAAACTGTATGTCAACTAACTCTACTTCCTGGGTACTAGATACCGGATCGGGATCTCATATCTGTAATTCATTAAAGGCTTTAAGAAACCATAGAGTTATCAAAACGGGTGATATGACTCTCAGGGTGGCTTACTGAATGAGCGTGGACGCTGTATCCATAGGGGAATATCACCTAGGATTGACAAGTGGGCAGATATTGATTTTGCGTAACTGTTTATATGTACCTAGTTTAGCTTGTAATATCATATCTGTATCTTTACTGTCTAAAGAAGGATATGATTTTACGATGTGGTACACATCCACCTTAATCAAAATTTAATTGGGTCAGGTACATTAGATAATGGTATATACGTATTAAATCAAGCTTTGGTTTCAGCGTCCAGAACACACTTTAAAGAAAGTCTCCGGATTTAAATCAGTATTTCTTATGGCATTGTAGACTGGGTCACATCAATGAAACATGGTTGACGAAGTTACATAAAGAGGGATATTTGGATGCGTTCGAATATCAGTCCTATACAACTTGTCAATCATTTCTCAAAGGAAAGATGACAAAGACTCCGTTTACTGGACACGGAGAAAGAGCGAGCGAGCTCTTGGGACTCATACACAGCGACGTGTGTGGTCCAATGTCTACATATGCAAGAAGTGGTTATTCCTATTTCATTATTTTTACGGACGATTTCTCAAGGTATGGACATGTATTCTTGATAAAATATAAATCCAAGGCCTTTAAGAAATTCCGGGAATATAAGAATGAAGTTGAAAAACAAACCGACAAAAGTATCAAGACACTAAGATCTGATCGAGATGGTGAATACTTAAGTGCCGAGTTCCTGGACTACTTAAAAGAGAATGGAATTCTCTCTC
The DNA here is from genome assembly GCA_030015575.1 of Agapanthus africanus. Taxonomy (NCBI): domain Eukaryota; kingdom Viridiplantae; phylum Streptophyta; class Magnoliopsida; order Asparagales; family Amaryllidaceae; genus Agapanthus; species Agapanthus africanus. The sequence continues at coordinate 42,247,864 of CM057345.1, read as the reverse complement.
AGCTTACTCGTCTATACACACCTCAACACAACGGTATATCGGAAAGGCGGAACTGAACCTTATTGGATATGGTATGTTCCATGATGAGTAACGCTGAGTTGTCGCAATCCTTCTGGGGATAAGCACTAGAATCAGCTTCATATCTTTTGAATAAGGTTCCTACCAAGACTGTGCCTACCACACCATATCAAATGTGGAGTGGGAAGAAACCCTCTCTTCAGTATTTAAAAATATGGGGATGTCCAGCTTTTGTAAAAAAGCAGCATGAGGACAAGCTCAAGGCATGCTCAGTACTGTGTAAGTTTGTGGAATAACCAAAGAACTCCAGGGAGTATCTTTTCTATTACATAGAGGAACAAAAGATCTTTGTTTCTCGACACATGCCCACTTTTTGGAAACATAGTTTTTAGAAAAAGAGATAATTGGGAGCGTAATAGAACTGGAAGAAATTCCAGAACCACAAGCTATTACTGAAAGCATGGTGGAACCAGAAGTTTCGAAAGAACCGGACATCCCTGCGCCACTCCACAGGATTAGTAGGCAGTCTCATCTGCCCGAAAAATACTACGGTTTTCTCATAGACGGGGATAGAGATGATTGCATCATCAACGATGATGAGCCAACAAGTTTCCAGCAAGCCATTCAAAGCAGAGACTTGGTAAAATGGATGGATGCCATGCGGACCAAAATGGAATCCATGCACACCAACAAAGTATGGACTTTGGAAATTACTCCAGAAGGGGTAAACCCCGTAGGCTGCAAATGGATCTTCAGAAAGAATATTGGTGTAGATGGACAGGTTGAAACCTATAAGGCTAGACTTGTTGCAAAAGGTTTACGTCAAAGACCTGGTTTGGACTATGATGAAACCTTTTCGCCAGTGGCTATGCTCAAATCCATTCGGATCCTTCTTGCCATTGCTGCCTTCCACGATTATGAGATTTGGAAGATGGATGTAAAGTCTTCTTTTCTAAATGGAAATTTGGAAGAGTGTGTCTATATGGATCAGCCAGAGCATTTCATTTAGAGTGGGAGCAGCGAAAAGGTGTGTAGGTTACTTAAGTCCATTTATGGATTAAAGCAGGCATCACGGAGTTGGAACATCTATTTTGATGAGACGGTCAAGGAATTTGACTTTATCAAAAATCCAGATGAACCATGCATCTATAGTAAAATTGTAGAGAGAACTGTGGTATTCCTCGTCTTGTACGTGGATGACATTCTCGTGATAGGAAATGACATTCCTAAGCTACAATCAGTCAAAGGATTCTTGTCACAAAGGTTCTCCATATAGGTCCTGGGTGATACCTCCTATATTCCGGGGATCCAGATCTAAACGGATGTTGAGACTTTCACAGTCAAGATACATCGACACCATACTGAAAAGATTTAGTATGGAAGATTCAAAGCGCGGTAATCTACCAGCTTGTCACGGAATTGTAAGTCCATATTGCGACCCCCGGTTCTTACGGGGAGGCGGAAACGGTATAAAAAACAAATTTTTATCGCAAGAGGCAACATGGACTAAACAAGGTCGGGATCGTGTCTAAACTAAAACTAGCATACTTTGCTAAAGAGAGTTAGCTACTCGGATGGAGATGGTTATACATAAACTTGAACTCCTTCTTCTTCAAACTTTATAGAGGTTGATGGTTCTCTTCTTGTCGCCTTCTTCCGTCGAAGATGGATCCACCTCGAAGGTTCAACCTTTGGGCTCTTCCTCGTGCTTTGAGTGAACTAGGGTTTCCGGCTTGCCAAACCTTGAACCTAGAATGAGTAGAGAGTGTTTAAGAGGTGCTTTTCTTTTAAAAGAGAAGGATTCTCAACACATGAGAAGGGTTCTCTTTTGCTAGAGGAAGAAGAAGATGAAGAGAGGAGAGAGAAGCTAAATGAGATAATGAGCTCTCTTTCTCTTTCTTACAACCATAACAAAAGAAAAAGAATTATCTAAATAACAATAATAATTCAAATGAGAATAGTTGATGGTTGTTTTGGAATGACCACTATCATACTTCATTAAATGAATGTTGGCAAGAATCAAGGAGCATCCTTGCTCAATAATGATGATGGTCAAAAATTCAACCATGGTCAACAAGTCAACCATGGTCAACAAGTCAACAAAACCAACCATAACATATTTTCATTTAATTACTATTATTAATAGATATCTCACTAATTCATTAGGGTTTGGAAAAAAGACGACTGTCAATTGTGCATGCGCACCCGTTCCGAAACCCTAATGAAAAACCTCTTCTTCCGCCTCAAACAACTGTGCATACACACCTGCATTCTTGTTCCGATGAACATGAATACTGAGAGATAAAAGCAACCCCAAAACATATACCAGTATCCGGCTCAAACCAGAGCCAGCTGGCAATATCCGTCCGGACTCCAAACGTGCACAAGTGGGCGGATGAGAACGAACCCTGTCGCAAAACCATGCGACCTCTACTCTGTTTTGCCCAGAGGCGAATACCCTCTGTGTGGGACTCTAAAGACTCGACACTACGCTGGCAGTGGGTTTAACCACAGACCGCAAGCGGCACTAGCTGTGCGTAACGGTCCCCAGGTAGATGCCGACAAGAAGGCTGACGAGGTGAAACCCCATCTGTACTCCTACTGAGTCTGAATGTGACAGTCTCCGTACAGTTCGGTCTGTTCGTCTGATACATCGCATGTCGGGCCTAGGGGGCGATAAAACGTCAGTCCCCCAATAGCGGTACAAGTCGTGTCGGAGTGAAGCCCAAAACACCCTGAGATAACACTGGAACCTACCAGTATATCTCGCTTGCCCTGGCCAGGGACTACTCGTGTAATGGCTCTCCTAGACACAGCGCGATGTCAACCCCCAATACCGGGAGAGACGAATCCTGTCTAACCGGCACTGCCTCCAAGTGCTTCGGGACTGCACCCAACCACCACCTGTTTGCACGACTCCTTTGAGCCGTGGTAGGGTAGTGATCAAAGTGCAGTGGGAACACACTCGAGGCGAAGTGCCAGTGTCAAGTCAGCGGACTAAGCTGTACTCATGTCACCTGGGAACTGATGACTGACGATAGGTATAATACCAACCTGTCAGTTCCCGACGAGTCCTGTCCAGTGTACTCGTAACCTAACGAGCACCCGTATACTATCTCCAGCACGACGTACTGATGGCTGTGGGACAGACCATCTCCCACACTGGGATGAGAAGCGCATACGCTAGTCTACTCCGGAGTATCGATGCCCTGTCTCGATAGTCCTGTGACTAGGGACCTGTATAAGGATGTGCTTATAGATTACCCAGCCCCCACTAGTGTGACTGCCATCACAACGCTGGTAATCAAGCAAAGATCCTAAGGGCTCCACTAATGCGTATAAATGATATACTGAAATAAACACAAGTACACATTGAAGTAGAAACAAACCAAGTAGCATACTACTATATTGAGCAAGATTGTTTATACAAGGTGAATATCCCAAGCTTCCATTAAGTAATATACAAACTAGTATGATACAGTAATGGCCTCTAGGGCATATACACTAACAATCTCCCACTTGCACTAAGGCCATGTACTGGCGTATCGAAGACCTATCATCTCGATCAGCCGCTCGAACTGAGTCTGGGGTAGGGCCTTGGTGAATGGATCTGCAGTGTTCTCTTCTGAAGCAACCCTCCGAACCTCGATCTCCTTGCGATCCACGATCTCCCTGATCAGGTGATACCGCCTCAAGATGTGCATGGATCTCTGATGGGACCTGGGTTCCTTCGCTAAAGCTATAGCCCCGTTGTTGTCGCAATACAGAGGTATTGGGTCAACAATGGACGGAACCACCTGAAGTTCTTTTAAGAACTTCCTCATCCAGACAGCTTCTTTTGCGGCATCAGATGCAGCAATGTATTCCGCTTCCATAGTCGAGTCTGCAACGGTTTCCTGTTTGGAGCTCTTCCAATACACCGCCCCTCCATTGAGGGTAAAGACGAAACCCGACATGGACTTGGAATCATCCTTGTCACTCTGGAAGCTGGAGTCAGCAAAGGCCTCGATCTGGAGGTCTTTTCCGCCATACACCAAGAACATCTCCTTAGTCCTTCTCAGGTACTTGAGAATGTTCTTTATCGCTATCCAGTGTTTCTCCCCAGGGTTTGACTGATACCGGCTTACCACACTCAGTGCATAAGCTACATCCGGTCTGGTACACAACATCGCATACATTATAGAGCCTACCGCAGAAGCGTAGGGTATAATAGACATGCGATCCCTCTCCAAATCAGTCTTAGGAGACATCTCTTTAGAGAGGGTGATCCCGTGACAAGCCGGTAGGTTACCGCGCTTGGAATCTTCCATACTGAATCTTTTCACTATGGTGTCGATGTACCTGGACTGAGAAAGTCCTAATATCCTCTTGGATCTATCACGATGGATCCGGATCCCCAGGATGTATGAAGCATCACCGAGGTCTTTCATGGAGAACCTGTGTGACAAGAACCCCTTGATAGATTGTAGCATAGGAATGTCATTTCCTATTAAGAGAATGTCATCCACATATAGAACGAGGAATACTACAGTTCTCGCTACAAATCTACTATAGATGCATGGTTCATCTGGATTTTTGATAAAGCCAAATTCCTTGACCGTCTCATCAAAACAGATGTTCCAACTCCGCGATGCCTGCTTTAGTCCATAGATGGACTTAAGCAACTTGTACACCTTTCCGCTGCTCCCACTCTGAATGAAACCCTCTGGCTGATCCATATAAACACACTCCTCTAAATTTCCATTCAGAAAAGCGGTCTTTACGTCCATCTGCCAAATCTCATAATCGTGGAAGGCAGCAATGGCAAGAAGGATCCGAATGGATTTCAGCATAGCCACTGGAGAAAAGGTTTCGTCATAGTCCAAGCCAGGTCTTTGACGGAAACCCTTTGCTACAAGTCTAGCTTTATAGGTCTCAACCTGTCCATCTACACCAATCTTCCTTTTGAAGATCCACTTGCATCCTACGGGTTTTACCCCGTCTGGAGCAATGTCCAACGTCCATACTTTGTTGGTGTACATGGACTCCATTTCGGTCCGCATTGCATCCAGCCATTTTACCGAGTCAACGCTCTGAACGGCCTGCTGGAAGCTAGTAGGCTCATCATAATCTATGATGCAATCCTCTCTATCCCCGTCTATGAGAAAACCGTAGTATCTCTCGGGCGGATGAGACTGCCTACTACTCCTGCGGAGCGGCATAGGAATGTCCTGTTCATTTGAACCCTCTGGTTCCATTAAGCTTTCAGTAATAGTCTGTGGTTCTGGAATTTCTTCCAGTTCTACTGCGCTCCCACTTGTTTCTTTTTCTATGAACTGGTGTTCTAGAAAGTGGGCATGACGAGAAACAAGAACTTTTTCTTCCTCTTCGTAGTAGAAGAGATATCCCTTGGAATTCTTTGGATATCCCACAAACTTACACAGTACTGAGCGTGCCTCGAGCTTGTCCGCATACTGCTTTTTAACAAAAGCTGGACTTCCCCAAGTCTTAATGTGACTGAGATGGGGCCTCTTCCCACACCACATCTCATATGGTGTAGTAGGCACAGTCTTAGTAGGAACTCGGTTCAAAAGGTACGCAGCTGATTCTAGCGCATACCCCCAGAAGGATCGCGGTAACTCAGCGCTACTCATCAAGGACCGTACCATATCCAATAGGGTTCGGTTCCGTCTCTCCGATACACCGTTGTGTTGCGGAGTGTATGGAGGAGTAAGCTGAGAGAGAATTCCGTTCTCTTTTAAATAATTCAGAAACTCGGCACTCAAGTATTCTCCACCTCGATCCGATCTTAGAATCTTGATACTTTTGCCGGTCTGTTTCTCTACTTCATTCTTATATTCCTGGAACTTTTCAAAAGCCTCGGACTTATGTTTCATTAAGAAGACATAACCGTACCTTGAAAAATCATCCGTAAAAGTAATGAAGTAAGAGTAACCGCTTCGCGCATGTGTAGACATTGGACCGCACACGTCGCTGTGTACGAGTCCCAAGAGCTCGCTCGCTCTTTCTCCATGTCCAGTGAACGGAGTCTTTGTCATCTTTCCCATGAGACAAGATTCACAAGTGGCATAAGACTGATACTCGAACGAATCCAAGTATCCTTCTTTATGTAACTTAGTCAACCGTGTCTCATTGATGTGACCCAGTCTACAATGCCATAAGAAAGTCTGATTGATTTCTGGAGACTTTCTTTTGTGTGTATTCTGGACATTGAAAATCTGTGGTTGGTTTAACACGTATATAACATTGCTCAGTGTACCTGACCCAATCAGAACTTGATTAAGGTGAATGTTTACAACATTACTTACAAACGCAAATTCATAACCTTCTTTAGAAACCAAAGATACAGAAATGATATTACAAGTTGCGTTGGGTACAAAAAAGCAATTACGCAAAACCAAAACATGCCCATCTGACATTCCCAGGTGATAGTCCCCCACGGCTTTAGCATCCATGCTAGCTCCGTTCGCAACTCTGAGGGTCATGTCACCTGCCTTCAAAAACCTACGGTTTCTCAACGCCTGCAAAGAATTACAGATATGAGATCCTGATCCGGTATCCAATACCCAGGAAGTAGAGTTTATAGAAAGACAGTTTTCAATAACATACACACCTGAAGCTGAAGCCGCAACCTGCTTCAGTCCCTATGTCCTGGCCATCCAAGCCCTGCAATCTTTCTTCCAGTGTCCACTCTTATGACAATAGAAGCATTCTTCCTTTCCAACAAGCTTCCCCGCAATCTTTGTTGCCTTTTCCTTTCCCTTCGTACCCACTTTACTAACACCGCCTCTTGGTTTGGCGGGGGCTTTCTTCCTCTTTCCCTTGGCTTTCGCCTTGGACCTAGAGGAAGAAGATCCTCCTACAAACAAAGCGGGTGTTTCCCTACCCTTCTGTAGGGTGCCCTCTGCGCTCCTCAGCATGTTGAGGAGTTCTGAAAGTTCAACTTCCTTTTCTTGCAAGTTGAAATTCAGTATGAACTGGGCGTAAGTGGATGGAAGGGACTGGAGAATTATATCCGTATAGAGTTCACTGTCCAACGTAGTCCCAAGTTCCGCGAGCTCCTCAGTGTAGCCAATCATCTTAAGCACGTGGTCCGCTACCGATGATCCGACGGCCAACTTTGTCGAAAACAACTTCTTCGACACTTCGTATCTTGCGATACGAGACTGCTCTCCATACAGTTCTTTTGTATGGAGAAATATGGATTCCAAATCCATATTCTCGTGCCTCCTCTGATGATCGTTGTCCATCGAGGCAAGTACGAGGCACCTGGCCTTCGCGCTGTCAATCTCCCAAGTCTTACGGATTTCCTTATCCGCGACGCTGGAGGTGGGACCTGGGACGGGGGGAGCTTTGGTGGTAAGAAGATACCCCAGCTTGTCGTAAGTGATTGCCAACTTGACATTCCTGAGCCAATCTTTGTAGTTTGGCCCTGTCAATATGTTTTTATCTAGAAGTAACTTAAGTCCAGTCATTTCGATTTGGTCGCTGCAGGGGGGAGAGAAGAAACACTTTAGCACGATGCTCTTGCAAGTTTAGAATGGTTTTTAATTTGTCTAAACAGGATGGCTCCCACTGTCTCTCGAATCCCTCCTCAAACCATAAAGGAAGAATTAGTCTGGATCAATCCCACCGCACAATACTTGCTTAACCGTTCAGCCAGGCCAGTGTCGGTACTTCGAGGGAGGTTTTCCAACGCTTTCGCGAAGTTCCTTAATTAAATAACCTCTTTTCCCTGGGGGCGTAACCCCGCTAACACCTTTCTAGGCACCTACTAGGTTTATAGCATTGATCGTTTGGTGAAAAATTTCCCGAGGAGTAGCATATACTCACAGTAGGATCGGGATCCAAATATCATCGTGTGACGAAACTGAAGGAATCCTACCAGAATCACCACACTCCAAATGGTATGCAAATCTAGCAAGTTTCAGTACTTATGAAACTCCCGATGTGGATTTTTGCCCCATGCTCTTATGACCTTGACTTTGGCCAAAATATCATAAGTCACATGTCAAGTTCTGCCCGTCACTATCCAGGTTAATTTGGATCCATCCGTACATACCCTTGACTTTGGCCAAAATGGCAGCACGACTGTCCCAAACCAACGCATCTATCTATGCTACACATGAACACGCAATAGCTACCAATCACTATGCCTTGACTTTGGCCAAAATACATAGCTTGAATACTATTGCCTATTCATGCGAAGCGACGGAGGGCTACGAATGGTTTTGGTAAAACCGTGAACGTAGTGAACTTGATATAATCGATGGAACGAGATAGCTTTTAGAAGGAGTGGCTCAAGCTCCGCATTTAAAAGTTAGTTTTGAAAAGAACCGAGTGGTTTTTCGAAAGTGTTCCAACGACTTTAGCTTGGTTTATTATCTTGCATTAGTTCTTTTAATGCGTGATATTCTTGCATTAGTTCTTTTAATGCGTCCCATCATTTAATCCTACCATTGCAGAAAACAACCAAAATATGACGTATGCTTATGCCATATGCATTCGCCACGGGGCCCCGTCATCACCCGTTAGGTTACTTAACTAACGACAGAGCGGGGGCTGGGCTAGCGCAGCTGTAAAACATAAGCAACGCCTAAATAGAAAGCAATGATAGACATTACAGATCACAGATGAATACATTGGATATACTAGCAATCCGCAATCCTTTCGAGCCTGGAACGAAAAGCGGATAACACGGTCGCGGTGAATAGCCAAATACCCCACCCAAGACCCCTACGGGTGCGGCAAACTACCCGCCAAGTACTCGGCAGTTTGTGCACCCCCTCCATGGGTCTATCCTAGGAGCAAAAACAGTAAAAAGAATTATACAATGACGGCTACAACCCCGACCCGGTTGTGCGGCCAAACAAATAATAATTATTACATCAATTTACATTTACAATGAATGAAAGAAAAACAAAAGCTCATCTCACATCCACCCCGGCTATTCACCCGTGACAGTCCAACACATTCATATACACATTCCAATATCAAACACAGATCATGTATAACCCCGACTAATCGTCTTATAGCGATTAGCCGACGTTCAATACATGCAAGCATCACAGATATAACCATCATAGTCAAAGTGCAGTGAAGTTCGGAAAAAATACGGAATTATAGGACCCCAAAAGTAAATTTCTTTTCTGGAAAATCTGGGCACATATAATATATTTTAAAAATCCCAAAACCAATACAGACACACACTGCACGAAAAACGATGCACAGAAGACGACAAACGGCGGCGCTTCCGCGGCACATGCCTACCTCGTGCGGCGGAAGCGCGGCGGTTTGAACGAAACAGTGGATCGTTTTTCATGGGTGTTCACACAAAACCCAGAGCCGAATTTACAAGTATAAAGTTTTTCATTTAGAGCAGAAAAAATTTCAACAGAAACTTAGGGTTTTGTTTTTCCGGTTTTATGATTTTTTCGGTTCCGAACTTCGTTACACTTCACTACCAAGCTAGTTTAAGTTTAGTTAGGCTCTGATACCACTGTAAGTCCATATTGCGACCCCCGGTTCTTACGGGGAGGCGGAAACGGTATAAAAAACAAATTTTTATCGCAAGAGGCAACATGGACTAAACAAGGTCGGGATCGTGTCTAAACTAAAACTAGCATACTTTGCTAAAGAGAGTTAGCTACTCGGATGAAGATGGTTATACCTAAACTTGAACTCCTTCTTCTTCAAACTTTGTAGAGGTTGATGGTTCTCTTCTTGTCGCCTTCTTCCGTCGAAGATGGATCCACCTCGAAGGTTCAACCTTTGGGCTCTTCCTCGTGCTTTGAGTGAACTAGGGTTTCCGGCTTGCCAAACCTTGAACCTAGAATGAGTAGAGAGTGTTTAAGAGGTGCTTTTCTTTTAAAAGAGAAGGATTCTCAACACATGAGAAGGGTTCTCTTTTGCTAGAGGAAGAAGAAGATGAAGAGAGGAGAGAGAAGCTAAATGAGATAATGAGCTCTCTTTCTCTTTCTTACAACCATAACAAAAGAAAAAGAATTATCTAAATAACAATAATAATTCAAATGAGAATAGTTGATGGTTGTTTTGGAATGACCACTATCATACTTCATTAAATGAATGTTGGCAAGAATCAAGGAGCATCCTTGCTCAATAATGATGATGGTCAAAAATTCAACCATGGTCAACAAGTCAACCATGGTCAACAAGTCAACAAAACCAACCATAACATATTTTCATTTAATTACTATTATTAATAGATATCTCACTAATTCATTAGGGTTTGGAAAAAAGACGACTGTCAACTGTGCATGCGCACCCGTTCCGAAACCCTAATGAAAAACCTCTTCTTCCGCCTCAAACAACTGTGCATACACACCTGCATTCTTGTTCCGAGGAACATGAATACTGAGAGATAAAATCAACCCCAAAACATATACCAGTATCCGGCTCAAACCAGAGCCAGCTGGCAATATCCGTCCGGACTCCAAACGTGCACAAGTGCGCGGATGAGAACGAACCCTGTCGCAAAACCATGCGACCTCTACTCTGTTTTGCCCAGAGGCAAATACCCTCTGTGTGGGACTCTAAAGACTCGACACTACGCTGGCAGTGGGTTTAACCACAGACCGCAAGCGGCACTAGCTGTGCGTAACGGTCCCCAGGTAGATGCCGACAAGAAGGCTGACGAGGTGAAACCCCATCTGTACTCCTACTGAGTCTGAATGTGACAGTCTCCGTACAGTCCGGTCTGTTCGTCTGATACATCGCATGTCGGGCCTAGGGGGCGGTAAAACGTCAGTCCCCCAATAGCGGTACAAGTCGTGTCGGAGTGAAGCCTAAAACACCCTGAGATAACACTGGAACCTACCAGTATATCTCGCTTGCCCTGGCCAGGGACTACTCGTGTAATGGCTCTCCTAGACACAGCGCGATGTCAACCCCCAATACCGGGAGAGACGAATCCTGTCTAACCGGCACTGCCTCCAAGTGCTTTGGGACTGCACCCAACCACCACCTGTTTGCACGACTCCTTTGAGCCGTGGTAGGGTAGTGATCAAAGTGCAGTGGGAACACACTCGAGGCGAAGTGCCAGTGTCAAGTCAGCGGACTAAGCTGTACTCATGTCACCTGGGAACTGATGACTGACGATAGGTATAATACCAACCTGTCAGTTCCCGACGAGTCCTGTCCAGTGTACTCGTAACCTAACGAGCACCCGTATACTATCTCCAGCACGACGTACTGATGGCTGTGGGACAGACCATCTCCCACACTGGGATGAGAAGCGCATACGCTAGTCTACTCCGGAGTATCGATGCCCTGTCTCGATAGTCCTGCGACTAGGGACCTGTATAAGGATGTGCTTATAGATTACCCAGCCCCCACTAGTGTGACTGCCATCACAACGCTGGTAATCAAGCAAAGATCCTAAGGGCTCCACTAATGCGTATAAGTGATATACTGAAATAAACACAAGTACACATTGAAGTAGAAACAAACCAAGTAGCATACTACTATATTGAGCAAGATTGTTTATACAAGGTGAATATCCCAAGCTTCCATTAAGTAATATACAAACTAGTATGATACAGTAATGGCCTCTAGGGCATATACACTAACAGGAATCACCCTCTCCAAAGAGATGTCTTCCAAGACTGATTTGGAAAAGGATCGCATGTCTATTATACCTTACGCATCTACGGTAGGCTCTATAATGTATACGATATTGTGTACCAGACCAGATGTAGCTTATGCCCTGAGCATTGTAAGCAGGTATCAGTCGAACCCAGGGGAGAAGCACTGGACATCGGTGAAGAACATTCTCAAGTACCTGAGAAGGACTAAGGAGATGTTCTTGGTGTACGACAGAGGAGACCTCCAGATCGAGGCCTTCTTCTACTCCAGCTTCCAGAGTGACAAGGATGACTCCAGGTCCATATTTGGTTATGTCTTTACCCTCAATGAAGGGGCGGTCTGTTGGAAGAGCTCCAAGAAGGACACCGTTGCTGACTCGACCATGGAAGTGGAGTATATCGCTGCATGTGACGCCGCGAAAGAAGCATTCTGGATCAGGAAGTTCATAGAAGAACTTCAGGTGGTTCCATCCATTGTTGATCCAATACTGCTGGCTTTGGCGAAGGAACCAAGGTTCCATCAGAAATCCAGACACATCTTGAGGCGGTTCTACCTGATCAGGGAGATCATTGATCGCCAGGAGATTGAGACGCGGAGAGTAGAGACAGAGATCAACACTGCAGATCCACTCACAAATGCCATCTCTCAGACACAGTTCGAGCGGCTAATCGAAATGATAGGTATGTGATATGCCAATACATAGCCTTAGTGCAAGTTGGAGATTGTTAGTGATATATGCCTTAGAGGCCATTACTGGATTGTATATTACATATTGGAAGCTTGGGATATTCACAGTTATAATAACAGTCTTGCTCAAAATGGTAGTATGCTACCTTGTCTGATTCTATCTCAATATGTGCATGTGTTTCTTTTAGCATATCGCTTATACATATTGGTAGAGCCCTTAGGATCTTTGCTTGACTACCAGCGTTGTGATGGCAGTCACACTAATAGGGCTGGGTGGTCTATAAGCACATCCTTATACAGATCCATAGTAGTAGGATTATCGAGACGAGGCATCGATACTCTAAAGTAGACAAGTGTATACGCTTTTCATCCCAGCTGGGGATATGGTATGTCCCACAGCCATTAGTATGACGCACTAGAGATAGTATGCAGGTACTCATTAGGTTTTGAGTTACACTGGACAGGACTCGTCGGGAACTGCTGGTTGGTATTATACCTATCGTCAGGAAGCAGTTCTCAGATGACATGAGTACAGGTTAGTCCATTGACTTGCCATCGCTACTTCGTCTCGAGTGTGTTCCCACTGCATTTAGATTACTACCCTACCACAGCTCAAAGGAGTCGTGCAAACAGGTAGTAGTTGGGTGTAGTCCCGAATCACTTGGAGGCAGTAACGGTCATATAGGATTCGTCTCTCCCGGTATTGGGAGTTGATATCACGCAGTGTTCGGAAAGCCATTACACAAAGTCCCTGGCTAGGACAGTCGAGAAATACTGGTAGGCACTCCAGTAGTTTCTCATGGTGTATTGGGCTTTCCTCCGGTACGACTTATTGGGATGTTAGGGGTCTGACGTTTACCATCCCCTAGGCCCGATATGCGAGTATCTTAGACGAACAGACCGGACTATATGGAGATTTTCACAAATAGACTAGTTAGGAGTTCGGATGAGCTTGCTCATCGACCTTCTTATCGACAGATACCTGGGTAGCCGTTACTTGCAGCTAGTACCGCTAACATGCTTATGGTTAAACCCACTGTCAGCGTACTGTCGAATCTTTAGAGTCCCACACAGAGGGTTTCTCTGCTTCGGGCAAAATATGTAGAGGTCGTATGGTTTTACGGCAGGGCTACGATCACATACATGTACTTGCACATGGATGATATTCTGGAGGACAATACTAGTGGGCTTTGGTTTTAGCCGGATCCTAGTATTGTATTATTGGATTGTTATTGTCTCAGGATATTCATATTTTTCGGAATACGAATACGGGTAGGTATATACGGTGAGGGCATTCTTGTAATTTTACATGATATGCTTCTAGAAGGGGACACCTCATTATTTGGTATTATCTATTTTTGCAAAATAGATTAATGATGTGGATATTTGGAGTGACATACTTGGCATGGTGAAGCATGGTTATTTTGATTAGTTTATTCATCTTGACTCACTATTGAAGCATGGGCATATCATGCCATTAATGCGGGGATAACGCAGGGGCGTAACTGACGGTGAGGATCTCGTGCCGGCTCGCTCCACGCGGCCACTATATAAACCCCTCTTTCAGACGACTCAGGTAATGGGAACTCATTCTAATAGGCCGCTATGTTTCTCTTATTTCCCGGTACTAACTTGATCGTCGGAGGGTCTTACGGTGGTTTCCCGCCCCGGGACTTCCCTTGCAGGTAGCTCGGCCTCAGCAACTTCCAACAACCCATTGAGATCCACAAGCTCAACAACCCCCAAAATAAATCTCAACCGCTCGCTACCAGATCGACGGAGGACAACATCTGAAGGAGATCATAACTTCCCATAGTTGGCGCCATCTGTGGGAACGTTTCAGAAGCTTCTCAATCCATAAAGTTGGTCTGCCGCCCTCGACCCGATGGCGAGCGACAACTGCGGCTATCCGAATACGAGCCGCCCCTCCTATAACGAAGGTGGGAGCGGTTCTCCTCCCCCTCCTAACGTCATCGGCACCTTATCCATCCGGATCGACAGACTCACAGCTATGGTGGATATACTCATCCGCGTTCAAGCGATGGGCCCTACCCATCAAGCCGCAGTTCCCCATCCCCGGGATAACGATGTCCATAGAAGGACAGATGGGAACGCTCAGGCCCTCGATATCGCTCACGCTCAACTCAGCGTCACAGAGCGCCGGTATGCCGACTCCGGCAACCATGACCCGCATGCGGTGAATGATTCCATGACCCGCTGGGCGCCAAACATCTCCACACCCCGATCTCAGGGGAGACTAGACCGTCGCTCTGACGCCGGCCATGCGATCTTACCCTTTGAGGAGATGTCGGTCAGTTCATATGCTTCTAGGCATGACCGACGCCCCTATTCCCGCCAAGGTCGTGCAAACGGCGAACGTCGGGATTACTCAAGAAGGGCCACACTCGAAGATTTAAGAGATTTTATAGAGCGGAATCGAAGCCGCACCATCATGCAGACCTGGAGCAGAGGTAGCCACCGTTCCGACTGTGCAGAACCCTCTAGGTACCACCACCAGCTTAAAGCCCTCGAAAAGAAAATCGAAGGCATATGACGAGATGGCCATATGTCCGGCAAAAAGGCCCAATATTCTGCCAATTCACTCACAAAGCTTTTTACAGAAGAGTTGCTAGCCGAGCACGTCTCTTCCAGGAATAAGCCGCCAAAAGTGGTCCTCTCCGACAGGAAGTCCGACCCGAAGAACCACCTGGACGCATTTACGGCGGGCATGAGCTTCCAAGATAACTCGGACGCGGATCAATGCCGAGCTTTTCCTACTACCCTAATCCGGGCTGACCGAGACAGGTTCCGAGGGTTTGCGCCACGCTCCATCTCGACCTTCTACGAGCTGGCTACTCAATTCCTCTATCATTTTATCAGAAACCGACGATAGAAAAGGATGGTCGACTACCTGTTCACTGTCAAGAGTGGGGAAAGGAATATAAGGTGTTTTTCATCACCCCATTGAGATGGGAATACGCGTCGCTTGTCAGGTGCATTACAGATTCCCCCTGCCTAGGGTAGACTGGGGTTTATTAATTGTGGGGATCCGAATCTCCAACAGCCGCGGACTAAGCTGTAGATAATTACCCCTCGCTTTTGGAGCGAGAGAACCTCCAATTGACGGGTCAAAAAGGTCATGTGAACTCAATGTGCAGTGTTGTGTTTTGAAGGGGTTTTGGATATATCGGGGGCCCCGTAGAGTTTTACAAGGGTCCCGCTACCCGGATAGCTGGCTGGGGGTCAATGGGGCTAGGAGCCTGATTGGTGTCAAAACTTGTAATTACCGCAATCAGAAACGGCGTCGCTTCGCAGCTAGCCGGTGAGTGCGGGTCGATCCACAGAGACGGGTAAATTCCTTTTATGTGTCTTAACGAGTTGATTATATTTGTCGTTTTGGTTTTATAAAAATCTAGATCTAAAACTTAATTAATCTAATTTAAATTCTTGCTAGGGTTAGGCTTAGAGGAAGTTTTGGAGATTGATGTTTCCTCACCGCTTTCAACACCGTATTTTAGATCCATTAGGTGTTAATATAATTATCGATAAAGTGGATACGACTCCTTTGGGAAGATGTTTTCTTCCTCTAGATTCGTATCCTTCCTTTATAGTTAATTACCCTAACCCCCATGGAAAACGCGCGCAACCGGGCCTTTATACTGCGGTTCACCGTTACCTCGAGGGGTAGGGTGCCGCAGGGAGCGGTTGTGCGCGCATGCATGGAGTTCTTAATGGGATAGTTTAATATGGCATTGAAAGGGGTGAGAGATTTCATCTCTCAACCCTTTCCCTAAGGCTAACCCTAACAAGCGAGGAGACTACTCGCTCATTAGGGGATGAAATAACATTAAAAGAATAAAAGAAATAAAAGACTTACTAATGGTGATGGCTCCCTCCAAGCGATAAAGAACAGATCTGAATGTCACTTCCAGAATTTCTGAATTTTTATTTATTGAAAAGAGGCATCCAATTTTTAGATCTAAAACTACAATTTATAGGAAACTATAAAAACTAGGGTTACAGACTCTCGTACATGCGCAATTACTGATTTGCCCACTTAAAATCACAACACCCGCACCGACGTAACAACGCACTAAAAATCCACCGACATGCTCTCTGTACGGCCGCGGAACCGCGGCTCCAGGTAGGATTTGGCCGCGGTTCCGCGGCCAAACTGTAGACTTGGGTTCTGATCTTTTGTGGGCTTTCCTCTGGGCTTCTGGGCTTCTTGTTTATATGTGTATTTTCTCTGTTGGGCTTCTTATTCTCTTCCAGATATTTCAGTGAATACTTGTAGCGATCTTTTAACCGTTTCACTTGACTTTTTGGACCTTGCACGTTTCTTCGACTAGGCTTGGCTAGGATCCGTCTGCTTGTTGGTCAAAAGTCCCTTTTTCTGTTGTTTTGTGTCTTTTTCACTGTACTTGCTCCAGAAACCTGTATCCTGTAATATGCAACAAACGTGCGTCAAGAGTACCTGTTTATTTATAAAAAGGGTAAGAATAGGGGAATGATAAATGTAATATTATGGTCTGAACAAATACCCCCAAACTTACCTTTTGCTCGTCCTCGAGCAAACTTATTGTTTTATTCTCTACAAAAAACCTAACCGCACTTTCGCAGGGAAACGCGATTGCACTGAGCACGTGCAACAAGCCGTTAAACCTCTAGGTGTCCCTAGTAGGAGGAGTGTTGTCTCCTGAGGGTTTTCAGCGGATTACACCCACAAAATCCTATCAGTTTGGCTCATTGACTTTTGTTCTCCAATCAGGTTTTCTAATAAGGAATTCTATTATCTTTTGACTTGCAAATTGTCCACCCATATTCTTCACACATCCTTATCATTTAACTTAAGATTATATATGTTATGTAGACTTACTTAGCTTTCGGCATTTCTTAAGTTTTCCTTCTAGGGTTCCATCTCCACTTAGGAATTTCTATCAACTCTATTAAAGATATAAGTTCTATTCTTCATTCCTTTCTCTCATCTAAATTCCAATCACATACCCCTACGTGTGTGTATAAGTCACCCCTACACTTGGAAATTCAAATTAAGCAATCAACCCCTTGTCCGTTGTCCAAAGTACTAATTAGTGGTGAATTTAAATGAAATTTGCTTACACATCCTTCATGCGACCGTTAATACTTCTTGAGGTACCAACGACCGATTACAAAATGCGTTTGCACTTTAAAGCATACTTCCTAGTCTTTGCAACACCCAAGACTTTAGCAGTGGCTCCCAAACCAGTTGGTCTAAGGCACTAGGTGATGAAGCACCCTCGCTAAGTATTTTTTTCTATTTTTGCAGCCTTAAGTAATCACAAAACCAGTGTCCATTTTTTTTTCTTTTATTCACACTTTTTCATACTAAGGACTCTAGACAAGAGCCTTTCAAGGTCTCTTCTACTATTCCAAGTTTCAAGGTGCGTGATTGTGCAAATTGTAGGGTATACGTTTTCAGATTCTAGACTTAAGCTAGGAGCTATTTTTCAAACTTATACTCTAATAAAAACATCAATATTCTTCCCTTGTTTTGACTTAGCCCAAAAAGTGAACCCAAAATTTGCCTATTTCTAAATAAACTACAAGGCATATACTTTCTACCGTTAAACCTTAAGGAATGTTATTTTTAGGGTTTTTAATTTACTAAGTCTAAGATCTAGTTGTTCCTAGCCAGTTGACCTATTTGTCAAACTCTAGTCAAATAAGCCAAAATTGAATACATTAATTTTTATAATTTTTTTGAAAGTTTTCAAATTTTTATGGGTTTTCAAATAAGTATGCAAATGCAAAGATATGTACAAATGAATGTGAAGGAAAAAGACGTACCGAGCATACCCCCAAACTTGAACTTGACAGTGTCCTCACTGTCATGCTAAATCAAGAGGGTCAAAATACCGATACTCACCTGTTTATTTATTTATAGTTTTTTTTTTATTGTTAAGAAAAACAAAAATATATACAAAAGGACCCTCCCCCAAACTTCATTTAAACTATGTTAGACATTACTGCCAAACTTTGCATCGGCCAAAAATCAATACCAACCATTTGAAAAATTTATTAGTAAAGGATATTGGTTGGTGGACAAATAAGTTGTGGTGGTCCGCAAAGAATTTGGGAAGATAGAAGTAGTGGTATGGGAGGTGTGGAGGGAAATATACAGGTGATGGTGATGCATCGAAACGAGAATGCGAATGATCAGCAATCAGTGGAGTGTTGGCATTCTCGTACCTTATTAAAAGAAAGGGGGGTATTTCAACTTCTAAGGGAGGAAGTTGACTCACCACAATACCCCCAAGATGTTCCTGTGGGTCCTTTATTGGCATGGCATCATCCATCACATGTGTATGATATTCACTTATGAGGGAACTTATCTCCTCGATGTCCGCCATAGTCCAACTGAAAACTTGCCGCCTATCTTGTAAGACTTTAAAAATAGCGTTCTCTTGCTCGAAGGCTAGAGAGGCTGATATGATAATGGGAAAAGTCTCATTCTCACCTATGTAAGCAAATCTACGGTGAGACGGCAAGGGCGTGAGTTCGAGTTTTGGAGGTGAAAGAATCATTGCGGAACCTACCTCGAACTCAAAGGACTCCAACACTGGTTCGAAATCACTGCAGACAACCGATTCGGATGGCTCGACTAACTCATCCAGCAATTCAAACGACTCATATTCGGGCTGTGAGTCGTCGTCATCCGAAAAAGTGAAACATTCATAATCAACTTCGGTTGTGTCAACGGTAGTAGGCTCAAGGAGGGACGCACTAGTCGCGTCAAAACTGTCTTCATCAAATAGAAATCTCTCAAGCTCGCAGTCCTCCTGCGTGATTTCGTGAATAGAGCAAACTTCTCGTGTACTTGTTTTAGGCACGTGGGGCAGACTTCCCATCTTATAAATATTGAACTCACTAGACCTCTTTCCGAAGGATAGAGTCATGGAGCCATTGCGACAATTTATTACTGCATTGGAAGTGGCCAAAAATGGTCGACCAAGAATCACCGGAATTTGGTTTATTGGGTTGGCAACAGGTTGTGTATCCATAACGATAAAATCAACGGGGAATATGAATTCCCCGACTTTGATCAACACATCCTCTAGTTGACCCCTTGGATAGGTGATTGATCGATCAGCCATTTGGAGAGTGCAACGAGTGGGTTTCAACTCTCCAACCCCTAATTGTTCGTACACGGAGTAAGGAATCAGGTTAACACTAGATCCAAGATCTAAAAGTGCTTGATTAATTTTCTTATCCCCAATTGTAATTGAAATCGTAGGACAGCCGGGGTCCTTTCGTTTTTGGGGTAAGGTTTGATGGTGGTTAATAGCATTGCTCACTGCACTAGCCACTAGCACTTTCTTGGGTACTTGAGATGCTTTTCTCTTTGAAGTGCATAATCCCTTTAAGATTTTCGCGTATGAAGGGACTTGTTGGATAGCATCCAAGAGAGGTATATTTATGCTAACCTGTTTAAATATTTCCACAATCTTCTCCACGTGTGTATTTGGTTTACTAGGACTCAACCTGTTTGGAAATGGTGCATTTTGAAAATTAGGTGAGTCAAATGTTTGTGGGGCAGACTGTGGATTAGGAACGGATCCCGGTGTGGATGTGTTCGTGTTGTGAGAAATGGGTCCGTTCGGGTCAGAAGAAGTAGAGCCGTGTGAAGGGTGGAGAATAGGCTCTAAAGAAAAAGGTGAAGAAGGAAGTGAAGAAAATGAAGAAGGGGAAGAAGAACCACCGGCGGGGATGTCATCATTAGTTTCCACAATATTTTGCAACTCTCTTCCGGATCTCAACGTGGTCACCGCATTCACATTGTGATTGTTATATGCGTTTTGTGTGTGACCGGGATTGGGCATTGGTTGAGATGGAAGCTTTCCCTTTTCTCTCTCGCTCAACGCAGCAGTTAATTGTGCAATTTGTGCCTCAATAGATTTGATACTTTGATCGTGTGAGGCATTGCTATTCAATAAAGATTGAACATAACTTTCAAATCTTGCTGCGGATTCTGTAGTTTGCTTAAGAAATGCATCTAGACTCTTTTCAAGCGAGGTAACCTTATCATCATTTGGTTGAGCCAAATTGTTCGTTTGATTTGTATAAGGTTGTTGTTGGAAAGGTTGCTGTATTTGAGTTTGTAAGGGTGCTTGTTGTTGTTGTGGAGGAGCTCTTTGAAAATTGTCATTCCCTTGGACTTGTTGATTTTGGTTCCAAGCGAAATTTGGGTGACTCCTCCACCCCTGATTGTATGTCGAAGAGTACGGATCGTTTCTTTGTCTTTGCTGGAATGCAGCATTGACTTGATCCTGCCCTTGAATGGGTGCATTATAAGGGCACTCTTCGGTTAAATGCGATGGGTTCGAACAACAAGCACAAACAGTTCTTGTGGGTAGAGTAGGGGCAGGAGAAGACGATGAGATTTTTGTCTCAATGGCTTCTAGCTTTTTCATAAGTGAGGCCATCTCGGCCTTCATAGCAATCGACATATCTATTTGATGTATGCCTGCCCTAGATTGACCAACTGAAGAAGATGATGTGGTCTTGGCACTCTCCCACTGAATTGTTTGCTCACTTAGGTCCTCAAGAAACTGCCAAGCTTCGTCGCTAGACTTGGAGAGAAAATGACCTTGACAAATTGTTTCTAGCAACTGCTTCGTTGCTGCGTTCAATCCCTCGTATAAAGTTTGGCAAAGTTGCCACTTTTCTATCCCATGATGAGGGCATTGAACAAGTAGGTCTTTAAATCTCTCGAAACACTTCCAGAATGGTTCGGACGGAAGCTGTGAAAATTGTATAATCTCATTTCGGATTTTAGCAGTTTTATGATGAGGATAGAACTTTTTCAGAAAAGCTCTCACAAACTCGTCCCAATTTCTAATGGAATGTGATGCGGTGCTGTATAGCCACTTCTCGGCTAGGTCACATAAGGTAAAAGGAATGACCCTTAGCCTTATTGCATCATCACTTAATTGGGTTGTCTTCATCATGGCGCAAACGTTTTGGAATTTATTAATGAAAATATATGCATCTTCGGATTCCAAACCATGAAACTTAGGCAGCATATTGATGAAGTGTGGTTTTATTTCAAAGTTGTCCCCATTTGCCGGTGGGGGTGAAAGACATGTAGGTAAGGAAGTGCGGACGGGGTAGAAGAGATCCTGGAGCGCGACTCGTGCGGGCGCTACAACAGGCAGAAGATTCGGGTTATTCGCACCTGGCGGAGGTGGAATCATTCCCGTCGGTAAGGTATCGTTGGGGTTGAATCCCGACATACCTTCGGTGAACGAAGTTGAGGTTGGAGGTAAGGAAGTGGACGGAAGATCGACGAAGGGTTCGTCGAAGGGTTCGTTGGTCGGTACCAACGAAACACGGACTAATCGGGCGTTAGTATCCCTAGTCCAAGATAACATACACTAAAGGGTAGTGCAGTCAGAAAAAGAAAAAAACAGAATGTGGGGGTAAGATAACGTCAGTGAAGGAGAGATGGTAGAAGTGAGGTGCAAGTTTTCTTAGCGGCAAGTTGCAAGTTTTGAAAAGATTTTTTTCTTTATTTTTTTTATTGGAAAGTTTTGCAAGACGGTTTTAGAAAACGGACTCGTGACACAAAAGTATCAACCACATATGCACAATCAGGCCTAGATCTAGGGTTACCTAGGTCTGCTAGACAGCTCCTAACTAGGGCTAGAAATAGACCTCAAACCGCCTCTTTACGGACAAATACGGCCAGGTAAGTGGGAAGGAACCACCACTACAGTGGGCCTAATTAATAACCACTAGCCTAGACACCGCAATGTCGGTTAGGATAAACGGTAGATGCCTACCCTAGTCCTTTTCCTATTGAGCTCGCTGTCCTTAGGTCTGAGTCTAATCTTTTTTAATTAAGGTGGTCGATGCAAAATGCTTAGGTGTTTTCTGGGGTCCTGGGAAGGGTGATGAAATCCCCACCCAATCTGAATTTGGTCAAATAGCCCCTTAGAATCCGGTTAAATTGTGCAAAACAAATAAAATTTCACTTGCATTCAATTTTTAGCGCGGCGCAAAGAAACCTGCAGAGATCTGTTATTTAGAAGGGGGAGAAAGACTCTTTACGCAAAGAAATCCTGCAGAAAGATTTTTACAGAGAGATATATGGGAGGTTGAAGAGGAGAGAGAGAAAAATCAAACCAGAAAATTTCAAGGGCTGACGTGTCACTTGGAGCGCGGAAGGGCGGCGGATAGGCTAGTTGCGCGGCGGAAGGGCGGTGGAACAGAGGGTTTGGGCTCTGGAAAAAATTCTGCTGCTCCTCTGTTCAATATCTCCTCTGTTCTTCTGCACCAACTTCTGTTTTGTTCTCTGTAAATGTTCAGATCCGAAAAATCCTTCGCTGTTATGATATGATTTGTTTTATTTTGCCCTCTGTAAAATTTCAGATCCTCAAGTCTTTGCTGTTCCTGCAAGATTCAAAAGATACACCCTTCAAACAGATCAAATTTGATAAATTTTTTATATTTTTTATATTTTCAGATTTTTATAATTTTTAAAATTTTATATCAACCCGAAAATTCACAAAAAGAAAGATTACGCCGTCCCCGGCAACGGCGCCATTTGATTGGTGTCAAAACTTGTAATTACCGCAATCAGAAACGGCGTCGCTTCGCAGCTAGCCGGTGAGTGCGGGTCGATCCACAGAGACGGGTAAATTCCTTTTATGTGTCTTAACGAGTTGATTATATTTGTCGTTTTGGTTTTATAAAAATCTAGATCTAAAACTTAATTAATCTAATTTAAATTCTTGCTAGGGTTAGGCTTAGAGGAAGTTTTGGAGATTGATGTTTCCTCACCGCTTTCAACACCGTATTTTAGATCCATTAGGTGTTAATATAATTATCGATAAAGTGGATACGACTCCTTTGGGAAGATGTTTTCTTCCTCTAGATTCGTATCCTTCCTTTATAGTTAATTACCCTAACCCCCATGGAAAACGCGCGCAACCGGGCCTTTATACTGCGGTTCACCGTTACCTCGAGGGGTAGGGTGCCGCAGGGAGCGGTTGTGCGCGCATGCATGGAGTTCTTAATGGGATAGTTTAATATGGCATTGAAAGGGGTGAGAGATTTCATCTCTCAACCCTTTCCCTAAGGCTAACCCTAACAAGCGAGGAGACTACTCGCTCATTAGGGGATGAAATAACATTAAAAGAATAAAAGAAATAAAAGACTTACTAATGGTGATGGCTCCCTCCAAGCGATAAAGAACAGATCTGAATGTCACTTCCAGAATTTCTGAATTTTTATTTATTGAAAAGAGGCATCCAATTTTTAGATCTAAAACTACAATTTATAGGAAACTATAAAAACTAGGGTTACAGACTCTCGTACATGCGCAATTACTGATTTGCCCACTTAAAATCACAACACCCGCACCGACGTAACAACGCACTAAAAATCCACCGACATGCTCTCTGTACGGCCGCGGAACCGCGGCTCCAGGTAGGATTTGGCCGCGGTTCCGCGGCCAAACTGTAGACTTGGGTTCTGATCTTTTGTGGGCTTTCCTCTGGGCTTCTGGGCTTCTTGTTTATATGTGTATTTTCTCTGTTGGGCTTCTTATTCTCTTCCAGATATTTCAGTGAATACTTGTAGCGATCTTTTAACCGTTTCACTTGACTTTTTGGACCTTGCACGTTTCTTCGACTAGGCTTGGCTAGGATCCGTCTGCTTGTTGGTCAAAAGTCCCTTTTTCTGTTGTTTTGTGTCTTTTTCACTGTACTTGCTCCAGAAACCTGTATCCTGTAATATGCAACAAACGTGCGTCAAGAGTACCTGTTTATTTATAAAAAGGGTAAGAATAGGGGAATGATAAATGTAATATTATGGTCTGAACAGAGCCCCCTTGCGGGGTGCGAAGCAACGCCTCGTTAGAAATTTTTTCTAACCAGAAAAGTGTTGTGGAGTGTGGGAAAAAGTAGGGTGAGGAGCGTCTTGAAGACGCTGAGGAGCAGGGCGTCGGGCGCTAGCGCCTGTTCATATCATATTTTTGTATTTTTATACCACCCAATTTTTATCACATTGCATATCGGTAGGTACTCTTGAGCCATGTTTGCTAGTCAATTGCAGGATACAGGTTCTCGGCTCTAAACGGTGAAATCCATGGAAAAATACGACAAAATCCGAGTTCCTGCCAACCACAGATAAAACACGGATCTCCACTCTTTATCCGTCTGTTGCCACACACCAGTTTAGGAGACAAAATGACAAATCGATTGTCACCTTTATGCACAAAGCACAATGGCAACACCAAATCCAAGAAATCTACGCGGAGCTCAAGAAAATCATGACAAAAGATCCATGTCCAAATCACCTTTTGATCCACTAGAATTCTGGAAGAAATGTGGAATGATTATCAGAAAATACATGTACCAGACAAAAGGGGACAGCAGACCAGGGCAGCACACAAGAGCCGACAGCCTAACTCACCTATAGTGCGGCGGAACCGCGGCCAATAGGGGGTATAGGCCGCGGTTCCGCGGCCGTACTGAGCCTTCAGTGTGTCATTTTTCATGGGTAGTTGGATCTTT
Organism: Agapanthus africanus; assembly: GCA_030015575.1. Classification (NCBI taxonomy): domain Eukaryota; kingdom Viridiplantae; phylum Streptophyta; class Magnoliopsida; order Asparagales; family Amaryllidaceae; genus Agapanthus; species Agapanthus africanus. Next base: position 42,222,995 of record CM057345.1, on the reverse strand, counting down.
TCACATGGGTCCAGAATGTTGCCCTAGAATTTCTGTTACCTGCCTATAAATACTCCAGAACTGAGCCAAGCCAAGTGTTAATTTCTTTAGCCTCTTTTTGTTAGGTTTTAGTCTTCTTCTTCTTCTTCTTCTTCATTCTTTCCTCCATTAAAATTGTAGTGAGAGCTTTTTGAGTGGATGATGAAATGAAGATGAGGGTTTTTGTATTATTCTTTTTGCTTAGCTTCCCCCTTGAGCTCTCTACCTTAACTTGATCTTGCAACCTCTTAAGTGAGCTTGCAAGTTTAAGCTTTGGTCATTGGTTTCAAGGGGTTGTATCATTTTGTTCTCTCTTTAGTGCTTCATTTCACATGAGTTCTTTACCCTTCTCTTGATCTTGCAACCTCTTGATTGAGCTTGCAAGTTTAAGGGTTGGCTATTGATCCCATGCTTGTCTTGAGTTCTATGGTTCTTGTAATTACTTTCTTGCTTATTTCTTTCTTGCTTTTTATTACTTGCTTTACATTCATGCTTTACTTTCTTGCAATTTAAATTCATGCACTTACTTACTTGTAATCTTTTCTTTTCTCTTTTCTTTTTGTTCTCTCTTTTTTGTTCATTTTGTGAATGGTTGTAATTATTATTGTTAAGAAGAAATACGATATTATAAGTTAACGTTTCTTTGCTCATTTCCTTTTCCCATATTTTCCATTGAACTCCGCCCAAACGATACGCAAGTGCTCCGTTAGGCACCCTACCCTAACAAGGTAACGGTGATTTTTAACCGCGACCGGTTGCGTTCGGTTTGGCCGGAGGCGAAAGCAAGAGACAAGAACGGAAGGACAAGGGTAAATAAGCCGGATTCCACGAATACCGCGCTTAAATCCCCTAATCCACGTTGTTGCCGATTGCTCTACTTCAATTGGTCAAGACTCGGCTCAAAGGTTTTGAGTACGGATTTCTTTAGTTTACAATCTTGTATCTTTTCTTAACAACTTTATACTTGCAAATAATACACATAGGTTAGAATCGAACAAACATATACTCATTCTTTATTGACTCGTCTAAGACAAGAATGGAAATACAACCATCTCCCTGTGGATCGACCCGTGCTCAACCGGCTAGCTGCATAGCGACACCGTCTTGATTGCGGTTAACTTTAATTCTACCAATCAAATGGCGCCGTTGCCGGGGAGACGGTAGCGTATTTTCTTTCTTGTTATTCGGGTTAATATTCTTTTTGTATATATTTATAATAAAAAAAATCTTTTTGTTATTTTTTGATAATTTTTGTGGGCAAGTGTGCAGATTTTTGCGTATTTGCAAACTGCGATTGTGGGGAGCAAAGTGTACGTTCAAGGTTAAGGTGATTACGAAGTACAGTGCCAAAGATCCGGGTAGTTTGACCCGCGCAAGCGAACTTTTCAAGCTTACCGGATTTGATTCAACGGGGGTTTCCTACCCCCAAAAAAAAAACTTAACGGTACGTACTTTACTAACACCTTCTTCTCAAATCCGACGCATCCAATATACTATTCATTGCAGGATTCTTTGCAAGTTCGCTAGCAAACGCTAAAAATTGACTAACCCGTATTTGTTGCAGTGCCGCGCTTAAACTAAAAAACGATTGTTTGATTCTTTATAGAATTTTTATTGAATTGCGCATTGCATACATTAATACGGACTTAAGGGCAAGCGAACCCCACAATATACGGTAAAGGATTTCATCACCTTTTCCGTGGCCCACAAATCACGAACTTGAGCATAACGTTTACCCGCACAAAATTTAAAAGAAACTAGACTTTAAGCCTTAAGGACTTCGCGCTCACTAGGAGAAGTTAACTGTGTTTAGAACCTCGCTTAACGGTATATTGCTTACGGGCTGTCTAGGAAAGTGTTAATGGCGAAACCGCCAAAAGAGAAAGGGTTATTTAATTAAGGAACTTCACGAAAGCGTTGGAAAACCTCCCCTTATCTCTGCACTTACCTGGCCTCGTGATCAGTGTATCTTGAGCCTGTTTCTCGACACAGTTTTACTTCGACAATCAAGTTCTGGAGCAGGTCTAGTTGACCTAGGTGAACCCTAGAACGATTAGGTGCGTGGTATTTTTGTGTCGTGATTGTTTTTGTCCATATTCTTTTTGTGTGTATATTTCATTCTTCTGTTAATATATAAACTAAAAAATATATATATATAAAAAAAATCACATTCATTTTTCCCCTCCTTTTCTCTTCCTTTCTTTCCTTCTCTTTTCATATCATAGGTACCCCACCTCACAAAACTCTTGCCGAACTTTGGTACCCACAACCAGACATTACTTCTTACGGTTCTTGCTTTGGCCGAACATCGAACGACCCTACCATGCCCAAAGTTTCACTGAAAGATCGCATAGCAGCGTCTAGGACAAACACTTGCACTCCTCATTCCACTCTGTATCAACCTTTTCAACCTCCCGCACCCGCTTATGTTGATACCCCTTTTGCAAGTCGTCCTTTGTCTATTGAAGAACAAATTGAACAATCCCGTAGCCGATCTTTCACTCCTTTCACCACTACAAATTCTTGGGATCAACAATTCCATTCACCTTCCCATCCAAATGTTGATCCTGCTCCTATCCAGCCATTCAATTCCTACCAGTCCTACCCGACTTTTTCACCTTCCCTAGACATTGTTTCTGAACCGCCATTTGGGAATTTTCAGTATCCAAACAACTTTGAATCTTTTACTGAAACCCCTTCACAACCCATGTCTAGTCTGGAACAGTCGTTGGAAGACTTTAGGGTAGCGTCAAGCCAACAAATGATGGATTTGAATGCGTCCATGTCCGCTCTCATACAACCTACTGACTCGGTAGCTAGTTTCCAACTAGCTCCTAATTTTCCAATGTATGATGAGGCGGCAGGACAGGCTGAGAATTTGAGTGGAGAAAGTGAGATGTACCCCCTTCCGAATCAAGCCTACCCGGTTCAATTTGAATCCTACAACTCCAGTTTTGAATATCTATCTAGTGTTCCCAACGATTCACCAATTGAAGATAGAATGATTAATGAGTTGTGCGACTTTGTAGTGTTTGATTTGCCAGATTGTGAAGGGACCTTGCCAAGTGAAACCAATCCCAAACCTTTTGACCTCTACACCTCCATCTTAGAACCAAACTTGATTGAAATCCATGCTTTTGATAAGGTGTCTGAGAAAATTGACTTTCACTTGATTAAGAATATTGACGCTGGGACTATTTTGGATGATGAACCCGTAGATTTGACTGAGTTTTTCTCTCCAATTCATCATCCTGGGTCATTAAATGTTTTTCCCGAACCCCATATGCGTCTGGACTTTGATGAAATATGCATGGATGAGCTTAACTTTGAGGAGAATTTTGAGGATATTTTTGAGGATGAAACAGTTCTAGATGATGAGTCGGATTTTCCAATTCATCCTGTTCCTTTCACTGACTGTGCACACCCTCCAGAACCCTTAACCGATACCCTTCCTCAACCACTTCCCTCCATCCTTTCCATCGTTCCGACCTTGCAAGAACCCGTATCATTTTCACTTCCTGTGTTTGGTTTACCAGGTTCGGCGTACCCATGGCTTCTTACGAATCTTGAGGGATTTGACCCAATCTCTCGCCATATTGATAGATTAGTACAATCCATCTTTTCACAGCGATCATTACAGATTGTACTAATTTATTCAATCCATTTCCACTCTCAAGTTCGTATTCCATTTCTTTCTCCCTTCCACCATTCTTCTTCCCATATACCGAGACCGTATCCCGCTTCTATCTCCATACGGTCTCGTGTAGTCTCCATTTCTTACCTCTCCGCATTCTTTCACCAGCCACTGCTTTATCACGATAAGATCTTTGAATGGTTGGTGCTCACTTTTGGCCTGTGTAAGGCCTTGTATAGCTTGATACTGTTCTTTCCCCCCTAATCCTAAACTTCAACGCTTAACAGTGGAAACACTGTTTTACTTAAGTTTGGGAGGGACACTTTTTTTTGTATATATTTTTGTTTTTCTTTTTTGTATATAATTTGTTTTTAGGAGAGCACCGACAATTTTGACCCTCTTGGTATAGCCTGACAGTGAGGGCACTGTCAAGTTTAAGTTTGGGGGTGTGCTCGGTAAACTTTCTTCCTTCGCATTCATTTGTATATTTTGCATTTTCATACCTTATTAAAAACCCACAAAAATCGAAAATTTTCCAAAAATATAAAAACTTTGTCGTCAAGTTAGCTAATAAGGTAACTTTACCTTAGATCTTTATTCCAAAAGTTTAGTTGATATGATAGAAATAACTAAATTCTAGGCTTAGGAATTGAAAACCCTAAAAATAACCCTCATTCTGTTTAAACTTGGTAAGTATACGTCCTTACAGTTTTTTGAGAAATAGGTAATCTTGAGTTCAGTTCTTTAGTTCAGTCAAGATGAAGGGAAAGTATTGATGCTTTACTGAAGGATAAGTCTGAAAAATAGTTTCTTTTCTTGAGTTTAAATTTAGAAAATATATACCCTACAAACTGGACTTACACGCACCTTGAAACTTGGGATAGTAGAGGATACCTAGAAATACTCTTGCCTGAAAACCTAGTATGAAAGAAAAAACGGTATTCAAAGCTAAACACCAAAAGAGCATGTTGAAAAATATATCCGGTCTTGAAAATGAAAAAGAAAAAGAAAAAGAAAAAGAAAAAATAGAATAAAGTCAAGACCTGGAAACTGCTATTTACGCTTTAAGTTCACATATTCAGTAATCGGTCGTTAGTGCCTCAAGAAGCATTAATAGTCGCATGAAAGGAGTGTGAGCAAATCCGTCCATCCTTAATGAAAAGAAGTAGTATTAGGTATTAGGGCAAAGGTATTATAGCTTGAATTGAATTCTAAAGTGTAGGGGTGCAAATACACACACACGAAGATAGAAATAAAGAATAAGACTTGTGTTTTCTGTTAAGTTGATAAAAATCCCTGATTTGAGACCGCACTTTAGAAGGAAAACTCAGGAGAACCAACATCTTTCTAAACTTTTTTGGAATGTATAGGACCTAAGGTTAAATAGATAGGAGGTGTGAAAAATAAGGTTGGATATTTCTAACTTAGGATGATAGAAATTCTAACGTAAAATACTAAACTGTAGTAGTAGAATCGATGTTAACTTATGACACTAGCTTGGCAGGATTTTGTGGGTGTAATCCGCTGAAAACTCTCAGGAGACAACACTCCACCTACTAGGGACACCTAGAGGTTTAACGGCTTGTTGCACGCGCTCAGTGCAATCGCGTTCCCTGCGAAAGTGCGGTTAGGATTTTTTGTGAATAATTGGCTTTGCTCGGGACGAGCAAATGATAAGTTTGGGGGTATTTGTTCATATCAGATTTTTGTATTTTTATACCGCCCAATTTTTATCACATTGCATATCGGTAGGTACTCTTGAGCCGTGTTTGCTAGTCAATTGCAGGATACAGGTTCTCGGCTCTAAACAGTGAAATCCATGGAAAAATACGACAAAATCCGTGTTCCTGCCAACCACAGATAAAACACGGGTCTCCGCTCTTTATCCGTCTGTTGCCACACACCAGTTTAGGAGACAAAATGATAAATCGATTGTCACCTTCATGCACAAAGCACAATGGCAACACCAAATCCAAGAAATCTACGCGGAGCTCAAGAAAATCATGACAAAAGATCCATGTCCAAATCACCTTTTGATCCACTAGAATTCTGGAAGAAATGTGGAATGATTATCAGAAAATACATGTACCAGACAAAAGGGGACAGCAGACCAGGGCAGCACACAAGAGCCGACAGCCCAACTTACCTATAGTGCGGCGGAACCGCGGCCAATAGGGGGTATAGGCCGCGGTTCCACGGCCGTACTGAGCCTTCAGTGTGTCATTTTTCATGGGTAGTTGGGTCTTTTCACAAGAGTCCAGAATGTTGCCCTAGAATTTCTGTTACCTGCCTATAAATACTCCAGAACTGAGCCAAGCCAAGTGTTAATTTCTTTAGCCTCTTTTTGTTAGGTTTTAGTCTTCTTCTTCTTCTTCTTCATTCTTTCCTCCATTAAAATTGTAGTGAGAGCTTTTTGAGTGGATGATGAAATGAAGATGAGGGTTTTTGTATTATTCTTTTTGCTTAGCTTCCCCCTTGAGCTCTCTACCTTAACTTGATCTTGCAACCTCTTAAGTGAGCTTGCAAGTTTAAGCTTTGGTCATTGGTCTCGAGGGGTTGTATCATTTTGTTCTCTCTTTAGTGCTTCATTTCACATGAGTTCTTTACCCTTCTCTTGATCTTGCAACCTCTTGATTGAGCTTGCAAGTTTAAGGGTTGGCTATTAATCCCATGCTTGTCTTGAGTTCTATGGTTCTTGTAATTACTTTCTTGCTTATTTCTTTCTTACTTTTTATTACTTGCTTTACATTCATGCTTTACTTTCTTGCAATTTAAATTCATGCACTTACTTACTTGTAATCTTTTCTTTTCTCTTTTCTTTTTGTTCTCTCTTTTTTGTTCATTTTGTGGATGGTTGTAATTATTATTGTTAAGAAGAAATACGATATTATAAGTTAACGTTTCTTTGCTCATTTCCTTTTCCCGTATTTTCCATTGAACTCCGCCCAAACGATACGCAAGCGCTCCGTTAGGCACCCTACCCTAACAAGGTAACGGTGATTCCTAACCGCGACCGGTTGCGTTCGGTTTGGCCGGAGGCGAAAGCAAGAAACAAGAACGGAAGGACAAGAGTAAATAAGCCGGATTCCACGAATACCGCGCTTAAATCCCCTAATCCACGTTGTTGCCGATTGCTCTAGCTTCAATTGGTCAAGACTCGGCTCAAAGGTTTTGAGTACGGATTTCTTTAGCTTACAATCTCGTATCTTTTCTTAACAACTTTATACTTGCAAATAATACACATAGGTTAGAATCGAACAAACATATACTCATTCTTTATTGACTCGTCTAAGACAAGAACGGAAATACAACCATCTCCCTATGGATCGACCCGTGCTCAACCGGCTAGCTGCATAGCGACACCGTCTTGATTGCTGTTAACTTTAATTCTACCAATCAGTGCCTCACGTGCTGGACACGTGGGCGTCGGGCGCTATCACCTCACGTGCTGGGCACGTGGGTGCCGGGCGCTTGGGGGCTAGCGCCTCACGTGCCCGGCACGTGGGCACCGGGCGCTTGGGCGCTAGCTCCTCACGTGCCCGGCTTGTGGGCGCCGGGCGCTTGGCCGCCGGCGGAAAGAAAAGGCTTTACCCCCGGAAAAAGGAGTTAAACATCGAAAAAGGATTTATTATTTATGGAGTTAAACTCCGAAAGGTGTTGAATGGAGTTAAACTACTATAAAAAAAAGGTTTGATTTATGGAGTTAAACTCCAACAGATCTTGAATGGAGTTAAACTCCTAGAAATATTTGGAAATGATCAAAAAGGACCCTTTTCTTCTCCTATTTCGCCTTGTATCTTCTTTTAGGCCTTGGATCTTCCCAAGGTGGGATTTTTGGAGATGGGTCTCCTTCTTCCTCCTCTTATGTTGGCCAGATCTTGGAGAAAAAGGGATGAGATTTAAAAATCTCCCCTTTTTGAGATCTGATGGAAAATCCGAGTCCCCTTCAAAGGTTTGATGATGAAAACTGTTTATTTTCGGGAAAGGAAGAGTTAAACTCTTAAGGAAGGAGAAGGAGGCACATAAACCCTAATTTTTTTGGGAATGAATTCTTCTTATTATTTCAATATCATGTTTCCTTATGTAGGCTTACAAGTTTACATATAGCCCTTGGGCTTTACAAAATGGTATTTTGCCCATCCCATACCTCATGTGCACATTTCTTTTGCACATGAGCCATGGGCTTTACAAAAATTTGGTTTTATGCCTATTTTTCTTATATTCATGCATAAAAAATTACATTAAAATTATTTATTACATGATTTCATTTTGGCATGAAGGATGCCTGCCGCAGGGCTCGACTTGGGCATGGGCCCACTTGATCTGGGCTTGGGCCCGCTTAGTTGGGGTTGAATTTTACTTTTACTTGGTCAACCGGGGTGTAATTTTCGTCCCCAACAAAGTGCCTCCCATCAATGAATGCACACCGCGTATATGAGTTGTGTGCATGAAATTAATGGATCTTAGAGTTGGACTTCAAGGTGGAACATCCTTCCAGGGGCGGAGCATCATTCCGAAAGCATAATTCCGAGGATCGGAGCATAATTTTGATTTGCAGAGCATAATTCTGAGATCGGAGCATAATTCCGAGATCGGATCATGATTCCACGGATTGGAGCATCATTCCGAAGAGCAGAGCATGACTCCGGGGATCGGAGTGTTAGTTGTATATATGCCCTAGAGGCCATTGTTGTCCATATGATGTATATTATAGTGGATGCTTGGATATATATAGAGAGGACTTTCTTGCTTGATATGATAGTGTGCTATCTGGTTTTACTTTGTCTTAACATGTTGACTTGTGTTGGTTTACTGTCTTGCTCTCACATGTTGATAAAGCCCTTAGGATATGTACTTGACTACTAGGACTATGATGCAGATCATACTAGTGGGGCCAGGGTAGTCCAAGAGTACATCCTATAACTGTTCCTAGTCGAGGGTGTATCGAGACAGGGCATTGATACTCCAGAGTGGACTAGCGTATACACATCTTGACCCATACGATAGGCGATGGATGATCCCATATCCATTGGTGTTTGACATCAAAGATGGTGTACGGGTGCTCAGTGGAGACTGGGTACACTGAACGGACTCGCCGAGAACACCTAGATGGTATTATACCTATCGTCAGATAGCAGTTCTCTGGTGACACTGGTACAGGTTAGTCTGTAGACCCGAGATCGTCATAGAGTCTTGTGTGATTCCCACTGTGCTTTGATTTCCACCTTACCACGTTCACGAGAACGTGCAAAACGATGGCTTTTGGGTACAGTCCCGAATCACATGGAGGCAATGAGCGATAGGAGGGGTTTCGTCTCTCCCGGTATTGGGGGTTGATGTTGCGCTGTGTTCGATTGGCTATAACTGGAAGTCCCTGGCCAGGGCTGATATGGAGATATACTGGTAAGTGTTATCAGTAGTTTCTCGACCCGTTATGAGTCTCACATCGACACGACTTATCGGTTACTGGGGTCTGACGTTTACCACCCCTAGAGTGGATATGCGACATATCAGACGAAGAGACCGGACTGTATGGTAGTATTACTGATTGGATTCACAGGAGTGTGTATAGGCTTGCTTGTTGATCTTCTGATCTCTCAATACCCGGGTGGCTGTTATGTTTAGCTGACCGCTTGCAGCTTGTGGGTGTTTGATATGATCATCACCTACTGCCGGCGTATTGACGGTTCTTTAGAGTCCTACACAGAGGTTTCCGGGCTCAGGCAAAACGGACTAGGAGTACATATGTGATATGAGCGGGACCGAGAATAATACGAGTATGTGATACCGTATTCGATTCTCGCGATATGAGATATTGGTCGGGTATATATGATATAGCCGGGTCAACGGATCAAGTGTTGATTCGATGAACTGATACAGATTATATTAGTCGGTTATTTACATAATAGCTGAATTATCGGATCAAGTGTTGATTCGATAATTTAATGTATAATTATATATTTGATATATTACATTACATTAACTAATATAAGCTTACTTAAAGATTCTTTTTCTTACTTGATGATACATTGATATATATGTGATATATGTTAACTGTATTTTCTTTTGTTACAAAATATTGTATATGTGATATATAATATTGTAACATGTTAGGGTTACAAATGCAACTAGGGTTAAAACCATGCTAGGGTTTAAACTTGGGTTAACATTTTCTTTTTGGTTAATTCTTTTTGGATGGATTATGTTTTGGATGAGCTTTGAGGAAGCTTCATGATCCTTTGACAAAGTCCACCCTCTTTGTTTTATCCTTGATATTTGTTAACCTAACCTTAACCCTAGCCTATGGTTGATTCTCTACATGAGTTAGCCATGACACATATCTAACTATGGTTGCATTTCTAACCTCAACAATAATTCATTCATCACTTCTTCATCTTCTTCTTGCTCTTGAAAAAATCTTGCTAGAATTTTCATTTGTGGTGATTGTTTGTGAGAAAAAGAAAACTAAAGAGAGAAAAATTCCTACTTCATCATCCTCATCTATTCTAGCCACTTAGATTAGGGTGTTCACTTCACTAATACCTAATTAGTGAAAAGAGAGCTTGGGTTTGTGATTCTTCAAGGTAGATCATCTTGGATTTTGAAGATTAGTAGCAAGGATGCATCATTCTCTTCATGGAGCCTCTCTAGAGTTTGGGAGCATAATGATCGCAGCGAAAGAACTGCAACCCGGAGCTTATGAAGCGAAGGAACGGACTACAAAGGTTGTAATCCCTAACTCTTAGATGTTATGTTGTTAACATGTTTTAGTTTGATTCTCTAGTTAAAGATCTATGGTTAGGGTTATCTATAATGGCAAAAATTTGAACTTGGCATGAGTGATGCCTCCCGAAACCTTGCTGCCATTGTAGGTAACCCAACAGTGGTATCAGAGCCTAGCTAGAGAATTAGACGGATAAGTGTAGGATTACGAAACCGAAACAACTCCGAAACACCCGACGAAAAACCCTAGTTTCTGTAAAAATTTTCAGAGTGTCAAAATTTTTTTCAAACAGTTGCAGAGTGATGTATGTGATACAATATGAACACCGTACAAAATTTAGCCCATTCCCTGAAAATTTGGCCGAGCACATCTTGCCCAAAACCGGCCACATCGGACCTCCTGGGGCTGAAATTTGCACTGTGTTTAAGGCTCTGGGTTTTGATACTTTAGGTGTTGTTTGTGTTTGCTAATTTTGCATGAGATATTATCTTTTAGTAAAGAAAATTCTGAGTGTTTCGTATTCGTAATTCTAGGTTTTGTTTCGGTTAGTTTAGACGGTGTTATAAAGTTCGATCGGATATCAAATACCCACTTTAACCCTTGCCGGAAAATTTTTCAAGAGTTGGATCTTTTTCATAGTTAAAGAACATTCAAATATTGTGCAAGTGACGCGGTGGACCCTCTAGAAGAACAAAACCTTAACTTGATTTTATGACCGTCAAAACCGCTACTAAACCCTAGGGTTTAGTGGCGGTTTAGCGGTGCCACAAATGAGGCATTGGTTGACCATTCTACGGCTGGTTCATTGCTATTGTGGTGTGTGATGGATACTTCTAAACTACGCTCAAGTGTTGAGCATTTTGGGAAATTTTGGGTGTTTTTTGATTCGATCGGAATGTTTAACATCGTCTAGCTTTTTCTGTAGTGTGATACAATATGTGGAATTTATATAGTTAGGCATGAAATCCGTAATATGTGATATTTTGGGTTTACGGTGTCTAAGGTGATTATGGATTCCAAATGTTGTAGTTTTTCACTTTTTTTTCTGCGACCGTAAGTGTAATATATGGTATATCTCCGTTTTTGTTGCTATATGTCAACGACAATTGTGATAGGCATATTTACTTACATTGATGACATGTGATGTTATGTGCTGTGATATGTTATATTGGATCGTCGTGTTTTGAATAGCCGGGGGTTTTATATGAGATGAGGGTTTTTATTTTCATTCATGTAAAATTCATTTGTATGTAATATTCTTTTATTGGGGCATGTCCGGGTTGAGGATGATGTCACCATTGTATATTATTTACTTTTCCGCATTAGGATAGACCCAAGGAGGAGAGCACAAGCAACCGGGTTCTAGGGTCCAGAGGGAGGCCATCTCGAGGAGTCGAGACCGGGTCTCCTAACCCTAGAATTTGTAGGGTTGCTTGCCGCTCTCGTAGAGTTCTAGGGATGTGGGTTTAGCTATTCATCGCGACCGTAGAATCCGTTTTTTATACAGGCTCAAAATAAAACACGGACCTCCTAGTATATCCAATATTTCATACGTTATCTTCTGCTGCTGATATTATGTGATGCGATCTTATTATATGCGTGAGACGAATGCTTTATTATTGTATATATGATATATAATAAACGTTGCTTATGTTTTACACCCGCGCTAGTCCCGCCCCGGTATGCCGTTAGTTAAGTAATCTAACGGTGCATAATAGGACACTGTGGCGAATGCGGATGACATAAGCGTACGTTGTATTTTCGTTTCTTATGCGATACTTAGGAAGCTTAAATGATGGGATTCATTAATGAGATTAATGAAAGAAAAGAAACCTAAAAGATGTTGTAGAATCAAATTTATAAAATGGGTAGCTCTAGTTTTTGCTTTGCATGGCGGTATTCCTTGTAGAATATCCAGCACCTTATTCGATAAGGAAAGAGCCGAGATCCCTTCACCGGGAGTGACCTTTTTAGCGAAACTAGCAGATGCTACAACTCACTCGGTTATGTTTTTGACAGCTTCTGTAGTTCTTGCTTTGCATAGCGGTATTCCTTGTAGAATATCCAGCACCTTATTCGATAAGGAAAGAGCCGAGATCCTTTCACCGGGAGTGACCTCTTTAGAGAAACTAGTAAAAGCTTAAAAAACACTCCTTTTTCAAAATCACTTGCTTCTACAACGATATCAAGTTCATTACGCTCATGGTTTTTCGAAAAACCTGCGTAGCCCTCCGACATTTCAGATAAGTAATACTTAGTATTCGTGCTGCGTTTTTTGACTTTCGTCAATGCGTAGTGTGCAGTAGCTAACTAGTGCTTATCTTCAACATAAGATGAGATTGGATTAGGGTAGCCGTACGGCCTTGTTGGCTTTCGTCAAGGGTCGTGCGGGTGGGTTTAATTCAATCATGAAATGTACGGGTTGAACTTGACTAGCGGACTATGGTTTGTTGGCTTTCGTCAAGGTCATAGCATGTTAAGGGTAAAAGTATTATCGGGAATTTCAAGAGTTGAAATTTGCAATGAGATTGCATACCTTCTATAAGATAGTTGGATCCTGATACCCACTGCGAGTAAGAGTTACTCCTGGAAGAGTTTTACACATGACAATTAGTCGATCAAGTAGGTGTCTAGAAAGGTGTTAATGGGGTTATGCCTCAGGGAAAACGAGGTTTATTTTAATTAGGTCTGTGCTAAAGCACGGGAAACCTCCTTCAAAGTACCAACACTGACCTGGCTGAAAGATTGGCGAACTTGTAAGGTGTAATTAATCCCGGCTAGTCTTACCTTTTAGGGTTTGAAGGAAGATTTGATGAAAACAGTGGGAGCCATCCTGATTAGATAAGATAATAACCAATCTAATCTTGCAAGAGCATACGCTAAAGTGTTTTTTTCTCTCTTTCTCTCTAGGTAGCGACCATGTCAGGCCTTAATCAAGATAATAATATAGATGTATTGACCGAACCCGCTTGTTATACTGAGCAGGGGAACGTTGGTCCTGCTCCAACTTATAATTGTTATAAGTCCAAGCAGGAAATAGGAGAATATCCAGATTCTCATGCCGTCAAAACGAAGAATAAGCATGTTGATGCATCTTCTTCGGATGTGTTAGTTATCGAGAATTGTTTCTCAGTTTACTCTACATCCTGGGTATTAGATACCGGATCGGGATCCCACATATGTAATATGTTACATGGGCTATGAAAAGGTAGGGAACTGGAAGAAGGCGATCATTCCATAAGAGTAGGGAATGGTGCAAATGGTGCAAATGTTGCAGCCAAGGCTGTTGGCGAATATCACCTTGTGTTGCCAAATGGTAATACAATGATTCTAAACGAATGCTATTACATTCCGACCCTGATATGCAATCTTATATCAGTTTCTTTATTGAGTAAAGAAAGATATAATTTTGTAGTACAGGATAATGTTATGAACATCTTCCTGAGTCAAAAGTTGATTGGATCAGGCTCGTTAAATAATGGCATATATGTTCTAAATCAAACTACGGTTCTTAATGTACAAAACACACACAAGAGGAAGAGTTCAGAAATGAATGAATCCTTCTTGTGGCATTGTAGAGTAGGTCATATCAATGCGACACGACTAGCTAAGTTACATAAGGATGAATATTTGAATCCGTTCGAATTTTCATCTTATGACACTTGCCAGTCATGTCTCAAAGGAAAAATGACCAAAACTCCGTTTAGTGGACACGGAGATAGAGTTACAGAACTCTTGGGACTGATACATAGTGATGTATGTGGTCCCATATCTACACATGCCAGGGATGGTTCTTCGTACTTCATTACATTCACTGACGATCTCTCAAGATACGGACATGTGTTCCTGTTGAAACACAAGTCTGAAGCTTTTGAGAAATTCAGAGAATATAAGAACGAAGTCGAGAACCAAACGGGTAAAATTATTAAGATCCTTCGATCTGATCGAGGAGGAGAATACTTGAGCAATGAGTTTCTAGACTATCTAAAAGAGAATGGGATTCTCTTTCAGCTTACTACTCCCTATACACCACAACACAATGGTGTATCAGAGCGGAGGAATCATACCCTATTAGATATGGTGCGCTCTATGATGAGCATTGCTGAGTTGCCTATTTTCTTTTGGGGGTATGCGCTTGAGACATCCATACACCTATTGAATATGGTTCCTACCAAATCAGTGCCTACCATTCCATATGAGATATGGAAGGGGAAGAGACCACCTCTTAATTATGTTAAGATATGGGGTTGTCCGGCCTATGTCAAAAGGCACAATCCGGACAAACTCGAGGCAAGGTCTGTTCTGTGCAAGTTTGTAGGATATCCCAAAAACTCACAAGGGTATATCTTCTACCATACTGAGGAACAAAAGGTGTTTATTTCTCGACATTCCACCTTTTTAGAAAAGGAATTTCTTGCAAAGGAAATTAGTGGCGAGGAGGTAAAACTGGAAGAAGTTCCATCTATACAAACTACGACAGAAGATTTGGTAGAACCAGAGGATTCAGTAGTTCCCGACGAACCTCAGCCGCTCCGCCGATCTAGTAGGGTTCCTCATCCACTTGAGAGATATTACGGTTTTCTCATCGATGGTGGGAGCGAGGACTGCATCATGGAAGATGATGACCCGACTAGCTTCGAGCAGGCTATCACGAGTGCGGACTCTGTGAAATGGCTGGATGCAATACGATCTGAGATGGAATCTATGTACACCAACAAAGTATGGACTTTGGAAGTTGCTCCTGAAGGGGTTAAACCTATTGGGAGCAAATGGATCTTTAAGAAGAAACTTGGTGTAGATGGAAAAGTTAAGACTTTCAAAGCTAGACTTGTTGCAAAGGGTTTTCGTCAACGACCAGGTGTGGATTATGACGAAACATTTTCTCCAGTGGCTATGCTTAAGTCCATCCGGATCCTACTTGCCATTGCCGCATACTATGACTACGAAATCTGGCAGATGGATGTTAAGACCGCTTTTCTAAATGGTGATTTAGAGGAGTGCGTGTACATGACTCAGCCAGAGGGCTTCGTAGATAGTGGGAGCAGCGGAAAGGTATGCAAGCTTCTTAAATCCATCTATGGGTTAAAGCAGGCATCACGGAGTTAGAACATCTGTTTTGATGTGATAGTCAAAGAGTTTGACTTCATCAAGAACATAGATGAACCTTGTATCTACAAGAAGATTGCAGAGAGTAAGGTTGTCTTCCTCGTATTGTATGTGGATGACATACTCTTGATAGGAAATGATGTTCCTATGCTGCACTCGGTCAAGCTCTTCTTACCACACAGATTCTCAATGAAAGATCTAGGTGATGCCTCCTGCATTTTGGGGATTAAGATCTATAAAGATCGATCTAAACGGATACTGGGATTTTCCTAATCCAGATACATTGACAACATACTAAAGAGGTTTAGTATGGAAGAATCCAAGCGTGGGTATTTACCCACGATCTCTAGACCCACTCTCTCCAAAGAAATGTCTCCTAAGACTGATTTGGAGAGAGCTCGCATGCAAGGGATACCCTATGCTTCGGTAGTAGGCTCTATCATGTATGCGATGCTATGTACCAGACCCGATGTAGCATACTCACTAAGTGTAGTGAGTAGGTATCAAGCAGATCCTGGAGAGAATCACTGGACAGCTGTGAAGAACATTCTCAAGTACTTGAGAAGGACTAAGAAGATGTTCTTGGTGTATGGTAACAGAGAACTTTAGGTGGAGTCTTTTACCGATTCGAGCTTCCAAAGTGATAAGGACGACTCTAAATCGCACTCGGGATTTGTCTTCACCCTAAATGGAGGGACGGTTCGTTGGAAGAGTTCCAAACAGGGAACCGTGGCAGACTCGGTGATGGAGGCTAAATACATCACTGCCAACGATACTGCCAAAGAGGCTGTCTGGATGAAGAAGTTCATCACTGAACTTGGTATGGTTCCGTCCATTGTGCATCTAATACCTTTGTATTGCGATAACAGTGGAGCTGTGGCTTTGGCCAAGGAACCCAGATCCCATCAGAGATCCAGGCATATTCTGAGGCGGTATCACCTGATCCGGGAGATAGTTGATCGCCGCGAGATCAAGGTCAGGAGAGTTGACACGAAGGACAATACTGCGGATCCACTCACGAAGGCTATACCCCAGATACACTTTGAGAGACTCTTCGGGATGTTGGGTATGAGATACAACAACAACTGGCCTTAGTGCAAGTGGGAGATTGTTAGTTTTATATATGCCATAGAGGCCATTGTTGTACATATGATGTATATTATAGTGGATGCTTGGATATATATATATAGTACTTTCTTGCTCGATATGATAGTATGCTATCTGGTTTTACTTTGTCTTAACATGTTGACTTGTATTGGTTTACTGTCTTACTCTCACATGTTGATAAAGCCCTTAGGATATGTACTCGACTACTAAGACTATAATGCAGATCATACTAGTGGGGCCAGGGTAGTCCAAGAGTACATCCTATAACTGTTCCTAGTCGAGGGTGTATCGAGACAGGGCATCGATACTCCAGAGTAGACTAGCGTATACATATCTTGACCCATACGATGGGCGATGGATGATCCCATATCCATTTGTGTTTGACATCAAAGATAGTGTACTGGTGCTCAGTGGAGACTGGGTACACTAAACGGACTCACCGAGAACTCCTAGATGGTATTATACCTATCGTCAGATAGCAGTTCTCTGGTGACACTGGTACAGGTTAGTCTGTAGACCCGAGATCGTCATAGAGTCTTGTGTGATTCCCACTGTTCATTGATTTCCACCTTACCATGTTCATGAGAACGTGCAAAACGATGGCTTTTGGGTACAGTCCCGAATTACATGGAGGCAATGAGCAATAGGAGGGGTTTCGTCTCTCCCGGTATTAGGGGTTGATGTTGCGCTGTGTTCGATTGGCTATAACTGGAAGTCCCTGGCCAGGGCCGATATGAAGATATACTGGTAAGTGTTATCAGTAGTTTCTCGACCCGTTATGAGCCTCACATCGACACGACTTATCGGTTACTGGGGTCTGACGTTTACCACCCATAGACTGGATATGCGACATATCAGACGAAGAGACCGGACTGTACGGTAGTGTTACTGATTGGATTCACAAGAGTGTGTGCAGGCTTGCTTGTTGATCTTCTGATCACTCAATACCCAGGTGGTTGTTACGTTTAGCTGACCGCTTGCAGCTTGTGGGTGTTTGATATGATCATCACCTACTGCCGGCGTATTGACGATTCTTTAGAGTCCTACACAGAGGTTTCCGAGCTCAGGCAAAACGGAGCAGGAGTACAAATGTGATATGAGCGGGACCGAGAATAATACGAGTATGTGATACCGTGTTCGATTCTCGCGATATGAGTTATCGGTCGGTTATATGTGATATAACCGGGTCATCGGATCAAGTGTTGATTCGATGAACTGATACAGATTATATTAGTCGGTCATTTATATAATAGCCGGATTATCGGATCAAGTGTTGATTCGATAATTTAATGTATAATTATATATTTGATATATTACATTACATTAACTAATATAAGCTCACTTAAAGATTCTTTTTCTCACTTGATGATACATTGATATATATGTGATATATGTTAATTGTATTTTCTTTTGCTACAAAATATTGAATATGTGATATATAATATTGTAACATGTTAGGGTTACAAATGCAATTAGGGTGAAAACCATGCTAGGTTTTAAACTTGGGTTAACATTTTCTTTTTAGTTAATTCTTTTTGGATGGATTAAGTTTTGGATGAGCTTTGAGGAAGCTTCATGATCCTTTGACAAAGTCCACCCTCTTTATTTTATCCTTGATACTTGTTAACCTAACTTTAACCCTAGCCTATAGTTGATTCTCTACATGAGTTAGCCATGACACATATTTAACTATGGTTGCATTTCTAACCTCAACAATAATTCATTCATCACTTCTTCATCTTCTTCTTGCTCTTGAAAAAATCTTGCTAGAATTTTCATTTGTGGTGATTGTTTGTGAGGGAAAAAAAAAACTAAAGAGAGCAGAATTCCTACTTTATCATCCTCATCTATTCTAGCCACTTAGATTAGGGTGTTCACTTCACTAATACCTAATTAGTGAAAAGAGATCTTGGGTTTGTGATTTTTCAAGGTAGATCATCTTGGATTTTGAAGATTACTAGTAAGGATGCATCATTCTCTTCATGGAGCCTCTCTAGAGTTCAGGAGCATAATGATCGCGGCAAAGGGACTTCAACCCGGAGCTTATGAAGCGAAGGAACGGACTACAAAGGTTGTAATCCCTAACTCTTAGATGTTAAGTTGTTAACATGTTGTTTTAGTTTGATTCTCTAGTTAATGATCTAGGGTTAGGGTTATCTATAATGGCAAAAATTTGAACTTGGCATGAGTGATGCCTCCCGAAACCTTGTTGCCGTTGTAGGTAACCCAACACGGAGCATAATTCCGAAGCGCAGAGCATGATTCCAAGGCGTCGGAGAATAATTCTGATGAGCGGAGCATAATTCCGGGGACCCGAGCATAATTCCGGAGAGCAGCAGAAATTCTGACTGAAACATAATTTCGATGCAGAGGTTGATTCCCAAGCAAAGCTTAATTCCGACAGGGAAGGCAGATACTCCGGGGCGAAGCATGATTTCGACACGGGGTACATTCTGAGATGAAGCATGATTTCGTCGCAGAGCTTGTTGGTTGACGTGATTCCGAGACGGGGCATAATTCTAATGGGGAGGTCATTGGTTGACTTGACTCCAAGGCGGAGTATAATGCCGGCGGGGAGGTCGTTGGTTGACTTGATTCCAAGGCGGAGCATAATTCTGACAGGGAGGTCACTTGCTGACTTGATTCCAAGGCGGAGCATAACTCCGACAGGGAGGTCTCTTGTTGACTTGATTCCGAGTCGAAGCATAATTCCGACAGGGAGGTCGTTGGTTGACTTGTCCCCGGCACGGAGTGTCTGTGGTCGACGTTTCCCCGGCTCGGAGTGTCACTGGTTTTGATGTAGAGGCTGATTTCTAGGCGAAGTATAATTCCGACAGGGAAGGTAGATACTCCGAGGCGAAGCATGATTTCGACACGGGATACATTCTGAGACGAAGCATGATTCCACCGCAGGGGTTGTTGGTTTGATTTGATTTGGGTTGACATCAGCATCGCTACATTGGAATATGGTACCAAGAGCGAATCATCATTTTCCATGAGTGGATTTGGGGATTTTGGTTTTGTTTTGGCATCAGCATCGCTACACTGGAATATGGTACCAAGAGCGAATCATCATTTGCCATGAGGGGATTTCACCCGTTCCCAATTTAACGACTTAAGGGTCATCTGTTCCCAGTTTAACGACTTAAAGGTCATCTGTTCCTAGTTTAAAGACTTAGGGGTCTATTGGATCGATTTGGAATTTCGGGGTAAGGGTCGGCATCAGCGTTGCTAACACTGAAGCACAACTTCCGGGAGCAATTCATCATTTGCCTTTACCCGTTAGGGAGCGATGGCTTAGGAGACAGGTTTAGGATCCTATCACCCAAGGCTTTTCAATTTTATGAGCCGTAAGGGTCTCATAAAAGCATTTTCTCCCTACGAGTCGAAAGGATCCCGTAAGTGTATTTTCTCCTTAGGAGTTGTGAAGACCCCCAAGTGTGTTTTTCCTTTGTGAGTCATAAGGATCCCACAAAGGTGTTTTCTTACGAGTCGAGAGGATCTCGTAAGTTCTGTTCTCCTCATGTATCGTGAGGACACATGAGCGGGTCTTCCCAAATGGAGCATAATTCCAAGGGCGGAGACCGGCCGCTGGACTGGTGATTGCGGTGGGGTATGGGTATGATGAGAATTATTTGAGCCCGTGGATTGTATACGGTAGTCAGTTCAGGGACCAACCGTAGGGCATGGAGAATTTTTGGATTTTGTTGGCGTCTGCATCGCTGTACTGGAATATGGTACTAGGAGCGACTCATTATTCGCCGTTAGGATATTCAGAGATTTGAAATTTTGGCTGGCGTCTGCATCCCTGCACTGGAATATGGTACCAGGAGAGACTCATCATTTTCCATTGGGGATTTGAATTTTGGTTGGCGTCTACACCACTACACTGAAATATGGTACCAGGAGCGACTCATCATTCATCATTTCTTTTACCGTGATTGCTCTATCATTTCAGCTTTTCTTATCGCGAAGGTCGCGATTGCCCTATCATTTCGGTTATTCGTTCATGGTTGCTCTATCATTTCGGCTGTTTATTTTCATTTTTATTTTACTCGATGATTTGTATTGCGAGTTGTTCCATCATTTCGTCTTTTTTACTATTTTCATTTTTTTATTTACGCATTTTTACATTCCCAGTTTAACGACTTAGAGGTCGATTGTTCCCAATTTAACGACGTGGTGGTCGGCTGTTGGAGCTTGGGATCAATTCTGCAGGAACCACGGGCTCCTTTGGCTTAATTGCATGAGCTGGCTCTTCATCATTTGGATCGAGCCGGCGTTGGATGGCAAAAACCGCGTCATTGTCATGGCTATAAGGCGTAGGAAGACTTGTTCCTCTGAGCTCCATCATGTAAACTGTATGGGTTGTGTACCCGTCTATTGCTTCTTCATCGGCAATGTTTTTCGTTGGGCTTTTGGCTTGTTGCCTTGGTCCGCTCTTTTCAGAGAAAAGCAGATGTCTGAGAGAATCAGGTTCACGAAGGACTTCGGTCTCCGTTTGTATGAAATTGGTGGTCGCTGCTTGACTGTTTATTAACACACCTTTAGACGGTTCTATCTCTCTTGCCTTGTACTGCTTTTCGACCCAATCTTTGAAGACGAAGCAGTCCTCAATGGCATGACCTGTCACTCTGTGATAGGGGCAGTATTTAGGATCGTCGGTCATATTTGTTTCTTGCGGTCTTTTTGATTCTGGCAATTGTAGACCGTTTATTAAGGCGTCTTTGAATATTTTACGGACTTTGTCCCTTCTTAAGGAATAGACCTTATCCAGCTTCTCTTCCAGTGGAGCTTCTCCTCCTTCTCCGAACACTGGCTTCCGTAGCTGGTTGGCATTAGGCCCGCTCATCTCTCGCTTATTTCGGTTAGCCGAAGTGTTGAAAGATTCAGTATTGTCGGAACTTCCGCCTTTGCGATTATCGCCCTTTTGGTTTCTCCAGGACCTATTGTTATTTTGGGAATCAGAGAAGGACTCATGTTTTGAGCGCTCCAACATCTGAACTTTCCTGTTCAGCTCTTAGAATTTTTTGAGACCCGCTGTGCATAGAAACGGGGCCATCTAATTGTTGAGATTTCCGACGAGAAGGCTGACAGATTGGTCCTGCTCTATCGGCGGTTCACATTTGATGGAGAGATTGCGCCATCGGGTTATAAAATTTGTGCTGCTTTCGTTGTTCTTTGGCTTTGTCCTTACGAGGTCAGCAACGGTAATCTTATCGCTGACACTCATGAACCTTTTTCGGAACCGAGATTCCATTTGGATGAAAGTAGTAATGGAGCCATCTGGTATGCTAGCGTACCAATTGAAAGAGACATCGGTTAAGCTATTAACGAACTGGAAGAGGAGGAGCGCATCATTGCCCCCAGTATCCCCGCATGAGGCTTTAAAGTGGGTGATGTGCAGATTCGCATTTCCCGTCCCATCAAATCTTCCGAATTTGGGGATGACATAGCTGCTAGGAAATTCTACCAGATCATACTGAGCAGGATATGGTCTCCGCTACTGCTAACATCTTTGCGCTTCGGCTTCGGCTTCGGCTACCAATGTTTTGACTTTGTTAGCAACCATATCCATGATTTGATCTTGAGTTAGCGGGCTACTGTCATCGGTAGCCAAGAAATTTCCCGAGATAGGATGCGACTGACTTTCATACAATCTGCCCACCTTAGGATTTGAGGGAATAGGTGTCGACTGTCTCGGGACACCGTTTCCCGGTTCATGAGCAGAGCCATGTGCTTGATTAGGCGGCTGAGAGGCAAGTTGGGCCGTGAGCTGTAAGACGACGTTTGTCAAGTCGTCAATTTTTTAGTAGAGCTTGGCCATCTCCTTGTCTTTACTTCTGAGTTGTTTTTGGATCTCTTGGAGAAGTTGCTGCTCTGCGTTCTTGGGACGAAAGATTGGCTCCTCTTCGCTTTCCGTGCCCGACTCCTCATGAACCGAGGGATCTCTCTGCTTATCAGCCTCACTGGAAGGGTTTTCATTACCTCCCAGAGGATGCTGGTCATGGGAAGTGGCAGCCACATTCATACCAGATTGGATTTGAGATGTGGTGGCCCCGTCCTTACTCTTGCCGCGCGTGCCCACCATGTAGACAATGTGGACCACATATCCAGTCATCTCTTTATCTTTGGCAGGGTAACCCTGTTCTTCAAACCTTGTAAAGTTTAGCCTAGCAGGAGCCCTAGCCCTTTTTTTGGCTCTGTATCTGAGCCTTTTCTATCTTAGCTTCTCGATTTTGAGGGCTTGGCGGGAATCCGTTATCCTGGAAGCCATTGTGAGTCGATTGACAGGGAGCTTAGAGAAGATACCCGATTGAGCAGTTGTCAGGGGCACCGCTGGAGCTTTCCCTAGATGCTTTGTTGGTGTTGATGGCCTTACCCTCCAGCTGGGGCCAAGGAAAGTCATTAAAACACTGACTTGTGTTTGGGTAGTGGTGCCCTCGAGATCACCACATTTTGCCTCCTGCCTTTCGAGAACGGCTTGTCTGTTACCGGAGCTTGAGGAGCTATGATGGTGTTAGTTGGCATGAATAAAATAGAGCCAAATGGTAGCAGCGGCTCCTCCCACTGCCGCCCGAGACTGGCCGGGAGGATCGTCCTAGCATCCATCTTCATTGTGTAGGAGACGGTAGCCGTGTTGAGAGCTGAGCTTGTCCTTGGATACATTTTTGCTGCGTCCGAAGATTGCAATTGGAAATTTTTAACCTGCAAATAGAAACATGATTTCAGTACAGGCAATCGATATGTATATTGATTGAGCTCGCATGAACGTTTAACCCGAAATATGGGAGGAGAGATTTTTCCTACCCGGCGTGCCAGAATCTGTAGGGTGTTTTTCGTCACCCCATTGAGATGGGAATACGCGTCTCTTGTCAGGCACATTACAGATTCCCCCTTCCTATGGTAGGCTAGAGTTTATTGATTGTGGGGATCCGAATCTCCGGCAGCCGTAGACTAAGCTGCCGTTAATTACCCCTCGCCTTTAGAGCGAGAGAACCTTCGATTGACGGGTCAAACAGATCATGCGAACTCAATGTGCAGTGTTGTGTTTTGAAAGGGTTTTAGATATATCGGGGGCCCCGTAGAGTTTTACAGGGGTCCCGCTACCCCGGATAGCGGGCTGGGGTTCAAAGGGGCTAGCAGCCCCCTTGCGGGGTACGGGGCAGCGCCCCGTTAGAAATTTTTTCTAACGGGGAAAGTATTGTGGAGTGTGGGAAAAAGTAGGGTGAGGAGCATCTTGAAGACGCTGGGGAGCTCGGTGCTGGGCGCTTGGCCGCTTGGGTGTCACATGCCCAGCACGTAGGCGCTAGCGCCTCACGCGCCGGGCCCTTGGGCACCGGACGCTTGTGCACCAGGTGTTTGGGTGCTAGCGCCTCACGTGCCCGGTACGTAGGCGCTGGGAGCTTGGGCGCTAGTGCCTCACGTGCCCGGCACGTGGGCGCTTGGACGCCGGCGGAAAGAAGGAGCTTTTAGCCCCAGAAAAAGGAGTTAAACTCCGAGAGGATTTATTATTTATGGAGTTAAAATCCGAAAGGTGTTGAGTGGAGTTAAACTACTATAAAAAAAGGTTTGATTTATGGAGTTAAACTCCAATAAATCTTGAATGGAGTTAAACTCCAAGAAATCTTTGGAAATGATCAAAGGGGACCCCTTTCTTCTCGTCTTTCGCCTTGGATCTTCTTTTAGGCCTTGGATCTTCCCAAGGTGAGATTTTTGGTGATGGGTCTCCTTCCTCCTCCTCTTTTGTTGGCCAGATCTTGGAAAAAAGGGGGTGAGATTTAAGAATCTCCCCTTTTTGAGATCTGATGGAAGATCTGAGTTCCCCTTCAAGGGTTTGATGGTTAAAAACTGTTTATTTTCGGAAAAGGAAGAGTTAAACTCTTAATTTAATTCAAAAAGGGGAAGAAGGTTTTAGAACCTTGAGGAAGGAGAAGGAAGCACATAAACCCTAATTTTTGGGGGAATGAATTCTTCTTATTATTTCATTATTATGTTGCCTTATATAGGCTTACAAGTTTACATATAGCCCCTTGGGCTTTATAAAATGGCATTTTGCCTATACATACCTCATGTGCTCATTTTTTTTGCACATGAGCCATGGACTTTACAAAAATTTTGCTTTATGCCCATTTTTCTTATATTCATGCATAAAAAATTACATTAAATTTATTTATTACATGATTTCATTTTGGCATGGGGGATGCCAGTCGCGAGGCTCGACTTGGGCATGGGCCCACTTGATCTGGGCTTGGGCCCGCTTACTTAGGGTTGACTTTGACTTTGACTTGGTCAACCGGGATGTAATTTTCGACCCCAACAAAGGAATCCTTCAAAGGTTATGTCACTCGCTTCTACAATGCCCTCCTGGAGGTACCCGAGCACCGCGATGAAACAGTTATCACCGCGTTGACGTCGGGTCTTAGGCACAAAGAGTGGGTCCGCTCTTTTGCATGGGCACAAACTAAGACCCTGGCCGATGTGAAGGCATGGACCGAGCGAGAAATACAACTCGAATCCGAGGTGAACTCCAACATGCCCGAAGGCGACCAAGCAGACCGGAAGAAGAGGGACAGGGAAGAGAAAAGGAAAGTTGATCATCCGAAACCTTATTTCCCGAGGTTCTAGGAGTACACCCTTCTGAACATTTCCCAAGCCGAGTTGTTGGAGGAAGTTAAGGGCGAGAGGTTTTTTAAGCTGCCGCCAGCTACCCAAAGGACGGGCAAACGGCTCCGAGGCCCATATTGTGCCTATCATCGGACGCAAGGACATCCGATTGAGAATTTTAAACAGCTACGCGATTACATCGAGGAGCTGATCAGCTTCGGTCACTTGGAAAAATACCTGCGAGACAAATGTCAAGCAGATAGGGGGCAAGCCGACCAACTTGAAGATGGAGAGCAGATCGTCGAGCAGATCATGGTTGTCATCGACTGAGAAACAAGGACACCCACTGAATCCGGTCATTTAATGCAGGAGAGTTTAAACTGGCCGGCAGGTAGCTTCCTGTCCGTCAAGAAAAGACCATCCCTTCACTTAAGAAAATGAAGCTCGGATGTGCCTATAGGCAACCGACCAAAGCCCTCATCACGAGGCTGTTGGGTAGCTTCCTGCTCGACTCATCCACAAGGGGTGGATTCCTGCCCTATAAAGAAGTGGATCCAAAGCCCTCCTCATGAGGCCACCGGGTAGATTCCTGCTCGGTCCATCCACAGCGGGTAGCTTCCTGCCCAACAATGGTGTGGATCCAAAGCCTTCATCACGAGACCACCGAGTAGATTCCTGCTCGGTCCATCCACAGCAGGTAGATTCCTGCCCGCCGAGAAGATTCCCGCTCGGCCTATCTGCAGCGGATAGCTTCCTTCCCAACAAACGTTGTGGATCTAAAGCCCTCATCATGAGGCCGCCGAGCAGATTCCTGCACGGCCCATCCGCAGCGGGTAGCTTCCTGTTCAACAAATGATGTGGATCCAAAGCCCTCACCGCGAGATGGCCGGGTAGCTTCCTGCTCAGCTTATCCACAAGGGGTAGATTCCTGCTCTACAAAGAAGTGGATCTAAAGCCCTTCTCACGAGGCCGCTGAGCAGATTCCTGCTCGGCCCATCCTCAGCGGGTAGCTTCCTGCCCAACAAACGCTGTGGATCCAAAGCCTTCACCGCGAGACGGCCAGGTAGCTTCCTGCTCAGCTTATCCACAAGGGGTAGATTCCTGCCCTACAAAGAAGTGGATCTAAAACCCTCCTCACGAGGCCGCCGAGCAGATTTCTTCTCTGCCCATCCGCAACAGGTAGCTTCCTGCTCAACAAACGCTATGGATCTAAAGCCCTCCTCATGAGGCCACCGGGTAGATTCCTGCTCAGTCTATCCACAGCGGGTAGCTTCCTGCCAAACAATGTTGTGGATCCAAAGCCCTCATCATGAGGCCACCGAGTAGATTCCTGCTCGGTCTATCCACAGCGGGTAGCTTCCTGCCCAACAACACAGTGGATCCAAAGCCCTCATCGCGAGGCCACCGAGTAGATTCCGGCTCGGCCCATCCATAGAGGGTAGCTTCCTTCCCAACAACACTGTGGATCCAAAGCCCTCATCGCGAGGCCACCGAGTAGGTTCCTGATCGGTCCATGCATAGCGGGTAGCTTCCTGCCCAACAACGCTATGGATCCAAATCCCTCATCGTGAGGCCACCGAGTAGATTCCTGTTCAGCCCATCCGCAGCGGATAGTTTCCTGCCCAACAAACATTATGGATCCAAAGCCCTCACCACGAGGCGGCCGGGTAGCTTTCTGCTCGGCTCATCCATAAGGGGTAGATTTCTGCCCTATAAAGAAGTGGATCTAAAACCCTCCTTATGAGGCCGCTGAGCAAATTTCTGCTCGGCCCATCCGCAGCGGGTAGCTTCCTTCCCAACAAACGCTGTGGATCCAAAGCCCTCACCGCGAAGCGACCGGGTAACTTCCTTCCCGGCTCATCCACAAGGGGTAGATTCACGCCCTACAAAGAAGTGGAACTAAAGTCCTCCTCACGAGGCCGCCGAGCAGATTCCTGCTCTACCCATCCGCAGCAGGTATCTTCCTGCCCAACAAAAGTTGTGGATCCAAATCCCTCATCGCGAGGCGACCGGGTAGAATCGAGTGACGTAGACCTATTCAAACTTGGCTATCGTTCGACTTATACTAGATGCGCGATCGCCCCCTTGACTCCTGGGAAAAGGAGGATACCGACCTTCCTACGCTTGCCTATCGTTCGATTCATACTCGATGCGCATCGCCACCTTGACTCCGGGGAAAGAGACGATACCGACCTTCCTACACTTGGCTGTTGTTCGACTCATACTAGATGCGCAATCGCCACCTCGGCTCCGGGGAAAGGGAGGATACCGAACTTCCTACACTTGGCTATCAATCGACTCATACTCAATGAACGATCGTCACATAGAAAGGGTGGACACCGGCCTAACACTAGCAAGATAAAAAGACTTACGAGCTAAAGTGCTTGCAAGATGAAAAGACTTACGAGCTAAAAATACTTGCAGGATGTTCAGATATTTGAGCAAAGGAAAATGTATATTTTATTTATAATCAAAGTTATATACAAGGTATTATAGGCTCCTCAGCCTTACATAAATGCCCGGAGGCTTACAAAATTCTAAAAAAATATATATATACAAGAAAAATCGTGAAGGGGGATAGCTCAGACCGCCCCTTCGGCCGGGATCTCTCCCTGCTCGACGCCACCGTCGGGGACCAAAACGCGAACCTCAGGGTCAGCATTCCCACTGGCAGCCTCGCCTCCTACAGTTAGCTCGGCGCCTCCCCCCTGCGGCGCTTCCTCGGTGAGGGGGAACTTTGCACGGAGCTCGCTGTCGATGAACTTCGGCATGAATTCCTTGACAGTTCCTCGTGGACCTCCTGCACAGCCTCCTCGCTTAGCCCTACCTGCTCCACCTCCTCGTGGACCTCCTGCACAGCCTCCTCGTCAGTTCCATCAGGTACAGAGGAACATGCCTCAAGGACAGAGGAACGGACAGAGGAATGTGCCTCCAGCAAGGAGGAATATACCTAGGCGTTAGGCTTTCACAATGACTGTGGAAAAAGCTGAAGCCACTGGCCAAATCATCACCGGTAACCTCCTTGTTTACCGCCGAAAGATGCGACCGGGACGTTAGGACATCTAGCCTGAATTTTGGGGGCAGATGCCATTTGGGTTTATCCGTCCACCTCTCCGAAGATGCCAAGTTGATTTATAGCACCGTGTATCGGAGATTTGGACGGATGCGGCCGTTGTAGCAGACTTCGTCAGATTCCTCCTCGTTTGTGAGGGGTTTTTGATTGTGGGGACACTCTTCCCTACAGGCGCAAGCCACTGCAGTTAATTACGTTACCGCATTGCGATAACCACTTTCTCCTTCTCCAGAAGATCACTTCGCATCGTGTGTGTGTTTGTTTTATTTTTTGGTTGCTCATGGATTGTATACGGAGGCTAATTTGTGTTGTCGCCCGTAGGACGTGGATTAGTCCAAATCCGTATTTTCTTAGATTTAGGTTTGGTTTGATTTAAGGATCGTTAACCTTTTTTGAGATTAAGATCAACTTAAATATTTGTTAAGGATACGTTAATCCGATATTGGACTAAGATTTACTTAACGGGGGTTCAGGATCATTTTTGATCCAACAAAAGAGCATTTAGGCTTTATCGTTTTAGTTTAGGGACGTTACGGTCCATAGATCACCATTTTTTTTGGATGAAGGTTTAGTTTAAGGACGTTGCGGTCCACGGCTAGTTTAAGGACATTGCGGTCCACAGCTAGTTTAAGGACATTGCGGTCCATTGGGATATGCTCATGGGTCCAAGAGTTGTTGGTTGCTGGGACCCTCCACCTCTCTGACATCGTTGAAGAATTACAACAACATTGTTGGGTTCGAAAATTGCACCCCGGTTGACCAAGTCAAAGTCAAGGTCAGCCCTAAGCCAAGTGGGCCCAATACCAGATTAAGTGGGCCCATGCCCAAGTCGAGTCCGAACATGAAGTGGCCGGCCCTCTCCATGCCAAAATAAAAATCATGTAATAAATAATTTTGATGTAATTTTTTATGCATGAATGTAAGCAAAATGGGCATAAAGCCAAATTTTTGTAAAGCCCATGGCTTATGTGCAAAAGAAATGAGCACATGAGGCATGAGATGGGCAAAATGTCATTTTGTAAAGCCCAAGGGGCTATATGTAAATGTGTAAGCCTATATAAGGCAACATGATGATGAATAAAAAAACAACACTTTTCATTCCTCTAAAAAAATTAGGGTTTTTGTGCCTCCTTCTCCTTCCTCAAGGTCCTAAACCTTCTTCTTTTTGTGAATTAAATCAAGAGTATAACTCTTCCTTTCTCAAAAATAAATAGTTTTTCACCACAAAACCCAAAAAGGGGAACTCAAATCTCCCATCAGATCGCAAAAAAGAGAGATTTTTAAAATCCCATACTTCTTGTTCTTCAAGATCCGGCCAACAGAGGAGGAAGAAGGAGACCAACTTCCAAGAACCCCACTTTGGGGAAGATCCAGGGCTCAAGGGAGAAGCCCCTTTCATCAGCTCCAAAATATCTTAGGAGTTCAACTCCTCAAATATATATATATATACACAAAATAATAAATATTTCCTTTCAGGAGCACAGCTCCCAGTGTAGGGACCAAGTCCCTTTTGCTGCTGACGCCTGCCAAGCACGTGGCTCTGGCGTCCAGTGCCCGCGTGCCAAGCACGTGGGGCGCCGGTGCTCTGGCGCACAGCGCCCGCATGCCAAGTACGTGGGGCACCGGCGCTCAGCGCACAGCGCCCGCGTGCCAAGCACGCGAGGCACTGGCACCACGCGTCCTTTGGACGCCATTTTCCCCTCATTTTACACACTCCACACTAAAAATACATCCCCGTTAGAAAAACTCTGCGGGACCCCCGTAAAAACTCTGCGGCCCCGATATATTCAAAACCCCTTCAAAACACAACACTGTACATTGAGTTCGCATGACCTGTTTGACCCGTCAATCGGAGGTTCCCTCGCTCCAAAGGCGATGGGTAATTAACGGCAATTTAGTCCACGGCTGTCAGAGATTCGGATCTCCACAATCAATAAACTCCCGCCTACCCTAAGCAGGAGGAATCTATAGTACGCCTGACAAGCGCGCGCGTCTTCCCATCTCAATAGGGTGATGAAAAACACCCTATAGACATATATCATAGGTGTGGAGAGATGTACCCTGAACCGAACTCCAGATTGGAGGGAGAGATCATGGTGGAACGAACATTATTTTAGATGCCATGTGTCAGGAGATCATTGGCCATCTCTGGGACCAAGATCAATTTCGGGGGACCTGAGTATAGGAATGCTTCGGTTGATTGAAGGTCAAAAGGTTTTTTGGCCTTGAGAGACTTGGCTGATTTGGGCTAAGGTCAGCCTCTCACAGTGTTAAACACTGCTAAATGCTTGGCGCTCACGTACTCCCACGTGAGGCTCTTAAGCAGTGTTAAACCCTGAAACTTGGAGCACTCACGTGTGGCTCGTGATGCACCTAAATATTGTGCACTGTTCCTTGGGCTTATTCCCTTGTTCTGTACATGTAAGTGTTAAACACTTAAGTCTTGCAACCATCACGTGTAGACATGTGAGGCGCCACTAAGTTAGGCACTGCCTATTTTGAATTTATCTTCCTATTCTTTTCTAAGTGCTAAGCACCATTGGAGGTCACGTGGGATCACGTGACTCAATCTCAGTTGTTCCTTTTTGTTTCTCAGAGGAGCTCATGTGGGAACACGTGATCTGACATTGTAGCGTTAAACGCTAATATGCATGAGGCTCTTGATCTTAGTCTTGAGAATTTCAAGTCCTTTGTTTTATAAGAATTAAATTCTTATATAGGGTTAAACCCTAGCTTTATCAAAGGAATTAAATTCCTATGTCTTTGGAAGAATTAAATTCTTCAAATCTAGTTCTTTTCCTCTAAGTTTTGGGACTGCATAACAAAATCTCCCCGATAAGAATTAAATTCTCAACTTGTGGGAAGATCTGCTTCTGTAGACCTAAACCAGAGGAAGAACTAAGTTCTTTTTTGGAAGAGTTAAACCCTTGTAAAAGGAGATAAAATGATCTCTGAGTCTTTTCCTCACCTAGGGTTTCTTTTTCTCTAAAGAAAACTCCTCTTCTTTTTGTTTTCTCAAATCTTATGGAGGGTCCCCTCTCTTTCTCTGTCTCTCCCCCTCTCTTCGGTCTCGAGTCCTTTATATAGCAGAGGCAAATTTGTTGATTTTTGTTAAGGAAATCTCTCATTGAGAGATTTTTGATTAATTCGGGGATTTTATCCACCGTTGAATCTTTGATCTAGGGACCTCTGTTTTACAGAAGATATTTTTCTTTTTTTTAACAAGATTGGGAAAATATTTTCCCATACAGAGCTTATTCTGTATCTTGGTGATTTTTTAATCACCATTGGATCTTTGATCCAACGGTGCTCTAATTTACAAAGCACAATCTTTCTTATTTAGAAAGATTAGGGAAAATATTTTCCCATACAAAGCTTATTCCGTATCTTGGTGATTTTTAATCACCATTGGATCTTTGATCCAACGGTACTTTGATTTACAGAGCACAATCTTTCTTATTTAGAAAGATTGGGAAAAATATTTCCAAAATAGAGTTCTGATCTCTTTTATATAGAATTTAATTTTATCCGCCTAGAAGGTATTAGGAATCCTCACGTGTAGCACATGACCCAATAGCACTAGGCCGGTTGCTTATATGCAGCAGTCCCAGAGAAGAGCATCACGTGTTGGCACGTGATGCGCCTTCTGGCCTGTTATTTGTTTTATGAAGGCGTCTATATACTTTGTATATAGATGCTTACGTGTGGCACGTGAGGCTCAACTTCAGCCTTATTTGTTAAGTGTAATGCTTATAATTTTTGCTCCAAGGCGCATCACGTGTGGGCATGTGATGCTCCTTTTGGGGAATTCTTCCATCGCTTTTTGGTTCATTATTTATTTATTTATTTATTTTTTTAAGAGAACAAATGCCCCCACAGCGTTGTTCTCACGTGTCTTGCACGTGAGTGCAACGCTCTCACCTTTACAGCCGTTGGATGGTTTAGAGGAACGGGGCGGTGAATCGCCCTTGTCAGGTCTTATAAATGCAAGGGGCCTTTGGGAAGCCACTGTTCTTCCATCTTCTTCCTTCTTTGTTTTCTTCGAGAATTTAATTCTCCCTTTCAGAGCTTAGTTCTCTGTTCATTGTGATTCCAGAGTTTAACTCTGTTAGAAAAAGGAACCTTTTCTAGGTAAATATCTCGAACATTAGATAAACCCTTTTCTTTAAAGAAAACTTCTAGATTTTAAATCCATCATGAGAGCTTTACTCTCCTCTGAAACCCATCTCTTAGAGATCCAAAGACATGATCTTTGAGTAATAACTCTCAATGCTTTGGGCATTCCTCCTCTGACCTTCAAGGATTCATGGCATTTGATTTCCTCTTTATGGGGGTTTCTGGAATTTAATTCTATTGCATAAAAGGAATTTAATCCCTCATCAAAGAGTTTTGCTCTGAAGATCAAAAGGGCCCCTTAGGAATTTCATTCCCTGGTGGTCTCGAGAACATTTTCACAGGGTTTTTCCTTACTTACGTAAATTCAAATTTGTTGAGTATTTTAACAGAACTTTCTCTCTCTATGAGGATGTCAAGGGTTATTTAAACTCCCGTGTACATTAAATGAGAATCTTTTTAGATCCTCATAATAAGCCTTTTCTTGATCACTTTGACTATTAAACTCTCACTGATTTTTCTTTTCAGATACCATGGACGTTTATTTGTATGATCTTGACGAAATTATCTCTTATGAAGACATTCGCGTCCAAGGCCGTTGTCAAAACTAGGAGTTTATGGACGCCCAATGCGCTGAGGTTATGCGTCGCTTCGATGAATACAACGGTCGACTACTCCTCCGTCGTTCTGCTTTGTTGAAGATCATCATGGGAGCGATTTGGGAAGCCCTTCCTGGATTTTACGAAGCCATGCCACTGGAGGCACTTAATGATGCCGAAGATAAGGTACACTCAGTATCTCTAATGGGCTTGAACTCGAAGAGGCGGCGAGATGGTCTTGTTGATATCTTGCATCAAGTTTTCCAACAGACGATGATAATCTCTGCCTATCAGAGGATGTATGACATTAGCGAGAATCCTGACGCTTGCACTCGTGAGAAGATGCACATGAAAATGTTCAGAGAAGCCAGAAGCATTTTACTCGGCCTTGCTTCTGAATTCCTCAATCTATGTCCAGGGTCAAGTGTTTTACCATTGTAAACATTTTCTTTTATTTTTATGTCATGTATAAATTCTTGGAGTATGAATGACAAAATTTCCCCTTTCCCCCTTTATTTTTGCTCATGTGTATTCTGCATGAAGTGTCGTTATACTGTTATTGGTGTTCACGTGTTTTGCGTATGAGGTGCTGCCGGGGAGTTTAATCATGCACCAGTGCCGGCGCTCATGGGTTATGCACGTGCGGTGTCGTTTTAGTTTTCAAAAGGGATCAATGTGGATGCTCACGTGCCATGCACGTGAGGCTCCGCTGATGAGGTAGTTTCGCCTCCCTACTCTAATTCCAATGAGTTACCCTTTTCTTTTCCCATGCCCCCCTTTTTCCAGCCTTGGGAATAGCTCCACCATGCACGACGTTTTTTTGTGCATAGCTTTGAATGCGTCTCTTTATAACCCGAAGCTACATCTTCCTTCTTCTCTTCAAAGAGAAACCAATCTTTTATTAACAGAACTCAAACAAACTAAAAGCTATGGCCTGCAATCGCCCTCACGCTTGTCGTCAACCATGGGAGGTGCCCATCGAGGAAATGATTTCTCGCCTTGCTGCGTGGCTAATAGATCCTCTTCTCACTGACGCTCAATGTGACGTGGTGATGTATGAGCTCCTGACTCTTAGGGGTTCTCCTCTTCCTATGGGCTCCATTTGGCTCCGGATGATCTTTCTATCCGTGCTCGCCGATATTCCTCATCATCCGGCAGAGATGACCCCGGCAATTCTTGATACGGCGGAGGATAAAATTGAGTGCTTCCACGAGGCACGCTTAATTACCCAAGCTCTGAAGGATCGCTCGGTTCATTTACTGAGTCAGATCAGAGCCCGGCGGGCTATCATGTCTGCTTTCGCTGATGAGCATGGCGCTAATCGGAGGGGTTCAACTCCTCGCGAAGACCGTCGCTTCGACATGGTGGAGAGGGAAGAGAGGGAATTGGAGAACCTTGTATTTTGTTTTGTTAACCCATGCACCTCTGATCCCATATTTGGCGATCTTTTCCCTGTAGAGTAGTATATTTATATTGATGTATTTTTCTTATTATTGATTGTTGAATGTCTTCTGTTGAATGTTTTCAGTTAAATGTTTTCGGTTCATCAAATATTTGTACGTGTATTGCACCTCTGTACATGAACTTTCTACTTTGACCTTTGGAGTTTTCTTTTAAGTGCGAGCGCTATCGTAGGGTCGTACATAAATCAGCACGTTTTGGACACCATTTCCATTTAAGCGCATATGCAGTCATACTGTCGTGTATCCTTAGCAAATGCGTCTTGTAGGTAGTTTATCCTGATCTCTTTGCAGGGCGGCGATGGCTTAGGAAACAGGTTCAGATCTGCCGCCTAAGACTTTTCAACTTCATGAGCCGTGAGGGTCTCATAAAGACTTTTCTCCCTACAAGTCGAGAGGATCTCGTAGGAGTAATTTCTCCTTAGGGATCGTGAGGACTCCTAAGTGTGTATTTTCTCTTGAGAGTCGTAAGGATCTCACAAGAGAATTTTCCCTCCTTACAAGTCGAGAGGACTCGTAAGTGGTTGTTTCCCTCCTTGTCGAGATTCGACTTTGGAGAGTATGGCCCGTGAATAGTATGCAATATCCTATCTTGGACGACTTGCAGGGCCCCAGTGCTTAGGAAACAAGTCCTTATCCTCATTGCCTAAGGCTTTCCCCTACGAGTCGAGACGAATCGAGAAGTTCTCGCAAGGACACTAATTTCCTTACGAGTCGAGACGAATCGAGAAGTTCTCGCAAGGGTTTCCTAACGTCACAATTATCTCCTGCTAATAGAAGTCGGTTAGCATCTGTGATACTAGGGTTTTCTACCCGTCGCACCGTCGCATTGGCTGATATATTCCCCGATACGCAATCTTGCTGTTCGGGTAGCCCCGCGACTGTCGTGTCTCTGATCCCTTCGGGGGCTGGACAAGACGTCTTCAAGTAATCTTCCGGGTAATATTACCATCGAAAGAGAAAGCGTTAAGGATATTCCATGTCGTTTTTTACATGAGGTTAGGCTCAGTTTAGGAGCCACGATGAGTCATGACTACTCCGCGCTGGAGCAGGATGATCTCCGATAGTCTTTTCAGGTCTCATTTGAATTGCCGTCAAGACCCTGAAGCAAGGGATTTTCCTTGGCTTCGTTTGTTGACATTGTGTCTGCAATATTGCGAAGAATGTCAAGGTTCTCTCTGGGTTGTCTGTGAACTGTCGAGGTTTGGAACTAGGGGACTTTGCCATGGCTCCGTTTGCTGATGTCGTGCCCATATCCTGCTGGAGGGAGGAGGAACGCGGTTGGTTGATCTCTAGGCCGTGGATGCTGCCGTCGAGACTTGGAACTAGGGACTCTGCCATGGCTCCACGGTAGTCTCTAGGCTGTCTGCGAACCGTCGATATTTGGAACTAGGGGACTTTACCGTGGCTCCACGGTAGTCTCTAGGTTGTCCGTGAACCGTCGAGATTTGGAACTAAGGGACTTTGTCGTGGCTCCGTTTTGCTGATGTCGTATCCACTTCTGGTTGGAACGAGAATGAACGCCATTGTCTATTTCTAGGCTATAGATATAGCTATCGAGATCTGGCTTCCCTTTGACGAAGCTTGGTGGGACAATATAGTTCCCTTTTTGTTTATGTCCATGGATTGTATACAAGGGTCAATGCGATCTTACCTGCAGGGCAGAAGTTTTATTTTATTTTATTTCTTTCCGCGATGCTCTATCCTTTCAGCTTTTTATATCGCAAAAGTCGTGATTGCCCAATCATTTCGGCTATTTTTCACGGTGCCCAATCATTTCGGCTATTTTTCCTTTTCTTTACTTGCTGCTTTTTAATGCGAGTTGCCCAATCATTTTGGCTATTTTTGTATGCATATATTTTACTTGCTGATTTTTGTTGCAAGTTCCCTATCATTTCGGCTATTTCATATGCATTTTTGGCTCGCTGATTTTTGCTGTGAGTATGGAACTCAAGATCTGATATCAATCTTAGCATCAGCATTGCTGCGACTGGAATATTGCCAGGAGCGAATCATCATTTGCCGTGAAAGGACTTGGAATTTGGTACCGATTTAGACATCAGCATCGCTACAATTTGGATATTGCCAGGAGCGAATCATCATTTGCCTTTATCGGTTCGAACAAAGGTGGCTTAGCAATCAGGGTTAGGATCCTGTCGACTAAGGATTTTGACTTCATGAGCCGTAAGGGTCTCATAAAGATGTTTCTCCCTACGAGTCGTGAGGATCTTGTAGGTGTGTTTTCTCCTTAGGAGTCATGAGGATTCCTAATTGTATGTTCTCTTATAAGTCGTAAGGATCTTACAAGAGTGTTTTCTCCTTATGAGTCGAGAGGACTTACAAGTGTCATTCACAACATGAGGACATTCCTCGTCGTTGGTGGGACTCGGTGAGGAAAACGTTTATTTGTGCCTGTGGATTGTATACAAGGGTCAATATTGAACTGCTTGTAAGGAAATTTGGGGAATGTGATGGCTTAAGAACAGGCTTAGATCCCTGTAGCTTAAGGCTTTCGAATCCTATGAGCCGTGAGGGTCTCACAGGTAGAATTCTCCTCATGAGTCGTGAGGATCTCGTAAGTGTAATTTCTCCTTAGGAATCGTGGGGATCCCTAAGTGCGTTGCTCCCTTGTGAGTCGTAAGGATCTCACACAGGTATTTTCTCCTCACAAGGTCGAGAGGACCTTGCAGGTGTCTTTGTTTTTAACGAGATTGCGCCCTTTCAGGTTTTTCACAAACTCGCCGGCAGTCCTGCTGTTTTTACTCACGACGTCCTTTCGGGTTTTCATCCGTGCCCATTTTGCTTGTGGACATACCCTTTTTTTTGCGCGATGAAACTCTCGAGAATAGTTTTGCCGCATGTGATCCATTCGTTTGCCGGTGGGATTTGAGTTGCAGCCCTCACCGCTGGGACTTGTGGACTTGCATTCCACTATCGCCATGTTTGAGGCGACGTTAGTTTAGGGGCATCTCGGTCTGTTATTAGTTTAAGAACATCTTGGTCCATAGCTAGTTTAAGGACGTTGCGGTCCGTTGTTAGTTTAAGGACATTATGGTCCATAGCTAGCTTAAGGACATTACGGTCCATAGCTAGTTTAAGGACGTTGCGGTCCGTATGGATTTTGAGGCGAGGTTTCGCCGGGTACTACTTATAAAGTTTGGACTCGGGATGATATTGAGCGGACATAGGCATCGTCATCTATCATTGACCTGGGCCGTGACTCGTCAGGCATAGTATTTTTTCAGGAATCGGACGTTTATTGGCCGGAAGGGACTTTCGCCATGCATATCCACGAGCAAATAAGCCCCACCTTGGTAGACCTTGTCTATGATGTACGGGCCTTCATAGTTCGACTCGAATTTCCCCCGTTTAGCACGATTGGGGATCATAGGTCTTTTTACGACTAGCACGAGTTCGCCTTGGCGGAATGTTCTCGGCCAAGTCAATCTTTCATATGAGCGTGTCATCCTTGCTTTGTAAGCTTCTAAGTTTTGCTGCACCATGAGACGCGCTTCATCGAGGGCGTTGAGCTCTTCAAGTCGAAGATAGGAATTCTCTTCGTCCGTTAGTTCGTACCGAACCGCCACTCGTAGAGAGGGTAGCTCTATCTCCAAAGGAAGTACCGCTTCCGTGTCGAATACTAACGCAAATGGCGTTGTGTTCGTAGTTGTCTTGAACGTAGTTCGATAGGCCCGGAGAGCTTCATGCAATCTCTCGTGCCAGTCCTTTTTATTTCGGGACACCGTTTTCTTTATGATCTTTGTCAAGGTCTTGTTGAAAGCCTCAGCTAGACCGTTAGCTCGGGGATTATAGACCGAAGAGTATCTCCAGTCTATATTATGTTGCTGTGCGAAGCGGCTGATTTTGTGACTTCTGTAGGCCGGACCGTTATCAGAGATAATCCGTCGCGGAGTGCCGAACCGATAGATGACATGTGTCTTGAAGAAATGGAGGATGTTCTCCGTCTTCACTTCTCTTAGCGGTACTGCTTCTGCCCATTTAGAGAAGTAATCAGTTGTCGCCAATATGAACCGATGTCCTTTGGATGACGTTGGTTCGATGGGCCCAATTATATCGGTTCCCCACATTTCAAACAGACAGCTAGCCACTGTTGGGTGTAGCGGATTTGGATGCTGTGGATGAAGTCCCCATGAATTTGGCACGAGTAGCACTGCATCGCGTATTCGAGGCAGTCCTGAATCATCGCGGGCCAATAGTAGCCCATTCTTTTGATCTTTAGCTTCATCTTTGGCCCGGCTTGATGAGAACCACAGAGTCCATCGTGGGTTTCTTGAACGAATCTCCTCGCTTCTTCCGGTCCCAGGCATCTCAGCCACAGAGAGTCGAACGATCTCTTATATAGAGTATCATTGACAAAGGCGAAAGACAGAGCTCGTTTCATGAGCTGATGTCTTGAGGATGCATCTTCAGGTGTTCGACGGGATTTGAAGTAGTCTATAAAGACTTCTCTCCAATCCTTAGCCCTTTCTTGGTCCTCTATTTGTAGGCTTGTTTTCTTGGCCGCTTCCTTTTCTTCAGACGACTCCGGAGATATTTCTACTGGTGCAAGAACCCGACGGCTTTGTACAATGATCCTTACGTCATCGAGGTTTTCGTCAGCCAGTTTTTCAGCGAGTTTGGCTAATGCGTCCGTTTTGCTATTTTCTGTACGTGGTATGCTTTCCAGGGCATTGGAGGGAATTTGAGTTAGTAATTGTTGCACTCTTTTGCCATATTTTACCAACTCTGGCTTGCACGTCTGATAGTCACCGTTTACTTGGCTAACGACCAGCTGGGAGTCTCCGTATATGAGGAGGTTTTCGATTCCCATGTCGACAACAATCTTAACACCTGCTATCAAAGCCTCATATTCTGCCTCATTGTTTGTGCTCGGCTCTGTTAAGGAAAAGGAAAAGCGCATTATCCCTCCTTGCGGAGTCACGAAGATAAGTCCTACCCCGGATTTGATTATGGGGGTGTTGTACTGTCGCTTCTTCACGGAAGATGCTCCGTCGAAATAGAGTTCCCATCGGGTATCACTCCCTCCTTTCTCCCCGTCGATCGTGTAAAACGCGTGCTCGTCTGGCAGTTCACAATTTAAAGGTGAGTCTCCAGGTATCGGATGCTCGGCGAGAAAGTCGGCGATGGCTTGGCCTTTCACTGTCTTGAGGGGTTGATAGATTATCGAGAACTCCATCAAGAGGAGGGCCCATTTAGCGAGTCGTCCTGTTAGTATGGCTCTTGACATCAAATACTTGAGAGGATCCACCTTTGATATGAGATGGACTTCATGCGCCAAAGCATGGTGTCTGAGCTTCGTTATTGCGAAGATTAACGCCAGGCAGTGTTTTTCGATAGGGGGGTAGTTGTTTTTTCCCCAGGATAACTCGTCTCAAATAGTAGAGGGCTCTCTCTTTTCCTTAGTCATTCTCCTGTGCCCATAGCGCGCCCAAAGAACCTTCAAGGGCAATTGTGTACAGGATGAGGGGTTTTCCCTTGACCGGAGCGGTCAATACCGGCGGATTCTGCAGGTATTGCTTGATTTCATCCAGTGCACTCTGGCATTTATGATCCCAAACGAACGGGGTTCCCTTCTTCATCAGATGACTGTAGGGACGGTATTTTCCAGAAAGGTTATCTATGAACCGTCAGATATACGCGAGCTTTCCTTGTAGAAACCGCAATTGTTTTAAAGTTCATGGAGTGAGCATTTCCATAATTGCCTTGATCTTCGATGGATCTATTTCGATGCCCCGATGTCGTATGTTGAACCTTAGAAATTTGCCTGAGGGGACTCCAAATGCGCATTTCAGAGGGTTCATCTTTAGGTTATACTTACGAAGACGTTGGAACACTATTCTCAAATGCTCCCAGTGTTCCTCGTACGATTTGCTTTTCACCACGAGGTCGTCGATGTAACATTCGACAACCTCATGTATGAGGTCATCGAAGATCTTCGTCATGGCCCTCTGGTAGGTAGCGCCTGCATTCTTCAGACCGAAAGGCATCACTTTATAGCAAAATATGCCCAGAGGGGTCTGGAAAGCGGTATGCTTTTGGTCTTCGAGATGCATCTTTATTTGATTGTACCCTGATGATCCATCCATAAAGGAGAAGACTTCGTAAGTGGATGTGTTATCTATCATCAACTCGGTAACCGGTACGGGAAAGTCATCTTTCGGACAGGCTTTGTTGAGATCCCGAAAGTCCACGCAGATGTGCACCGTCCCATTTTTCTTCATCACTGGGACAATGTTGGCGATCCAGTCAGGGTATTGAACTTCTTGGATGAAGCCGGAGTCGATTATCTTCTTGACTTCGGCGTTGATACTCATTTTAAGTTCGAGTCGCATTCTTCTTAGCGCTTGTTTGACTGGCTTGACGTTCGGAAATATCGCCAATTTATGCGTAGCT
This sequence comes from Agapanthus africanus, assembly GCA_030015575.1. Lineage (NCBI taxonomy): Eukaryota > Viridiplantae > Streptophyta > Magnoliopsida > Asparagales > Amaryllidaceae > Agapanthus > Agapanthus africanus. The sequence continues at coordinate 42,182,140 of CM057345.1, read as the reverse complement.
ATTTCTGGATCTAATCCCGGCATCTCGGAATAGTTCCATGCGAAGCAGTCTTTATACCGCATGAGCACATCTTTTAGCGTAGCCACCTGCTCTTTAGACAACAGCTCACTAACGAACGTTGGTCGTAGGTCGTTTGCCGTCCCCAAGTCGATTTTTCTCAGGTTGTCCGCCGTGGTGTGTATCATATCTTCCAATTCTTTTGGCGCCGGTGGAAATTCTGAGATCACCTCATTCTCATCCTCATTTTCGAAGCACCAAGAGAGGTCATCCATATTCTTGCGCACTCCTTCTTCCGTCGGCGTTATCACATGACAGGTACGAGATCGTTTCCAAGACCGATGTTGATCCGGTTCTACTCTCGCCATATACGTTGCTTTTAGCACATGCCTTTATGGTGGGGCTACCCTCTAACTGTTGGATAGAGAGAACCTGCCGAGTCGGTATTGATCTTTGACCCAGTTTTTGAAGATGAAGCAGTCTTCAAGAGGATATCTTATTGCTCGATGATAGGAGCAATAATCTGGTTGATAGACCTTGTTTGCTTGTTCGGGATGCTTGGACTCTGGGAGCGTAATCATTTGATATTTCACGACAAGGTCGGATATCATCCTTGTCTGTCTTGAGGGAAGGAATATTCCCGATCCATCTTCTTTATCAACGATGGATTCCGGATGACATTTACTCGATCGCGTGGCTTCTTGGACCCGCTTCGCCGCTGTCGAACGTTTTTTCCGTTCTTTAACTTGTTTTTGTCTCCGTGTTGGGCCTTTTTCTTGCCTAGGGAATGCATGGCGGTGTAACATTTCAGAAAAATATAAAATATTATTTTTGGAATTTAATATTAAAATAATATATTTCCCGAAAACTGTCCGATTTGCGAAATTGGGGTTTTCGAAAAAGGGTATAAATATATACCAATAATTGTGAAATAATTGGAGATTTAAAATGATTTATTCATTTAAAAATATATTTAAACGATTTGGCATTTTTAAAATTTATTATATGCAGTTTGGATAAAAACCCGATTAGTGCACTGCTAATCGCGATTAAGCTAAATCCGTGTTTCTACAGTTTTCATGATTAGTGCACCATGACATGTTTCATTTGGTTACATGTTCATTTGTGTTGTTTTATGTTATGGTTTTATTGTGGTGAGAAAAGAATTGAGATGAATGATTAAGGAGAGAGGGGGGGACATAATGATGAGGGTAAGCATGCTTGGAGAGAGAGAGAGAGAGAGATTAGGTGAGAGAGAGGGGGGCTGCCTCTATTCTCTTTCCCCCACCATTTTTCACCTCCTTCTTCATGACCCTCAAGCTCACCTCCCTCCCACCTTCAATCCCAATTATCAACTCCAAACCTTCCTCCAAACCCTATACCCCTTTCACAAAAAATGATCACCTCTTCATCCTCTACACAATGGACCAAGCAAAGTGAGATTTTGATAACATTGGGAAGCTAGGGTTTTCTTGAGTGGCCTATATGAGGTATAATCCCTTCACTTAGTTAGTTATGTTTTCCTAGCATTCTGGTTAGTTTAGAAATGGGGTTAAGATGTGGATGTGTGAACTTGGAAATTTCTAGAGAGGGGTTTGAGTGTTGTGTGGATTGGATAATACCTAGTGGCTGTTACAAGACCCTAGAGACCAATTCTTGACCTGGATCAGCGACCAAAACCCAAAAATACGAACTTTAGATTCGTCGATGTCGGGTTTTTGTGGATTTTGTGATAGTATTTAGAGATCTGGAGTAACCCGGGGACACCAAAAATCATTTAGCAAAGACAGTGAGATGAGCAGGTGATTGTGAGTGCACCCTAGAGACCCGAGACCCCACAACCCCTTACAGGCCGCAGATTTAATCCCCCAGGCCGCAAATTGCGGCCTGGACTTGATGGTTTGGTTTGGTGTTTGCTCCATGTCTTCCTTATCTGATATCTAGAGCAACCCCATATGCAAAATTGGCTAGTTTGACCTGAGTCAAAATCTGGGAAGACTTTGATGCGTTTTTGGCTATGTTTTCCGTATTTTGAAATGTTTAGTTTTGCTATTTGGATTTATATTGGGTTGTTGGATGTTTGTACATCGACAATAAGGGTTGTTTGATTGTTTTTGGCACGCGTAGGCCATAGGTTCTAACCTATAAGCACGCCGTGTGTTGTATCGGTTTTCCGGATTCGATTTTAATAGCGATTGCGATTGTGTATTATTGTAGGTACCTTCGCGTGGATTCCTAGGCGACGGAGCGTGGCGTCATCGACTTCGGCAAGCAAGTAGCAAGTGAGTAGATCTATATCTATGGGGGAAGTTGGGTGGATGGCGTATAGCACCCCCACGAACTTTGATGGAAACCGATTTATATATAGAATAGGGTTAAGGGAAACTTTAATAGAAAACTATGGATAGAGTTAAAAGATAGTTAGAGAAACCATATTAGAAACTAAAGGATAGTTAGCAGTGATATAATACGATTAATACATGATGACGAGATTCGAGGATGGTGTTCGATGATAGTGTTGTATTGGATACTATAAGACTAGATAGCCGACGTAAATGTGTCATCCGAACCATAACTATTTCCAAACTGAAGAATCGTATGCATCTTTTAAAACGACAACTTGAGGGACGTTACGGAATTTCAAATGATATCTTTATCTTAAAAACACCGTAGCCCCTACTTTCAAAACTACGATTCGCATCCTTTAAAAACTGATTGTATGGTTCGGGTGTGTATGTTAGATTAGAGACGTATGCTTATAGTATATGTAAAATTGACTTGATGTGGGATATAAATGCGATGAAAAGAATATAAGACGTGATATGATGATTGGATGATATATTGGTATACGGATGCGAGTCGATTGAGATGATTGATACCTTGCCGGTCCCCTGATATGAGATTGTTGTGGATGCGACCTGGGACATAGGTATATAGATATATTTATATACGTTGTGAATCATGAATGATATGCCGTACTAGACGTAGGTCCATACCCTAATTGTCATGTAGGTTGATAGGATCCCTAATGGTTTAATGCCGCCGTACGATAATTTTCCGTACGTGATGAGTGAGGTTGGATACCAATTGATAGATTCACCAACTCGGTCATGTTAGATACATATACCTGTTAGCGTTCGTATACGATTACTCTATGCTGCATTCATGTTATTCTCATTGCATGACATATATGCCTGTGCTAGTACACCTACACCATTATCGATGATGCGTATGTTACACTTACATAAATTTGCCGGCTTACACACTTCATCATCGATAATTGTCATATCACTACACAGTAGGATTGCTGCATCATGATATGATTCCTTGCATAATTTACTTGCTATTGTTGCATATACACCTTTATACGATATTGCATTGGACTTTGGAGAACTTGGGAACCGCAGGATATATTTTAAAACTGGATTCATTTAAAAGAGCGGTTTTCCCTCGATATGTGCATATTACTATTCCATGTGCCTGATATACGGATATGCTTACATTTCTATTATATGTCGCATACATCATGCTTTATGATTATACGCATTGAGATATGTTGTCTTCATGAGATTTATGGATTTGAGAACCGTGGTGATTTCAAAAGAATGTATATATTGTTTTAAAAACCCGGTTTCTCTTGATATGATATTTCAGTGCGTCCACCATGTGTTTTCTCAGTTCTGAGAGTGGCATGTGAAACCCAATTTGAGGAGCGGTAGGCACCGTCTGCGGGTACATGGTGGACCCGATGAGGTACCCAGGGCAAGAAGACGCGTATTGTTAGACAGTGAGCCTGGCAGGGGAGCACTACCTACCGGTGATAGTATTTGGACCCGTCGGTTATCCGGAGGATACCGACTGGAGTCATGAGATGGATATGAGGGCCGACCAGAGTAGGCGGCGCCTGAGACGAGATATATATGAGGGCCGATCTGAAGATGCGGTGCCTGAGATATGAGGATTTACATGTCGATGCTGGACACGGGTTTCATGAGGTTTTGAGTGTCGATGCTGTACACTCAGGTTCCATGATTTTGATGTGTCGCGAGGGACACACGTTGATTTATATCCTCATACCTTCATGCATATGCTTTTATGATATTTTCATGCATGATGTTGTTGTGTCATTGGTTGACATATGGACGAGATCCACATGCATACATACATTGATTTTATTGTTGGATGATATCTACTGGCACATAGGCTTGAGCATAGTGTTGGCACATATACAGATACGGTCACCCTAGATATCATAGTATTGCCCTTATGATATAGTTGACCTAGGAGTCGTTGTTTGTTCGATTTCTATTTTTCGATGTTTTTCTACTCACGAGTTGGCAACTCACCCCCTTTGTGCCACGGTTCTTGCAGGTTGACCGCATGGATCAGTAGCGGCGGCGCTGGCACACAGCTGCTTTCGGGTGATTGCTATGGTAGGTGGTACATATTGGATCGTACCCCTCTTGTATTTATTATTCATATTGTATCTAGTCAACTCCATCAATCAAACTAGTATTTGTATAAGTAATGAGACTTAGTGAGACTTGTGGTTTCGAGACTTAGAGCGAGGTGTATTCCGCTACTTGTGGTTTTGATGTCTTGCTTATTTCCTTATTTTTTATGGTGAACTCCATCATTGGGCGTCGTATACTTATATTTATGCTTTGCGTGGTTGTGGATCCGCCGTTTGGCGAAGAGCTAGCTCCCGCTTGGGGATGCCTTTTATATTATCATGTATTGTGGTTTTGGATCAAAATATACAAAGGAGGTGCTGCCCAAATTTTTAAAAGACTAAAAATGTTTTTCAACTAATAAATTCCACTTGTATTTTTCTTGTTCTTTTACTTATGCATTTAGAAAACTTTGATTTCACCCCTACCTTTATTTCAAAACTTCACCTCTTTTATGTTCTTAAAAAGGTTTAGATTTCTGGGTTTCGGCTTACTTGAATTAAGTTACGCTTTTAGACGTTGCGTGATTCGAGTGCCAGCCACGAGCTAAATTCTGGGTCGTGACAGGCGGGCTGACGGTGAAGGGCATCGTCATCCTCCAAGGCCTGCTGAAGGAGACGTTGCGTCCTGACTTTCTCGTAAATGGCCATTTCGCGGTTGTGGTCATCCTGGACCTTTTGACCCGCTTCTCTTATTAGCTTTTCCATCTGTTCTTCAAACGACGGACTTGGTATTTTTATGGTAGGACCTCATTCTGGTTCAACATCAGCGTCTTCTAAAAGAGCATTCCCTTCTTCATTGAGGTCATTTATGACATAGCAGCCATGGAATCGCTCCCGTTTCTTCGATTGGACTTATCCAAGCCCGATCGTTTCCATTTTCCCATTAGGCATTTTTCGCTGAATTCCGGGGACATTCCAGATCTTGTTGTAGAATTGGGCCTGTCACGCGGTTTGCTTAAAGGGTACGGCTTGGCATCTCAATAACCTTTTCAATCCCTCGGCATAGTATCTGGGCAGGCGGATTGGTTGGAGCCTGTCAAGCGCGGGTTCGGCACCACGCCAGACTTCTCTCTCGAATTTGGCTTCCCCGGATCGATAGAATAGGATCCCCTTTTCACCTCTTCGCCTGGGAGGGACGTAGAATGTCAGCAGCTCTTGCACGCTATATGTCTCAAGCGCATCAAGCTATCTGTAATGCTGATGTGGAACTATGGCGATTGCAAACTCTGATCATCTCCAATGAGGGCCTGCATTGACGGACAGACTGAGAACACTGCGTTGACTTCGTCTTCAGAGTCACTGCCAAAGACCAAAATAGGAGTAGATGGTCCCGGCCAGTTGCATTGGAGCGGCCCTGAATAGACTATCTCTTCTTCCTCCTCGGTATCGCTCCCGAAGACCGGAATAGTGGTGATAGGTTTTTGCTTATTCTCCGGTTTATGGCATCTTTCTATGTCTACAAAGTCTGGTAGGAAATACTTTGCATCTTCGTACTTTCGGACTTCATTTATGGAGAATGGGTTTAGTTCCCCCGTCACGGTATACTCGAGACCATCTTTGAAATACTTTATATACTGATGTTGTGTAGAAGGAAAGATGTTGTACTCATGTAACCAAGGCCTGCCGAGCAAAGCGTTGTAGCAGGTCTTGGCATCGATGACATGAAATTTGATGTCAGTGACGAGCAGCCCAAAGCGTAACGTCGGTATTAAAAACCCGAGCATCCGTGAAGACTGGGAGTCGAACCTGGAGATGGTGATTTTATCCTGAGCGAGGTGCTGAACGCTCATGCAGATTTCTTTTAGCACCCTCACATTTAGGAGGTTGACAGAGGACTCGTTGTCAACTAAGATCTTCCCTATCTTGATGTCATGGCAGTACCCGGTAACATACAGGGGACGGTTGTGCTCGCACGTTCCGAGGAGAAGATCTTCATCGCCGAAAGTGATGTCAGCTGTGTGCACTTCTTCCAACTCGTCCTTCATCTTTTCTTCGGCAAGGAAAGCTTGAAACTGGTCGGGCTCTTGTAATGCCCTGATCAGATAATCTCATGCTTCTTTAGACAATAGAAGGGCATCCAAAATGCTTAGCTATGAGGTCATCTTTCTCAGGTGTGCCAGGACATTGTAATCCACTTTGTTTTTCTTGGGCGGGTCCTTGGCTGCCAGCTTTTCGATGACTCGATCATCGAGGGCGATATCCTTAAGGACTTTTTCCTTCCCCTTTTCTTTTTTGTTCAATCCCTTATTTGTAGGTCTAAGATTCTTTTCGGGCAACGTACGATTACGCAGCTGAATGTTTTCACAATTCTTTATCTCTTCCTCTTTTCCTGAGGTGGATTCCTTGAAGAGAGGGCCGAGGGCTATTTCTTCGTCAGAATCGCTTCCGAAGGTGAAAACTTGAGATCTCCTGGTATCAACCATGTGACAGTTGCCGGCAGTTCCTTTATGCTCATCTGTCATGTTTTTCTGCTCCCGAAAAGTTTTACGCTTCATTCGCATGAAATGTTGTCGGTGCACGATATATCCTTGCCACCATTTCTTGAAGGCTTTGCATTCTTCAGTGGGGTGTGCAATCTTCTGATGGTATAAGCAGTAGTTAGGATGTACATCCGCTTCATCAAGGTGCATACCGCCAGGAGTATTTCCTTTGAAAGGTGGCAGCTTCATTCCCATTGATAGGGCTTTAGCAAACCGTTTCCTTTTCTTAAGCCTGCTTTTGTCCGTCGCGGGTGTGCTTCGATCTGGACGGAGCGCTGCAGCCTCTTCATCCTGTCGCCGATGCTTAGCCCTTTCGTATATGGCAGCTCTACGCTCGTGATCAGCTTTTCTCTTCTGACGGGCTTCGTTCAGCAGTGTGTCAATCATCTCGTCTAATGGTTCCAAGAATTTTGGCATCGATTCCGCCCCCAGCTCCTCTATGTTATCTTCTGATGCCGAGTGAGCTTCTTCATCATTTACTGACGAATGAGAGACCATGTGACAACTTTCCACATAATCCTCGGGTTCTTATGACGAGTCATCTCCCCCATCATTGTCATTATCTTCGCTCTCAAGGGCATGGCTGAGAAACTCTTAGAGTGTGAATGGGCTTTGTGCCTTCTGATTATATTCCTCCACCGCGTCAATATGCTTTTGCAGGTCCGTGTACTTGTCGTCAGGCTGCGTGGGCTTCCTGGTCTTTTTCTTTTCCTTCGAAGACTTTGACGGCTGGGCTTGGGTATTTTGCCCATTGCTACTAACTCTCAGTGTTGGGTGCGGTTTCAGCATTCCTTCAATTATCTCGGGTTCTAGCGGGCTTTTCTACCTAATCTCCGGACATGCTTGAAGATCCTTCAGCATTCTTTTGGTTTTATCTAAAAGGACAACTTCCCACGGAGCTTCCTCTATGAATGAGCATGATGCCCCGGCGTGTCCACCTTTTTAGGAGCATGCGGCTGTGGCGGGTTTACCCTCCATTTTTCAGACAACGTGAACTTACCCTGTTGGTACTGGTCTTTAACCCAGTTTTTGAAGACGTAACAATCTTCGATTGGGTGACCTATTATTCTATGGTAGGGACAATAGTTGGGATGGTTGACGTCACCAGGCTGCGATAGGCGTCTCGGATCCGGCAGAGTGACGAGCCTGTTGCGCATCGCCAGCTCAAATAGTCTTCTCGTTTTATCCCAAGGGAATGAGTAAGGACGTCTCATCTTTTCTCCGAGCGATCGTAACTTATCGTTTTGGCGAGCAGCTGGTTTCGGATCATTCGTTTGTTGCTGAGCGTTGGCGACGAAGGTCGCTTTCCCTTTGCCCTTTTCATTCCGAGGCTCCATTTTTTAGGAGGACGGTCTATGGCCCATCCAGTCCTTTTGGGCCAGCTTGTCGATCAGGGCCTGGAAGATGGTCGGCTTGAAAAACATCATGAATTGGGATATAGTTACCTGTGGATCAAGGGTCCCTACAAACATGCCCATAGCAGGGGCTTCTTCTATGCGTTGTTCGCATTTCGACCATAGGTTCCGCCACCGAATTGCATACTGAACCCATGTCTCTCCTGGCTTCATTCTGGAATTGATCAACGCTGTGATTGGGGTGCGTTCGCTAGTGCTTGCGAAACGCTGGGTGAATAGCGGCTCCATTTCTGTAAACGTTTTGATGGAGTTGTTCGGAAGCTCCGAGTACCATACAAAAGCTGTCTCCGCTAAACTGCCGACGAACTGGCGAAGTAGCAATTTGTCGTCGCCTCTGGTATTGCCGCATAGAGCCCTAAACTGAGCGATGTGCTGATGGGGGTTGCCTGTCCCCTTATACACGTGGAATTTAGGGATCGTATATCCCGGCGGGTACTTAATTTAATCGTGCCAGCCTCGATATGGTCGTCCAGTTCTGGCAACTTGGCCAGCGGCTTCGCTTGCCTGATGAGCTCGTATTTGTTGAGCTATATAGTCATCAAGCTCAGCTTTCGAGATCGTCTGCTCCCTGGCTGATGATAGAGCCGGAAGAGGGTTTGATGTTTCTCCTCTGTCGTCTTCAATGACTATTGGGGGATCTTTGGCTGGAGGGACCGGCTGGATCATCATCCCCACCATTTCTTGAAATAGGAACGCCATTTGTTTTATATTAGCCGCTTGTTCCGCGGCTTCTTTATCCTTCTTTTCGAGCATTCTTCGGAGGAACTCGGCGTTAGTTTCCTGCTCCTGACGTTGTTCTGACGATACTTCTGGGCTTTCTTTCTGCCAGTGAGTGCGGCCAACTTTGTCAGCATTTCCTGGAGCTTTTGTTGTTGCTCCTGAGCTTTTGTTACTGATCGGGTAAGTGGTTGATGACCCCCATAAGCACGGCTTTCCTCTTTTCCGGAAGCCATGTAGATGGTGTGCACTATCATGCCCCCAGACTTAGGGCGTTTAGGTTCAGTGCCTTTGAAATTTGTCGCAGGCTTGGGAATCTTCTCCGGCCTTCTCCTTTGGTGGGCGGTCGAAGTTGAGAGGGCTGTTGCAGTAGGCACCCAAGCAGACGATACCTTCCGTAGCATGGCGGCAGGATGGTCCTCCTCTTGCCGAACCTTCTTCGGCCGGCGGGAGTAGGCCTTGTCGATTACAGAGTCTTGGACTCTCCGCCAGACCCTGTGGATTTTGGAGGACAGCCGTTGAGGAGGCTGCTCCTGCTTCGCCTTTGTAATGTTCTCCGCAGGTGGAGGAGACTTCTTCAATATAGCGGTTGGAGAGTTCTTGCGCACCCTCTTGAGCGGCTCAAAACTGTTCCCAGTCGGAACAGCAGCATCAATTTCCACCATTGGAGCTGGCGGGGTAAGTCTAGAGGGGGAACTGCACCCAGCTTTTCTCACTCGGCGCCAGTGGCGACGTCGAGCATGTCTTGCGGATGGGATCACCTCAGTTGTAGGAGCAACCTTGTCATGCTCCTTTCTTTGATGAGAGGCTGCTTTTGGTGCGTAGAAGACTGACGTCTGTTGAGAGGGAACGCCTAGCCTGTCGAAGACTGACTTTCGAATAAGGGAAGCGCTTGTAACGACCTGACCCGTAGCAGGAGTTGGAACGGTCAGTCTTGCGAAGATCGATCCCTTAGCAGGAGAAGGCCCTTTGATGACTTCGTTTACCGGAGCTGGAATCGCTATCCGCTTCAGGATAACTCCCTCGGGTATTGTAGGCCTCTTTACGGGCCCACTTGAGCTTTGGCCCAGTCTGTTAAAGACCGAGGCATTGGACTTGGACGACCCGTTGAGGGGGGCCGTGGTAGTTGTAAGCCGATCAAAGACCGATTTCTTTGGGGTTTCTTGCAATGGCATTGAAGCATTGTAGCTCACTGGCGGGAACATGGTTCCAAAAAACAGTCCAGTGGTGGCCTGAGGCACCTGCTCCACTGGCATCGCAAAGATGGAGGCCACTTGGGGCCCATAAGTCATTCCTCCAACCGGGACGGAGTGGAAGTTGCTGTTGCATTTGGTGCAGTTGGAAGCCATCGACGCCATCTTCTCTTCTGCATGGAGCAAGACACCAAATCTTAGTACCTCGAATTCAGGGGCAACCATATTAAACCGCGATTCGTTCGCGAACATGACACACAAAGTGTGGAGTAGAAAGAGGAAAATGTCCCACCCGACGTGCCAGAATCAGTTTACCGCCGAAAGACGTGACCGGGACGTTGGGACATTAGGACGTCTGGCCTGAATTTTAGGGGCAGATGCTATTTGGGTTTATCCATCTACCTCTCCAAAGATGCCAAGTTGATTTATGGCACCGTGTATCGAAGGTTTAGACGGATGCGGCCGTTGTAGCAGACTTCGTTAGATTCCTCCTCGTTTGCGAGGGGTTTTTTATTGTGGGGATGCTCTTCCCTGCAGGCGCAAGCCCCTGCAGTTAATTACGTTACCGTATCGCGATAACCACTTTCACCTGCTCCAGAAGGTCATTTCGTGTCGTGTGTGTGTTTGTTTTATTTTTTGATTGCCCGTGGATTGTATACAGAGACTAATTTGTGTTGTCGCTCGTAGGGCGTGGATTAGTCCAAATCCGTATTTTCTTAGATTTGGGTTTGGTTTGATTTAAGAATCGTTAATCTCGTTTGAGATTAAGATCAACTTAAATATTTGTTAAGGATACGTTAATCCGGTATTGGACTAAGATCTACTTAACGGGGGTTCAGGATCATTTTTGATCTAACGAAAGAGCATTTAGGCTTTATCATTTTAGTTTAGGAACGTTACGGTCCATAAATCACCATTTTTTTAAGGGTGAGGGTTTAGTTTAAGGACGTTGCGGTCCATGGCTAGTTTAAGGACATTGCGGTCCACAGCTAGTTTAAGGACATTGCGGTCCATGGCTAGTTTAAGGACATTGCGGTCCACAGCTAGTTTAAGGACATTGCGGTCCATTGGGATATACTCATGGGTCCAAGAGTTGTTGGTTGCTGGGACCCTCCACCTCTCTGACATCGTTGAAGAATTACAACGACATATATCAGAGGTGTAGAGAGATGTACCCTTGAACCGAACTCCAGATTGGAGGGAGAGATCACGGTGGAACGAACATTATTTTAAATACCACGTGTCAGGAGATCATTGGCCATCTCTGGGACCAAGAACGATTTGGGGGGACCTGAGTATATGAAGGCTTCGATTGATTGATGGTCAAAAGGTTTTTTAGCCTTGAGAGACTTGGCTGATTTGGGCTAAGGTCAGCCTCTCATAGTGTTAAACACTGCTAAATGCTTGGTTCCCACGTGAGGCTCTTAAGCAGTGTTAAACACTGAAACTTGGAGCACTCACGTGTGGCACGTGATACACCTAAATATTAGGCACCGTTCCTTGGGCTTATTCCCTTGTTCTGTACATGTAAGTGTTAAACACTTAAGTCTTGCAACCATCACGTGTGGACACGTGAGGCGCCACTAAGTTAGGCACTGCCTCCTTTGAATTTATCTTCCTATTCTTTTCTAAGTGCTAAGCACCATTGGAGGTCACGTGGGATCACATGACTCAATCTCAGTTGTTCCTTTTTGTTTCTCAGAGATGCTCACGTGGGAACACGTGATCTGTTGTTGTAGCATTAAACAGTAATATGCATAGGGCTTTTAATCTTAGTCTTGAGAATTTCAAGTCCTTTGTTTTATAAGAATTAAATTCTTATGTAGGGTTAAACCCTAGCTTTATCAAAGGAATTAAATTCCTATGTCTTTGGAAGAATTAAATTCTTTAAACCTAATTCTTTTCCTCTAAATTTTGAGACTGCATAACAGAATCTCCCCGATGAGAATTAAATTCTCAACTTATGGGGAGATCTTCTTCTTCAGACCTCAACCAGAGGAAAAACTAAGTTCTTTTTTGGAAGAGTTAAACTCTTGTAAAAGGAGATAAAATGATCTCTGAGTCTTTTCCTCACCTAGGCTTTCTTTTTCTCTAAAGAGAACTCTTCTTTTTGTTTTCTCAAATCTTATGGGGGTATCCTCTCTTTCTCTATCTCTCCCTCTCTCTTCAGTCTCGAGTCCCTTATATAGCAGAGGCAAGTTTGTTGATTTTTGTTAAGAAAATCTCTCATTGAGAGATTTTTGATTAATTCGGGGATTTTATCCACCATTGAATCTTTGATCCATGGACCTCTGTTTTACAGAAGACATTTTTCTTATTTTTAACAAGATTGGGAAAATATTTTTCCATACAGAGCTTATTATGTATCTTGGTGATTTTTTAATCACCATTGGATCTTTGATCCAACGGTGCTCTGATTTACAGAGCACAATCTTTCTTGTTTAGAAAAATTGGGGGAAATATTTTCCCATACAGAGCTTATTCCGTATCTTGGTGATTTTTAATCACCATTGGATCTTTGATCCAATGGTGCTCTGATTTCAGAGCAAAATCTTTCTTGTTTAGAAAGATTGGGAAAAAGATCCAATGGTGCTCTGATTTCAGAGCAAAATCTTTCTTGTTTAGAAAGATTGGGAAAAATATTTCCAAAATAGGGTTCTAATCCCTTTTATATAGAATTTAATTCTATCGGCTCATAAGGTATTAGGAATCCTCACGTGTAGCACGTGACCCAATGGCACTAGGCCGGTTTGCTTATATACAGCAGTCCCAGAGAAGAGCATCACGTGTTGGCACATGATGCGCCTTCTGGCCTGTTATTTGTTTTATGAAGCCGCCTATATATTTTATATATAGATGCTCACGTGTGGCATATGAAGCTCAACTTCAGCCTTATTTGTTAAGTGTAATGCTTATAATTTTTGCTCCAAGGCGCATCACGTGTGGGTACGTGATGCTCCTTTTGGGGAATTCTTCCATCGCTTTTTGGTTCATTATTTATTTATTTATTATTATTATTTTTATAAGAGAACACTCCTAATCTTTTAAACCTTTTCAATCCTTGTGTACATCAATATATTTTTCTTTCTATACTTAAACATATCTCACACAATTTAGGTACAATCTTAGTAGCCTCCCTACCTGCTTTAGCACTCTTCGATGCTAGAGCATCACATTGCTTTATGTAGCAACGGTTCGTCCGAACTCATGCGATTCCAATTAAACCGCTCGTATCTAGAAGGAATGTCAGTTCAGGGAACGACGTTCTAAAGGCAATTATGGGATACGATCTGTGTCCAGTGGTCGTTTGCACCAGAGAATTTTATGCGGACTTCAAGGTGCTGGACATACCGAACTTCGACGTAGTTTTGGGAATGGACTGGCTAAGAACTTTCTTCGCTACCATCGACTGTCGTCAAAGGAGGGTAGTGTTCGAGACACCAGATCATCCGGTCTTTTATTTCAAGAGTGGAGACCGTAACCTGAAACTTAGCACCTACAAGGCTAAACCAAAGAAGGCAGTGATTGCAACAATACAAGAGGAAGAAGACAAACTAGTGGTAGTTCGAGAGTTTGAGGATGTATTTCTTGAAGAAATCTCAGGTTTGCCTTCCGATCGAGCTCTTGAATTCAGTATTGACTTAGTACCTGGTGCACAACCGGTGATCAAAGCACCATATCGGTTAAGTCCTGAAGGATTGAAGGAGATCCGTACTCAGCTGGACAAACTTTTGAAGAAAGGATGGATTCGTCACAGTATTTCAAATTAGGGATCTCCAGTTTTTCTCGTGAAGAAGAAAGAAGGTTCATACAGAATGTGTCTAGACTACCGAGCTCTGAACGAAGTAACGATAAAGAACAAGTATCCACGCGCATCGATGATCTGTTCGATCAGCTAAGTGGGTCTTGTGTTTTCTCAAAACTAGATCTTCATTCGGGTTATCATCAGGTGAAGGTCAAAGAGTCTGATATTCCGAAGACGGCATTCAGGACTCGCCATGGTCATTATGAGTTTCTCGTGATGGCATTTGGAGTGACCAATGCACCCGCTATTTTCATGAATCTGATGAACCATATTTTCTGAGAGTACCTAGACAGGTTTGTTGTTATTTTCATCGACGACATCCTGGTATATTCAAAGAATCGAAAAAAACACGCTGAGCATTTGTGGATTGTCCTGGAGACATTGCGACAACATCAACTCTACGCCGAGTACAGCAAGTGCGAATTTTGGTTAGATCAAGTCAGATTTCTCGGGCACATTGTTTCGGGTGAAGGAATCTCAGTAGATCCAGCTAAGGTATCAGCCGTCAGCGAATGGCCAACACCAAAGACGGTGAAAGACATTCGATGTTTCTTGGGATTAGCAGGATACTACCGAAGATTCATAGAAGGCTTTTCGAAGATTGCAACACCCCTGACCAAGCTCACACGTAAAGATGAAGCATTCGTGTGGTCAGAAGCATTCGTATGAACAAGATTTTGTAAAACTCAAGTCAAGATTGACATCAGCTCATATTCTCGTAATGCCGGATCAATCTGGAGGTTTCGTTGTGCATTGCGATACATCCGGTAAGGGATTAGGATGTGTTCTACACCAGCATGGAAAAGTTATACCCTTTGTATCAAGACAGTTGAAGATTCATGAGCGCAACTATCCAACACATGACTTGGAGTTGGCAGTCGTTATCTTCTTAGAGAACGAGTGGATATATACATGGACCACAAGAGTCTGAAGTATGTGTTTACTCAAAAGGAGTTGAATATGCGGCAGAGAAGATGGCTAGAATTTATGGCGGACTTCGACATCAACCTACAATATCATCCAGGGAAAGTGAATGTAGTTCCTGATGCATTTAGTCGCCAGCCTCTATCAATGAATCTCACCGCACAATAGAAGCTTCAACAAGAATTGCATGGGGTAGATATATAAGTGGTTATGCCAGATAACGCTTTGTATTTGATGAACTTACAAGTTCAGTCAACTATTGTCAATCGGATCAAAGCAGCTCAAGCAAGTGATGCTAAGTTGCAAAAGATCCAAGAACAAGTAGAAAGTGGACTGCGAACAGACTTCATCATCCACGAAGACGGGTCTTTGAGATACGGAAGTAGATTATGTGAACCACAAGGTCCTGTTCGAGAAGAGTTGATGAAAGAAGCTCACAGCTCTCCGTACTCAGTACACCCTGGTGGTACAAAAATGTACAAAGATCTACGACAACTGGTGGCATGGAATGAAGCGTGAAGTGGCCAGAAGCGTAGCCAAGTGCTTGGTGTGTCAGCAAGTAAAGGCTGAACATCACAGAACTGCTAGTCTACTTCAACCGTTACCTATTCCAGAGTGGAAACGGAAACATATCACTATGGATTTCATGACTGCACTTTCTCGCATCACGAAAGGTAACGATGCGGTATGGGTTATTGTGAATCGACTTACCAAGTCGGCTCACTTCATCCCATTTCGAGTTGGCCAATCTACTGAGACGCTAGCAAAGAAGTACATGGAGGTAAGCATGAATCTAATGTAAGATTTAAGCTCAAGATGTACTATTTCTGATACCCATGAACTTATACAGGAGATCGTGAGATTACATGGAGTACCAGTTTGCATTGTCTCCAAACGTGACACCAGATTCCGATCGCAGTTTTAAGAGAGTCTGCAAGCTAGCCTGGGAACGAGTCTGAACTTCAGTACAGCTTACTATCCCCAAACAGATGGACAGTCTGAGCGAACAATTCAGATTCTAGAAGACATGCTAAGAGCTTGTATGCTAGACTTCAGAGGATCGTGGAAAGATCACCTACATCTGGTGGAGTTTTCATACAACAACAGCTACCAGGCGAGTATTGGAATAGCTCCATTTTGTAGCACTCTATGGAAGGAAGTGTCGTTCACCACTAAGTTGGGACGACATCGGAGATAGGGAACTCCTTGGACCAGAGATGATCGTGGAAACTGTGGACGTAGTTCGCATGATCAGTGAAAGAATGCGCATAGCCCAAGACAGACAGAAGCACTGGGCTGATGCAAAGCGACGTCACCTGGAGTTCCAACCAGGAGATCATGTGTTCTTGAAGATCTCTCCAAAACGTGGAGTAATTCGCTTTGGCAAGAGGGGTAAGCTCAGTCCGAGATATATTGGACCGTTCGACATTCTCGAACGAGTCGGTGAGCTGGCAAATTGTTTAGCACTACCACTCTCATTGGAAGGAGTGCACAACGTGTTCCACATATCCCAGCTTCGAAGATATGTGAGTGACCCCAGCCTCGAAGATATGTGAGTGACCCATCCACATCCTTGATCACTCTGATCTCACTGTACAGACAGATCTATCTTGTGAGCAGCAACCGGTTGAAATTCTTAACCGAAAGGTAAAGTCATTGAGTAACAAGGAAGTAAACTTGGTCCGAGTGATGTGGAGGAAAAATTCACCAGGATAATCAACTTGGGAGAGAGAAGACGACATGCGTACAAGATACCATCACTTGTTTGTAAATTAGTCCTTATGTAAATGTAAATTTCGAGGATGAAATTTTTGTAAGGAGGGTAGAATGTAATGAATCTGTTTTTACTGTATGAAAATTTTAAAGTTAATGTACAAAATGGAGTTTGCAACCTGAGTACAAATTATAAATTTAATTTGTTTAAGAACAGTAAGAATGCACTTGTAGCTCATTAGTAACGCCCTTGCACTGCTGCAACATAATCCATATGTTCGAATCTCATCAGCCATATATATTTTTTCTGAAATTTTCTTCTAAAACTTTTTGAAAGCCCAAAAGTTTACACGTGCAATACACGTAAAAATGAAAAGACGGAAAAAATAAACATATGTAAAATGTTGTGTACACAGCCGAGTACACATGGCACAAATCCAACCCCCACCTCCAACACTTGGCCGGCGAGATTGCCTATTAGGCCGGTGACGCAGGGCCATCCGTAGGAGATGAGGCCCGTGCTTTGCACACAACACCCTTTGGCCTACCCCACTACACTTGTTCTGTTTGTTTTCTTTGCAATTTAACAGAGAATTAAAATCCATCTTTAATCTAATTTTTAATGCTTTTTAATTCAATCTTTCAATTCCAAAACCCTAATTCCACCCTATAAATACAACCCCATACCCTAGCCCCTCCTCATTCTGAAAATCCTAGTCAAAAATATCAAAATTTTCTAAGTACAAGTGGAGTTGAAGTGGAGTTAGCCCAAGATCAACTTTCGGCGAGGATTTGAGACAATTCCGGCGACCCCGTAACGCCACGACAACCTCAAGCTCTTCCTCTCTCTATTCTTAACCCAAGTCACTTATAAGTTCCTTCTATCTTCTCCCTCTCTTTGCTAAATTCTGTAATACCCAGTCCCCTTTTGTACGCCAATACCAGTATTTAAAATAAAATGTTAGTATAAATAGTTTACCCATTTTGTTTTTTTCTATTTATATTTTCTTTCTTTCACATACCTTCATATTCTAATTATTTTGTTTCCTACAACCTAGCCCATTAGCCCAAACTCCCCAATTCTTTCCCCTCTTTTTCTAGGCCCAGCCCACAATACCTACACCCAAGAAAAACCCTCAGGCCGGCCTCTCCCTCTCTTCTTCCTCTAATGTTTCTTTTTAAATTCAAACTTCAATTTCCACAAATCAAACTAAAAATCCCCTCTACTCCCATTAAGCCCCAATTGATTCCCCATTACTCTCCTTTCTTCCTTATTAATCATAATCAATCTCCTCATTATATCCTATTAATTACTCGTAATCCTAATAATTCCCCATATTTCTCTATCTCTCAATCACAGTCCCTCTCTCTTTCTCTTGTTCTCACCCCTCACCCCCTCACAATACCATACCCGACTTCCATCATAACCTCTATGCACCGGCGAGCTCCCCCCAACTCCTCACTCCACCTCCAGCTTCCAAGCCGCAACCCCCATCAACACTACCACGAGCTCCTACACCACCACCAATTCGACCATCATCCCCATAGCCCTAAGCTCGACCCCCTTGCAGCTATGAGCACCAGCAGCCGCTGCACCCTCTGTCTACTCTGGCCAACCCTAACACCTCCGACGATCTCGCCTCCCCTTCACCAACTAACGACCACTCGAGCCCGCAGCTGCCACTGCCGAGCCTAAGACGTCGAGCCGTCAAGTTCAAGTTCCAACGAGGCTAAACCCTGTCGTGTTTGCGTCGTGATCGCACCATGCCGTTTCCGTAGATCACCGCTGTTGCCGCATCGCTGACGTATCGTCATCGACACGTCATCTGGAAAGTTTAAATACTTGCTTACATGCTATACTATATTTATTTCGATGCGTACGAACTATATCGAAAAATTACCATTGCTATTTAATAATAAACCGTATTTTAATTTTAGTAATAATGTTGAGGTATAATCAAGTCTAGAAGCTGGTGATAACATTGTAAGAAAATTATAGAATCAAATACTGTTTATTGGTCGAAACAAACAAGCGTTTCGGCTGCGAATCAAATGTTTATCATAGGTGCTCGATGCAAACCCTAAACTAAAAACCATCTTACAATGGCGGAACTCACAATAAATAGATCTCTTTACCGTTAACGAATATCGTGTGAAAATTTAGTTGTAAAATAAAAGTCGTTTACCCCAGGAAATGACACCCCGAGACTCGATGCAGAATCTAGATTTTATCACGTACCTTACCGGGTTAAATTCGTAGTTAATTATATATAGATCGGATTGTGGCGTTTCAGGACTCATATCGAAGCTGACGAAATGACCTACAGTAATATATTTTTGTCCACTGAATTTTAATAAGTCATGATAAGGAAAATTGAGGAGAATTTCGGCTCTGGACTGCAGTCCAGAGCAGCACTGCTTGTCGACACTTGAAATGAAATGCTTTTACAACTCTTTGTGAAATGGTATTATGCGGAACCCTATACTGTTGAGAATATTAATCTGTTAGATAGCTATTAGAGGTGGTTTCATTCGCTTTTACCATAGTTTGCTATTTTGATCATATTTTAAATCATCAATACATACTGCAGTCCCAAGCAAGGACAGAACATATATCCCGATCTTAAATAATGCATTACTCCCAGTAGACAGTGGATATTGTCGATTAGTCTGGCGCGTTAGAAACCTAATTAATAAACCTAAATATCATCCAACTGTAGTGTTGCCTAATTATGATCCCAATAGGGTGAAAACTGTGTTACGAAATGGACTTTCAGTTCAAGAACTGAATTTCCAATAGAGAACACTTAAAAAGAAATGACCGTAAGTCGCGAACCCGAAACCCGATTGACTTGAAACCAATTTCGTTGAATTTATGATTAAGTTTACTTTTTACCCCTTTTGTATCATTTTTCTTAATTCTGATCGTACGAGTTAATGTGATTTCTTAAGTTCCTAAGACGCGTAATGACTTGTATTGCATATGATTTGTTTAGCGGCATAATTCACATATTTACCCAACTGCGATACCTCTAGCGATAATGAACGTTCTTATTAATTCTCAGTGTATAATACATTTTTGAAAGTGAAATGGTATCGGTTTAGATGTGTCGAGTATGCCAATAAAAAAGTGAATAATTCGTGATAGTGAACAACACAGTGAATAGTGAATAAAGCAGTGTTATTGGTGCGTACTTATACACAACTAACCCATACTTATAGATAGTGAAACCTGGTGGAAAGGAGGAAATTGAAGTGTAAAGGAACTTGTATTTAGCGAGGTTAGTGATGTAGAGGATGATCATTCGAACAACGACTCTTATATATATATATATATATATATATATATATATATATATATATATATAAGGTTTAGACCTAGCGGTCCGGCCGACAGTGGGCCGTAGTCTCGGGTACGTATGGGACCCTCGTTAAACATGATCATTCCTTTCCGTAACTCGATTTCAAAAGTGACTTAGAGACCGATAGGGACACAAATCATACATTGCATTGTTTATTGACATATCGATTACCTGCATTTATTGTCTCCGCCGTTATTACTTTATTTTTTTGCCTCATTGTTATTATCATAATATTGCTATTGCGTCGCCCTAACGACCTGAGTATGCATGCTCAGAGATTGGAGAGGATCGGTTCAAGAGTCAGACCTACCATTCGAGCTCACAGAGATCTAGACGGCCGTACCTACAGTACTTTTACCGCTTTTCATAACTCAACTTGTATTCGCACTTGGTTAATAGCTTTCTTTTTCTTTCGAACTATTATAAACTGTGAACAATGAAAGTTGGTTTAATAAACTAGTGATGTATTTCCTTTACTTCTGTGATGTGTTTACTGATTACCATGTAATGCAAGAAGCCGAAGTGTGACTACAGCGGGATTGTTCCCTGACCGTAGGAGTATGGCTGGCCTAATCTCCTCCCGTATTCCGTATTTTGGGAAGTGAGGCGTGACAAATTCTCTTTTCGAAACAAAGTATCGGTAAGTGGAGTTATTACCGATGTAAATCTTCTAAACTCTATAATCTCACTTATCTTTTACATATTGTTCAACAAACTTTTACAAAATATTTGTAACATTATTATAAAGATTTAGAAACAACTTTCACTCTAAAATTTCATGTAAAATAAGTTCAACCTAGCTTTTACGTTTAAATACCATAAAGTTTATATTCGTTATCTTTTAAACTTTTTCTTAGCATACATTTAGAAAACTTCATGAGGTAAGACCTACCTCTCACATACACATATATTGACATAGCACGATTCTCTTGAGACATAACTTTTGTGACAAATATGACTTTTCATCAAAATACCTTGAACTATAAAAACTCGTTTTCTTTTAAATAGTATTATCAAATTCTTTGCAATTATACCTCTACAATCCATTTTGGGGAACCCACTATTGGATGGTGCGGATTATCGCAAATCCTCGGGACTAGTAGAGCGAGATGCAGACCTCCTCACGGAGCATACGATCTCGAAAGAATTTTAATACGATTTTTAAGAAAAACGAGATTTTCTACTTAATAAAAAAATTAATTTTTAAATAATTATATAAATATTATCAAACCATATATTTGTAATATATAATAAAATTCCATGTTTTCTAGAAAATAAAAGAAGGACAGGTTTCATTAAAATACCATCAAGTATCAATACAAGACAAGTTTCACTAAAAAACCATGAACTATTCAAGTTAAGTTACTATTCACTAATATAGCTCATTCTTTAAAATTCACATCCATGGAAACCCTACAGAACATAAATAATTACTCGAGATTTATTTTGAAAGTATATAAAATATTTTTCATAAAACCCCCTCGAGATATATAAAATTACATTAAGGATCCTAGTAAATATAGGTTTAAGCGGGACAATTCTCTTGAGCTTCGGGGGGCCGGAGAAAGTGGGTGCTTGTCTATTTAAAGTAGAAAAAACTAAAATGGAGTTATCAATGGTAATTGTCCTGGAAAAAGACACAAATTCTGCCGTCCATGTGCAGCAGTTACCGATAACTCCTAAACCTAATTCAGGATCCAAATCTGTTTAAAGTGTCTGAGTCCAAGTATCAATCTGAATCCAATCCAAATATGAATACAATTCAACATGAATCCAATATACCAAACATAAACTTAAATACCAGAACAATATCAACATGCAACATGACTTGACCGAACTATGACTTGACTTCATTACATGACTACTTGATACATCATGAACTTGTTTACATGAACAATTTATACCATGGTCTCGGCAAGTCTGATAATTACCAATCAATACAATATACATTACGGGGTTTAACGGGGTAGACTGGTACGGAATGTGTTAAAAGTGGCACGATGGTGGATACTAAAAGACACCCACATGAACATTATGTGCCGTTGTCCCGTGGGTTTTGACGGGGTCTTATACTTACATGTTACCATAGTCCACGAGATAGTTGGACTCCTCTCGTATACACTGATACATTCTGTATCAAGTTACAAACAACTACGTTAGCATAACAAACAGATAATTTACCAGTTCTATTCTCTTTACTTACCGAGCGCTAATTCGCTGACGACATTCCTATCTCTTCTTTCTTTGTAATGTTCGTCAGGAAGACCCGTTTCTCAGGAGACCGAGCTCAGTCAGGACGATTTGGAGCAGTTCACAGAGGAGCCAGACTTCTAGGCTTTTAATTGTACTTATTTCCTTTTCAAATCATATGCTACTGTTCAGGCATCGCTTTCTATCATTGTACTTTTCTTTTCAGTTGTATGTAAAGAAAGAACGTTAATAAAAGTTGCTGTTATTATTACATCTCTTGTTATTCTTGTGTATTCATTTATATTGCTTATATACGCTTAACGTGTTTACTTCTGAGTAAATACGCCGCGGCACGTCACGTCTACTTCTCCGTACACTGGGAAGCGGGGCGTAACAGAATGCTTCCAGATACAACGCAATCTCCTTGCCTCGCACCTGATCTTCCTGCTCACCCTCTCTGGCCAGACGGAGTGAATAGTTAGAGGGAATATAGAATCGAGTCCGGATGTCGGAAAGCTCGACCATGCGATTAAAAACGGAGGGCACATCGTGGGTATTCCCGATGCGCACCTTAGAAGCCCTTATCGTCGCCCGACGGCGAGTGACTAGGGCAGACCTGACTCTAGGAGTCGAGCCCGACACAGAAGACACGGTAGAAGAAGAACCCTCTCGGCTATCTGAAGCCGAAGAGGAAAAAGACCCACTGGACTCGGTCCCAGCAACTGGAGTCTTATCGCCCGACTCTACCCTTATTACATCTACAGACACATCGGTGGAAGACATCTAACATGATTCAAAGAAAGGGACTCGCCAAGAAAAATTCAACTGAAGATCCGATCTAAGAGGAGGTGCGCCGAGCAATCTTCAAATAACGAAAGAGAATTAAGGCAAAGTGTTGGCCCTAGGATTGTCCCCTCCCATTTATACACCCCAAAGAGAGTATCATACGGACTAGATCGATTCCAGCCAAAACGAAGCGTCGCGCCTAGTGGCCGTCGAGGCTCCACGTTGCAGTCGACCATTGGGGATGTCTCTTCGTTGCAGGAGTCAGGGACAGTCTGTCGCGCCCACCAACCGACGTCGGACACGTGGTCCGTAGCCCAACTGACGACCGTGTGAAACGGCGCCCCCTCTTTAAAGCGCAATCATTTCACCGATCCGCTGACGTCATTGGGGATACGCGCGAAAACTTAGGCTCACGGTGAGACGCCACGTGGATTCAAAGATGGAAACGACGCAACCGACAAGCGCCATGTCGTTCCCGGACAATCCACCACGAAGAATTCTCGGCACCAAGCTAAGCAGAGAAAACCTAGCAGGACACTCTCGACCCGACCCATAAATAGGTCGGAACGAGAATGGGGGGCTAATGATGATGCTCACAAGTAGGAATTCTTCAGATTACGACACGTGGCGGATGACGTGCCCCGGAAGCTACGGAGATGGAATAAATAAGATGTATTGGGGACGTTCCATGGGATTTCGTCTCTGAGGATGCATTCGACCTTTTCGGAGACCTCCCTGAGTACCTTCCATATTCACCTATAAAACAGCCATCTGTTCACCTTCGAGCAATGCTACAAGCAAGCTTCCTCGGCCTTCCTGCTCGTCTCCGAGCTGTTGCAAGGCATGAGCTTCCTCGGCCTCCCGGCTCGTCTCCGAGCCATCTGACAGGCCGAGCTTCCTCGGCCTCCCGGCTCGTTTCCGAGCCTCCTGACAGTCCGAGCCTCCTGACAGTCCGAGCTTCCTCGGCTTCTCCGATCAACCGAGAGCGCGGAGCCCAATCGTCCCCACAACGGCTCCGCATATCTCGCCAAGACGAGATATCCACTGCCCTACGTTCCAAGTCCCACGCTGGTACGTCCCCCTATTAATGGACGTATCTCGTCATTAATGCGGAGATAACGCAGGGGCGTAACTGACGGTGAGGATCTCGCGCCAGCTCGCTCCACGCGACCACTATATAAACCCCTCTTTCAGACGAATCAGGTAACGGGAACTCATTCCAATAGGCCGTTGTGCTACTTTAATTCTCTGGTACTAACTTGATCGTCGGAGGGTCCTACGGTGGTTTCCCATCTCGGGACTTCCCTTGCCTGTAGCTCTGCCTCAGCAACTTCCAACAATCCATTGAGATCCACACGCTCAACAACCCCCAAAATAAATCTCAACCGCTCAAAACCGCTTGCTATCAGCTCGACGGAAGACAACATCTGAGGGAGACCTCCATCAGATCCTTCATGAATCGATCCGACGGCCTCTCATTTTAGAGAGAAATTCAAAATGCTTATACTTTAATAGCTCCAACATCCCTAAGAACAAACCTTCAAAATATTTATACTTTAGCCAAAACTTAAGCTTTCGATAGTTTTTTCTATACAATACACATCCCAAAATTCCAACGGGTTAACTCAAAAGCAAAATATCCCCATAAAAGAACAAAGCAAATTTTTTTATCTTAGCTGCCTCCATTAGCTCTGGATTTTTTCTTCCTTCCTCCATCAGCGCAGCGTTTCCTCGTGAACCGGGCACGTGGCGTGGGCCCCAAAGGCCCGAACCACCGCAAACGCGGCTTTCAAACGCCACCACATCCAAGCTAACCAACAAAAACCCTTCGAGCTCTCACCAATTAATTAATTAAAAAATTGACTAGTGGGACCCACATCCCTCTAGCTGAGCAAAGAGCGGGGCCCACCGCAACGGGCCTTCCTTTTCTGAAAGATCCAACCGGGACTGACACCTGATTTGGACCAGAGTGGGTCCCGTGGGGCCCACCCACATCTGAGGTTCTTTGGTGTCAACCTACGCAAGGAACAGTCTTCGGCTGTGGAAAAAAAGAAGAGAAAAAGAGAACATGGGTCCTTTTGACTCCTGTCTCTGTAGACCCCTGGTCCTTTACATTTGAACCCCCATCGTTTTGAACCAACGATTCGAAAAATATTATTAAAAATATCAAAAATATCAAAATCTTATAATATACATCAGCATGTGCAAACTCATGTTTTGCATTTAAACACAATTCTGACATTAAATGTATCTTGTTGGAAAAAGAATCTTTTTCCTACTGAGGGTTTACCCTCTATCGGCAGTTTACCAAGGTGAAATTATTCGGTATGATAGGAGACAGAGATGCGAAATTTCAAACACCTTTCGTACAACTTGGTGGGGTCCTGACGACCGGACACACCGAATAATTTACCCTGATTGATAGAATGAAGAGCCCCACAAATCAACGAGTCATATGTTATGCCTCTGATATAGGTTAAGGGACAATCTATGCTAGATAAAGTTGAAACTCCATATAAAAATATGTAACTTTTAGTATTTCTAATACTTGTTGGATAAAAGAGCTTAATTACAAGATCATTTTTGACAATGGATTCAGAGTGACTGTTATTGAACAACCCTCTACCATTAAGAACTTTATAAGCCTATGGTGAGAAATGGGTAATGCACGGAAGCCATGAGTCTGTGTTCTTTTGCTCTAATGATGGTCGGATGTGTCGACATTACAAACTATAAAAATATGTGTGGCCTGGATCTAATAATAATAGAGAAAATAGCAAAGGTAAGAGTAGAGGTTCTTGAGCAGCTGTGGACAAACCGTATGGACAATCTTAGTTTACATGTTATTATTGGACTAGTTAAATTTATTTCATAAATAAAGGTCTTCTTCCCATTGGCCTTGTATTTTGGGGAATACAAGAAGGAAAAAAAATGAAAGGATGGCTTCAAGCGCAAAATTTAATGCAAAAGTAATAATAACATGCCTATTAATCTAATGTAAACTATACATATAATCCAAACTGACACCATGTTTGTCTCTAATTTTTATCTAATACAGATGGTTATTTTCATTTTCAATAACTATCTGAATCCGTATCAGCTTCGCCAATAACTACCAGCAACGAATAGGAAGCGGAGCCTTAGGTCGTATAAAAGGAGTGATGGAGGTCGGAATCTGTCACACCCCGTTTCCCAAAAGTACGGAAACAGTGTCGTGCTAAGATCCGCAACCTGACTGTGTCGAGAGTGGTCTTTTCTCGATACAGTTACGTTAAGCGTATAAATAAATCATACAGGCAATATACTAAAACTGATAATAAAAACAGAAGTATTTATTAACATTAACTAAAATTATTACATCCCAAAATACTGAAAGCAAACTAAATTGTTTGATTAAATTGATTAAAAGAAAGCAAGCCCTAAACATATGGGCAATAGAAGAGCTATCCTAATACTCCTGCATCAACTCCGCGTAGTCTTCATTAGTGGGCTTCATTCCATCGTTTCCTTCTTTATCAACCTCGTTCTCATCTAACGGACGTTCCAAGGATAGAGAAAGGGAAAGGAAGTCCGTCAGCGAGTTACACTCGGGTAGAATTTTCTCAACAGAAATTAATGGTAAAGAGAACAAGTGTGTGTAATATATGATATCATATATGTGTAGAGGTATGATGTATGTATTGTTGGTATTTGGTAAATTAAAGTATATTGTGTACGGCAATTACAAGTAATATGTTCGTTTAGTTTGTTAGACAAGGGCAGCGGGTTTTCGAGATTATTCCTTTCTAATCACGGAACACGGTTGGGGAAGGTGAAATATACTGTTCCACTTTTCCGGATCTGATTGAGTAATAGGGGAATCCGAGTCCGTATACTACCTTATCAAATAAAACTGCCCAGCCCCGTTTTATTCAGTGTGAAGGTTTTACGAATTAGAGTTAATGTGTATATCATCTAGGCATGGAATGTCATTTGTCCATTTTGAGATTGTTCAATTCATTCGTAGTAGTCGTCTGTCATGACTCGGAATTTAGCTCATGACCGACACTTAAATCACGCAACGTCTAAAGGCATAACGTAATTCAAGTAAGCTGAAGCCCAGAAATCTAAACCTTTTTACGGAAAATAGTAGAGGTGCAGTTTTGAAATAAAAGTATAATGAAATCAAGTTTTTCTTTAAATGTATAGATAATGATATATGAAAATGCAAGTGGGTTTTACTATCGTTGAAAACATTTTTCGTTTTTTTTAAAAAATTTGGGCAGCACCTCCCTTGTATATTTTGATCCAAAACCACATACAAGCAATATATATATGGGCATCCCCAAGCGGGAGTTAGCTCTTCGCCAAACGGCGGAATCACAACCACGCAAGTAAGAAATATATATACGACGCCCAACGGCGAAGATCAACACAGAAAGAATAAATAAAGCAAGACATCAAAAACACAAATAGCGAACATACACCCAACGCTCAAAGTCTTGCAACACAAGTCAGACTAAGTCCACTAATATAAAAAATCTAGTTTCTGATTGATGGGGTTTATTTAGATACAATAGAAATAATAAGTACAACAGTGGGCACGATCCGATGTGTCCCACCTATCATAGCAAAACACCCTGAAGAAAGCTGTATGACAGCGATACCGCTACTGATCCAAGCGGTCGAACCTGCAAGAAACTGTGGCACAACGGGGATGAGTTGCCAACTCGTGAGTAGAAAACATCAGCAGGTAGAAATCGAATAAAACAACGATTCCTAGATCATACTGTATCATGAAGGTAATACTATGATATCTAGGGTGTCTGCATATATATCAAAAGTATAATCGATGCCAATGACATATAAAAGCAATCATCTGAATCAAATGCATGTATGTATGAGGAAATCAACCCACATGTGCCTATCAACGACACATTAACATCATGGAACCTGAATGTCCAACACCGACACTCGAAACATCATGAAAACCCGTGTCCAACATCGACACGTAAATCATCATATCTCAGACGCCGCATAATCAGATTGGCCCTCAGGCCCCGCATCCTCTGATCGGCTCTCATATCCATCTCATGACTCCGGTCGGTATCCTCCGGATAACTGCCGGGTCCAAACTATCACCGGTAGGTAATACATCCCCTGTCAGGCTCATCGTCATCCCCACAAAATCGATCTTGCCCCGGGGTACCTTACCGCGTCCACCATGTACCCGCAGACGGATCATCCAATTCTTTGAATCGGGTCTTGAAAACAAGCTCAGAACTGAGAAAACTCATGGTGGACGTCTCGAAATCACATCACGAGAAACCGCGTTTTTAAAACAATACATAATTTTCTTTGAAATATGACCGCGGTTCTCAAATCCAGAGATCTCATGAAAACATCTCAAAGCATATAACCATAAAGTATGATGTATGCAACATAGAACAATAATATGAGCATATCAAGTATATCATGCAAGCATGTCAAGTGATAGTACTGAACAATGAAAGTACTTTTACGGTTAAGATTAATCTCAAGTTATGGCAGTTCTACTGTGCAAGTGGCATGGCAATTACCGATGATGAATGTGTGAGCCGGCAAATCTGTGTAAGTGTAACATGCGCATCATCGATAATTGTGCAGGTGTAGTAGCAGACGATATCATAAAGCGGTAAATACCGGAAACATAACACGTATATCATGAGAGATAAACCAACATAAACATGAACTAATTAAGGTATACAACTACACATGAATCATACGATCAGTTTCAAAGATACGAATCGTAGTTTGAAAGTGGGGGCTACGGTGTTTTTGAGAAAAAAGACACCATTTGAAAATCCGTAGCTTCTCATGAGGTTTCCATATAAAAGTGCATATGATTCGTCGATTTTGGAAGTAAGTATGGTTCAGGTGACACTTTTACGTCGGCGATCCAGCTTCATAGTATCCGATATGGCAATATCCTCGAATATCATTCTCAAATCACGAGTGCGGATCATTCATCCGGTATAACTCATTGCGTACGGTAATTCATCGTACGGCGGTATCAAACAGAATAAGGATCCTATCGTCCTATTCATCAATAAGGGTACGGACCTATGGTCTCGTACGTTCTCACATCCTCGTATCAATCGTATCCGCTCGTATCATCTTATATCATCACATTGCTATCTCAATTCTTGTCATCTTGCATTAGTCATAAGATCTCATACTAACTCTTTTGACCATATCCATAAGTTTCTAACATAGTTTCTCCGACTATATTCTATATATCGGTTTCCATTTTATAATTGCACGGATGCTATACGCCATCTATCTGACTTCCCCCATAGATATAAATCTACTCACCTAAAATACTCCTTGCTTAGCCGAGGTCGATGTGCTTCGTCGTCTCGGAGTCCACGCGAAGGTACCTACAATCAAAACATATCAAAAAGCTATTAAAACCAAGTCTGAAAACCGATACGGCACACGAATTGCTTATAGATTAGAACATATAACTTATGCATGCAAAACTAACCAAATAACCCTCGTCGTTGAAGTACAAACGTCCAACAACCAAATGACATTAAGATATTCATAAATCCAAGTTTCAAATATCGGAAAATATAGCCACAACCAACTCAAAATGCTCCCAGATTTGTGCTCAGGTATATAGGGACAAATCTAACAATATAGGGGCTAGGTTATAAGGTGTGTGAGATAAAGACCAAATCCTAACACTAGAAGCCAAAACTTGGCCTGCCAAACTGCTCCAGTAACCGTCCCCGCCAGCCCCACCTTGGAGTTTTGGTCTCATTCTTGTGTGGTTGTCTTCTAGTGGTCTAACTAGGTCAATATAGTTGTTTGTTTTTCTTATAAACATCCCAGGTTGCTCCAGATTCCATTTTGAGCATAAAAAATCAATGAAAACCAACACGGGCAAATTCGGGGCTTATTGTGCAGGGGTTTCTAGTCTCTGGTCTAGGTCCGCAGACACCGCTAAGGGCATGCAAAATACACCACACCTCAATTACACACTCAAAATTCCATGAGTCCCCTAACCCTAGGGAATTTCTAATTTCGCTAATCTGAACAAGTTTAATCTAAACTACACTAAGATGCTAGAAAACCTAAAAACTAAACTAAAGACATGGGATTTACCTCGTTTGGCAACTCAAGAATTTTCTTGAATTGCCCAAAGTCTTCAAAACCTCAACTTGATAGGTCCATAAGGTTTGTAGTGAGCTTGTGCACCATTTTTGTGAAGGATATGTGGTGTTTTGGGGTAGTTTTGTAGATGGTAGGGGTGGAAGAGGTGGAAAATGGAGGTGAGGAAAAATGAAGAAGGATGTGAGCCATGGTGGATGATAACCCCTCTCTCTCATTCTCTCTCCAATGTCCATACTCCCATAGCCATGCCTCCATTGACTTTTTTTTCTTTAAAAACCAAACACAAAACCATGCACAAATGAAGAATTGAAGTCATGTTTCATAAAAATGTTACAAGTATTTGCAACATGTCATGGTGCACTTAGCCATGGATATTTAAAAATATGGACTTGGTTTAATCGTGATTAGTAGTACACTAATCAAGTTTAATTTAAATCTGCATATAATTAATTGAATAATTATTTATAAAATGCCAAATTCCAATAAATATCTTTTTAATACATAAACCATATGAATCTCCAATTATTTTCCAAATATCGGTATATAATTCTACCCTTTCATTAAAACTAATTTTCATACTTGATAATATTCATGAAATTTATTATTTTAATTATTTAAATTCCGAAAATAATATTTTATTTTGCTGAAATGTTATAATCTTCCCCCCTTAAATAAATTTGGTCTCCGAATTTAAATTTAAACCCCCAAATACTTAAACATTTCCATAATAAGCCCAAATCAACAGGGCTCCGAAATCACGAAATACACAGAAATACAATGACGCACCAACTTTGTCACGCAATCATTGGAGTTATAAAAGAAAAGAAAATCTCGAAATCCACTACCGAAATCCAAATATACTTTTGTAAAATTCATGATACGTATATAGTACGCATCCTTGTAAAATCCTTTAAAATTAGATAAAACTCATGCAAAATCTTTTCCGAATGGCCGTGCAATGCGTAGCTCACGATACAAATATTTGACGCTCATTTGTAAAGTAATAAATATACATTCTTATACGTTTTGCTCAAATATATGTTCCATCTTTTTGAAATATCCCAAAAGAATTTCCCTGGTAAAAGTTCGTGTCGCTCGCGGACACGTAGAAAATAGCGAGACTATAGCTCCATTTTGAAAACATCTTGGTAAACTTTTATGTGTGCAAAAGTACTCAGGTACCGTACTCCGATCAGTCCTGCTCGGCTACTATATAATATAGTGCCTATCATGAAAATAAAATGCTCAAGAGCAAAAATCAGTCTCAAAAGGCGTATTCAATATCACGTGCGTCTGGTGCGCATGGAAATCAAAACCAAATACAAGTGCCATAAATGTGCACAAAAGACAAACTAAGTGCAACGGGTATGCACGAAAGCATCTGTCAAGTGCATCTAGAGTGCACGAAAACCTCAATCCAGTGCAACTATCATGCACAAATAAAAATCTCAATCGAGTGCATCCGGTTTGCACAAAATCCCATACCATGCGCTCAATATGCACGAAATCCAAATCAAGTGTGTCAGGTCCGCACAAAACGCCTAGTGCAGTAAAGCGCACGAAAACGAACGTCAAGTGCAATGGTGCACGCAAACATAGATCTAGTGCAACAAATGCACAAAAACATAATCTCAGGTGAAATAGGTGCCCGAAAACTCATCAATATCTCAAATACGCACAAAAACAACCCCGAGCGTGCCAAGGTGTGTAAAATCATAAACATGTGCAACTGCGTACACAAAATCCATATCAATGCACTGCAAGCACATGTAAGTTATACCGAGTGCATAAGTCATGTCGAGTGCATACAACATGCACGAAATCAAATCGACTGCATCCAAAAAACATAGAGTCACAATTATATGCAGCCAAGGCACAAAATCGATATCAAGTGCAATAAATATGCACAAATTATAAACCAATGTAACGGTGTACAAAATATAATCAAGTGCAATAACTGTGCACAAAAATGTAATATCCAGTAGGTGCAGCCATGGTGCATGAAAACAAATATTAAGAAACTCAATTATCAAAATCCAAATCCAAGCGATAAAAATATGATACTCGAATCACAAAACACAATCGCAATAAATGACATTGAGGTACACCTCCTTCAATGTCGATAAAAGCCGATGCACCCAAAACTGGCAGAGTAAGAACATCCGCTTGCCTCTTGCTCACGATCTGGCGTCTTAAGTCTCTGGGTCCTTATTTTCTCTGTGGATCACCAAGCTCACCATCTTTCTGCTCATCGCTCCGGTTGGATATAATGACGGAAACAGTTCCGTTCTGGCACTCCTCTGATCATCGCTCGGCCAAACCACATGACCACTCGCAAAAAATAACTTGAAACATAACACGTATATCCTAGGCAGGGGGAATCCGTAGATCAATAAACCCCCGACTACCCTAGGCAGGGAGAATCCTTAGTACGCCTGACAAGCACGCGCGTATTCCCATCTTAATGGGGTAACAAAAAACACCCTACAACGATATCATAAAGTGGTAAATACCTAAAACACAACACGTAAATCACGAGGGATAAACCAACATAAATATGAACTAATAAAGGTATACAACTACACATGAACCATACGATCAGTTTCAAAGATACGAATCATAGTTTGAAAGTAGGGGCTATCGTGTTTTTGAGAAAAAGACAACATTTGAAAATCTGTAACTTCCCATGAGATTTCCATATAAAAGTGCATACGATTCATCGGTTTTGAAAGTAAGTATGGTTCAGGTGACACTTTTACGTCGGCGATCCAGCCTCATAGTATCCGATATGGCAATATCCTCGAATATCATCCTCAAATCACGAGTGCAGATCATTCATCCAGTATAACTCATCGCGTACAGTAATTCATCATACAGCGGCATCAAATAGAATAAGGATCCTATCGTCATATTCATAAATAAGGGTACGGACCTATGGTCTCGTACGTCATATCTTATCGATCTCATAACACATCGATATCGATCTTATATCATATCACTATAATTCTCATACTTGTTCTCTTTCAATACATATACATCACAATTCATATCCATATATATATATATATATATATATAATATCAATCTCATGTCATCGCTATATTAATCTCACTATATATCTTGGCATATGTCTTTGTGCATCTATACCGCCTCACATCCTCGTATCAATCGTATTCGCTCGTATCATCTTATATCATCACATTGCTATCTCAATTCTCGTCATCTTGCATTAGTCATAATATCTCATACTAACTCTTTTGACCATATCCATAAGTTTCTAACATGGTTTCTCCGACTATATTTTATATATCGGTTTCCATTTTATAATTGCGGGGGTTCTATACGCCATCCACCCGACTTCCCCCGTAGATATAAATCTACTCACCTGCAATACTCCTTGCTTAGCCGAGGTCGATGTGCTTCATCGTCTCGGAGTACACGCGAAGGTACCTATAATCAAAACACATCGAAAAACTATTAAAACCAAGTCCGAAAACCGATACGGCACACGAATTGATTATAGGTTAGAACCTATAGCTTATGCATGCAAAAACAACCAAATAACCCTCGTCGTTGACGTAAAAATGTCCAACGACCAAATCACATCAAGATATTCATAAATCCAAGTTTCAAATATCGGAAAAAATAGCCACAACCAACTCAAAATGCTCCTAGATTTGTGCTCAGGTATATAAGGACAAATCTAACAATACAGGGGCTAGATTATAATGTGTGTGAGCTACAGACCAAACCCTAACACTAGAAGCCAAAACTTGGCTGGCCAAACTGCTGCAGCAACCGTCCCTACCGGCTCTACCTTGGAGTTTTGGTCTCGTTCTTGTGTGGTGTTCTTCTAGTGGTCTAACTAGGTCAATATAGTTGTTTGTTTTACTTATAAATATCCTAGGTTGCTCCAGATTCCATTTTGAGCATAAAAAATCAATGAAAACCGACACGGGCAAATTCTGGGTTTGTGTGTAGGGGTTTCTAGTCTCTGGTCTAGATCCGCAGACATCGCTAAGGTCATGTAACATACACTACACCTCAATTAAACACTCAAAATTCCAAGAGTCCCCTAACCCTCATCTAGGAAAATTCTAATATCTCCAATCTAAACAAGTTTAACTCTAAACTATACTAAGATGCTAGAAAATCTAAAAACTAAACTAAAGACATGGGATTTACCTCGTTTGGCAACTCAAGAATTTTCTTGAGTTGCCCAAAGTCTTCAAAACCTCAACTTGATAGATCCATAAGGTTTGTAGTGAGCTTGTGCACCATTTTTGTGAAAGATGTGTGGTGTTTTGGGGTGGTAGGGGGTGATAGAGGAGGTGGAGAATGGGGAGATGAAGGAGGAAAATGGAGGTGAGGAAAAATGAAGAAGGGTGTGAGCCATGGTGGATTATAATCCCCCCTCTCTCTTTCTCTCTCCAATGCCCATACTCCCATAGCCATGCCTCCATTGAATTTCTTTTCTTTTCTTTTTTTTTTCTTTAAAAACCAAATTCAAAACCATGCACAAATGAAGAACTGAAGTCATGTTTCATAAAAATGTAACAAGTATTTGCTACATGTCATGGTGCATTTAGCCATGGATATTTAAAAATACGGATTTGGTTTAATCGTGATTAGTGGTGCACTAATCAAGTTTAATTTAAACTTGCATATAATTTATTGCATAATTATTTATAAAATGCTAAATTCCAATAAATATCTTTCTAATACATAAACCATATAAATATCCAAATATTTTCCAAATATTGGTATATAATTATACCCTTTCATTAAAAGTAATTTTCATACTTAATAATATTAATGAAATTTATTATTTTAATTATTTAAATTCCGAAAAATAATATTTTATTTTCCTGAAATATTACATTCTTCCCCCCTTAAATAAATTTGGTCCCTGAATTTAAATTTAAACCCCCAAATACTTAAACATTTCCATAATAAGCTCAAATCAATGGGGCTCCGAAATCACCGAATACACAGAAATATAATGACGCACCAACTTTGTCACGCAATCATTAGAGTTATAAATGAAAAGCAAATCTCGAAATCCACTACCGAAATCCAAATATACTTTTGTAAAATTCATAATACATATATAGTACGCATCCTTGTAAAATCCTCTAAAACTGGATAAAACTCATGCAAAATCTTTTCTGAATCGTCGTGTGATGCATAGCTCACGATATAAATGGCGGACGTTCATTTGTAAAGTAATAAATATACATTCTTATACGTTTTGCTCAAATATACGTTCCGCTTTTTTGAAATATCCCAAAAGGTTTTCCTTGGTAAAAGTTCGTGTTGCTAGCGGACACGTAGAAAATAGAGATATTATAGCTCCATTTTGAAAAGCTCTTGGTAAAATTTTATGCGTGCAAAAGTACTTAGGTACCGTCCTCATATCATTCCTGCTCGGCTACTATATAATATAACGCCTATCATGAAAATACAATGCTCAAGAGCAAAAATCAGTCTCAAAAGGCGTATCCAACATCACGTGCGTCTGGTGCGCATGAAAATCAAAGCCAAATACAAGTGCCATAAATGTGCACAAAAGCTAAACTAAGTGCAACGGGTGTGTACGAATGCATCTGTCAAGTGCAACGGGTATGCACGAAAGCATCTGTCAAGTGCATCTAGAGTGCACAAAAACCTCAATCCTGTGCAAGTATCATGCATGAATAAAAATCTCAATCGAGTGCATCCGGTGTGCACAAAATCCCATACCATGCGCCCAATATGCGCGAAATCCAAATCAAGCGCGTCAGGTCCGCACAAAACGCCTAGTGCAGTAAAGCGCACGAAAACGAATGTCAAGTGCAATGGTGTACGAAAACATAGATCTAGTGCAACAAATGCACAAAAACATAATCTCAGGTGCAATAGGTGCTCGAAAACTCATCAATATCTCAAATACGCGCAAAAACAATATCGAGCGTGCCAAGGTGTATAAAATCATAAATGTGTGCAACTGCGTGCATAAAATCCATATCAATACACTGCAAGCACATGCAAGCTATACCGAGTGTATAAGTCATGTCGAGTGCATACAACATGCACGAAATCAAATCGACTGCATCGAAAAAACATAAAGTCACAATTACGTGCAACCAAGGCACAAAATCGATATCAAGTGCAATAGATATGGACAAATCATAAACCAATGTATAAAACATAATCAAGTGCAATAACTGTGCACAAAAATGTAATATCCAGTAGGTGCAGCCATGGTGCACGAAAACAAATATCAAGAAACCCAATCATCGAAATCAAAATCCAAGCGATAAAAGTGTGATACTCGGATCACAAAACACAATCACAATAAATGAAATTGAGGTATACCTCCTTCAATGTCAATAAATGCCGGTGCGCCCAAAGCTGGCAGAGTAAAAACATCCGCTTGCCTCCTGCTCACGGTCTGGCTTCTTCGGTCTCTGGTTCCTTGTTTTCTCTGTGGATCACCAATCCCACCATCTTTCTGCTCGTCGCCCCGGTTGGGTATAATGACGGAAATAGTTCCATTCTGGCACTCCTTTGATCATCGCTCGGCAAAACCACATGACCACTCGCAAACGGCACGTTACTGATGGCGGCATCTGGCCCTATGAATACGCACGATACAACTGATGTGACGCTTTAATAAGAATAACCCTTTATAAAAGAGTATGGTATTAATATGGTATATTAACGTAAATTGTCATGCCCCGCTTCCCAAAATACGTAAATACGGCACGTGACAGAGCCAACCATGCTACATGTGGTTAGAAATCATCCATCCACAGTCACATTACGGCTGTCAATCGGATATCAAAAACAGTAAAATAAAATCTGGCTAACACATGTCTATCTGCCACAATAAATAAAATCAAGAAAATGCATAAAGCGGAAACGAATCAAGATCCAATAAACAATAGTATCATAATCACGTCCCAATATGAGCTTACATCAATAGAAATAAAACTGCATAAATAAATAAACTAAGAGTCTCTAAACTAAATAGCTAGCTCCTCATTACTCGGCTTGATTGTTAAAGCACTCTTGATCTTCCTGTGATAAAGGTAGAGGAACTGGGCTATGCGAAACCCAGACGTCAGTGCGTCATAATATCAAAATAATAGCGATAACCAAGATATGATGTTATGATTAAACATGAATGTAAATAAATAACACAGTTATAAAACAGTGAGCTGTATGTAGCTGATGTGTATCCTAAAGTCGGTGCTTCTAGGTTATCTATTCTACAAGTCTTTGAAATCAATTTAATGGAATCGTCGATGTAACCCAATAGTATTCCGTGTGTGCCCGGGATCACGATCAAGATTCTCGGTCTAAATCTGAGACGTGCCGCTAAGAAGTAAACAGGTAACATGTACAGATGAATGATGTCAGCAGCATCATTCCGGGGCTGGCCGAGCCCGTAAAGACTGATCAGAATAAGTATCGAACTGTTGAGTTACAAGTTAGTTTTCATTATTGATTTCCCCTTACCCCCAAGATTTTGTGTTCAAGTTAGGTATTGATAATATAAATCTAATGCCAACACAGGATAAAACAGGTACAGGTCTTGTCTATGTAGACAATAAGCCATGTCCGTTAGGACAGCAAGTCAGGATTGTCGGTATTAGTAAAAGATCCAAGCAACAAGTCCGGTAATATGTCGCGAACATGCCATGTAATGTATTTTAACCAAAACAGACACTAATGTAAGACTGTAATTAATATCGAAACACGGTAAACGTAACTAATACCAGGATGTATGTGTATCTATCTGTAATAACCGTTTCACGTCCATTACCATGTATATTGCAATCTAGATAGCATACTGAACTAATATAGTATTATGATAACATCGTGATGTTCCGGCATGCAACTAGATAACTATTTGTTAGTTATATGTATGCCCTAGAGGCCATTATTGTATATTATAGTGGATGCTTGGACACACACACACACACACACACACACACACATATATATATAGAGAGAGAGGACTTTCTTACTCGACATGATAGTATGCTATCTGGTTGCATTTTATCTTAACATGTACACTTATATTATTCTGTCTCTCTGATACATGTTGATAAATCCCTTAGGATGTTAACTTGACTACCACGACTATGATGCAGATCATACTAGTGGGGCTTGTGTAGTCCGCAAGCACATCCTTTAACAGTTCCTAGTCGAGAGAGTATCGAGACAGGGAATCCATATTCCAAAGTAGACTAGTGTGTACATTTCTTGACCCTGTATGGGGGCGATGGTTGATCCCACATTCATTGGTGTTTGACATCAAAGATTGTACACAGGTGCTCATTAAATAATGGGTACACCGAATAGGACACACCGAGAACTCCTAGATGATACCATACCTATCGTCAGATAGCAGTTCTCTGGTGACACTGGTACAGGTTAGTCTGTAGACCTGAGATCGTTATAGTGTCTTGTGTGGTTCCCACTGTGCTTTGATTTCCTACCTACCATGGCTCAAAGGAGTCGTGCAAACAGGTGGATTTTGGGTACAATTCCGAGTTACATGGAGGCAATGAGCGATAGGAAGGGTTTCGTCTCTCCCAGTATAAGGAGTTGATATTGCGCTATGCTCGATTGGCTATAACAGCAAGTCCCTGGCCAGGGATGATGAGATTTACTGATAAGTGTTATCAGTAGTTTCTCAAACGGTTATAGGCCACACATCAACATGACTTATCAGGTTACTGGAGTCTAACGATTCCACCCCTAGAGTCGATATGCGACATATCAGACAAATAGACTGGACTGTATGGTAAGTGTTGCTTATAGACTTTGCGAGAGTTTGTACAAGCTTACTTGTTGATCTTCTATTCGCTCAATACCTGGGTAGCCGTTACGTCCAGCTAGTACCGCCGATGGCTTGTGGGTGACTGATGTGATCATTATCTACTGTTGGCGTATTGACGAGTCTTTAGAGTCCCACACAGAGGTTTCCTAGCTAAAGCGAAATGAAGTAGGGCATATATGGTGATATGTGCGGGAGGTTGATTAAATATGAGTATGTGATACCGTATTATAATCTCGCGATATGTGATATTAGTTAGGTTATATGTGATATAACCGGATTGTTGAATCAAGTGTTGATTCAATGATATGTTATATGTATATATATATTTGATACTGGCCGGTTATATATGATATGACCGGATTATTGAATCAAGTGTTGATTTAATGTAGTATTGAATATTTGACGGGTTATTGAATCAAATGTTGATTTAATAATTGTTCATCACAGAGAATTGCATTTTAATACCGCTCATTCATTATCTATTTTGTTTATATCGGTACTATTAACCAGTGTCTGCTCAATAAATATAGATTACAGGATTCGTGATAAATACTGGAAACACACTCAAAATCACGGATATAACATTTGGGAGCCGACACTGCAATCAGAACAGAAAATCAACCGATATTCAAAGAGCTCTTTTTGCAAATAATCATGTGTATACAATTTTGGTCCAACACAACACAAGTGTGCACAAGCTCTTTGGTGACTTGGACCATGGTGGGGGCTGCCTATGGCACAAGTGGGCACAACACTCATGACTTGTGCAAGTGGTGGGCACAAGTGGGGTATGTAATAATTGCATAAAAGATATGATGTGACATAAAGAAACACTTTCCCTCCAATTCTTCTGAGTACAAATCAGGGTTAGTTAGAGAAATCAAACAACACCAAAGATATACTGGAGAGCACTCGAGTTCACCATAACAAAACGTGCCCAAATTGCCACAACTAAACCGACGAGATCCCCAAGATGACCCGCCGCCGCCGTTTCCCTGTCTCCTTTTGTCCCCATTTTTCTTCTGGCACTTTATAGGCATCACATCATCCCTTTTATATTGTTTATTTATTCTATCGTGTTGCCTATAAATACCATAACCGAGTTAGTGAGGGGGCATGTACAATATCCATTCCATAGTTTAGCTTTGTTTTTTATTTAGCTTGAGAGTTATGTGAGCTCAACTTGGTTTCTTCTTCTTCTTCCCTCTTGAAACTTTCTTTTGAGAACTTTATTATGGAGGTTGAACAAGTAACTAATATCTTGTACCTCAACTTATTCGAGTGTTAATATATTTTCTTTTCTTTTCTTTGCTTATTTCTTCTTTTTCTTATTTGCTTTTCTTTTTATATCATGCTTAAGTAATATCTTTTGGTTGTGGAGATGGTGAGAATGTGAGATGAATGGTTTTGCCTTCCTCCTCCTCTTGTGCTTGTTTAAAATGCTTAATTATACTTGTAAGCTTAAAATTGCTAAATGGAAGTGTTGGATATGATATGATGATTTCTATGGTTATTTATAACCTTTATCTCATATTCTATTCCTTCATATTCACCATTTGAAAGGTTAAGCTTAGAATTAATTGTATATTAAACTTACTAGGTAGTTGAGATATGGTATGTTGCTTATGTTTCTTGACACCTTTCATTCAAGCATATATCATATACTCTCACCCACCTACCTAGCAAGAGTAATACATACTTTTACTTCTTATTTGCAAATTGATGTGTATTGATATTGTATGCTTGCTAACCCTTGTGCTTAGTGTTGATACATCATGCATGGACATAAGAATGGTAAGTAAGAACGTAACGGAATCGTTTCGTATTTGCGTCGAATAACGGAAACTTGATAACTTGTGCTTCACAGCCGCCTTGACAAGTCAAGCTTTATGTCGGGATAGCCACAAGGATGGGCAACTCATGGTCAAGGGAGCATCGAAGAAATCGCCGTGATTCAACCATCCAAGCCAAAGCCACGGCCATCTTTCTTCTTAACTTGTTTTCTTGTTTTTGTATTTTCTTTATTATTTTGTGACAAACCAAACCCAATTCTTTGTTCTCGAACCTTAAACGACAAAACCTAATCTCCAATTCCTGCGGATCGATCCGTACTTGACGGCTCGCTACAACACGCCGTGCACTTGTGGTTTATAAATTTTAAAACGAAGCCGAGCTCGCGTGCCCAATCTTTCCAAAATCACTTCTTTTCAAAACCAACAAATTGGCGCGCGGGCAAAGCCCCAACAAGTTTTTGGCACCGTTGCTGTGGAGTTGGTAGTTATTAGGAATTGTTATTTCTGGTTCGTACTAACTCACTAATTAGTAACTCATTTTTTTTTCAAAACTAACAAAACAACACTTTCTAACTCTTTGTTCTCTGTTCTTGTAACCTGCTATCACCTTGCTATTAAACTGAAAAATCAAAGTATACTATTAGAACACTAATATAGCTTGGAGGAGCCACATAAAATTCGAGCACCCAACTCTTAAAATCGACCGGCGACATACACTGAAAATTCGGCGCCGCTGGTTAATTCTTGGTGTTTTAGAATTTTTCTTTTTGTGTTATCTCCAGTGCACTGTTAGTATTCTGTTAGTATTGTTTGATTTTTTTATAATTTTGAGTGTGCAGGAATTGGGGCAGATATATCGCTTTTGGCACTAAAAATCGTATTTTCCGACATTTTCAGATTTCGACGGAATTACGAGGAGCGATCGTGCGGAGCGAGCTTCAAATTCAATTACAAGACGTTAGCGAACTACAGTGCCAAAGATCTGGGTAGTTTGACCCGCGCAAGTGAACATTCAAAGACTCGGATCACTTCAAAGGGGTTTCTTAACCCAAAATCGCATCGGTACGTATTTTCCTAACACTTTTGCTCAAATCTGACGCATTCCAATACTCTATCTTCTGCAGGTTTCTTCGCACAAACTTGCCACCAATTGCACTGAGAACTAACCCGTATTTGTTGCAGCGCTTTAAACTTAAAAAGGAAAAAGAAATGCTTTATTGATTGAATTCTTGAATTCTTTTATTTATTTACGCATTTGCATCTTAATACGGATATTAAGGGAACGAAACCAAACAAGATACGGTAAAGGATTTCATCACTTTTTTCCGTAGCCCACAAATCACAAAACTGCATTCTTGTATACCCATAGTAATTCTTAAAATCAATTAGAACTCTGACTTTAAGGACTTCGCACTCATTAGGAGAAGTTAACTGAGTTTATAATACCTCTTAACGGTATATCGTTTACGGGGTGTCTAGGCAAGTGTTCACGGTGAAACCGCCAAAAGAGAAAGGGTTATTCTAATTAAGGAACTTCGTGAAAGCGTTGGATAACCTCCCCTTATCTCTGCATGTACCTAGCTTCGTGATCCGTATATGTTGAGCCCATTTCTCGACACAGTTTTACTTCGACAATCATTTTCTTGAGCAGGTCTAGTTGACTTAGCATAACATAGACTGCCGGGGTGTGATATTCTTTGTTTTTGTGATATTTGTGAATTCTTGTTAATATGGGTGATACACAATTCGATTCGATTTTTCACGGTCCTTATTTTTTTTATACTCATTCCCAATTCGTTTGTGCAAATTGCCAAGATTCTTCCCACATTCATGAAAACTGTCCTTTCCTAGGATGTGGCCAACCGTCACAGAATTTTGATATCGGTCACCCACCTAACACTCTTGAACCCAGTCCCACTTCAAATCTAGATCAAATGATTGAAAATTTAGAGAAAAAGGTCGACAGGGTAACAGTTTTAGCATCACCTCCGTCATAACCCTCCCTTCCTAAAACAACTGACCCATAATTAGGGAATGATAGGGATATGGATGCTAGGTTGACCTCTTTAGAGAAGGATATTGAAGTGATGACTGCGGTCGAGAATCAAACAGCTGGGATGCTAGCCCTATTCATACAACAGTCTGAGCAATTGTTTCACGCTCAAGCTCAATCTTCGGCTAGAATCGAAGAGCATGTAGCCGTAAGGATTCTAGGTAGTGAACACGGTCAATTGGAACCAAATAATGTCAATGTCTGTCATCTAGGAATTCACCCAAGGGAGATAAACGATTTAACGAATTTTGATGATTTCATAGATGCCGATACGATTGAATTGACTGGGTGTTATCAGGACACATAAGAAAACCCTCCGAGTCAGTCCGACACTAGCCTTCAGGTACCAACTGAACCTCTTGTTACTTGTGATTTAGAGGTTGATTTCACCAATGTACTACTTGAAGAGGAAATTCTTGAACCGACTAATTTTTGCACTCCAATATTAGAGGAGGAAGCTTGTGATTTTGACGGGTATGGTTGGGATAAATTGTTAGAGGAAATCAATGATCAGGAACCCACAATTTTTGTATCACCTGTTGATATTGTTTCGGAAGAAACGTTAGTGTGGAAACCTACTTATTTAGATGACAGGAACCTACCTAGATATGAATGTAATGAAGGAGAACTAGTTTTGGGAGAGTGAGTGAGCCGTAACAATAAGAATAGGATTGTGCAGGATTATAGGGAGGAAGGCAGCCTTGAAAAATATTCTTTCATGTCTAGTTTTGAGGAAATATTTGCTGATGAAATTGATATTCTTGGTGAGTTTGAGTCAGGATCAATTCGGGAACATCCTATGAACCTTTCCTTTTCTGAATTTTTTGCGGATGAACTTCAGTTTTTAAACAAACTTGACTTCGAAACTCAACACGTGCTTCTTGAAAATTCAATTCATTCGGGCAACAATTCTTTGACCTCTTCAAAACTTCATCTTCACCTTAAACGTCTTCCGATCCCTACTCTCACACACTCATGCCCTTTACTAATATCTAACCATACTTTGTACATTCTTTTTTTCTTTGTATTATACCTTTTCTTTTACCAGCCTTGGCCATATATGGACAGAAATTTTGAATGGTTGTTATTAATTTTTGGACTGACACTATCTCTTAGCTTGTATATACTGTAATTAGTCTTAAGTTTTTTTTCTTTTTCTTTGAATAAAATTCTCACCCTGATGTCTAAGTCTAGCTACCGGAGACGGGGGCAACGATGAGGACATCGTAAAACTCAGGTTTGGGGTTGAGCACTGCGTTTGTTTTGCTGCATCATATGTATATTCCGCATTGCATACATATTTAAAAACACGTAAAAATTTGAAATTTTTTACAAAAACATAAAATCTTTTTCGTCATGTTTAGCTAGCGGGGGAACTTAGATTCG
Organism: Agapanthus africanus; assembly: GCA_030015575.1. Taxonomy (NCBI): domain Eukaryota; kingdom Viridiplantae; phylum Streptophyta; class Magnoliopsida; order Asparagales; family Amaryllidaceae; genus Agapanthus; species Agapanthus africanus. The sequence goes on along the minus strand of CM057345.1, from coordinate 42,137,903 downwards.
AAGTCTGACGGTTCGGTTGATAAGATAGAAAAAACTAAATCCTTTTCAGAGATTTGCAACCCGAAAGATAACCCTTCTCTGAGTTTAACTGTAACTGATATACGTCTTTTATAACACTTTACACGTGTGATATATTTTTGAGAATTAGATGAATGTCAGACATGTCTCGAACCTTTTGAAAATTGATAAACATCTTTACGTTCAAACAGGTTTGTTCTGAATTAAGTAATATCATGAGTAGTTCATAAAGTGAAGTGAATATGAAGAATATTATTGAGGTTTTAATGGAAGCTACAAGTCTGAAAAATAACCCATCTGAAACCTTGTTGGAGTGATTACACACCTTATCCACATAATCACGTTTTCGGATTAAAAATGAAAAGCTTGCAATATCTCCGTTTTCACTGCTTTCAGAATATTTTAAACGCAAACAAAATGAGTCTTTTTTTTGTGGCCTTGGTAACTTGGGTAATTAAGTCCTTGGATTGTCTCCATACCTAATGCCCTAAAACCATCTGGTTTGGGATTCATTGACCCAAAACTCGCTAAGTTTCCAATCGACAAATAAAACAAGCTAAGAAAGTGTTCTCCCTGACTTAGTCCTCACGGTTCTTTGTGGGAGAATAATCTTGGCGGAGACGAGTTTTCTATTAAAACAGTTTTTTTCACGGAGATATGAAGGTTTATATTTATAAGAACGTTTGCACGATAACGAAAAGTTGTGTATAAGCAACAACGGGTGAAAGGTATGAGTGAAGAATAGGACATGGTTCTCTATTAAAAATGATATAAATTCTGACTTGAAACCTAACTGGAGAACAAAACTTGAGAAAATCTTAAGTCTTTTCAAACTCGTGTGAACATTTAGAAGTCTATCCTGGTCCGTATTTTTGACATGATGACCCTAATCAAGTTCTTAAAAGCCTGTCGACACTATTCGAACAACAACGAAAAGACGTGTATAACCTTATGTTAAATAAATTGTGAGGAGTGAAAAATAGGGTTAGGCGTTTCTAATTAGGATGATAGAACTTCTAGCTTTGATCCTTAACTTAAGATTAGAATCAATAGTTCTGCACGACACTAACTTGACAGGATTTTGTGGGTGTAATCCGCTGAAAACCCTCAGGAGACAACACACCTCCTACTAGGGACACCTAGAGGTTTAACGGCTTGTTGCACGTGCTCAGTGCAATCGCGTTCCCTGCGAAAATGTGGCTAGGATTTTTTGTTTTTCTCGGGACGAGCAAAAGATAAGTTTGGGGGTATTTGTTCATCACAGAAAATTGCATTGTAGTACCGCTCATTCATTATCTATTTTGTTTATATCGGTACTATTAACCAGTATCTGCTCAGTAAATACAGATTATAGGTATTCGTGATAAAATACTAGAAACACACTCAAAATCATGGATATAACGTTTGAGAGCCGACATTGCAATCAGAACAGAAAATCGACCGATATTCAAAGAGCTCTTTTTGCAAATAATCATGTGTACACAATTTTGGTCCAACACAATACAAGTGTGCACAAGCTCTTTGGTGACTTGGACCATGGTGGGGGCTGCCTATGGCACAAGTGGGCACAACACTCATGACTTGTGCAAGTGGTGGGCACACGTGGGGTATGTAATAATTGCATAAAAGATATGATGTGACATAAAGCAATACTTTCCCTCCAATTCTACTGAGTACAAACCAGGGTTAGTTAGAGAAATCAAACAACACCAGAGATATATTGGAGAGCACTCGAGTTCACCATAACAAAACGTGCCCAAATTGCCACAACTAAACCGGTGAAATCCCCAAGATTATCCAGCGCCGCCGGTCCCCTGTCTCCTTTTGTCCCCATTTTTCTTCTGGCACTTTATAGGCATCACATCATCCCTTTTATATTGTTTATTTATTTTATTGTGTTGCCTATAAATACCATAACTGAGTTAGTGAGGGGGCATGTACAATATTCATTCCATAGTTTAGCTTTGTTTTTGGTTTAGCTTGAGAGTTGTGTGAGCTCAACCTGGTTTCTTCTTCTTCTTCTCTCTTGAAGCTTTCTTTTGAGAACTTCATTATGGAGGTTGAACAAGTAACCAATATCTTGTACCTCAACTTATTCGAGTGTTAATATATTTGCTTTTCTTTGCTTTGTTTATTTCTTCTTTTTGTTATTTGCTTTTCTTTTTATCTCATGCTTGAGTAATATCTTTTGGTTGTAGAGATGATGAGGATGTGAGATGAATAATTTTGCTTTCCTCTTCCTCTTGTGATTGTTTAAAATGCTTAGTTATGATTGTAAGATTAAAATTGCTAAATGGAAGTGTTGGATATGATATGATGATTTCGATGGTTATTTGTAACCTTTATCTCATATCCTATTCCTTCATATTCATCATTTGCAAGGTTAAGCTTATAATTAATTGTGTGTTAAATTTACTAGTAGTTGAGATATGGTATGTTGCTTATGTTTCTTGACACCTTTCATTCAAGTATATACCATATACTCTCACCCGCTCACCTAGCAAGAGTAATGCATACTTTTACTTCTTATTTGCAAAATGATATGTATTGATGTTGTATGCTTGCTAACTCTTGTGCTTAGTGTTGATACATCATGCATGGACATAAGAATGGTAAGTAAGAACGTGACGGAATCGTTTCGTATTTGCGTCGAATAACGGCAATTTGATGACTTGTGCTTCGCAGCCGCCTTAACAAATCATGCTTGACGTCGGGATCGCCATAAGGACGGACAACTCATGATCAAGGGAGCGTCGAAGAAATCGTCGCGATTCAACCATCCGAGCTAAAGCCATGGCCATCTTTCTTCTTAACTTGTTTTCTTGTTTTCGTATTTTCTTTATTATTTTGTGACAAACCAAACCTAATTCTTTATTCTCGAACATTAAGCGACAAAACCTAATCTCCAATTCCCTGCGGATCGACCCGTACTTGCCGGCTCGCTACAACGTGCCGTGCACTTGCGGTTTATAAATTTTAAAACGAGGCCGAGTTCGCATGGGCAATCTTTTCAAAACCCACAAATTGGTGCGCGGGCAAAGCCCAATAATAATGTGATATACATATAAGTGATATTATTCGGTTATATATGATATGACCGGATTATTGAATCAAGTGTTAATTTAATAATTTGATATATATTTTTATATTTGATATATTAATATATATTAACTAATATTGTGCTCACTATAGAATTTCTTCTCTTTTAATACATTGTATATATATATGTGTGTGTGATATATATTAATAAATGTATTTATATATTGTGTCATGGTGGATGATACATAAAATATGGGTGTATGAGACTAACACCAAAGATAAAGATAATTAGGGCAATAATTTATTTAGAGGAAATTCAAAAAAGAGGTGGAAATGAGCATGGCTTAAGATGCTTGTAGAAGAATGTAGAAGCCATGACTCATCCCACTAATTTTTGTTTTACTCTAGATATTTTATAACCAACCATTATCTTTAGCCCATGGTGAACTCTCATTCAACACACTTATGATATTTTCTCACCAAGTTCATCTTCTTCTCTCAAGTGCTCTCTAGGTTTTCTTGAGTGAAAGAAAAAAAAAGAGAAAGAGATTTCTAAAGTGAGCAAAATTCCTGCTTCATCAACCTACTTTTATCTAGCCCATAAGATTAGGTTGTTTGATTCACTAATTCTTGATTAGTGAAGAGATAGCTTGAGTTAGAGTAATTTCAAGGTAGATCATCTTCGGTCTCTGATTGGTAAGGAATTTTGCGTATGCGTTTTTAAAATTAAGAATATACCGCAATCAAGACGGTGTCGCTTGGTAGCTAGCCGGTTGAGTACGGGTCGGTCCACAGGGAAAAACGTGTTCTTTCTTTAAGTTCTTACGAGTTAAGTCCTATTTTTGGTAGGTTTTGAAAAAATCTAAGATTGAAATTAATTTGATTTAAAGTCTTGGTAGGGTTAGGATTAGGTTAGTTTGGAAAAAGAATTCTACTCACTGCTTTCTTTGCCTTAGTTAAGAACATAGGTGTTAGGGTAATAGTCAACAAAGAGGATTAACACGACTAGGAAGAAACGTAGTTTCTTCCTTTTGGTCCTTGTCCGTCCTTTTCTTGGCTCTTAGCCCTAACCTCTATGTAAATCAACCACAACCGGTCTAACTAGGGAATCACCACTATCTCGTAGGATAAGGTGCCATAATGAGCGGTGTTTGGTTAATTTAAATAGAGTCATAATTAATTAATTTATACGAGCGATGAAAGGAATGAGAGATATTTTCATCTCTCAAGCCTTCCCTATCCTAAGCCTAACAAGTGAGGAATTACTCACTCATTAGGAAAGTTACGATGAAATTCATTTTTATAATTTTTTTCTTTTTAATAAACTAACTAACTTGAAGATAAATAAAGACAGATAAAAAATTGCAGAAAAAAAAATTTCAATTAAGAAGAATGCAAGATAAAATGAAAAACACTTACTTTTATTGATGACCTCTTCAACGATTACAAGGAAAGAAAATTTTAATCTAGAAAAATAAAAAGAGGCATGCCTAATCAGGCTTTCGGATTTCCTATTTATAGATAGGAGAAACCCTAGGCTTTACATCTGATCCACATTTGAAATTACAAGGCTACCCTAAGAAAGCCGGGTCAAAGCACCGACACCCACAGACATGTGCACTGCACGGCTGCGGAACCGCGGCAGAATGCCATGTTTGGCCGTGGTTCCGCGGCCATATGGTGAGCTCTTGGACTCAGTTCTTTAGGGATGCTTCAAGTTGCCTTTTCCTTCTGTTTTCTTCACTTGGTTCCTCAGAATCTTTTCTACTTTCTTTCAGATTTCCAACAGTGCAAAATTATTTGGACTTTTACCGTAAGCTTCACGTTGAAGTCTTGAATCTTGTGCTGCCCTTGTGCTTTGTGTAATTGAACTGTTTACTGATCTTCATTTGTTCCTTGAACTGTTAGGCGGCATCATATGGATTCATTTATTATTGGTCGTAGTCTCACATTTGTAACGTCTTTTCATGAATTTCACTGTATTGTTCTGAGAACCTGTAACTATTTAGCAGACATGGATCAAAAGCACCTATTTATTTGCAATATGATTAAGAATGGGTGATATAATAATGCAAAATTCTGATATGAACAAATACCCCCAAACTTATCTTTTGCTCGTCCCGAGCAAAGCCAATTTATTCTCGAAAAAACATAACCTCACTTTCGCAGGGAATCGCGATTGCACTGAGCTCGTGCAACAAGCCGTTAAACCTCTAGGTGTCCCTAGTAGGAGGAGTGTTGTCTCCTGAGGGTTTTCAGCGGATACTACCCACAAAATCCGATCAATTTGGCCTGTCGACTTTCATTCTTCAATTCGGTATTCTAGCAAGAAATTCTATTATCTTCAACTTAGAAATCAACCCGTATTTTTCACACTCACTTATCATTTAACTTAAGATCATATATGTTCTGCAAATTTATTCAGCTTTCAGCATCTTTTGAATTTTCCTTCTAAGGTTCCATCTCAACTTAGGAATTTTTATCATCTCTACTGAAGATATACGTCCTATCTTTCATTCCTATCTCTCATCCAAATCCCAATCATATACCCCTACGTGTGTGTATATATCACCCCTACACTTGGAAATTCAATTGAAGCTATCATACTCTTGTCCATCTTCCAAAATACTTTTAGTTGCTGAATTTTAGATGAAATTACTCACACATCCTTCATACGACCGTTAATACTTCTTGAGGTACTAACGACCGATTACAAAATGTGTTCGCGTATTAAGGCGTAATTCCTCGTCTTGTAATACCTAAGGCTTTAGCAGTGACTCCCAAACCAGTTGGTCTAAGGCACTAGGTGATAAAGCACCCTCGCTATATATTTTTTTATTTAAGCAGCCTTAAGTAATTACAAAACCAGTGTTCATTTTTTTATTCACACTTATACTTTTTATTTTATTTTCCTTCATACTAAGGATTTTAGACAAGAGCATTTCAAGGTATCCTCTACTATCCCAAGTTTCAAGGTGCGTGTATGTGCGAGTTGTAGGGTATATATATTCAGAATTTAGAATTAGGAAATATTTTTCAGACTTACACTTCAATAAAAATTTCATTACTCTTCCCTTATTTTGACTTAGCCCAAGAACTGAACTCAAAATTTTCCTATTTCTAAATAATCTACATGGACATATACTTTCTACGGTTAAACTTTAAGAAAGGTTAATTTTAGGGTTTTTAACTTACTAAGTTTAGAATCTAGTTTTTCCTAGCTAGTCAACCGTCATGTTGAACTTAAATCAAATATGGCCAAAATTGAATTATTTCAATTTTTCTAATTTTTTTTAAATTTTTTTTAATTTTTTTATTTGAGTTTACTTTTATATATATTTTTTTTCATTTTTTATTTTTATATTTTTTTTATAAAGATGCAATGCAGAATTAAACATGCAAAGAAAGAAAAAACAAATATGTACAAAAAATTAAAATATGCAATGCAGTGATAACTATTTACAAACCACCTCCACCCCCAAACTTATCAAAAGCAGTGCCCTCACTGCTCATGGCCTCGCCGTCCCCTTGAACGTGAACGGGAACGTTCCTCTCTCGCCAGCAGGGTCGTCATGCCGTGTTCTATTTCAGTGAAAATTGGAAAAAAAATTATTTTCAATTTTTTTTTTGTTTTTATATAATTACAAATGGTACATACTCCCAAATTTATTTGAAACAGTTTTTCCACTGTTTATACGGTGAAGTTCAGGACTATGGGGGGAAAAAGAACAGTATCAATCTATATAAGACCTTACACAGGCCAAAAGTGAGCATCAACCATTCAAATATTCTATCTCTGTAGTTTGTTGGTTGGTGAAAGAATGCGGAGAGAAAAGAAATGGAGAATACGTGAGACCGTATGGGAAGAAATGTAGAATACGGTCTCGGTATATTAGGAGAAGAATGGCGGAAGAGAGAAAGAAGTGTAGTACGAACTTGAGAGTGTAAATTGAGTGAATAAATTAGCACAAATTGTGATGACCGATGTGTAAAAAGCGATTGTGCTAATCTATCAACCCGTCGAGAAATGGGGTCAAATCCCTCAAGATTCGTGAGGAAACATGGGTACGTTGAACTTGGTAAACCAGGTATTGAAAATGAAAGTGATACGGTTTCTTGCACGATTGGAACGATGGAAAGGATGAAGGGGAGTGATTTAGGAAGGGTAACAGTTAAAGGTTCAAGAGGGTGCATACAGTCAGTGGAAGGACAAGATGAATTGGAGAATCCGACTTATCAAACAAAACTGGTTCATCCTCAATACCATCCTTATAATTCCCCTCAAAAGTTATCTCATCCATGCAATTATCATCAAAATCCAGACGCATATGAAGTTCGGGAAAAACAGTTAATGACTCGGGATGATGAGTTGGAGAGAGAAACTCATCCAAATCTGTGGGTTCATCATCCAAAATATTCCCAGCGTCAATATCCTCGATCAAGTGAAAATTAAATTTTTCAGACACCTCATCAAAAGCATGGATATCAATCAATTCAGGTTCTAGAGTGGAGGTGTAGAGGTCAAAAGGATTGGTGATGGTTTCACTCGAAAGGGACCCTTTACAATCAGGTAAATCAAACACTACAAAGTCACACAACTCATTAAACGTTTTATCTTCAACTGGTGAATCACATGGGACACTCGATAGACATTCAAAACCGGAGTTGTGGGATTCAATTGGGGATGGGTAGGTTTGATTTGGAAGGCTGTACAGCTCACTCTCGCCACTCAAATTCTCAATCTGTCCAACCGCCTTATCATACATTGGAAAATTTGGAGCTAGTTGGAAACTAGCTTCCGGGTCACTAGGTTGTATAAGGGCAGCCATGGACGCATTCAAATCCATCATCTGTTGGCTTGACGCTACCATAAAATCTTCCAACGACTGTGCCAGACTAGATATGGGTTTTGAAGGAGTTTCAGTAAATGATTTAAAGTTGTTTGGATACTGGAAAGTCCCAAATGGCTGTTCAGAAGCAATGTCTAGAGGAGGTGCAAAAGTCGGGTAGGACTGGTAGGAATTGAATGGTTGGACAGAAATAGGATCAACATTTGGATTAGAAGGTGAATGGAATTGTTGATCCAAAAAACTCGCAGTGGTGAAAGGAGTGAAAGATCGGTTACGAGATTGTTCAATATGTTCAGCAATAGACATGGGTTTCGGAGTTACGACAGGTCTCGAAAAAGGAGTATCAACGTAAGAAGGTGGTGAAGGTTGAAATGGTTGATATAATGTGGATTGCGGAGTCCAGCTGGTTGTCCTAGACGCGTCTATTCGATCTTTCAAAGAAATTTTGGGCATGGAGGGGTCGTTCGAAATTCGACCAAACCAAGAAGCGTAGGAAGTAATGTGTGGTTGATGGTACCAAAGTTCGGCAGGAGTTTTGCGAGGTGGGGTACCCATGATGTGATGAGAGAAAGGAGAAGATTTTTTTTTAAAATTTTTTTTAATTTTTTTTTATAGTTTTTAAAAAAAATGTTTGTTTTTGGAGTTTTGAAATTTTTGAAAGTGTTTTTTTAGAAAGAGCTTTTGCAAGAATGTGTACGGACTTATTTCAAACAATCACAGTTTAAAACAAGCACAATCAAACCTAAAGCTATGGTCTTCTAAGTCAACTAAACTACTCCTAACTGTTCCAAAGTGACAAGTTGTGAGATATCTCTCAAATCTCCTCTTCACCGCCAATTGTGGCCACGTAAGCACAAATGAAGAAAGGAGGCTTCTGCTCACGAATCACCGTGAGACGGGCCTTTTAAAGTTACCTTTCTCACTTGTCTAGCCTAGGCACCACAAAGTCAGGTTTAAATAAACGACTGAATGTCCACAACCTTCCTCTGTCCTAATGAGCGTGACAGTCCTTAATTGGCTGAGTCTAGATATTTTTTAATTAACTCGAGGGTGATGCATATGCTTTTTGTGATTTCTAGAGTCTTAGGAAGGGTAATGAAATCCCCACCCAATCTTGATTGGTGTTATAGCCCCTTAAATTCCGTTTTAAATATGCAAAGCAATTAACACACCAAAAATCTAAAACACTTGCAAATTTTTTTTTATTTGGCAGCGCAAAGAATCCTGCACAAAAACAATTTATTGGAGAGGAAGAAAGATTTTGCACAAAGAACCCTGCAGGAAAATTTTTCAGTGAAGACCAGGGTAGGAGAGGGGAAAAAATACTTACCAAAAATTTTGGGGTGCTGATGTCAGCAATTGACCGCGGTACCGCGGTCAAACTCATTCTTATGCCGCATTTCCGTGGCAGTTTGGTTGGTTTGGATCTCCAAAATTTTTCTGTTTGCTGTTATGGTTCTTCTCTGTCTGTTCAGATCCTCTGTTTCTTGATTTGTTCACTGGACTTGCACCAGATCTGAATCAGTGTTTGCTCCAAGCCTGCACACTTGCACAAAAACCTTTCAAAAATAACAAGATGATTTTTTTTTCAATTTTTATAATTTTTTAAAATTTCAATTAACCCGAAATTACAGAAAGAAAATAACTACCGTTTCCCCGGCAACGGCGCCATTTGATTGGTAAGGAATTTTGTGTGTGCGTTTTTAAAATTAAGAATATACCGCAATCAAGACGGTGTCGCTTGGTAGCTAGCCGGTTGAGTACAGGTCGGTCCACAGGGAAAACGTGTTCTTTCTTTAAGTTCTTATGAGTTAAGTCCTATTTTTGGTAGGTTTTGAAAAAATGTAAGATTGAAATTAATTTGATTTAAAGTCTTGCTAGGGTTAGGATTATGTTAGTTTGGAAAAAGAATTCTACTCACTGCTTTTTTTTGTCCTAGTTAAGAACATAAGTGTTAGGATAATAGTCAACAAAGAGGATTAGCACGACTAGGAAGAAACGTAGTTTCTTCCTTTTGGGCATTGTCCGTCCTTTCTTGGCTCTTAGCCCTAACCTCTATGTAAATCAACCACAACCGGTCTAACTAGGAAATCACCGCTATCTCGTAGGATAGGATGCCATAGTGAGCGGTGTGTGGTTAATTTAAATAGAGTCCTAATTAATTAATTTATACGAGCAATGAAAGGAATGAGAGAGATTTCCATCTCTTAAGCCTTCCCTATCCTAACCCTAACAAGTGAGGAATTACTCACTCATTAGGAAAGTTACGATAAAATTCATTTTTATAATTTTTTTCTTTTTAATAAACTAATTAACTTGCAGATAAATAAAGACAGATAAAAAATTGCAGAAAAATAAATTTCAATTAAGAAGAATGCAAGATAAAATGAAAAACACTTACTTTTATTGATGACCTCTTCAACGATTACAAGGAAAGAAAATTTTAATCTAGAAAAATAAAAAAAGGCATGCCTAATTAGGCTTTCGGGTTTCCTATTTATAGATAGAAGAAACCCTAGGCTTTACATCTGATCCACATTTGAAATTACAAGACTACCCTAAGAAATCCGGGTCAAAGCACCGACACCCACCGACACGTGCACTGCACGGCCGCGGAACCGCGGCAGAATGCCATGTTTGGCCGAGGTTCCGTGGCCATATGGTGAGCTCTTGGACTCAGTTCTTTAGGGATACTTCAAGTTGCCTTTTCCTTCTGTTTTCTTCACTTGGTCCTCAGAATCTTTTCTACTTTCTTCCAAATTTCCAACAGTGCAGAATTATGTGGACTTTTACCGTAAGCTTCGCATTGAAGTCTTGAATCTTGTGCTGCCCTTATGCTTTGTGTAATTGAACTATTAACTGATCTTCATTTGTTCCTTGAACTGTTAGGCGGCATCATACGGATTCATTTATTATTGGTCGTAGTCTCACATTTGTAATGTCTTTTCATGAATTTCACTGTATTGTTCTGAGAACCTGTAACCTGCAACTATTTAGCAGACATGGATCAAAAGCACCTATTTATTTGTAATATGATTAAGAATGGGCGATATAATAATGCAAAATTCTGATATGAACAGCCTCGAAGACGACGAAGCAAGCTCGTTCTTTTTACCAAGTGGAGCCTAAGAAGAGTTCTAGGGATTACTACTTGGAGCTAAGGGACTACTACTTGGAGCTTTAGAAGTGAAGGACCGGTCTACAAAGGTTGTATTCTCTATTCACTTAGTGTAAAACTTGTTTACATGCTTACAACCCTAATTCTCTAGTTCGATTCTAGGTTAGTGTGGTTTAAACCTCTAGATTTTTTAAAATTGCATACTTGATATATATGGAAACCTAGTAGAGGTGCTAAGACACGCTTTCATGGTATCAGAGCCAAGCTAGAGCATTAGATTTGGTCTAAATGACGTTAAAGTGTTCGATCGAAATTCGAAACACGGAAAATCACTAGTTTCTGTCCATTTTTTCAAAAGTTGATATTTTACAGATTAAAAATATGCAGAAAATTGTGCAGGGTTTTTTTATGGAGCCCCAAGAAATTCGAGGGCCCAACTCAACCAATTGGCCGCGCAACAACGGCATAACCTTGGGTTTAGCTACGGTTCCGTGGAATGATTGGTGAGTTAGGGACTCATTCTTCTTGTGCTGCTCCATTATGTGATTTGGCACTTTTTGGGTGTTTTTAATTAGACTCAAGTTGTTGAGGTCTCTGTGATATGTGGGTGTTTGAGATATCGATCGAAATGTTTAATATCGTTTAGATATATATGATATGTGATACAATATTTGGAACCCACATTAATTAGTTTTGTGAAAACTAGTTTGTGTTTTGTAAATCTAGCATTTTAGTCTCATTTGATTGGTTGCCACGGAGTTTCGATTCGGATCAAAACTATGTCGCAATCTCGTATTGTACACGAATGGTCGCCGGGAAACACTACTTGATAGATACGCCCCATTACGTCGACCAAGTGATTGTAGGAGAACACCGTAGTCAAAAGCATCCACTCGAGTGCTCGCGGCAGAGGTGTTTCACCTAAATGCACTTCATTAACGACATCGGGGGTGCGGCAATCTACTAAAGTTTTCGACGAGCATTCGATCATTTCATCGGGAATCCTTTTGAATTTCCCGACTTGATATTGAAAAGTGTTTTCAATTCGAGATTTAAATGCAAGGTTTATAGGGTTAGGCATGAAATCCGAGATATGAGATATTCCGGGTTTATGATGTCTAAGGAATATGCGGATTCTAATTATTATAGTTTCCATTTTTTTTCTGCGACCGTAAGTGTAATATATGGGGTATCCCAGATCTCGTTGCTATACGTCAACGATATTCGGGATACGCATATTTACTTACGTTGATGACATGTGATGTTATGTGTTGCTGTGATATATTATATTGGATCGTCGTGATTGAATATCCGGGGGTTTTTGCGTGAGATGAGAGTTTTTCTATTTTCATTCATGTAAAATTGTATGTAATATTCTTTTATTGGGACACTTTCGGGTTGAGGATGATGTCACCATTGATATATATTATTTACTTTTCCGCATTAGGATAGACCCAAGGCGGGGAGCACAAGTGACCGGGTTCTACAGTCCATTGGGAGACTGTCTCGAGGAGTCAAGACCGGGTCTTCTAACTCTAGAATTGGCAGGGTCACTTGCTGCTCTCGTAGGGGTATATCGATGTGGGTTTGTCTATTCATCACGACTGTGGAATCCGTGTTTTTCATTACTAGCTTAATTTAAAACACGGACCTCCTATATTTCATATGTTTGTTTCTGCTGTCTGAGTTCTGTGATGTGATCATATAACTGTGTGAGACGAATGCTATATATATATATGATATATATAATAAACGTTACTTATGTTTTGCACCCACGCTAGTCCTGCTCCCGCTCTACCGTTAGTTAAGTAATCTAACGGTGCATGACGGGGCCCCGTGGCGAATGCGGATGGTATAAGCGTACGTTCTATTTTTTTTCTTCTGTGATGTTTAGGAAACATAAATGGTGGGACTTCATTAATAAGATTATTGAAAAGAAAAGAAACCTAAAAATTTTGTGGACTCAAATTTTTTAAAAAGGTAGCTCTGGTTTTTGCTTTGCATAACGGTATTCCTTGATGAATATCCAGCACCTCATTCGATGAGGAAAGAGCCTAGATCCCTTCACCGGAAGTGACCTCTTTAGCAAAACTATTAAATGCTACAACCAACTCGGTTTGTTTTGAAAACTACTCGATTTTAAAAAACGGAGCTTAAACCACTCCTTTTTCAAATCACTGCATTCTACAACGATATCAAGTTCATTATATTAAAGGTTTTATTCAAAACCAGTCATAGCCCTTCGTCAGTTCAGATAAGTGATATTTAGTATTCGTGCCGCGTTTGTTGACCATACTCAAGGCGTAGTGTGCGGTAGCTGATTAGTGCTTATTTGCCGCATATGATGCGATTGGATTAGGGTAGTCATACGGCCTTGTTGACCACAGTTAAGGGTCATGCGGATGGGTTTAATTCAATCACGAAATGACAGGTAGAACTTGACTAGCGCTTATGATTCGTTGACCATAGTTAAGGTCATAAGTTGTTAGGGGTAAAAACAGATATTGGGAATTTCAAGTGTTGAAATTTGCAATGAGATTGCATACCTTCTATGAGATAGTTGGATCCCGATACCCACTGCGAGTAAGAGTTACTCCTGGGATTGTTTTGCACTTTACAATCAGCCGATCCAGTAGGTGTCTAAGAAATGTGTTAATGGGGTTATTTAATTAGTTCCATGCAAAAGCATGTGGAGACTCCCTCGAAGTACCAATACCTGCCTGGCTGACCGATTGGCGAACTTGTAGGGTATATTTAATCCCGACTAATCTTACCTTTTAGGGTTTGAAGGAAGATTTGATAAAAACAGTGGGAGCCATCCTGATTAGATAAGATAATAACCAATCTAATTTTGCAAAAGCGCACGCTAAAGTGTTTTCTTCTCTCTCTCTCTCCAGGTAGCGACCATGACACGCCTTAATCAAGATAATAATATGGATGTATTGACTGAACCCGCTTATTATACTGAGTTGGGGAATGTTGGTTCCGCTTTTTCTTATGATTGTCAGAATTCTGAGCAAGGAATAGGGGAATATCAGGATTCCCATGCTAACCGAACGAAAAAAGAGCATGATAATGCATCTTTTCGGGTGTGTTCGTTACTGGGGACTGTTTCTCAGTATGCTCTACGTCCTGGATATTGGATACCAGATCAAGGTCCCATGTTTGTAATATGTTATATGGATTAAGAAGAAGTAGAGAACTGGGAAAGGGTGATAAGTCTCTCGTAGTAAGAAATTGTGCAATTGTTGCAGCCAAAACAGTTGGCGAATATCACCCAGTATTACCAAATGGTAATACATTGATTTTGAATGAATGTTATTTCGTACCAAAAATGATGTGCAATATAATATTAATTTCTTTATTAGATAAAGAAGTATATAACTTTGTATGAAAGAAAAATGTTATGAACATTTTCTTAAATCAAGTGTTGATTGGGTTTGGTACATTATATAACGGTATATACATTCTAAATCAAACTACAGTTTTAAATATACAGAACACACACAAGTGGAAAAGTTCAGAAATGAACGAATCTTTCTTGTGGTATTGTAGACTTGGTCATATCAATGCGACAAGACTAGCGAAGTTGCACAAAGATGGATATTTGAATCCGTTGGAATTTACATATTATGAAACTTGCCAGTCATGTTTCAAAGGCAAGATGACCAAAACTCTGTTTACTGGACACGGAGAAAAAGCTACTGAACTCTTGGGACTAATACACAGTGATGTATGCGGTCCTATTTCTACGCATGTCAGGAATGGTTCCTCGTACTTTATTACATTCACCAATGATCTCTCAAGATTCGGACATGTGTTCTTGTTGAAACACAAATCTAAACCTTTCGATAAATTCAAGGAATACAAGTACGAAGTTGAGAACCAGACGGGTAAAAGTATTAAAATCCTTCGATCTAATCGGGGAGGAGAATACACTTGAGCACGGAATTTCGTGACTATTTAAAAGAGAATGGGATTTTCTCTCAGCTTACTCTTCTGTATACACCACAGCACAATGGAGTATCGGAGCGGAAGAATCACACCCTATTAGATATGGTGCGCTCTATGATGAGTATTGCTGAGTTACCTATTTCCTTTTGGGGTTATGCACGTGAGACAGCTGCATACCTATTGAATAGGGTTCCGACCAAATCCGTGCCTACCACTCCATATGAGATATGGAATGGGAAGAGACCATCTCTTAAACGAGTTAAGATATGGGGTTGTCCGTCCAATGTTAAAAAACAGAATCCGGACAAACTCGAGACACGATCAGTTCTTTGCAAGTTTGTGGGATATCCAAAGAATTCATATGGATATATCTTCTACCACACCGATGAACAAAAAGTGTTTGTTTCTTAATATGCCACCTTTTTAGAAAAGGAATTTCTAGTGAAAGAAATTAGTGGTAATGGGGTAGAACTGGAAGAAGTTCCAGCTACACAAACTACAACTGATGATTTGGCAGAACCAGAGGATTCAATAGTCCCCGACGAACCTCAACCACTCCGCAGATCTAGTAGCGTTCCTCATCCACCTAAGAGATACTATGGTTTTCTCATAGACGATGGAAGTGAGGATTGCATCATGGAAAATGATGACCCAACTAGTTTCGAGCAGGCTATCACGAGTGGAGATTCTGTGAAATGGTTGGATGCAATGCGATCTGAGATGGAATCCATGTACACCAAGAAAGTATGGACTTTGGATGTTGCTCCTGAAGGGGTAAAACCCATCGGGAGCAAGTGGATCTTTAAGAAGAAACTTGGTGTAGATGGAAAGGTTGAGACCTTCAAAGCTAGACTTATAGCAAAAGGTTTTCGTCAACGACCAGGTGTCGATTATGATGAAACGTTTTCTCCAGTGGCTATGCTTAAGTCCATCAGGATCCTACTTGCCATTGCTGCATACCATGACTATGAAATCTGGCAGATGGACGTCAATACCGCTTTTATAAATGGTGATATAGAAGAGAGCGTGTACATGACACAACCAGAGGGATTCATAGATAGTGGGAGCAACAGAAATGTGTGCAAGCTTATTAAATCAATCTACGAATTAAAGCAGGCATCGCAGAGCTGGAACATCTGTTTTGATGTGGCAGTCAAAGAGTTTGACTTCATCAAAAATGTAGATGAACCTTGTATATACAAGAAGGTTGTAGAGAGTAAGGTTGTCTTCCTCGCACTGTACGTGGATGACATACTCTTGATAGGAAATGATGTTCCTATGCTACACTCAGTCAAGCTCTTCTCATCACAAAAGTTCTCCATGAAAGATCTAGGTGATACCTCCTACATCCAGGGGATTAAGATCTATAGAGATAGATCTAAGTGGATGTTGGGATTGTCCCAATCCAGGTACATTGACACCATACTAAAGAGGTTTAGTATGGAAGATTCTAAGCATGGTAATTTATCCGCTTGCTCAGGAATCACTCTCTCCAAAGAGATGTCTACCAAGACTGATTTAAAGAGGGCTCGCATGCAAGCGATACCCTATGCTTCTGCAGTTGGGTCAATCATGTACGCGATATTATGTACCAGACCGGATGTAGCTTACGCACTTAGTGCGGTAAGTAGGTATCAATCAGATCCTGGGGAGAAGCACTGGACAGCTGTGAAGAATATTCTTAAGTACTTGAGAAGGACTAAAGAAATGTTCTTGGTGTAAGGTAACGGAGAACTCCAGGTGGAGTCCTTTACCGATTCGAGCTTCCAGAGTGATAAGGACGACAGTAAGTCGGTCTCGGGTTATGTCTTCACCTTTAATGGAGGGGCGGTATGTTGGAAGAGTTCCAAGCAAGATACCGTAGCAGATTCGACGATAGAGGCTGAATACATCGCTGCCAACGATGCTGCCAAAGAGGCTGTCTGGATGAAGAAGTTCATAGCTGAACTTGGTGTGGTTCCATCCATTGAGCATCCAATACCTTTGTATTATGATAACAATGGAGTTGTGGCTTTAGCCAAGGAACCCCGGTCCAATCACCGATCCAGACATATTCTTAGGCGGCATCACCTGATCCGGAAGATAGTTGATTGCCGGGAGATCGAGGTCAGGAGAGTTGACACGAAGGATAACACAGCGGATCCACCCACAAAAGCCCTCCCCCAGACGCAATTTGAGAGACTTTTTGGGATGTTGGGTATGCGATACTACAACAACTGGCCTTAGTGCAAGTGGGAGATTGTTAGTCATATGTATGCCCTAGAGGCCATTATTGTATATTATAGTGGATGCTTATATATATAGAGAGAGAGGACTTTCTTGCTCGACATGATAGTATGCTATCTGGTTGCACTTTATCATAACATGTACTCTTATATTATTATGTCTCTCTGATACATGCTGATAAAGCCCTTAGGATGTAAACTTGACTACCACGACTATGATGTAGATCATACTAGTGGCGCTTGTGTAGTACGCAAGCACGTCCTTTAACAGTTCCTAGTCGAGGGAGTATCGAGTCAGGGAATCAATATTGTCACGCCCCGCTTCCCAGAGTACGCAAGATTGGGCACGTGACATAGCCAACCATGCTACCTGTGGGTAGGAAGTATCCATCCACAGTCACATTACGGCTGTAGAGATATCAAGAACAAGATAAATAAACTATCTAACACATGTCCAAATCCATAATGATAAGAGTCAATGAAAAATAAATGCGGAAGCAAATGATCCAATACAATAATAGAAAGGTACGTCCCATAATGCGGGATCGCACCTGGAAATAAAATGCAATAAATGAACTAACCACTGCAGAACTCACACATCAGCCTGCTGGCTGAAGTACTCCTGCTCGGTCGGCGACAGTGGTAAAGAATCTGGGCCATGCAAAACCCAGACGTCAGCGCGTCATGTCAACCAATAATATAATATAAACATGGTAATAAGCAATGCAGGTATGAACATGAATAAAGCAGTACTAAGAAATAACAGTGCAGGGTAATGTGCAGTGGTAACTAAACTGTCCCATCAGGTTTCTACTCTATAGTCTTTGAAATCAATTGATGAATAGTCGATGTAACTCAATAGTATCCCGTACATACCCGGGACCACGGCCACAATATTCTCGGCTGCAGCCGAGACATGCCGCTAGGCACAAAACAGGAAAGTGTACACTCGGTAGTACCCCGTACATACCCGGGATCACGGCCACGATATTCTCGGCCGAACCGAGACATGCCGCTAGGCACAAAACAGGAATGTGTACACTCGAACAGGTAGTGAACTGTCGAGTTACAAGTCAGGTTCATCTTTGATTTCCCCATACCCCCAAGTTATGTATGTCAGGTCAGGTATTCAATAATCAAGGACTAATGCCAACACAGAATCAGGTAAAAGCAGGTCTGTCTGGATAGACAGCAGGAATGGTCCATGAGGACCCCAAGTCAGGTTTGTTGGCATTAGGCATGAAATCATGTAATAAGTCAGGTCGTAGTACAAAAGGTTGAGTCAGTATGTACAGGGTGTCATGTCCGGTGTATCAGTATACGTGTCAGGTGTAGCAGGGTCGAGTCAATATGTACTGTGATCGAGTGTGTGCTCTCAACAGGTATACAACCGACTAAGTAACAGCAGCAAGAATAAAGTAATTAACAATAACGGTTCACTTAATCACAATGGTACGAGAATATGATGCAGTTGTATTATACTAGCAGGTTCGAGCACCCTTGGGGTGCAATAATCACAGGGTAAAACAATATTAATAACACGAAGCAATGAAGCTATTAAAACTACAGCATAGATAATAGTCACATGGATGATCTAGCAAGTTAAGCAAGGACGTTCTGATTGGTTTAATTAGTTAAATCATGGATTAATAGTATACCACTTAATTTCACGAACTACTATACTGATTTAATGTTAAAGAGAAATGCAACCGTCAATTCTAGTCATACTGTACTATCGATATCACCATCATTGTGTTGTTGTATTATATAATAAGATAATTAAATGTATAGCAGGACTTGATCTTGTATTAGCATGTTAGAGCAAGTATTCGGATACTTGCCTCGACGGTTTCGCAAACCGGAAAGCACGGATATAATGTCGGCGGAAAACACGAGACGGTTGCACGGACCACGGATCGAGTCCTAACAGCGAACAGCGAGACCACACGGACCAGAGCACTTCGCTGGAGAGTCGGGTCCAAACGACGGCACGGCCGGAATCCGGCGAAAGTCAAAGGCGACGAAGTTAGCAAAACACGATATACGTATTAAAGATCAGCGGGGGGATCTAGCACAAATGGAAAGATAAAGGGATGCTTACAGGGAAGAACCAGGGCAACCATGACGGGTTCGACAGCGATGGGGCGCCGGCGAGGCAGCGACGGCGAGCAGCGACGGCTGGAATTTTTTGGGTTCGTTGGAAAGAGGGTGGTGCGGTGAGTAGAGGGGTGCTGGCTCGCTCTGGTGATAAAGGGAAGACGGAGGTGGTCGGAGGTGGCTCAGGCGACGACGGCGAGGATCGACGGCACGTTTTACAGCGACCCGGGGGTTGGTGCTAGGGTCGGGCTCGGGTTCTGTGGTGGTCCGGCGAGGGGAGGAGAAAGAAGACGACAAGGTCGGGACGAGGATGAGGGGAGGAGGATTCTGGTGTCGTCGGCGATGGGAGGCGGCGGCGACGGCGAGATCTGCGGCTGGTGGTGGCGTCGGGGGTTGGGTTGCAGGCGCGGAAAGAGAACGGAGGAAGGAGGTAGGAGCGCGGTTAGGTTGTGGAGGCGAGGACGGCGACGGCGAGGTCGCAGGGAGGTCGACGGCGCAGGCACGAGGAGGCTAGGGTTAGGGTTCAGGGGTTCTCGTGGGGAGGAAGATGAACAGAAGGCTTTAAATAATAGATAGAGGGAGAGAGGTTGGTTACAGAGAGAGAGAGAGAGATCGTTAAAGATAGAGAGAGAGAAAGATTATAGGAGAGAGATAGAGAGAGGGTTAGAGATAGAGAGAGAATGAGAAATTAGAGAGAGATAGAGGGAGGCGGAGAGAGAGAGAGAGGATAGGGGGCCCACGAGGGATTTAAATCCCTCGTGATTGGCTGGAATTTTTAAAAAGGGAAAAGTTAAAAGATTTTAAACGTTAAAAATAGTAACAGAAATATTATCGTATATATATATTTTAGTTTCATAATATTAAATTAAATGGGCATTTTCGGCGCTAAATGAAACATTTCCAAATCGAGCCCGGGTTGCGCCCAAATGTTCCAAATTCAAATTATAGGATTTTAGGCGAGTTCCAAATTTTAAAATGAGATGTCTTATGATTAAAATTCATGCCCCCAAGTCGGACACTCGCACGCGCGCGTAGACGTCCAAACTTGCCCGTTTCGCCGAACGGAACGAAATCTCGACGTGCGGACGCTACCACGCGACTAGTGGCGACGAGTAGGCCAACACGGATATTTTTAATTTCACTTTAGGTGTTAAAATTTGTTATGTGCCAAAATGACTTAACCGGTTAAAATTTAGCAATAAACACCAAACAATCAGGATAATTGGAATGAGCAATGTATAACACTCAACTAGCAGTAGAAATAGTATTATTGGGCTCGGGTGTTACAAATATTCCAGAGTAGACTAGTGTGTACGTTTTTTGACCCTGTATGGGGGCGAAGGTTGATCCCACATCCATTGGTGTTTGACATCAAAGATTGTATACAGGTGATCATTAAAGAATGGGTACGCCGAACATGACACGCCGAGAAATCCTAGATGGTACTATACCTATCGTCAGATAGCAGTTCTCTGGTGACACCGGTACAGATTAGTCTATAGACCTGAGATCGTCATAGTGTCTAGTGTGGTTCCCACTGTGCTTTGATTTCCTCCCTACCACGGCTCAAAGGAATCGTGCAAACAGGTGTATTTTGGTACAATACCGAGTCACATGGAGGCAATGAGCGATAGGAGGGGTTTCGTCTCTCCCGGTATAGGGAGTTGATGTTGCGCAATGCTCGATTGACTATAACAGCAAGTCCCTAGCCAGGGGTAATGAGATTAACTATAAGTGTTATCAGTCATTTCTCGAACAGTTATAGGCCACACATCGGCATGACTTATCAAGTTACTGGGGTCTGACGATTCCACCCCTAGACTCGATATACGACATATCAGACGATGAGAACAGACTGTACGGTAAGTGTTGCTTATATGTTTTGCGGGAGTTTGGACAAGCTTGGTTGTTGATCTTCTATTCCCTCAATACCTGTGTAGTCGTTACTTCCAGCTAATGCCGCTGACGGCTTGTGGGTGACTGATATGATCATTACCTACTGCTGGCGTATTGATGAGTCTTTAGAGTCCCACACAGAGATTTTCTAGCTAAAGAGAAACGAAGTAGGACACATATGGTGATATGTGCGGGAGCTTGATTAAATACGAGTATGTGATACCGTATTCTAATCTCGCGATATGTGATATCAGTTAGGTTATATGTGATATAATCGGATTGTTGAATCAAGTGTTGATTCAATGATATGCTATATATATATATATTTGATACTGGCAGGTTATATATGATATGACCGGATTATTGAATCAAGTGTTGTTTAATGTAGTATTGAATATTTGTCGGGTTATTGAATCAAATGTTGATTTGATAATGTGATATACATAAGTGATATTAGTCGGTTATATATGATAGAACCAAATAATTAAATTAAGTGTTGATTTAATAATTTAATATATTTTTTCATATTTGATATATTAATATATATTAACTAAAATTGTGCTCACTAAAGAATTTCTTCTCTTTTAATACATTTAATATATATGTGATATATATTAATAAATGTATTTATATATTGTGTCATGGTAGATGATACATAGAACATGGGTGTATGAGACTCACACCAAAGATAAAGATAATTAGGGTAATAATTTATTTAGAGGAAATTCAAAAATGAGGCGGAAATGAGCATGGGTTAAGATGCTTGTAGAAGTCATGACTCATCCTACTAATTTTTATTTCACTCTAGATAATTTATAACCCAACCATTATTTTTAGCCCATGGTGAACTCTCATTCAACACACTTATGATATTTTCTCACCCAAGTTCATCTTCTTCTCTCAAGAGCTCTCTAGGTTTTCTTGAGTGAAAGAAAGAAAATGAGAAAGAGATTTCTAAAGTGAGCAAAATTCCTACTTCATCAACCTACTCTCATCTAGCCCATAAGATTAGGTTGTTTGCTTCACTAATTCTTGATTGGTGAAGAGGTAGCTTGGGTTAGAGTAACTTCAAGGTGGATCATCTTCGGCCTCGAAGACGACGAAGAAAGCTCGTTCCTTTCACCAAGTGGAGCCTAAGAAGAGTTCTAAGGATCACTACTTGGTGCTAAGGAACTAATAATTGGAGCTTTAGAAGTGAAGGACCGGTCTACAAAGGTTGTATTCTCTATTCACTTAGTGTAAAACTTGTTTACATGCTTACAAACCCTAATTCTCTAGTTCGATTCTAGGTTAGTGTAGCTTAGACCTCTAGATTTTTTAAAATTGCATACTTGATGCATGTGGAAACCTAGTAGATGTGCTAAGACACACGTTCACTAGTATCGCTACGGATACCGATGGATGCTATAAAATTGTAACTTGGTACTCTCTGTTGAATAGTAAAACATATGCACTATCATTTATTAAATAAATATTGATATAGTAAAATAGTATGTTGCAAGTTTAGAACTTGCCTGACCGGATCTTACGTCGAGATACAGATATCACGTTTCGACGTCGAAATAAAGTCACGATGCAAACATACGTGCGCAGGACTGGACCTGGCTGAGCAGCTGCATGACGTGGTGACAGGGATAGACGACGAAGGCCGTTGGGTTGTCTGGATCATCGGCGACGTGTGCAACTCCGGCGAGACGATTGGAAAAAGAGAAAAGAAAAGAAAGAAGAAGAGGTTGTTGGGTTTCTGGAGTTCTTAGGATTAGGAGAGGACATAGGAGATATGGTGGCGACAAGGTGACAGCAACGAGGGGTTGCCAACGTTAGGGGATGGGTTCTTTGTGTGATCGGGATTGGCAGAGGAGAGAAGCGGTGTGGTGGTGCTTCTCTGTGTTGATGGGAGTCGAAAGGAGGTGATGGGGGTGATAGGGTGGTGGTCGGGTTTCGGCAACGAGAGGAAGTCGTCGGTGGCAAGGTGGGTGTGGGTTCTGGCGATCGGGGATGGAGCAAGGGTCGGTGGTGGTGTATGGTGTTCTGGATTGCTAGGGAGACGAGTGGGCGATGGAGGTGGTCGGTGGTGACGAGTTCGCGGCGCCGATGGGTTGCCGATGATGGGGGATTGGGTTCTTAGCGTCGTTGTTGTGGTTGGGAGCTTGTGTGTCATCGGGGAGAGGAGGAGGAGGAGATGAGGTGATGGAGGTGAGGAAGAGGAGGCAAGGACGAGAGGGCAACGACGGTGAGAGGGCGGCGACGAGAGCGGCAGCTAGGCGTGGGTTAAGGCTTGCGTTCGTGGCGGGAAAGAAAGAAGAAGAATGAAGGAGAGAGAAAGGGTGGGGTTTTTATATAATGACTTTTTATATTATAATATTAAATATATATATATATATATATATATATATATATATATATATATATATATATATATATATATATATAGTGTGAGAGAGAGAAAGTGGTGAATAATAGAGAGAGAGACGAGTGAGATATTATATTTTAATATATATATATATATATTGTGGGATTTTACAGATAATACCGTATCTCTCCAAATATTACCCGTATCCCATCAAAAATCTAGTTTTTCAATATGGAGAATATACGTAAAAATTTAAACCATAATATAATATCAAATAATATGTCTGTTTAACAATTAGGACATGAAGATGATATATGGGCGCTGTTCAGTCGAAAATATTGCAATTTTTAACATAACAGTTTCCTCACTTTTCTAATCATCTAATGATGTTTGTAATAAATATAACACGTATTACATGTTCGTCTGGAAAATATCAAATACCACGTGTTATACATTATAATCAACATTTTGGAAGGAAATTGTGTGTTTATTATTTCAAGCATGATATTGTATATCTCAACAATCTTCAGTGAGATTTTTGTGCAGAAAATTATTTCAGGACAGATATCGGAATCTAAAATTTGACGACAACATGCAGCAAGTCAAAGAGTTAAAATTTGGCAGAAATTCAGATGAGATAAAAAGATTCCAGATATCACATATAACCCCAAAGAACAACACCAGAAGGCAAAAGAATTTTAAAGCAACAAGCTCACTAAACGACCGCGGATCCGCGGCCGAGTCAGGCCGATCCTTCGTGGATCCGCGGCCGAGTTAGGGCTCCGGTGACTTCAATTCTCCAGAAAGCTTCATTGTAATGTTCTAGCTTGCTGAAGACGCTTCATTGTAACAAACTTATTCTGGAAACTTCCCTCCAACAGCCTAGCTTCTTGAGAAAGCTTGATAACTACCTTATTCTAGAAGTTTCCCTACAACTACCTAGCTTCTTGGGGAAGATTAACCTAGATTCTAGTGGAAGATTGGTGAAGAGCTATAAAAAGGGACATAAGCCTAAATTGATAAGGTTGTTGATGGTAGTCGATTTATAGCACACAAACCAAAACCAAATCCAATTCAATTCCTAATCAAGATCCAAATCAAGAATCGTTGAGAACAATATCGAGCGACGACATTCAAGATCCTTTACGTGAAGCCGATCGTCATCTACGAGCACGAGATTCTCGACAGGTCCAAGTCTCACGGAGATCGAGCAAAACGAAATTCGACGGAATAGTTACCTCTTCAAGGGAGCGATCGAGAGCAATTCTTGTAACCTCGGATTGAAGGATAGTGTAATTAGAAGTTGATTAATAAAGGTGATCGATTGTTAATTCTCGCTTTCATTAAATTTTCGCATTATGAAATTTCTAATTCTTGATTCTTCTATTTTCATGATGCGTGAGGGAAATCTCCGCTTGTTAAGGATTCGAAGGAATTCGGTAGATCAAATGGTGATGAAATCCTAAACACATCTTAAGTCTTATGAGAATTATGAACTTTAGGAAAAAGAATCGGCAATGACCAAATTCGGAACGAGATCACCGTTCTTGATAATTTCGTTGCAGTTTGGGATTAAATGATTGATGATTCTCTTTGCTAAAGGCTAGATTTGAATGATGATCAATGAAAAGACAAGGGATAGTGAAGGAGAAATCCTAGTTTCTTCAATAGATCCCTAATCTTCATTCATCGCCATCGTTCTATCTATAATTCATCAATAGATAAGATGAGTCATTTTTAGTATTCATCATTGCTACTAATTCCTATCGAATCCTACAAGCTATTCTTCATTTTCTTGATAACTAAAATTGATTTTGGACACTTTCTTGATTACTAAATCTTAAACTCTTTCTTGATTTTTCTTAAAAATATTTCATCTAATAAATCTTGATTCATCTTCTTGAATTTTCTTTACTATTTTCTTTCGACTCAACTAAAGCAAGAACGAATAAATACACGAATCTCAGTGGACGACCCGTACTCATTAACAAACTATATCGATACCGTTATTGATTGCGGCTATAAATTCTTTGATTGTGATAAAACACTTTTTTCATTCAATCAAATCGATCAATCAAATGGAGCCGTTGCCGGGGATCCATGCGTAATTTGTTCGTTCTTGCTATTTGAGTTGAAATATTTTTATTCTATCAAAATTTAATTCAAGAATCGCATCGTGTGCTTAACGATTAGTGTGTGAATTTTTGCGAGGGAATCTGGAATCATTGGAGCAGAGAGATTGAGATTCTGAAGCATTCAAGAAGGCCAGAGCACCAAAAGGAGCACCAGTAAAAAATTTTGGTCAATGATCTTGCAATTTGACCGCAGAACCGCGGCCTTAAGCTTGTATTGGCCGCGGAACCGCGGCGGTATTGAGTCTTTGAGACTCCAAAATTTTCAGGTATATTTCTTAGCCTCTTCTCTCTCTTCTGCTAAGTCCAATAACAACTTTTATGCAGGATTCTTTGCAAAAATTCGCCGCTTAAAAAAAATTTCTTGTTGCGTTTCTTGAAATTGGTTGTTTGTGCATATTTTAATACGGAAAATTAAGGGGCAAAGACCAAATTCAGATTAGGTGGGGATTTCATTACCCTTCCTAAGCTCCACAAATCATAAAATGATCATCCGCATCATCCTTCATTAATTAAAAAATATTTAGACCGAGACTCTAAGGACCGTCGCGCTCAATTAGGACATAAGAAGGTCGTGGGTAATCTATTGCTTATCCGCATTTATTTTGTGGTGTCTAGACATGTGTGTCTAAGGCAAGTGGTTACTTAATTAGGCTCGCTACTTACGTAGCGGATACTTCCCACTTATCTGGCCACATGAGAGATAAAGAGGTAGTAGAGGATTTATCCTGCGATTTGTCCTTTGGAAGTCTAGGAGCGGTCTAGTGCTTGACCTAGGTAACCATAGTTCTAGGGTTGTTTGTGCATTTTTGTGATTTTGTGAGTCAACCCCCATGTCCACTTTTAAAGCAAAACAATCCAATTTTTTTTCTTTTTACCCTTCTCTCCTCTTCCCTTCTTATAATGGGTAACCCAAACAGACGAACTCTTGTCGAGCTTTGCTATCCACAACCAGATATTTCTTGTCTTCGTAATCGCTTCGGTATACCATTCGACTCTCTCATGTCTTTAAGAGATCAGATAGAACAAGCGGATAGAAACAGTTGGCCACCTCAGTCCAGGTCTTATCAACCATATCCTAATTCTACATTTGTTTCAGTTGATACTCCGAGTGAGGATACCCCTAGACGCATGTCGATTGCTGAGCATATAGCAAGGGCTAACAGCCAAGGTTTCAATCCGGACCAATATCAACCATCACCACCACTTTCTAAAGAAGAATTTCATAATCGGTTTGTGGCTTATATGATGTCTATTGAAAATAGCCAACCAACCAACCAATATCAATATTCTTCTTATCATAATGTTGATCCTACTCCTGCCCAATTTTCGCAACCATTCTATTCCTATCAATCTTATCCGACTTTTACACCTTCTCTAGACAGTCCTTCTAATCGATCATTTGGGAGTTTTAATTATCCACAAAAATTTCAATTTTATACCGAAATCCCTTATCAACCCAAATCTAGTCTTGAGCGGACATTAGAAAAATATATGGAAATGTCGCACCAAATTAGAAAGGAAACAACAGAGTGGATGCAAGCAAATAATTTCAAACCGGCCCAAAAATTTTCAGTATATAATACCGCCATAGGACAAAGTGAGAATTTGGGTAGTGAAACAGAACTGTACACCCTTCCTAATCAAACCTTCCCATTCCAAACTGAAATCCACAACTCCAGTTTCATAGATTCATCGAGTACACCAAATGATTCACCAGTTGAAGATAGAATGTCTGATAAGTTGTGTGACTTTGTAGTGTTTGATTTACTTGATTGTGAAGGGTCCATTTTAAGTGAAGCCATACCCAACCCTTGTGATCTCTACACCTCCACTCTTGAACCAAAATTGATTGAAAACCATACTTTTAATAAGGTGTTTGAGAATTCTAACCTTCACTTGAATGATGAAATTGACGTTGGGGATATTTTGAATGATGAACTCGAAATTTTGGATGAGTTTGTCCTACCAATTCATCAGGTCCTTTCACTTCCTTGTGGTCATCATCTCGAGCCTTTAATTATTCTTCCCGAACCCCAAATGCGTCTTGAAGTTGATGATAATTGTATAACTGAACTGCAGACCGAAATTCAGCCTTCATCTCCCACATCTGGTTTAGCGTTACTCGATACACCAATTTGTTTACCCATTTCACCTTCTACTTTTTCAGATTTTTCTTCTATTCTTCCTATAATTTCAGTGAGTGTTGATGAATCACAATCCGATAATTCCAGAAAGCCAACTTGATTTAGATACTTTTGATAATGAGGTAGATGAGTTTTTCAAGTCTCCTACCTCCATAATTATTGACAAATCAAGTCTGATAAATTCTGGCACAAAACCTATTGACAGCAAAATGTTCAATCACACCATCGATGAAAGTTTTGAAGAACTTTTTGCTGACGAACTTGCATTCCTAAACAACACAGATTTTGTGATTAATCAACCTCCACCTATAGAAGTTGAACCACCACTCTTTCTTCTTATAAAATATGAGAATGCCAATATTCCACTCATTTCTGATCATTCACAATCTCGTTTTTATTTATCATCACCTCTTATCTCTTCACATTCACGTTCACGCAAACCCTTTCCATATCACCACTTATCTCTTCCCCACTACTTCTTGGCTCTATATAACATGTTCTTCCACCAACCTATACGTTACATCAATAAAATCTTTGAATGGTTGGTATTAAATTTTGGTCTTTGTAAAGTCTTATATTGACCAAATAACTTTACCCTCTCTTAAAATGCTTAATATTGTTTAACTCAAGTTTTGGAGGGGTATATTTTTGGCTCTTGAAAATAAAAGTTGTCCTCAAAAATTGTGAGCCAAAAATAAGTTTGGGGAGGGGGGATTTCACTTTCATACACTTGTCCCTGTTAATAAATTTCCTCCCAAGCCTACAGGTTTTTGAGATTTAAAAGATGACAACAGTGAGGACACTGCTGTAAACAAGTTTGGGGGGGTTTGTGCTTATTGATGCATTACTCTGCATCATACATTGCATAAGCACAAATTTTTTTCTTTTATAATAAAAGATTAGAAAGTGAAAAATTATATCAAAAAGATTGGAAGAATTTAAGAAAACCAAGAAAATTAGATGTTTTCTTAAACGAAACTAGTAATAAGTAGTTATGAGCCGCTGTCCCAAGGGTTAGTAAGATGAAAAAAGTCATTAATCTGAGGATAAAAATAAGTCTGAAAAATAGTTCCTATTATGGAATCCAAACATTTGAACGTTGATATCCTACTATATGCACTTACACACGTCTTGAAACTCGGTATAGTAGAGGATACCTTGAAATGCTCTTGTCTAAAAGCCAAAGTATGAAGAAAATAAATTTAAAATGAAGCATAAAAGTATAAAATGGTGAAGAAAAATGAACACTGGTTTTGTAATCACCAAAGCAGCATAAAAAAATATAGCGAGGGTACTTCATCACCTAGTGCCTTAGACCAACTGGTTTGGGAGTCACTGCTAAGCCTTAGGTGCTGCAAGACGAGGAAATTGCTAATTACGCCTAATATGTGAACACATTTAGTAATCGGTTGGTTAGTACCTCAAGAAGTATTAACGGTCGTATGATGAATATGTGAGCAATTCCATCTAAAATATTCACCGACTAATAAGTACTGAGGTAGATGGACAAGAGTATGATAGCTTGAATTGAATTCTCCGAGTGTAAAGATGTCTTTTACACACACGTAGGGGTATATGATCGTTCTTTGGAAGAAAGGTAGGGATGAAGAATAAAGGCGATGTTTTATTGAGTGATGATGTGATTTCTAACATCTTTTCATGACTATTAAGATAGGGCTCATGACAACCGAAAAGCTAGTGTAGTTGGAAACTCTTACTTTCAAGTTTTTTCTTCTATAATTCTTATCTTTATATGTAACTTTCACAGTTTTCCTTTTATTATAGGATTTTGTGGGTGCAATCCGCTGAAAACCCTCAGCAGACAACACTCCTCCTACTAGGGACACCTAGATGTTTAAAGGCTTATTGCACATGCTCAGTGCAATCGTATTGCCTACGAAAGTGTGCTAGTTAGTTTTTCTTTTTCTTTATATTTTCTCCTTCTCTTGAATAAAGAAGTTTGCTCGAGACGATCAAAATCAAGTTTTGGGGAATTTTTTCATTCGAAAATATTGCAATCTTTAACATAACAATTTCCTCGGGTTTCTAATCATCTAATGATGTTTGTAATAAATATAACACGTATTACATGTTCGTCTGGAAAATATCAAATACCACGTGTTATACATTATAATCAACATTTTGGAAGAAAATTGTGTGTTTATTATTTCAAGCATGATATTTTATATCTCAACAATTTTCGGTGAGATTTTTGTGCAGAAAATTATTTCAGGACAGATATCGGAATCAAAAATTTGCCGACAAAATGCAGCAAGTCAAAGAGTTAAAATCTGGCAGAGATTCAGATGAGATAAAACGATTCCAGATATCACATATAACCCCAAAGAACAACACCAGAAGACAGAAGAATTTTGAAGCAACAAGCTCACTAAACGGCGCAGATCCGCGGTCGAGTCAGGCCGATCCGCCGCGGATCCGCGGCCGAGTTAGGGCTCCGGTGACTTCAATTCTCCAGAAAGCTTCATTGTAATTTTCTAGCTTGTTGAAGACGCTTCATTGTAACAAACTTGTTATGGAAACTTCCCTCCAACAGTCTAGCTTCTTGAGGAAGCTTGATAACTACATTATTTTAGAAGTTTCCCTATAACTACCTAACTTCTTAGGGAAGATTAACCTAGCTTCTAGTAGAAAATTGGTGAAGAGCTATAAAAAGGGACCTAAGCCTACATTGATGAGGTTGTTGATGGTAGTCGATTTCTAGCACACAAACCAAAACCAAATCCAATTCAATTCCTAATCAAGATCCAAATCAAGAATCGTTGAGAACAACATCGAGCGACGACATTCAAGATCCTTTACACGAAGCTGATCGTCATCTACGAGCACGAGATCTTCGACGGGTGAGATCGAGTAAAGCGAAATTCGACGGAATAGTAACCTCTTCAAGGGAGCGGACGAGAGCAATTCTTGTAACCTCGGATTGAAGGATGGTGTAATTAGAAGTTGATTAATAAAGGTGATCAATTGTTAATTCTCGCTTTCATTAAATTTTCGCATTATGAAATTTCTAATTCTTGATTCTTCTATTTTCATGATGCGTGAGTGAAATTTCCGCTTGTTAAGAATTCGAAGGAATTCGGTAGATCAAATGGTGATGAAATCTAAACTCATCTTAAATCTTATGAGAATTATGAACTTTAGGAAAAAAAATCGTCAATGACCAAATTCGGAACGAGATCACCGTTCTTGATAATTTCGTTGCAATTTGGGATTAAATGATTGATGATTCTCTTTGCTAAAGGCTAGATTTGAATGATGATCAATGAAAAGACAAGAGATAGTGAAGGAGAAACCCTAGTTTATTCAATAGATCCCTAATCTTCATTCATCGCCATCGTTCTAGCTATAATTCATCAATAGATAAGATGAGTCATTTTTAGTATTCATCATTGCTACTAATTCCTATCGAATCCTACAAGCTATTCTTCATTTTCTTGATAACTAAAATTGATTTTGGACACTTTCTTGATTACTAAATCTTAAACTCTTTCTTGATTTTTCTTGAAAATATTTCATCTAATAAATCTTGATTCATCTTCTTGAATTTTCTTTACTATTTTCTTTCGACTCAACTAAAACAAGAACGAATAAATACACGAATCTCAGTGGACGGCCCATACTCATTAACGAACTACATCGACACCGTTATTGTTTGCGGCTATAAATTCTTTGATTGTGATAAAACACTTTTTTCTTTCAATCAAATCGATCAATCAGGCGCAAACATATGATATGAGGTACTATGACATGCAAGGCTAGATAAGGAAATATATTATTTGATTTTATTTTGTATTTTAAAAATATATGTGGATTCTAAAATATATTATACATGTTTATAAAAATCTAGATTTGCTTGGATCCTCTGTACTAGCAAATATTTGATGTAATTTTAAACCATGCTGGGTTTCAAACATGCGGGTCGGGTCTTATAATAACCAAAGCTGCTAATTGCACTATCCACAACCCAAAAGCAACAATAACAAAGAATTTTGCCGCAAGATTTGAAATACCCAAAATAAATATTATAAATGCACTAGGGTGTTACATTATACCCAATTACAAAAGAATTTCGTCCTCGAAATTCCCGGAACAAGAAAAGACAAGAAAACACGGATCTAAGAAAAGAGCCGTGGAAACGTCTGTCGAATCTCATCTTCACTTTTCCAAGTAGATTCTCCGTGTGAACGATTCCCCTATGAAACGAGTACTAGTGGGATAACTTTATTCTTGAGGACTTTTTCTCGTCGATCCACAATCGCCATTGGTCGCTCTTCATATGTTAAATCCTCCCTTACTGTCAGTTCCGAGTGATCTAGGACGTGCGTCTCATCTCGAACATACTTGCGGAGTTGAGATACATGAAATACGTCGTGAACACCCGTCAAGAATGGTGGTAAACCGAATCGATAAGCTACCTCTCCAACGCGCTCGATAATACCGAAAGGCCCCACGAATCGAGGACTAAGCTTAGCTTGTCTACCAAATCGGATCACTCCTTTGGTTGGTGATATCTTCAAGAATACAAGATCACCAACTGCGAACTCCAGAGGTCCTCGTCCAGTATCAGCCCAACTTTTCTGCCGATCTTGTGCCACCTTCATATGATTTCGGATCACGTTAACTTTCTCCACCGTTTGCACAATAAGATATGGTCCCAATAATCTTCTTTCTCCAAAATCGTCCCAACAGATAGGCGAGTGACACTTACGACCATATAATGTTTCGAATGGAGCTATCTACATAGTCGCCTGAAAATTGTTATTGTATGAAAACTCCACCAAGTGCAAATGATCCTCCTATGAACCCTTGAAGTCTAACATGCACACTCTCAACATATCTTCAAGAGTTTGGATCGTTCTTTCAGACTGACCATCTGTCTGAGGATGATAGGCTGTGCTAAATTTCGAACGAGTCCCCAAATTTTCCTGTAGACTCCTCCAAAAGTGTGATAGAAATCGAGTATCACGATCCAAAACGATGCTCACGGGTACACCATGCAATCTCACAATCTCCTGCTTGTACTGCTCTGCCAAAGCCTCCGTCGACTGACCAACTCGAAATGGTATGAAATGAGCTGCCTTGGTCAATCGATCGACATCACCCAAACTGCATTATTGCCCTTTGGACTCTGTGGTAAAGCTGTCACGAAATCCATGGTTATATGTTCCCACATCTATTGAGGAATCGGAAGTGGTTGTAACAAACCAGCTACCATTTGATGTTCAGCCTTGACTTGCTGCACACCAAGCACTTCGATACGTAGCGAGCAATCTCCCTTTTCATGCCTTTCCACTAGAAATGTTGTCGCAGATCTCTATACATCTTCATGC
The DNA here is from genome assembly GCA_030015575.1 of Agapanthus africanus. Taxonomy (NCBI): domain Eukaryota; kingdom Viridiplantae; phylum Streptophyta; class Magnoliopsida; order Asparagales; family Amaryllidaceae; genus Agapanthus; species Agapanthus africanus. The sequence continues at coordinate 42,104,723 of CM057345.1, read as the reverse complement.
CTGCCGGATGTACGGAATACGCGGAACTATGAACCTCTTTCATGACTTCTTCATGAACATCTCTTTTGGGCATACATAAACGACCACCATATTCTAACGAACCATCTTCATGAATTAACAAATCCGTTCAAAGTCCCGTTTCTACTTGTTCTCGAAACTTCTGAAATCTTGGATCATGCGACTGTGCTGCTTTAATGTTATCAATCAAGTATGACTGTACATGCAACTACATCAACTGTCCTGAACAATTCGGTAGTACAATATCCAATTCGAATTTCTGAAGATCAGCTATAATCTTCTTTTATGCAGTCAACATCCGTATTGCTGAAAACCGACTTAGAGCATCCGGCACTACATTAACTTTTCCCGGATGGTATTTTAGATCAAGATCATAGTCAGCCATCAGCTCTAACCATCTACGCTGCCTCATGTTGAGCACTTTCTGTGTGAACACATACTTTAGGCTTTTGTGATTGGTAAATACTTCTACCCTTTCGCCCAATAAGTAGTGTCTCCAAATCTTCAGAGCGAAAATCACTGATGCTAACTCCAGATCATGAGTTAGGTAGTTCTTCTCATGAGTCTTCAATTGTCTCGATGGATAAGCTATGACCTTCCCATGCTGCATTAGAACACATTCTAAGCCTTTCCCAAATGCGTCGCTGTGAATAACTAGCCCTCCGGAACCATCTGGCACTGTCAGAATAGGAGCGGTGGTAAATTTTTACTTCAACGCTTCAAAAGTTAACGCATATTTATCGGTCCATACGAACGGTACCTCCTTTCATGTTAGCTTGGTCAATGGTTCTGCTATTCGAGTGAAGTTCTCCACAAACTTTCTATAGTATCCGGAAAGCCCAAGAAAACTTCTGATCTCCCTTACGTTCTTTGGAATTGGCCAATCATGAAAAGCTGCAATCTTTTCAGGGTTAACTGGAATTTCATCTTCGGATACAACATGACCCAAGAACTTCACTTTTTCGAGCCAAAACTCGCATTTGCTCATCTTAGCATATAACTTTTCTTATCTCAACATTTGCAGTGCAATCCTCAAGTTCTGCATGCTCTTCTTTGCTCATCGAATAGACCAGAATATCATCAATAAACACCACTACGAACTGGTCCAGATAAGGTGAAAAGATTCGGTTCATCAAGTCCATAAATATTGCCGATGCGTTTGTGACTCCAAATGGCATCACCAAGTACTCGTAATGTCCATATCGAGTTCGGAACGCCGTCTTGCAAATGTCTTCTGATTTCACCCGAACTTGATGATACCCAAATCGCAAGTCCAACTTCGAGAATACCCTTGCGCTACTGAGTTGATCGAATAATTCGCCGATGCGAGCGATTGGGTACTTATTCTTAATAGTCATGCGATTTAATTCTCGATAATCGATGCGCATTCTTTGCATGCCATCCTTCTTCTTGACTAGGAGAACTGAAGATCCCCATGGTAAACCGCTGCTGCGAATCCAACCTTTCTCAAGCAATTCGGCAACTTGTTTCTTTACTTCTTCTAGTTCCACCGGCACCATTGGATAATAAGCCTTTGAAATCAGTGCTGCTCCTGGAATAAGATCAATCACGAACTCCACATCTCGTTTTGGCGGTAAACCAGAGATGTCCTTGAATAGATCCATAAACTCCCGAACTACCGCTAGCGCTTCCTCCTTGTTTACTTCCATTTTCGAAAGAATGGCATTAGTCGGCCTAGTTCTAAATTTGACTGGCGCGACAGATCTTCTACCTCCTAAAAATATAAACTCCGGATGTCCGGAAATCCAGAAAATCTCTTTCTTTACCCTACAATCAATGTGAGTATGGAAAATACCAAGAAAGTCCATTCCCAAGACAACATCATAGCCGCCAGTATCAATCACCAAGAAATCGGCGAATAATTCCTGTCCGCAAATAACGATCGAGCAACCCTTGTAATCACTAATAGATACAATTCTCCCATTCCCAGTGTGTATGTTGTTCATATCTAAATTTTGCATTATTATATTCCCCATTCTTAATCATATTGCAAATAAATAGGTGCTTTTGATCCATGTCTGCTAAATAGTTGCAGGTTACAGGTTCTCAGAACAATACAGTGAAATTCAGGAAAAGACGTTACAAATGTGAGACTACGACCAACAAATAGATGAATCTGCAAGATGCCGCCTACCAGTTTAAGGAACAAACAAAGATCAATGAACAGTTCGATTGCACAAAGTACGAGGGCAGCACAAAGATTCAAGACTTCAACGCGAAGCTTACGGTAAAAGTCCATAAATTCTGCACCGTTGGAAATCTGGAAGAAAGTGGAAAAGATTCTGAAGAACCAAGAGAAAAAAATAGAATGAAACAACAACATAAAGCAACCCAGAAAAGAAGAGCCCATGAGCCCACCAAATGGCCGCGGATCCACGGCCAAACAGGCTATTCTGCCGCGGTTCCGCGGCCGTGCAATGCACGTGTCGGTGGATAAGTCGGTGCTTTGACTCGGTCTTTGGGGTTGTTTTGTAATTTCATGTATGGATCAGATGTAAACCCTAGGGTTTCTCCTATCTATAAATAGGAAAGTTGAGAGCCTAATTAGGTATGCCTCTTTTGGGTGGCTCTTTTGAGATGCCTCTTTTAATTTCTAGAATTTTAAATTTTCATTCCATTGTAATTGTCAAAGAAAGCAACAATAAAAAATAAGTTTTTTATCTTGAATTTCTTATCTGCAATTTTATTTCTCTACAATTTTTTATCTGCCGTAGTTATTTTCCGCAAGTTAATTAGGCTATTAAAAGAAAATCACAAAAAAAAATGAATTCCTTTGTTAATTCCCAAATGTGTGAGTAGTTCCTCACTTGTTAGGGTTAGGTTTGGGGAAGGTTTGAGAGATGAAAATCTCTCACTTCTTTCTTGCCTGTTCAATATTTTAAAAATAGGACTTTATGCAAATCAAACACACACCGCTCACTACGGCACCCTATCCCACGAGATAGCGGTGATTCCCTAGTTAGACCGGTTGTGATTGATTTCCATAGAGATTAGGGCTAAGAATTAAGAAAGGACGGACAAGGGCCAAAATGAAGAAACGAAGTTTCTTCCTGATCGCGCTAATCCCCTTTGTTAATTATTATCTTAACACCCAAGATCTTAATTAGGGCAAAGAAAGCGGTGAGTAGAATTAACTTTCCAAATTAACCTAATCCTAACCCTAGCAAGGTTTTAATCCAAATCAAATTCAACCTCAGTTTTTATAGAAAATCAAAACCTACCACAAATAGGAATTAACTCGTTAGAACAACTAGAAAAGACATGTTTTCCATGTGGACCGACACATACTCAACCGGCTAGCTACCAAGCGACACCGTTTTGATTGCGGTTAATTCTTTGATTTAAAAACGCACACGAAAAATCTCTACAATCAAATGGCGCCGTTACCGGGGAGACGGTAGTCTCTTTCTTTGTGTAATTTCGGGTTAAAAAAAATAAAAAAATAAAAAATTTAAAAATTATAAAAATTGAAAAATTTTAAAACAAAAAATAAAATAAAATAAAATTCATCTTGTTCTTTTTGAGAGATAATGTGTGAATTGCGCAGAAAATGAAGATGGACTGATTCAGATCTTGAAAAAGCCAGTGAAGAAATCAACAAACAGAAGATCTGAACAGACAGAGGATAATCACAACAGAAAACATAAAAATTTTGGAGATCCAAACCAACTTAACCACCGCGGAACCGCAGTGGATTCAAGCGTTTGACCGCGAAACCGCGGTCAACTGCTGACGTCAGCATCCTAAAATTCTCTGTAAGTATTTTTGTCCTCTCTCCTACCCTGAGCTCCACTGAAAATTTTTCCTGCAGGGTTCTTTGCGCAAAAGTTTTTCTCCCTCTCCAATAAATTGTTTTTGTGCAGGATTTTTTGCGTTGCCAAATAAAAAAATTTTTTGCAAGTGTTTTAGATTTTTGGTGTGTTAACTGCTTTGCATAATTAATACGGACTCTAAGGGGCTATAACACCAATCAAGATTGGGTGGGGATTTCATTACCCTTCCTAAGACCCCAGAAATCACTAAAAGCATACGCATCACCCCTGAGCTTAATTAAAAAATATTTAGACTCAGCCAACTCAGGACTGTCGTGCTCATTAGGACAGAGGAAGGTTGTGAGCATTCAGTCATTTATCTAAACCTGACTTTGTGCTGCATAGGCTAGACAAGTGAGAAATGTAACTTTAAAAGGCCCGTCTCACGGTGATTCGTGAACGGAACCCTCATTTCTTCATTTGTGTTTACCTGGCCACAATTAGCGGTGAAGAGGCGATTTGATGGATATCTCACAACTTGTCACTTTGGAACAGTTAGGAGCAGTCTAGTTGACTTAGGAGACCATAGCTCTATGCTTGATTGTGCGTATAAATTATGATTGTTTGAAATTGTGCCGTAGTTCCGTACAAATTTTTGCAAAAATCTTTCTAAAAAAAAAACACTTTCAAAAATTTCAAAACTCAAAAAACAAACAATTTTTTTTAAATAAAAAAAATTTAAAAAAAAATCATCACATTCTTTTTCTTCTCCTTTCTCACATCATGTGTACCCCATCTCGCAAAACTCTTGCCGAATTTTGGTACCCTCAACCAGACATTACTTCCTACGCGTATTGTTTTGGTTGAATTTCGGACGACCCCACCATGCCCAAAATTTCTTTGAAAGATCGAATAGACGCGTCTAGGAGAAATAGTTGGACTCCGCAATCCACTTTGTATCAACCATTTCAACCTTCACCACCTTCTTACGTTGATACTCCTTTTTCGAGTCATGTTGTAACTCTGAAACTATGTCTATTGCTGAACATATTGAACAATCTCGTAACCGATCTTTCACTCATTTCAACCCTTCCAGTTCTTGAGATCAACAAGTCCATTCATCTTTTTATCCAAATGTTGATCCTACTCCTGTCCAACCATTCAATTCCTACCAGTCCTACCCTACTTTCGCACCTTCCCTAGACATTGCTTCTACACAACCATTTGGGAGTTTCCAGTATCCAAACAACTTTGAATCTTTTACTGAAACCCCTTCACAACCCATGTCTAGTCTGGAACAGTCGTTGGAAGATTTTATGGTAGCGTCAAGACAACAGATAATGGATTTGAATGCGTCCATGGCCGCCCTATTACAACCTAATGACCCGGTAGCTAGTTTCTAACTAGCTCCAAATTTTCCGATGTATGATGAGGCAGTTGGACAGATTGAGAATTTGAATGGAGAGAGTGAGCTGTGCACCCTTCTAAATCAAACCTACCCATCCCCAATTGAATCCCACAATTCCGGTTTTGAATGTCTATCAAGTTTTCCAAATGATTCACCAGTTGAAGATAAAACGTTTAATGAGTTGTGTGACTTTATAGTGTTTGATTTGCCAGATTGTGAAGGGTCCATTTCGAGTGAATCCACACCCAATCCTTTTGACCTCTACACCTCCACTCTAGAACCTGAATTAATTGATATCCATGCTTTTGATGAGGTTTCTGAGAAATTTAATTTTCACTTGATCGAGGATATTGACGCTGGGAATATTTTGGATGATGAACCCATAGATTTGGATGAGTTTGTTTCTCCAATTCATCATTCCGAGTCATTAACTGTTTTTCCCGAACTTCATATGCATCTTGATTTTGATGAGAATTGCATGAATAAGCTAAAATTTGAGGAAATTATTGAGGATGAAGCAGTTTTACTTGAGGAGTCTGATTTTCCAATTCATTCTATCCCTTTCATTGACTGCGCACACCCTCCTTAATCTTTAACCGATACCCTTCCTCAATCACTTCCCTCCATCCTCGTTCCGACCTTGCAAGAAACCATTACACTTTCTTTTTTAATGTCTAGTTTACCTAGTTCGACATACCCATGTTTTCTCACGAATCTTGAGGGATTTGACCTCATTTCTCAGTGGGTTGATAGATTAGCACAATCGCTTTTTACACATCGGTCATTAAAAATTGTGCTAATTTATACACTCCATCTCCACCCTCAAGTTCGTATTCAACTTCTTTCTCCCACTTTCTCAGGTTTCTCTTCTATTCTTCCTATAATTTCAGTGAGTGTTGATGAATCACAATCCGATAATTCAAGTTTGATCATTCCAGAAAACCAACTTGATTTGGATACTTTTGAAAATGAGGTAGATGAGTTTTTCGAGTCTCCTACCTCCATAATTTTTGACAAATCAAGTATGATAAATTCTGGCACAAAACTTACTGAAAGCAAAATGTTCAATTATATCGATGAGAGTTTTGAATAACTTTTTGCTGACGAACTTGTATTCCTAAATGACACGGATTTTGTGATTAATCAACCCCCACCTAAAGATGTCGAACCACCACCATTTCTTTTTCCCTTCCGCCATTCTTCTCCTCCACCGATATTGTATACTGCTTCTATCTCCACATGGTCTCGTGTGTTTCTCCTTTCTTTTCTCTACATTCCATTCTTTCACCAACCACACTATTATAAAGATAAAAAATTTGAATGGTTGGTACTAACCTTTGGCCTGTGTAAGGGCTTGTATAGCTTGATACTGTGTTTTTCTCCCCCCTAACTCTGAACTTTAACGCATAAACTGTGGAAACACTATTTCACTTAAGTTTGGGAGGGCTTTTTGTGTATATATATTCTGTTAATAAAAACAATAAATAAAAAAAAAACAGGGGAGTGCCGACAATTTTGACCCTCTTGGTGTAGCCTAATAGTGAGGACACTGTCACGTTTAAGTTTGGGGGTGTGCTCTATAAGCTTTCTTCCTTCGCATTAATGTGTATATTTTTGCATTTGCATACTTATTTTAAAATCCATAAAAATTTTAAAAATTATAAAAATTGAAAAGTTCAATTTTGGCCATATTTGACTTAAGTTCAACATGACGGTTGAATAGTTAGGAAAAACTAGATTCTAAACTTAGTAAATTAAAAACCCTAAAAATAACCTTTCTTAAATTTTAATTATAGAAAATATATGTCCTTGTAGTTTATTTAGAAATAGGCAAATTTTGAGTTCAGCTCTTGGGCTAAGTCGAAATAAGGGAAAAGTATTGAAAGCTCTATTTGAAATATAAGTCTGAAAAATAATTCTGAACCTTAAGTCCTAATTCTGAAAGTATATACCCTACTTTACGCACTCACACACATCTTGAAACTTGGGATAGTAGAGGATACCTTGAAATGCTCTTGTCTAAAATCCTTAGCATGAGAAAAAATTGAATAAAAGTATAAGTGTGAATAAAGAGATATAAAAAAATGAACATTGGATTTGTAATTACTTAAGACTGCGTAAAATAAAAAAATATATATAGCGAGAGTGCTTTACCACCTATTGCCTTAGACCAACTGGTTTGGGAGTCACTGCTAAAGCCTTAGGTATTACAAGACGAGGAATTACACCTTAAAGCGCAAACACATTTTGTAATCGGTCGTTAGTACCTAAAAAAGTATTAACGGTCGCATGAAGGATTTGTGAGCAATTTCATCTAAAATTCACCAACTAAAAGTATTTTGGAAGATGGACAAGAGTATGATAGCTAGAATTGAATTTCCAAGTGTAGAGATGATACATACACACACGTAGGGGTATATGATTGGGGTTTGGATGAGAGAAATGAATGAAAAATAGGGCTTATACCTTCAGTAGAGATGATAAAAATTCCTAAGTTGAGATGGAACCCTAGAAGGAAAATTCAAATGATACTGAAAGCTTAATAAATTTGCAAAACATATATGATCTTAAGTTAAATGAAGAGGGAGTGTGAAAAATATGGGTTAATGATTTCTAAGTTGAAAATAATAGAATTTCTTGCTAGAATACCGAATTGAAGAATGAAAGTCAACAGGCCAAATTGATCGGATTTTGTGGGTGGTATCCGCTGAAAACCCTCAGGAGACAACACTCCTCCTACTAGGGACACCTAGAGGTTTAACGGCTTGTTGCACGAGCTCAGTGCAATCGCGATTCCCTGCGAAAGTGAGGTTAGGTTTTTTCGAGAATAAATTAGTTTTGCTCGGGACGAGCAAAAGATAAGTTTGGGGGTATTTGTTCATATTAGAATTTTGCATTATTATATTCCCCATTCTTAATCATATTGCAAATAAATAGGTGCTTTTGATCCATGTCTGCTAAATAGTTGTAGGTTACAGGTTCTCAGAACAATACAGTGAAATTCAGGAAAAGACGTTACAAATGTGAAACTACGACCAACAAATAGATGAATCTGCAAGATGCCGCCTAGCAGTTTAAGGAACAAACAAAGATCAATGAACAGTTCGATTGCACAAAGTACGAGGGCAGCACAAAGATTCAAGACTTCAACGCGAAGCTTATGGTAAAAGTCCACAAATTCTCCACTGTTGGAAATCTGGAAGAAAGTGGAAAAGATTCTGAAGAACCAAGAGAAAAAATAGAAGGAAACGGCAACATAAAGCAACCCAGAAAAGAAGAGCCCATGAGCCCACCAAATGGCCGCGGATCCGCGGCCAAACAGGCTATTCTGCCGCGGTTCCGCGGCCGTGCAATGCACGTGTCGGTGGATAAGTCGATGCTTTGACTCGGTCTTTGGGGTTGTTTTGTAATTTCATATATGGATCAGATGTAAACCCTAGGGTTTCTCCTATCTATAAATAGGAAAGTTGAGAGCCTAATTAGGTGTGCCTTTTTTGGGTGTCTCTTTTGAGATGCCTCTTTTAATTTCTAGAATTTTAAATTTTCATTCCATTGTAATTGTCAAAGAGAGCATCAATAAAAAGTAAGTTTTTTTTATCTTGAATTTCTTATCTGCAATTTTATTTCTCTGTAATTTTTTATCTACCGTAGTTATTTTCCGCAAGTTAATTAGGCTATTAAAAGAAAATCACAAAAAAAAAAAATGAATTCCTTTGTTAATTCCCTAATGAGTGAGTAGTTCCTCACTTGTTAGGGTTAGGTTTGAGGAAGGTTTGAGAGATGAAAATCTCTCACTCCTTTCTTACCCGTTCAATATTTTAAAAATAGGACTTTATGCAAATCAAACACACACCGCTCACTACGGCACCCTATCCCTCGAGATAGCGGTGATTCTCTAGTTAGACCGGTTGTGATTGATTTCCATAGAGGTTAGGGCTAAGAATTAAGAAAGGACGGACAAGGGCCAAAAGGAAGAAACGAAGTTTCTTCCTGATCGCGCTAATCCCCTTTGTTAATTATTACCTTAACACCTAAGATCTTAATTAGGGCAAAGAAAGCGGTGAGTAGAATTAACTTTCCAAATTAACCTAATCCTAACCCTAGCAAGGTTTTAATCCAAATCAAATTCAACCTCAGTTTTTATAGAAAATCAAAACCTACCACAAATAGGAATTGACTCGTTAGAACAACTAGAAAAGACATGTTTTCCCTGTGGACCGACCCGTACTCAACCGGCTAGCTACCAAGCGACACCGTCTTGATTGCGGTTAATTCTTTAATTTAAAAACGCACACGAAAAATCTCTACAATCATATGTCTCAGCAACTAGACAGGGCCGTGTGTGGAATAGAGTGTGCACTAATAAACTTGGACAACATGACGCAATGGGATGCACCTGAATAGAATAATGCCAATGCGGGAAAATTATAAACGAGTAGGATACCTGATACAACATCATCAGACGCCTTGGCCTCCTTGGCCGTTAAGGTGAAGGCCCGAGCTTGATTAGGCCTCTGAGTGATCAGCTTTTGCCCATGAATCTGCTTCTGTGGTGGTTTCTGAATATCGTCTCTCAATCGTAGCTTCGAAGGGCAAGCATTGATGGTATGATCAGCTGATCCAAAAACTAGACAGAGTCCGAGACTTCTTCGATAGTCCTTATGTAGGAGTCCGGGTAGATGGAAAAAGTCATAAATCACACTTCTTTTCTGATCGGATACACCAGGCTTCTTCATGGGTACAATGCCTTGCTTGTTTACCAGAATGCTTCTGCGTACATGAGCTCGGTTTGGCGTAAACGCCGGCTTCTGCACTACTACTTCTTACTGTAGATTACCTTTTATTTTCACCGATAAACTCTGCTGCTCGTTGGCGCTGGCGATCCTTATTTTTTGGATCGTTGATCCAACGGTCCAGATCAAAGGAGCCTATATATTTTTTTATTTTCTTTTCTCTTTTAATTAAACTGTCGGCAGAATCTGGACCGTTGGTTTTCAGATCCGACGGTCCAAATTTATTCCCGCTCTTAAAAATTAATAAATTTTTTTTTAATATTTAAAAAATGTTTTAAAAATTGTTTTTGGTTTCTAAAAATTATTTTAAAATATTATAAAAATCTGGGAAAATTATAGAAAATGTATTTTTATGTTTTATATCCTTTGCAACCAAATTTGGTCCAAATTAGCCCCCCTTGTCGGTTTTAAAAAACTTTTCCCTTTGATAAAAAAATCCATTTAAATTCTTAAAAATTCCCAAAAATTCATAAAAATTCCTAAAAATCATATTAATTCATTTTAATCATGGAAAAATATTTGTAAAGTGTTTTCTACCAATAGAAGCAGTAAAATAATTGTTTTGACCTCGAGAAAATTATAAAACATTTTTATTATGTATCTAGAATACACGGTCGTTACAGAATCTCCCTCAGATATTGTCCTTTGTCGATCTTCACTAGTAAAATGGGGGGTTGCCCCTACGGATATTGGAATCCGTAGGGGCAGATTTAACTTGGACCTACGGATTAATCCGTAGGTCTAAAAGGTTGCCCCTACGGGCCCAGACGTCCAAGAATTCTTAATTTGGTGTTTGCTCCTACGGAGCCGCAAACAAAGGACCTATGGGTATATCCATAGGGGCAACTAAATATCGATTTAATAAAGGCACAGATCGATCGCCTACGCTCACTTTCTTTCTCTCTCTCTCGATCGCGCACGAAAAAAATCCCCAAATCGCCACGCCGTTCTCCTCGTCGCCACCGTCGTTCTCCTCGTCGCCACCGCCTTTCTCGTCGCCACCGCCGTTCTCGTCGCCACCGCCGTTCAGGTCGTCGCCACCGCCGTTCAGGTGAGTAAATCTGGAGGTAAATTAAAGAATTTTTTGATTATTTTGGGCTTAGGGTTCATGTTTGGGTCTGGGGTTGCGCGCGCGAGTTGGGGTTCGGCAGGGGTCGCGGTTGGGGTCGGGGTCGGGGTTAGGGTTAGGGTTGGGGTTCGGCTGCTGCTGGGGCTGGGGCTGGGGTTAGGGTTTGCCTTAGGGTTGGTGTTTGGGTTTAGCTGGCCGCGCTGGGGTTAGGGTTAGGTTGGGGCTGGGCTGGGCTGAGGCTGGGGCTGGGGCTAGGGTTAGGTTGGGGTTAAGTGGTGGGGAGTTGGAAAAAAACAAGAAAATGAAAGAGTAATGAATGTGAGAAATTAAGAATGAGAACAATTGCACAACAAATTTGTTGACAAGAAAATGATAGAGTAATGAATGTGAGAAATTAAGAATAAGAACAATTGCACAGAGAAAGCTATGCTTGACTAGGGGGATGGTTCTATGTGCTTTCAGAGAGCAACTTGGGGTTAGGGTTAGGTGGATTGATGACAACAAAATACCATAATTTATAACTATATTACTCATCTAATGTGTATGGCATGTGAAAGCTAGATGAAGGTCGAGGCAAGCACAACAAATTTGTTGGATGGGACAATGTCAATAGGAGCTCAATGCTATTTGGAAAAATAATAATTCAAAGACATAGTGGAGTTTCCGATTGGTGGCATGGACTAGTTTGATGTATATAGTTGGTTTGATTTATGAAAAAATGGGGAGACAACATGCATGTATGCATATAGGTAACATCTGCCAATATGCCATATCCAGACCGCAATCTATTTTTGCCTATTGGCAAATATGAAAATATCGGCCCGCGTATATGACATAATCAAAGTTGTTAAATCTTGATACGGTTTGTGTTTCGTTTTTTTATTTATCAGTTCTATCAATGTTGCATATAACGCTTTATGATATCAGTATCCTACATTTGTAGTTTTAATTGTTGATTGTTATAGATGAATACCATTGCAATAATAGTTTTTGGTTGATGAATGCTATTGCAATGTAGGATGATCAGTTCTATCAATCTTGATCTCAATGGTTTAAAATCATGTTACACATACAACACGAATGCACAACAAACGCATAATTAGAGAGCGATTCGAGATATTCAGGTTAAAACCAATATATGATACTCGATGATAATATGAAACCTTCATATTCCCATCGATACTCATATATGAAACTAAAAGCGCTACTTAGTCCCCGTCTATCGGTTAACATACGTGCGATGCTCGTCGTGACCTAGAACTATACGAAGGTTGTTAAATATCGGACAGTATAGCTCGATACTAACAACCGTCGTATAGTCTACGCGACGAGAAAATTCAATCGTATGGTAACCCATAGATTTTTCCCGTGTGGACAAGTTAAGAATGTATAAAGCAAACACCTTCATTCACTTGTGTTTTCATCCGTTTCGAGATATTTCGTCGGTACCTTTCTGCTGGTTCTCCGTGTACAAAGATAGATTAGATGTTCATTTCAACGTTGTTTCACAGCTTTGAAATGATTATCTATTCTATTACAGTGTACTCGGAGAACAGCGGGGAGGTGCTGCCGAAATTTACTCGAAACGGTTGAAAGCACAAGTGTTGGGCGTTCGCTCTATACATTCTTAATGGGATAGAAGCCTACCCCCGACAGCCGGAACACACACATACAACAAGAATACACAACAAACGCATAATTAGAGAGCAATTCGAGATGTTCAGGTTAAAACCAATATATGATACTCAATGATAATATGAAACCTTCATATTCCCATCGATACTCGTATATGAAACTAAAAGCGCCACTTAGTCCCCGTCTATCGGTTAACATACGTGCGATGCTCGTCGTGACCTAGAACTATACGAAGGTTGTTAAATATCGGACAGTATAGCTCGATACTAACAACCGTCGTATAGTCTACGCGACGAGAAAATTCAATCGTATGGTAACCCATAGATTTGTCCCGTGTGGACAAGTTAAGAATGTATAAAGCAAACGCCTTCATTCACTTGTGTTTTCATCCGTTTCGAGATATTTCGTCAGTACCTTTCCGCTGGTTCTCCGTGTACAAAGATAGATTAGATGTTCATTTCAACGTTGTTTCACAGCTTTGAAATGATTATCTATTCTATTACAGTGTACTCGGAGAACAGCGGGGAGGTGCTGCCGAAATTTACTCGAAACGGTTGAAAGCACAAGTGATGGGCGTTCGCTCTATACATTCTTAATGGGATAGAAGCCTACCCCCGACAGCCGGAACACACACATACAAACGCATAACTAGAGAGCGATTCGAGATGTTCGGGTTAAAACCAATATATGATAATGTGAAACCTTCATATTCCCATCGATACTCATATATGAAACTAAAAGCGCCACTTAGTCCCCGTCTATCGGTTAACATACGTGCGATAATTTATTCTTTTCAACGACAAACGCACACACAAAGCATATACACGGATTTTCTCCTTTGTCAGTAACTATCCCGTTCTTATATTTCTCAATATAGTCAGCATAACTTACAATTTATATGTTATTCAGTTTAACATGGCCCATGAGTACGTCAGAGTTAAGGACTGGATGTATGTGGATTGGAAACAACGTATGCAACCTAAGTTTGTCGCAGGAGTTGCTGCTTTCCTTGAATTTGCACGTGCACATAATAAGATCATAATAGAGAAGATTCTCTGTCCGTGCGATAGATGTGGCGATAAGTACTGGCAGAAGGTAGAATTGGCAGAGCTTCATATTGTAAAACATGGGTTTACTAGACTTTATTCAACTTGGAAATATCACGGGGAAGGAGAAGAATGCAGTACTGCGGTAGAAGAAGAAGGAGAACACGATAATGCGGCAGGAGAAGAAGAAGAATTCGGTAATACGGCAGGAGATAGAAATTTATTTCCATCAGAAGAAATGGAGGATATGGCAGAGGCTGCCCTAGGTGAATCTATTCGTACCGAAGATGACATTCCTTCCGGTCAAGGACCGCGTGCGGATAAATATGAAAATTTCATGAATGATGCTAGGAAACCAATTTATGAGAATGCGAAGTATTCCACCCTCTCATGGTTCGTCCAACTTTTCCAGATTAAGTGCCTAAATGGATGGAGCAACAAGTCATTCATAATGCTTCTTTCGTTCTTGAAAGATTCTATGTCTCCGGGAAATAATGTGCCCGAAAGCTGGTACGAAGCCCAGAAGATGATGTCTGATTTGGGTCTAAAGTGCGAGAAGATTCAAGCATGTCCTAAAAATTGCGTGTTGTACCGGAAAGAGAATTCAGATTTGACGAGGTACGTGAGGGACATCCTGATTGGAACGAAGAACGTTTGGAAAAATACCATCAGGATAATTTTTGTGATTGGGTCACAGAGCATGTAAGTTATTCGAATTACATTTTATTGCTATCAGTTTTAATCTAAACTTGTATCGTTATGTATTTATCGTAAAATTTGTTTTGTTAGATCCACGATCCGAACTTGTCTGCATCATTTGAGAGTGATTCAAGATGTTTAGCTCAATTTCCTAGTATGGAGGTTGCATATTACAAAGGATTTGGTGTCCTTGGATACAAATTCAAAGTTAAGGACATAAAAACATCTAGAACCACTCAGAATAGTAGGATTGCGATGGTAGGATCGGACGGTGTGATTTACTATGGGTACTTAAATTGTATACTCGGCATCCACTATCCCGGACGATCAGAACCTTTTTATATATTCCAGTGTACTTGGTACGATCCGCGAACCGATACGGACAGGTGGAGAAGCAGTCTTAGGACTTGGAAAGATGAATATGGATTGACCAGTGTGAACACACTTCGATTTTACGGTCAGGACGATCCGTTTATCTTTCCGAACCAAGCGTTCCAAGTATACTATTCACAGTGTTTGAAGCATCCGGGGTGGAGTGTTGTATGCCGATGGAAACCCAGAGATGTCTACGATGTCCCAGAATACGAGGACAGCGATGAGGACGAAGAAGAGAGAAGGCTTAAAGTGCTCCGACCGTCTGTTTCGAAGGACGGGTTGTCTTCGACCGATCATGAAGTTACGTGGGTTAGAAATGACATCGACGATGAAATCCAAGTAGATATGTATGATGCGCCCACGAAACGAAAAAGGTTATCAATAATGTTATATTATTACTTCACATTTTACGCTCTATACATATATAGTCAATACTTTTAATGATTGTCTAATGCGTCCACGAACCGTTTATCTAGATTTGATGACGATGTCGGGAGCAGCGAGAGGCGGCAGGAGCTCCAGCCGCGGCAGAGGCAGAGGCAGAGGCAGAGCGGTTCTGCCGCCCGGAGAGCTCCGTAGGGAGCTTCAGAGGGCCGGTCTTGCACCCAGATCGGAGACCCCTTCGGATGCCTCCTTCCGTGTGGATTTTGCCACATCTCCAGGTATACTGCACGCATATCCATTTTGAATGTAATATTACAGATATTCATACTTGTTTATGTCAAAATTACTTATATTGTCAATGTTTGATTGTCTAGTTGTTGGTGATGCGTCCACATCTGGGACAGAGGCCACCCCCGCTCCTCCAGGTATGTTTATATATCATATAGTGTATGTATATTGATTTAGAATGCTATATCATAAATACACACATTCCTTTTGCTCTTACTTAGCAATTTTTATTATTGTCTAGCTGTAGGTGGTGACACCACCGCACCTGCGGGTATGTTTATATATCATATAGTGCATGCATATTGATTTAGAACGTTGTATTATTGATCTACACATTCTTTTTGCAATTACTTATATAATCTATTTTTAATTGTCTAATTATAGGTGGTGCGTCCACACCTTCCGCAGGGGCCACTCCTGCCGCTTCCATTCCCTCCGCATCATCTGCAGGTTAGTATGAATAAATTTAAAATATTTACTCATTTCACATATGCTCTATAGAATAAATATGAGCTTCATGGAAATTTAGCGTTGATGTTTATTTTCTAGTTGGAGGGGATGCGTCCGCATCCGGGACCCCGGTTGTTCCTCACCGGAGGATCTATCGTCCCGCTCGTGCTGCTGCCCGGGCCGAGGCTCGTGCGATAGTCACCGGAGGTATATATCACACTAGAATTTTCGTTTAACCTTGATTTCTTAATACAACTTTGTCTTATTATTGATTGTCTTGATATTTCGTGCAGACGCAGGGCCTCCCCATCCCCAGAGGGGGACTCGAGGCCCGAATTAGTCCCATAGGCTGAGGCCTGACAGAGCTAGGGGTGAGGCAGCATTCCCCCTTTTTTTTACCCTTGACTATCGCTATACCGGTCCTCATGCCGAGAGGTTCGGCCGGTATATGAGGGACGAGAGTCGGCTCGTGAAGAACTATCCACTTCACGTTGAGTGGGGCGAGCAGCACCAGCGCTCATTCGCCCTCTTCTTTGATCAGGCTCGGGTATGTATTAATATATATTTTCATTTGATCCATCCAATATATTTATTATTAACACTTGCAATCTAATAAAAATGTTTTTTTTGTATTTTTAGTTGGATTACGATTTTCAGCCTGTAGCCGACCCTGATCACCCGGGGAGGGTGCTCGACCTTCATGCTCTGTACAATGGCCTGATGAAGAACATGCAGGCCAAGATCCGATACAACAGGAATGAGCTGAAGGCCGACTGCTACTCCCTGTGGATGGCGACCCCCGAGGCAGAGAGAGCGGCCCTCCTATCTACTCCGGCGTTTGCGAGAGTCGACGTAGAGACATGCCTCTAATGTGCGCTTATTTCGACTCCCAACGCAAACAGGTATGTATTTTAAATGTAATTCATTATTTATGATATAATTTATTTCTTTGTGTTTCTTAATTAGAAAACTAAATGTTAATGCGTTGTGCAGAAACAGGCCGCTCAGAATACAGAGAACAGGAAGTCGGCGAAGAGGGGTCGCCCCACTTACACAGGTGGCTCGAGGAACATTACTCGAGCCATGGAGTTATCGGTAAATTACAATAGACCGACCTTTGTGATATTCTGCAATATTAAGAGTTATTTTCTAATATTTCTAATATTAAGAGTTACTTTCTAATATTGCAGACATCTCGGACCGTGGCGTCAGGTGGTACACCGAGAGTGCTGTCCGCATATCTTGCCGTCCACGGCACCTCGACAGATCCCGCCACGGGCGAGCTTCGATATCCCGACGTCGCTACCCAGGAGTACTGCGTAAGTGTTAATATTTTTTCTACCCAAATTTGAAATTTTAGTTTTGGAAGGTTCAAGTTTAAATCTTATACTTATACTTTACTGCTTAATGTGGGTGTAGGAGCGGGTGGTTGAGCAGGCCCAGGCCTCGGGGATCGATTTTACCGGACAGAGCGATCCGAGGCTGCTGACCCCAAATCTGGACGCCGCACACGGAGGGCACCACGGAGGTTGGGAGAGAGGCCGGGGACTGGGCCCTAGCAGGGCCCATATGAGGTTGGACTCCACCCCGGCGGTTACTTCCTCCGTCTCCGGTGACCGACATGTCCATCAGGAACTGGAGAGGTTGAGGGCCACCGTTCAGGAGTTGAAGGAGATGCTGGTATGTATACTGCTTTATAGTAAAATATCATGTCATATTATATAGATATCAACATATCCATAATTAGTACATAGCTTGAGCTTATTTGGTTTTAGACTTAAGTTTGATTAATCATACATACAGATGTAATTAAAATAAACAACAAACTAGATATCCAAACGGGGTTTCGAAATAACTTAATAATGATACGAATTCGAATAATACACAGTTCTTACACGCTTATTACACACGTTAGGTCCAGACGCGACAGGGTACATCGGCCGAGCCTCCACATGCATCTCCTTCGGCTGCGGCTCCGCAAGCCACTACATCGGCTGCGCTTCCGCAGACAGCTCCTGTAGCTCCACCGCCCACTCAGACTCCCGCAGCCGCGGCTTCGCAAGCGACTACCTCGACGGCGGCTGCGCAGACCACATCGCCAGCTCCACATGCCGCTCAGACTCCCGCTCGCGACGAATTGCAGAGTTTATTGACCGAGGAGCAGGCACGCGTTATTCTAACGTTATTCAGAGGTGGAGCTGGATCGAACTAGGGTAGCTTTTTGGTTCTTATTTTTTGAAACATGTATTTATTTATATCATACACATTGTACTACATTTTGAAACGATATTGATATTGGTTTGTATTTATATCATATTCAGTTTTTGGGTTTCTTTTGTATATTATATATATGCGTGAGATGTGATTATGAATACTGCAATATATGATTTGATTGATGTATATAGTATTGTGCACAGGGCGGGAAAAAATCTAGCAGCCCATTTTTTTAAAAAAATACAGACAATATGTACCTACGGATTAATCCGTAGGTATATCCGTAGGGGCAAAATATCAGGAAACCTGATATTTTCCCCCCTGATCTCAGTGCAGGGTGTTGGGAGTGCCCCTACGGATATGTCCGTAGGGGCCACTGTCTCTCCCCTACGGAGTTATCCATAGGGGCAAATTATCAGGAAACCTGATATTTTGCCCTTACGGCATCGTACCTACGGATATATTCGTAGGGCGTAACACAAGGACCTACGGTTCTATCCGTAGGGCGTAACACAAGGACCTACGGTTCTATCCTTAGGTACATATAATATATTCAAAAAAAACATAAAAAATATAAAATCTTATACCCTACGGATTACTCCGTAGGGGCAACAGGACCTACATATAAATTCGTAGGGGCAAGAATTTGCCCGTAGGGGCAAGTTTGGGGCCTCAACTTGCACCTGCGGCCTTTGCACCTACGGGGCATTTTTTCGCCCCTACGCATATATCCGTAGGGGCAACCCTTATTTGTAGTAGTGCTTGTAGCCAGCGGAGCTGAACGGTTGAGAATTTTGGTGGAGGCTGGGTGTGGATCTCAATGGGTTGTGGATTATTATTGACGCCGAGCTACCTACAAAGAAAGTCCCGGGATGGGAAACCACCGTAGGACCTTCCGACGATCAAGTAAGTTCTGGAGAATAATTAGACAGAGTAGTGGCGTATTGGATTCAACTTCCAGTTACCTGAATCGTCTGGAGGAGGGGTTTATATAAGGGTCGCATTGGAGCGAGACGATACGAGATTCTCGTCGTCCGTTTCGCCTCTGCATCACGTTCGCGTTGATGGCGGGATACTCCCATTATGTTAGGACGTCTCGCTCGCTGGACGGGTGTTTAAAATTATTTGTGGAAGCATAAAAATGAAGTATTCCATGCGAACAAGATCACCCAATCACTAGAGTCAACCATAGACTGAAACTTGCAAACTAAAGTAGCTAGAGTAGAGAAGATACATCCTTTGATACTTCTTCATTTGCTCCAATGATGAAACTCCGGACTCCGGCTAAGCTCCGAGGCGCTACGTACATCGCTTGATTCCCGGCCAGCTTTGTCGAAAATGATTCACGCGAAGGGACTGGTTCTAGCTCCATCTTCAACAAGTTGAAGAGACTCTCACTTCATGGTTGCTCGACATTAGATGAGAGGGATGTAGAAAAGATAGTGAATTCATGAACCCTCTCTCTTTCTTTCCTTTTCTTCTTCTCATTTTCTTTTTTTTCCTGAACTAGAGAGCACAACATGGTGCAAAAAATGAAAAACCATCATCCAAAAACATTACCCTAGTTGGAATGAAGAGAGTAAAGTTTCTACTCATTTCATTCCACACTCTCTCATATTCAAGTGTTATGAGCATGATGATGTGTAGGCAACAAGACTCCACCTCACTCTCATATCATGCAAAAAGAAAATGGGAAAAAATCATATAAATATGTGTATAAAATAATTGTAAACATAAATATACATGCACATGTTATGTAACCATACACTGAGAGAGAGTGAAAGAATATCACATTAATACTAATTTATATATGCACCATCATGTATAAGAAATATCATTAAATCAACAGTTGATTCAATGACCTGGTTCAATCATAAATCGGCTGGTATCAACCGTCCGATTAATACATGTAGTATCACATATACATATTTAATTGGATCCCGGATGCATCACCGTACATGCACTACATCATTTCGGTAGAACGGGAAAACTCTCTATGTGGGACTTTAAAGACTCGACAATACGCTAGCAGTAAGTCAGGATCATATTCGATTGATCCGAAACACTTTCAGATCAATCCCCACTGGGTTAACCTACAAGCGCGTTAGCGGTACTAGCTGTACATAACAGCTAACCAGGTATTAAATAAAAAGCCAGTCAACAAGCAAGCTCGCCCGTACCCTGCTAAAGCCTATCGGTGACATTCACCATACAGTCCGGTCTTTTCGTCTAAGACTGCCGCATACCTAGTCTGGGAGGTGGAAACTGTCAGACTCCTACTAACCCCACAAGTCGTGCTGACGTTAAGCTCATGTCCATTTGAAAAACTACTGATAATACTTATCAGTAAATCTTGTTTGCCTTGGCTAAGGACTTATGGTCATAGCCAGTTGTGTACTGTGCGAAATCAACTCCCTATACCGGAAGAGACGGATTCTCTTGACCGCTCACAGCCTCCATGTGCTTCGGGACTGTACCCAACTAAAACCTGTTTGTATGACTCTTTAAAGCCATGGTAGGGTAGTAATCTAAGTACAGTAGGAACACACACAATACACTATGGAGTTCTTGGATCTAGGGACTACTCTGTACTCGTGTCATCAGAAAACTGCTATCTGACGATTGGTATAATACTATCTAGGAGTTCTCGGTGAGTCCTTCCAGTATAGCTCATCTAATGAGCACCTGTATACAATCATCGGTGTTAAACACCAATGGCTATGTGATCAGCCATCGCCCAGTATAGGGTCATGAAACGTATATACTAGTCTAAACTGGAGTACCGATGCCCAGTCGCGATACTCCTACGACTAGGGACTTTCAAGGATGTGCTTATATACTACCCAGTCCCTACTAGTATAATCCCTATCATAATCCTGGTAGTGAAGTGAAAATCCTATGGGATTTATCATCATGTAGTAGTGATACATTATAACAATTAAAACATATACTTATGAATGATAAATACAAACAAGATAGCGTACTATCATCTCGAGAAAGACTGTTCTTGGTATAGGCCCTCGTCGAATTCAGTAATTGCATTCCTGCAATTTCGATAATTGTCTTGAGGGCACGTATATCCAACAATCTCCCACTTGCACTTAAGGCCAATTATTGCGGTATCGTATACACACATCTCATGTGCTATTGCATACCCAACTTCGTTACCAACAGTTTCACAAACTGTGTTCGAGAAATAGCCTCAGTGAGTGCTTCCGCTACAATATTTCTAATTGTATCTCTCTGAATCTCAATTTCGCGGAGATCAACTATCTTCCGAAATGAGCGATTCCTACCTTAGAACTTTGTTTGGACTGATGATGGGACCATGTTCATAAATGAACGTATTTATCCATACAATTTCTTAAGATGTATTCTCTGCTGAGTCAAAATCAGCATCCAACAACTTGACTAACTCAGTATCCCGTTTGAAATTCTTCCAATATACCGCTCCTTATAAGAAGTTAAACTAATGAATCATGACAGATACTCCGTCACCCTTGTCACTTCGGAAGCCGGAATCGGTAATCGCATCCCGAAGGAGTTTGCCATTACCATACACCAAGAACATCTCATATGTTCTTCGCTTCTTCCTATATTTCTCAAGGATTGGATTAATATCAGCTTACTACACCAAGTGTAAAAGCGATATCTGGTCCGGTATATAACATCACATGAATGACTTCACTACCAAACTATGTCGAATGTCATTCATGCAAGTCCCTCTCTTCATCAGTCCCGAAAAATATCTGGAGAGAGAGTGACCCCATTATCTACGGGTATATTACCTTATTAGGAGTCCTCCATTCTAAATAACTTTAGAATGGTGTTAAGATACCTGAATTGGGACAATCCCAAAACCCTTACTAGATCTAAACATATAGACCTAGTCACCAGAATCATTAATCCAAATCCATAAAAGTGAAACAAATGTGACAATCAATATTTGACCGAATCGTAGTATAGAAATATCACTTTCTATCAAGAGTATGTCATCCACATCAGTATGCAGAATCTGAAAGTACTCTCTACAGCTTTCTTACAAATACCTGGCTCATCTTTAATTTTGATGAAGTCAGACAATTTGACCATTGCATCAAAATAGATGATCCATCTCTGCTATGTCTGCTTTAGTCTACAGGCAGATTTAAGCATTTTGCACACTCTCCGCTGCTACCACTGACTAATACAACTCTCTGGTAGAGTCATATACATGTACAATTCTAAATCTAATTTAGAAAGACGTTATAGTCATTCTCATACCAGATATTAAAGTCATGAAAACAACAGTGGCAAGTTATATCCATATGGACTTTAGCACAGACAATGAAGTAACAGTATCATCACAATCCACATCGGGTAATTGATGAATATATGTTAACTACAAGTCTGACCTTATTAGGTTAATACCTTTCCATTTGCACTAATTTCGAAAGATCTTCTTTCTCTTTATGGGTTTTATCCCTTTCAAGAGCATACAACAAAGTATATAATTTGTTGTAGTGCATGGAGTCCAACTTGAATAATCTTGGCATCCAGCCATCAGTCGGAAATCACCATTTCTTATGGTCTGCTGATAACTAGTAGGGTCATCATCACATGATGCAAGCCTCCTTATCACCGTCTACGAGAAATCAAAGTATCTCTCGGGTTGCTGAAGTCACCTACTAAATCTGCGGAGTAGCTACGGTTTATCAGGGTCAATTAGATCATCAGGTTCTACTAAAATTTCCAGTTCTACCATGATCCTACTAATTTCTTTCGCAAGAAATTCCTTTACCAAGGAGGTGGCGAGTCAAAAACAAAACACTTTCGATCTTGAACAATGGTAGAAACTATCCCTTGCGTTAGCTTGGGATAACCCATAAACAGTTATTACTGAAACGTGTCTCGAGTTTGTCTGGAATATGTTTTTAAGCACAAACCGGATAACCCCATATCTTAACAAGTTTAAGATGAACACCATTATATATCACATATAGAAAAAAGGCACTTGTTTAGGTGGAACTGGTATAAATTAATATGCATCTATTTCTAGTGTATCCCCAAAATTGAAGAAGGCAACTCAGCATTACCCATCATGGAGCTCCCCCGTGGATGAGCAATCTGAGAGAGAATCGCATTCTCAATAAGGAATAGCTTGTACCAACCCCACGTCCATAAGGATATCGGACAATATACATAAATATGTATAAGTCCCTTGAGTTCACTAACTCAATTCCCGTGTACTGTTAATTGAAAAACATTCTTTTGATCAAAAGAGACCAAACGTTTGATGTTTAGGAAAAATCTGATGACTTTCCTCAACAGCAACAATTGATCCGAAAACCGATATTGAGGATAAAATCATACATTCTCAATTCTCTGCTCCTTCTCAGCTTCTGTAATGCCCTACAGATGTGGGATTCTAATCCGGTATCTATATACCCAGGAGTTAGAATTTATTAAGAAACGATTTTCCAAAACACAGACATACGAAAAATTCGAAACTTCAGAAAAAATATTTCAGTAGGGTTAGTTGGGTATTCATAGTATTGCCTTTTTCATTGCCCAGGTTCAAGACAAACAGTCGCAATTTCCATTCTTCATACTTCAACCCCTTTTGAAGTCTTTCCATCTTACTTTCCTGTATATCGATCTTATACTAGTTGGTTTTCCTCTTTCCATTTCTTTAGCACCAGCTTTGTAAATGGAAGAAGACCATCCAATAAGCACAACCGGTATACACTCCTTATATATAAGGAGCTCTCGAACTTGAGATAAGGTAGAAGGGAGAGACAAACGAACAATTCATCTAATCTAGAACCAGTGGCCATTCTAGGACTGAAACAATTTTATTGAGTTCATATCAAACTATATGATGGCCTTCCAAACAATATGGATCTTTGTACCGAATACAGAGGGTTCTGGAGTTAGCAGAAGTGGAAGTATGATAGGTAAGGACATATGCGACTATGTCGTGGATTAAGGCAACCCAGACATTCCAAAACTATCGATTTTGTAAAAAACTCGGTCACTATGGTTAACAAGTCTTAGTTTAAGGTCAGTCTAGGGTCGCTGCAAGAGAGAAAAGAAACACTCAGCATGCACTCTAACCTTGATCAGATAGGTATATTTATCTAATCAGGATGGCTCACACTGTTCTGTCAAATCCTCCTTCAAACCCAAAAAGAAGAACTAGCCAGGATCTCGTATAAAAAATATCCCGGGAGTAACTATTACTCACAGTAGGAATCGAGATCCAAACTATCATGGAGTGATAATCTTGACATAGTCAACAAGTCACCCCACACCATAGATGGTATGCAATCTCATTGCAAGTTTCAATACTTGAAACTCCCGATATTAGTTTTTACCCCTAACGGCTTATGACTTTGACACAGTCAACAAACCATAAGCTACTAGTCAAGTTCAACCCGTCATTTTGTGATTGATTTAGACCCACCCGCATAACCCTTGACGCGGTCAACAAAGTTAACTTACAATTGTAACCCATCGCATCAACATGCAAGCAGAAAGTCATTACCTAGCTACCGTACACTACGTTTTGACACAGTCAACAAACGTAGCATGAATATTAAGTACTCTACTTCCTGAAATGACAGAGTGCTACGACTGGTTTTGAAGAAAATCATCAACGTAATGAACTTGATATCATCGTAGGAACCGAGTGGTTTTGAAAATTCATAGTCGCGTAGACTTTTGCTCAAGAGTGAACTCCCCGTAAAGGGATTTAGACTCTATCCTCATCGATTGAGGTGCATAATATTCCTAACCGAATATCACGACGCAAAGCAAAAGAATACAACTACAAAAACAATTTTAGTAATATAAACTTTTGCTCAAGAGCGAACTCCCAGTGATGGGATCAAGGCTCTTTCCTCATCGAATGAGGTGCAGGACATTCCTAGCCGAATGCCACGATGCAAAGCAAAAGAATCGACTAAAATTTCCCATTTAAGAAAAAATAGTTCCTACAATGTATACGTTTATTTTATCTTGCATTAATCATATTAACACAATCCTATCATTTAGACAATAACATTATCTAACATTATCCTTCTCACACAAATATTACAGAAAAAGCAGTATGAAAAGGAAAAATAGAATGCCCATTTACGCCATCCGCATTCGTCACGGGCCCCGTCATGCATCGTTAGGTTACTTAACTAACGGTAGAGCGGGGACAGGGCTTGTGCGGGTGCAAAACGTATATAGCAATTATTTTTATATATATATCATATATCACATATATCAATATATCATCACACGCAAATAATCACATTACAGCATGCGGAAAACATCACCACAGAGTTGGAATGGTCGGATCACCTAGGAATCCCGCATTTCGTTCGATCCATAAACGAAGCAGGACATTCCTCAGTAGCGTGAATAGCCCGTGCGTAGCCAAAAGAAGACCTCTACGAGTACGGCAAGTCATCCACCTATCCGAGAAAAGGAGGCGACCCGGCATCAACTCCATGATGGGGCCACCTATCATTTTCTCGAATCCGATGGCTGGAGCACTCCTCCGCGGGTCTGTCCTAACCCCTATAAGTGCGGCAAGCAGCCCGCCAATCCTAGAATCGAGTGACCCGGTCTCAACTCCTTGAGATGGTCACCCGCTGCAATCCAAAACTCGGTTGCCAGTGCGATTCTCCGTAGGGTAATCCTAAAACCTGTATTAATACAACGGTGACATCGATTGCAACCTGATCGAGCCCCGACAAATAATAATACAAAAGGCGATAGCAATAGCCACATGTCGACCGCTCACCCCGAATAAAAGAATTGTTTCCCTAATAATTAAACACAATAATAAGAGTTAAGCTCTGTTAAATCCAATAAGGCAGCGCCTCACGTGCTCCCCACGTGAGCGCCAACGCCGGCCTCTTATAGGATTAAATCCTATAGTGGCGTTGCACGTGAAGTTCATGTGAGCGCCAATGTGCAAAGAATAGGAGCGCTTATTATATATAAGAATTTAATTCTTTAGTGGCGTCCACATGCATAACACGTGAGCGCCAGCGCCCAAATTAAGAGCGGGTAGAATTAAATTCTACATGGAAATTATTTTCCTTAAACCTGGGATATTCTCTGTTAAACAGAGCCGTTGGATCAAAAATCCAATGGTGATGATAATTCATCAAATGATAGAATTAAATTCTATTAGGAGAAAATATATCTCTAATCTTTCTAAGTGAGAAAAATATTCTCGGTTGGATCAAAAATCCAATGATAAAATTAAATTCTATTTTGGGAATATATTTCCCCAATCTTTCTAAATAAAGAAAGATAGTGCTCTGTTAAACAGAGTATCCTTGAATTAAAATCCAATGGTGATTAAAAATCACTGTTTGACAGAATTAAATTCTGTATGTGGGAAAATATTTCTTTAATCTTGTTAAAAACAAGAAAACATATTCTATAAAACAGAAATCCAATGGATCAAAGATCCAACGGTGGATAAAATCCTCTGAACAATTTTTGAGACCAATTAAATCAATTGGTATTTTTCAAGTGAGAGATTTTCTTATGCTAGTCAACAAATTTGACTCTCCTATATAATGGATGGGAGACTTCAAAAAAAAAAGGAAGCCCCCCATAAGCTTCTGCAAACAAAAAAATAAAGCTGCAATTGAGAATTGAATTCTCTTTCAAAGAAGATTTACCTGTTCTTTCAAATCCTAGGTAAAAAAAAAGTAGAGATAAAATGTATCTCTTTTGCCTAACATAAAGAAAATAAGGGTTTAACCTTTCATAAAAAGAACTTAGTTTTTTCTCTGATTTGAGATTTGCAAAGCAAATCTCCCCACAAGTTGAGAATTTAATTATCATCGGTAAAATTTTGTTCTTCAAACTCAAAATCTAGGGGAAAGAACTAGACTAAAAGAAAAGGAGAAAAGAGAACTTATGGTTCTAGAAATTTAATTTCTCTGCAAGCAGAGTTTAACCCTATATAAAAGAACTTAGTATAAAAAGAAACTTAGTTCTCCAATAAAAAAAAAAAGATCCCAGATCTTCAATAACAAAGATCTTGGCGATCATTAATAGCCAAAATGCCGTTAACAAATATTCAATCTCTAGAAAAAAAAAGGAACTCAGCGTCTCACGTGAAACACACGTGAGCGCCCAAAAGATTCTCAAAACAAAGAATCCAGCGCCTCACGTGCTTCCCACATGAACACCCTAAATCAAGGGACTCAGCGCTTCATATGCTTCCCATGTGGGCGCTTAAAACAGAAGGACAACGCCTCACGTGAAATACATGTGAGCGCTGAGTAAAAGTGCTTAGCACTTTGTATTCAGTCAAAATGACTAAGTGTTTAACGCTGATTGGGTAACGCCGACGTCCAAGCGCCTCACGTGATACACACGTGAGCGCCATACCAAGTGCTTAACACTCCATATTCAGTCAAAATGACTAAGTGCTTAGCACTGATTGGGCAGTGCTCATATTTCAGCGCCTCACGTGATACACATGTGAGTGCCATACAAAAGTGCTTAACATTATATATTCTGTCAAAATGACTAAAGTGCTTAGGACTAATTGGGCAGCGCCCCTGACTGAATGCTTCATATGATACACATGTGAGCGCCAGAGCCACAAATAAGTGCTTAGCACTTCTGCATAAAGAAAAAGGGCTAAGCAAATAAAACCATAAATAAGTGTTTAGCACTTTTAAATAAAAAAGACTGAGCAGACCAAGCCCAAATTGGATAAAAGTCTCTCTGAAGTTTCTTACAGCTGAGCCTAAATGCTCTGTTGTTTGGATCTTAATAAAATTTAATGATTCTGAAAATATTGCTAAGTTCATCTTAGTCTCAAATAGGACTAACGTATACTTAGTTAAAATAAATTGAACCCAAATGCTCATATATTTAAGTTGATCTTAATCTCAAACTAGATTAACGGTCCTTAAATAAAACAAAATATTCTTTGAATTAAAAGAACATACAACTTAAGTTCACACAAATCTAAAATATACGGTGTTAGGGTCTATAATTACACCGCGGTTGACCAAGTCAAAATCAAAGTCATCCCCAAGCCAAGTAGGCCCAAACCCAGGTCAAGACCGAGCATGGATGGAACCGGCCCCATGACAAAAAGAATGAAACCATAAATTGGTTTAATGTAATTTTTTTTATAGAAATAAATGTATGTAAATGGGCCAAAAGCCAAAATTTTGTAAACCTCATGACTTATGTGCAAAAAATGAAAGAAAGATAAGCACAGAAGGCATGGGGTGGCACAAGTGCCATTTGGCAAAGCATAAGGGGCTATATGAAAAGTGTAGCCTATAAAAGCAAACATGATGAAAAAATCAAGGACAACTTTTCTTTCTCTTAAATTCTAGGATTTGTTCCACCTTCCTCAAGGTTCTAAACCTTCTTACTTTTTTTGAATTAAATCAAGGGCTCAATCCCTTTTTTCCCCAAAAGAAACTGTTTTCCACCATAAAACCCTTAAAGGGGAACTCGGATCTTTCATCAAATCCCCAAAAGGGGAGATTTTTGAGTTTCACCCCTCTTCTTCTTCAAGATCCAGCCAACGGAGAGGAGGAAGAAGGAGACCCCTTTTCCAAAAATCTCATTTCGGAAAGATCCAAGGCTCAAAAGAAGATCCAGGGCTAAAGGGAAGAAAAAATGGGTCCCCTCTGATTATTTTCAAAGATTTTTAGGAGTTTAACTCCATTCAAGATCTGTTGGAGTTTAACTCCATAAACAAAACCCTTTTTAGGAGTTTAATTTCAAATATATACATAATCCCTGTTAGGAGTTCAACTCCAAAGCCCCGTAGGAGTTCAACTCCCAGCCCAGGGGCTTAGCCCCTTTTCCGCTGGTGTTTCCAGTGGTCGCGCTCCGCGCACGTGACCCGCGGGCACCCAGCGGTTGCGTGCAGGGCACGTGACCCGCGGGCGCTCAGCGTCCACGTGCGCCTCAAGGGATCCGCGGGCGCTCAGCGCTTAGCGGTCGCGTGCAGGGCACGCGACCCACGGGTGCCCAGCGCTCTGCAGTCACGTGCCGCGCACGTGACCCACTGACGCCCAGCGGTCGCATGCAAGACACGTGACCCGTAGGTGCCCAGCGCTCACGCGCCTGGCACGTGACCCACGGGCGCCGAGCGCCCACACGCTTGGCACATGACCCGCCGAACGCCCACGCGCCAGGCACGTGACCCGTGGGCATCTAGCGCCCACGTGCCATGCATGCATCTTTAAGACGGTCCTCACCCCTCATTTCCAATGCACTCCATACCCAAAACACGTCCCCCATTGGAAATTTTTTTCTAACATGGGGTTGTCCCTCACCCTGCAATGGGCCTGCTAGCCCCCTTGACCCCCAGCCCGCTATCCGGGTAGCGGGACACCCGTAAACTCTGCGAGACCCTCGATATATCCAAAACCCTTTCAAAACACAATACACGGCACATCGAGTTCGCATGACCAGTTTGACCCGTCAATCGGAGGTTCCCTCCCTCCAAAAGCGAGGGATAATTAACGGCAGCTTAGTCCGCGGCTGCCAAAGATTCGGATCCCCACGATCAATAAACCCCGGCTTACCTTAGGCAGGGGGAATCTGTATACGCCTGATAAACCCGCGCGTATTCCCATCTCAATGGGGTGACGAAAAACACCCTACAGCCTTTGGCACGCCCGGTGGCACCTTTCTCTCCTCCCATATCTCGGGTCAAGCGTTCATGCGAACTCATTTAACATATATACCGACGTTTGTACTGAAGTAATGTTCCTTTTATGCAGCAATCAACTTTCAACGACGATGTCTCCCAAGATGAATCTATCTGCCGACGCGACCTCAATCTCGTGCGTGGTCAAGATCAATGCTCGTGTGGTTCTCCCTGTCATGCACCCAGATGATTTGTCTATCACGTGCTTTCCCTATGAGAGAGGAATAAGAGCCATCCTCAATCCCAGATATTATGCGCCCGAGATGCGGGAATATTTTAAAAAGTGCGGATGTCGGTTATATCAAATGGACTCTGTAGCAAAGTTTTATGAAGGGCTATGGCATCCGCCTCAGGTCCGAGCACTCATCGATGGACGAATTCCAGATAGACGGGGTATAGGTTTCATTCAACCTGATTCCAAAGTATGCTACATGATCCATATTGGTGAAGCCAGCGAAGTGTCAAATGATGAAGACGAGCTAGCTGAGCCAGAAGAAGCCCTTCAAGAGCTCGAAGATGGCGGACAAGTAACCTTCGAGGAGCTAATCGAGGTTGATTTGGGAACTCCCGATAATCCAAGGTCGACCTACATCAGCTCACTTTTGTCATAGGAAATGAAAGAGCAGATAGTCGCCCTGCTGCATGAGTTCGCCGACTGCTTCATGTGGACGTACAAAGAAAAGCCTGGCATTTCCCCTGAAGTGGTCATGCATAAGCTTGCTATATCTCTTGATGCCAAGCCAGTCAAACAAGCTTCTCGAAAAATGAGAAGGGAACGGGAAGAAAAGGTCATCGAGGAAACCAAGAAACTCATCGAGGCCGGCTTCATCAGAGAAGAGAAATATGCAGATTGGATCGCATGTATCATCCCAGGGAAGAAGAAAAATGGGCAGATCCGAGTTTGCATCGATTTCAGGGACCTCAATAAGGCATGCCCTAAAGACGACTTCCCGCTAACAGTCTTGGAAATGATGGTCTTTGACACCTTAAATTACGAGCTGTTCACCTTCCTGGATGGCTTGTCTGGATATAATCAAATCAAGATGTCGCCCGAGGATCAGAAACACACAGCATTTCGAACCCCGATCAGGATATACTGCTACAAGGTGATGCCGTTCGGACTGATGAATGCAGGCGCCACATATCAAAAAGCAATGACCAAAATCTTTGATAACTTAATCCATAAAGTCGTCGAATGTTATGTTGATGATTTGGTCGTCAAGGCTAAATCTAAGGCCGATCACATCCAAGATCTCAGGACCGTTTTCACCAGACTGAGGGAATACGACCTGAAGATGAATCCTTTAAAGTGCACTTTTGGCGTTTCATCAGGAAAATTCTTAGGCTTCATAGTCCGACATCGGGGGATCGAAGTCGATCCATTGAAGATAAAGGCCATCATAGAGATGCCTCCTCCGAAGAATCTGAGGCAGCTAAGATCCTTTCAAGGCAAGCTCGCTTATATACGAAGGTTTATCTCAAATTTATCGGGGAGATGAAGACCCTTCTCAAAGCTTATGAAGAAAGGAGCTCCTTTTGTCTGGGATGCCAAATGTCAAGAAGCGTTCGAAAGCATCAAACAGTACCTATTGCACCCTCCAGTGCTTGCTGCCCCTATTCCAAATAAACCGTTGAATCTCTATACTATCGCGCTAGATGAGTCACTCGGTGCACTCCTCGCCCAGAATAATGAGGAGGGAAAAGAGAATGCTCTTTACTACCTCAGTCGAACGTTAGTCGGGGCGGAACATAACTATTCTCCGATTGTAAAGCAGTACTTGGCACTGATATTTTCCGTGAAGAAGCTGGAGCACTATCTGCTCGCTCATCGGGTTATGCTGATCTCTAAGGTTGACCCGCTCAAACACTTAATGACTGAAGCAAGCCTAGCCGGTAGAATGGCGAGATGGGCTGTCATGCTACTTGAATTTGACATAATTTATACTCCTCAGAAAGCAGTAAAAGGGTAAGCCCTCGCCGACTTTCTCGCTGCTCATCCCATACCAGAAGGGTCACCGCTCAATTGCGAGTTACCCGACGAACAAGTGCTACGCCTCGAGGATGACGAGCCATGTTGGGAGCTCTACTTCAACAGAGCCTCATCAATAAGGATCTCCAGCAAATCAAGCATCCCGAAGAAAAAAGCAGGGATAGGGCTAGTGTTCATCACGCCATCGGGAGGAACCCTACGACGTTCCTTCGCTCTCACCGAGTCTCGGACAAACAACGAGGCTGAGTACGAAGCTCTCATAGCTGGTTTGGAGCTTTCCACAGAAATGGAAATCCTTCGGCTACGGGTTTACAGTGACTCCCAGCTTGTTGTCAACCAAGTAAGCGGCGACTATAAGATATACAAACTCGAATTAGCTCAATATAGAAGCCGAATGGTGGAACTCATGAAACGGTTCACTCGCATTGAACTAATGAGAGTTTCTAGAGGGAAGAACGGAAAAGCCGACGTACTCGCTCGCCTAGCTAAAGAGTTAGCTGATCCTGACATGGATGAAATTCTAATCACAGTCAGAAGCCGAAAAATTCTGTCTCCAGTCTCTTTGCGTGAAGAAGAAAGTGTAGAACAAGAGAACAACCCTGTCGAAGAAGCTTCAATCATTCAAGATGAGCCCGATTGGAAAGAACCCTTCATAGAGTACCTCCGATACGACAAGTTGCCCGAAGAAATATCTACGAGGATTCAGCTGAAAAAGAGAGCTCTCCGATGCGTGTTTGTAAATAATACTCTATTCCGAAAATTATATGACCAACTCTGGCTCAGGTGCCTGTCATCGGCCGAAGCCCAAAAAGTCATGAAAGAAGTTCACTCGGGCGTCTGCGGAGCTCACCAGTCCGGCCCCAAAATACGGCTTCAAATCAAACGGCTTGGATATTACTGGCCTGCCATAATAAAGGATTGCAAAGAGCATGCAAAGAAATATCATCTCTGCCAAATTCACGGTGACTTATTCATAAGCACCCCAATCCATTGCATCCTACGGTGGCGTCATGGCCCTTTGAAGTTTGGAGCACCGACATAGTTGGCCCGATTGATTCTCTGTCATCCAAAGACCACCGGTTCATATTGGCCGCAACCGACTACTTCTCCAGATGGGCTGAAGCTGTCCCATTAAAAGAAGTAAAGACAGAAGATATTCTTACATTTTTCCGGCATAATATTCTATACCGCTTCGGTACACCAAGAAGAATCTTATCAGACAACGGGCCTTCTTTCAAGAGCTTCAAGGTCTCAAGGTTCGCTGCTCAACACAAGATAGACTGGAGATATTCCTCCATCCATAATCCAAGGGAAAATGGGCTAGCCGAAACCTTCAATAAAACTCTGTGCAAGCTCCTGAGGAAAAATGCTTCAGCCAACAAGAGAGACTGGAATCTCAAACTTCAAGAGGCATTATGGGCATATCGTACCATGCATCGTACTCCAACTCAGTCCACTCCATATTCATTACTCTTCGGAGTGGAGGCGATCCTCCCCCTCAAAATCGAAGTTCCAAGCTTAAGAATGGCCGTTCAGCACGAGTTGACGGAAGAGGAAAACGTGCTCTTTCGGCTCGAAGAGTTCGATGCCCTCGAAGAAAAGAGGCTCGCAGTATAGCAAAATCTGGAGCTGTATCAAGCCCAAATGTCACGGGCCTATGACAAGATGACCCGTCTCCGTGCTTTCAAGAAAGGCGAATTGGTGTTGGTCCTCAAAAGACCGATCATCCCTAATCGACATGCCAAGGGAAAATTCGAGCCAAACTGGAAAGGACTATACGTCATCGAGAAAGTGTTTGATGGAGGATCCTACCAGCTGATAAATGCCGAGGGAGAAAGGCCCATGCCACCCATTAATGGCCAATATCTCAAGAAATACTACGTGTGAATGCTCCAAGTCGTAGGCGAATTGAGCACACTGGCCCTACGGTCTGGATCATACATCCTATAAAACCGTATACAATCCACGGGCATAAATGATCCCTATCTCTCCCAAGTCCTACTGGAGAGACTACATTTAAAGTCCCACCAGCGATGAAGATTCGCCAATATAAAAAAAAAGGTATGTCCACAAGAAAAACGGGCACGGATGAAAACCCGAAAGGGCTCCATGAGTAAGAACAGCAGGACTGCCGGCGAGTTTGTGAAAACCCGAAAGGGAGCAAACTCGTAAAAGAGAGATGAAATACACTCGCAAAGTCCTCTCGACCTTGTGAGGAGAAAATCCCCGCGTGAGATCCTTACGACTTATAAAGGAGCAACACACTTAGGAATCCCCACAATTCCTAGGGAAAAATACACCTGTGAGATCCTCTCGACTCGTAGGGAGAAAAAGCTTTTATGAGACCCTTACGGCTCATAAAATTGAAAAGCCTTAGGTGATAGAGATCTAAACCTGTCTCTAAGCCATCACTCCCCAACGGGAAACGACAAATGATGAGTCGTTCCTGGCATTGCTTCAGTGTTAGCGGTGTCGATGCGGACCCAAAACCTAAATCCCAAGTTTTCCCAACGGCAAATGATGAGTCGCTCTTGGTATTGCTTCAGTGTTAGCGGTGCTGA
Organism: Agapanthus africanus; assembly: GCA_030015575.1. Taxonomy (NCBI): domain Eukaryota; kingdom Viridiplantae; phylum Streptophyta; class Magnoliopsida; order Asparagales; family Amaryllidaceae; genus Agapanthus; species Agapanthus africanus. The sequence goes on along the minus strand of CM057345.1, from coordinate 42,070,331 downwards.
TGCTGACCCAAAAACTAAATCCCAAGTCCTCCCGGGGCAAATGATGAGTTGCTCCTGGCATTATTCCAGTGCAGCATTGCTGATGCCGACCTAAAAGCCAAATCCCAAGTCCTCCTGGGACAAATGATGAGTTGCTCCTGGTATTATTCCAGTGCAGCAATGTTGATGCCAAACAAAATCCAAATTCCTCTCAATTTCAAAAGTCCCGCTAAATAAGGCAGAAATCAAACAGATCAAATTAATGTCCGACCCGGTAGCACTTCCAAGCTTAAAAGTCCTACTGGATGGGTAAGGAACTCCCAAAATAAATCAAACCAAAAAAATCAAACCCCGACATCACAGAAAGCGGAGCAAGTCAAATCAAACCCCGACACCGCAGAAAGCGGAGCAAGTCAAATCAAACCCTGACACTGCAGAAAGCGGAGCAAGTCAAATTAAATCCCGACACTATAAGAAGCGGAGCAAGGCACCGACCGTCCATGTCGCTAAAATGGCAGCACCGACCGTCCAAGTCGCAAAAACGGCAGTACCGACCATCCAAGTCGCAAAAAGGGCAACACCGACCGTCCAGGTAGCAAAAAGGGAAGCACCGACCGTCCACGTCGCTAAAAGGACAGCACCGACCGTCCAAGTCGCATAAAGGGCAGCACTGACCATCCAAGTCGAAAAAAGGGCACCACCGACCGTCCAAGTCGAAAAAAGGGCACCACCGACCGTCCAAATCGTAAAAATGGCAGTACCGACCGTCCACGTCACTAAAATGGCAGCACCGACCGTCCACGTCGCTAAAATGGCAGCATCGACCCCCCACGTCGTTAAAATGGAACCCAGCTAAATCCATTTCCATATAGAACAAGATCCATCAATTTCATGCACACAACCCACACATACGGTGTGCATTTATTGATGGGGGAACTTTGTTGGGGTCTAAAATTACACCGCGGTTGACCAAGTCAAAATCAAAATCAACCCCAAGCCAAGTAGGCCCAAGCCCAGGTCAAGACCGAGCATGGAAGGGACCGGCCCCATGAAAAAAAGAATGAAATCATAAATTGGTTTAATGTAAAAAAATTTATCAATGTATGTAAAATGGGCCAAAAGCCAAAATTTTGAAAACCCCATGGCTTATGTGCAAAAAAAAGGTATAAGAACATAAGGAATGGGGTGACACAAGTGCCATTTGGCAAAGCTCAAGGGGCTATATGTAAAGTGTGTAGCCTATAAAGGCAAACATGATGAAAAAATCAAGGACAGCTTTTCATTCTCTTAAATTCTAGGGTTTGTGCCTCCTTCCTCAAGGTTCTAAACCTTCTTTCTTTTTTTTGAATTAAATCAAGGGTTCAATCCCTATTTTTCCAAAAAGAAACTGTTTTTCACCATAAAACCCTTAAAGGGGAACTCGGATCTTTCCGCAAATCCCTAAAATGGGAGATTTTTGAGTTTCACCCCTCTTCTTCTTCAAGATCCAGCCAATGGAGAGGAGGAAGAAGGAGACCCTTTTTCAAAAATCCTATTTCGGGAAGATCCAAGGCTCAAAAGAAGATCCAGGGCTAAAGGGGAGAAGAAAGGGGTCCCCTCTAATCATCTTCAAAGATTTGTAGGAGTTTAAGTCCCTTCAAGATCTGTTGGAGTTTAACTCCATAAACAAAACCCTTTTTAGGAGTTTAACTCCAAATCTATACATAATCCCTGTTAGGAGTTTAACTCCAAAGCCCCTTGGGAGTTCAATTCCCAGCCCAGGGGCTTAGCCCCTTTTCTGCTGGTGTTTCCAGTGGTCGCGTTCCGCGCACGTGACCCGTGGGCGTCCAGTGGTCGTGTGCCAAGCACGTGACCCGCGGGCGCCCAGCGGTCGCGTGCCGCGTACGTGACCGGTGAGCACCCAGTGGTCGCGTGCAGGGCACGTGACCCGCGGGCGCTCAGCGGTCGCGTGCACGGCACGTGACCCGCGGGCGCCCAGTGCCCAGTGTAGTGCACGTGACCCGCGGGCGCCCATTGCCCGGCAGTCGCGTACCGCGCACGTGATCCGCTGGAGCCCAGCGGTCGCATGCAGGGCACGTGACCCATGGGTGCCAAACGATCACATTCCGTGCACGCGTCTTTACGACGGTCCTCACCCCTCATTTCCCATGCACTTCACACCCAAAACACGTCCCCCGTTGGAAATTTTTTTCTAACGGGACGCTGTCCCGCACCCCGCAAGGAGGATTGCTCTCTTGACCCCTAGCCCACTATCCGGGTAGCGGGACCCCCGTAAACTCTGCGAGGCCCCCGATATATCCAAAACTCTTTCAAAACACAACACACGGCACATTGAGTTCGCATGAATAGTTTGACCCGTCAATCGGATGTTCTCTCAATCCAAAAGCGAGGGATAATTAACGGCAGCTTAGTCCGCGGCTACCGGAGATTCGGATCCCTACGATCAATAAACCCCGGCCTACCTTAAGCAGGGGGAATCTGTATACGCCTGACAAGCACGCGCGTATTCACATCTCAATGGGGTGACGAAAAACACCCTACATACGGATTTGAACTAATCTGCACCCCATGGACGAAGACATAAAATAGTCTATGTATACAATCCACAGGCAACCCTAACAAACAAAATAACACAGGACACGAAGTGAACTACCGAAGAAGGAGAAAGTGGTTATCGCAACACGATAACGTAATTAACTGCAGGGGCTTGAGCCTGCAGGGAAGAGCGTCCCCACAATCAAAAACCCCTCACAAATGAGGGGGAATCTGATGAATTCTGCTACAACAGTTGCATCTATTCAAACCTCTGATATACGATGCCATAAATCAATTTGGTATCTTCGGAGAGGTAGATGGATATGTCTAAATAGTATCTGCCCCCAAATTCAGGCTAGACGTTGTAGGGTGTTTTTCGTCCCCCCAGTGAGATGGGAATACGCGAGCGCTTGTCAGGCGTACTACAGATTCCCCCTGCCTAGGGTAGGCCGGGGTTTAATGATTGTGGGGATCCGAATCTCCGGCAGCCGCGGACTAAGCTGCCGTTAATTACCCACCGCCTTTGGGGCGAGGGAACCTCCGATTAACGGGTTAAACTGGTCATGCGAACTCAATGTGCAGTGTGCGTGTGTTTTGTTTTGAAAGAGGGTTTTGGATATATCGGGAGCCACGCAGAGTTTTTACGGGGGTCCCGCTACCCGGATAGCGGGCTGGGGGTCAAGGGGGCTAGCAGCCCCCTTGCGGGGTTCGGGGCAGCGCCCCGGCCCGAAAATTTTTTTGAGGGGGAGAGTGTGGCGGAGTATGTGTGTGTATAAATTTGTATACATATGTATATATGTATGTATGTACACAAAAGAGAGGGAAAAGGCATCCAAGGGATGCGCAGGTGTGCAAGCGCGCGCGCCACGTGTCGGCACGCGGGCGACTTGCGCAGTTGCGCAAGCGCGCGCGCCACGTGTCGGCACGCGGGCGCCTTGCGCACTTGCGCAGTTGCGCAAGCGCGCGCGCCACGTGTCGGCACGCGGGCGACTTGCGCACTTGCGCACTTGCGCAGGCGCGCGCGCCACGCGTCGGCACGCGGGCGCCTTGCGCAGGTGCGCAAGCGCGCACGCCACGTGTCGGCACGCGGGCGCCTTGCGCAAGCGCGCAGGTGAGGCACAACAGGCTTTTAGCCTAAAAAAAATTTCTCAGAAGAGAAATCAGAGAGGAGTTGGACTCCTGAATGTGTTTTTCTTCTTTTTTTGGGGGGGGTTTAGTGAAAGATGTTCTTCTTCTTCCTCCTGTTGCTTGCTGGATCTTGAAGATCAAGAGATGTGAAATCTCAAAATCTCTCCTTTTTAAGATCTGATGACAGATCCAAGTTCCCCTATGTGGGTTTTGTGGTGGAAAACTATTTAGTTTTGAAAAAGGAAGAGTAAAACTCTTGATTTAATTCAAAAGAAAGAAGAAGCTTTTGGAACCTTGAAGAAGAAGGAAAGAGCTCAGCTCTAGAAATTTCTGGAGAGAGAAAAAAGTTGTTGGGATATTTCATTATCCTTGCCTTTATAGGCTACATATTTTACACATAGCCCCTTGGGCTTCACAAAATGGCATTTTGCCTATTTCATGGCTCATGTGCCATTTCTTTTTGCACATAAGCCATGGGCTTTACAAAAATTGGGCTTTATGCCTATTTTCCTTACATTTATCCATAAAATAAAATAAAAGAAAATGCAACAAAATTATTTATTAAAAAAATTTTTATCTTGGCATGGGGGGAGGCCGGCCGCTTCATGTTCGGGCTCGACCCGGGCATGGGCCCACTGGGTCTGGGCTTGGGCCCACTTGGCTTGGGGTTGACTTGGATTTTGACTTGGTCAACCGGGGTGTAAATTTTTACCCCAACAAATTGCCCCCCATCAATAAATACACACCACATATGTGGGTCGTGTGCATGAAATTGATGGATCTTCTTTCATGTGGAGGCGACTTGATTTGGTTCCCGCTTTTTGGGAAGCTGGTACTGCCCTTTTTACGACGTGGACGGTCGTTGCTTGACATGTCTCCGGGACGGAGTGTCCGCGATAGACGTTTTCCCTGGTCCGGAGTTATCTGGTTCCCGCTTTGTAGGAATCCTGCGCTGCCCTTTTTGCGACTTGGACGGTCGGTGCTGCCCTTTTTGCGACGTGGACGGTCGATGCTGCCCTTTTAGCGACGTGGACGGTCGATGCTGCCATTTTTGCGACTTGGACGGTCGGTGCTGCCCTTTTAGCGACGTGGACGGTCGGTGCTGCCATTTTAGCGACGTGGACGGTCGATGCTGCCATTTTAGCGACTTGGACGGTCGGTGCTGCCCTTTTAGCGACTTGGACGGTCGGTGCTGCTATTTTAGCGACTTGGACGGTCGGTTCTGCCCTTTTTGCGACATGGACGGTCGATGCTGCCCTTTTAGCGACTTGGACGGTCGGTGCTGCCCTTTTAGCGACGTGGACGGTCGGTGCTGCCATTTTAGCGACTTGGACGGTCGGTGCTGCCCTTTTAGCGACTTGGACGGTCGGTGCTGCCCTTTTAGCGACTTGGACGGTCGGTGCTGCCCTTTTAGCGACGTGGACGGTCGGTGCTGCCATTTTAGCGACTTGGACGGTCGGTTCTGCCCTTTTTGCGACATGGACGGTCGGTGCTGCCATTTTAGCGACTTGGACGGTCGGTGCTGCCCTTTTAGCGACGTGGACGGTCGATGCTTGATTTGACTTGCTCTGCTTCTTGCAGTGTCAGGGGTAGACTTGACTTTCTCCGCTTCTTGCGGTGTCGAGATTGGATTCTGACTCGCTCCGCTTTCTGCGGTGTCGGAGTGGAAGTTGACTTGTTGATTTGGGTTGACATCAGCATCGCTATACTGGAATATGGTACCAGGAGCGAATCATCATCTGTCATTGAGAGGATTCTGGGATTTTGGTTTTTATTTGGCATCTGCATTGCTGCATTGGAATAATGCCAGGAGCAACTCATCATTTGCCCCGAGAGAATTTAGATTTGGTTGCTTAGGACAGATTGGGATTGTTTTACGCCCGTGGATTGTATACGGTTTTGCAGGATGTATGATCCAGACCGTAGGGCCGGAAAAATTTCGGGATTTTGTCGGCGTCTGCATCGCTGCACTGGAATATGGTACCAGGAGCGACTCATCATTCGCCGTTGGGGTATGGGATTTGGAATTTGGTTGGCGTCTGCATCGCTGCACTGGAATATGGTACCAGGAGCGACTCATCATTCGCCGTTTGGGGACTTGGAATTTGGATCTTGTTTGGCATCAGCATTGCTGCACTGGAATAATGCCAAGAGCAACTCATCATTTTCCTCGGGAGGACTTGGGATTTGGGTTTTTGGTCGGCATCAGCACCGCTAACACTGAAGCGAAATGCCAGGAGCGAATCATCATTTGCCGTTGCCTGTTGGGGAACGATGGCTTAGGAGATAGGTTTGGGTCCCTATCACCTAAGGCTTTTCAATTTTATGGGCCGTGAGGGTCCCATAAAAGCATTTTCTCCCTACGAGTCGTAAGGATCCCGCAGGTGTATTTTCTCCTTAGGAATCGTGAGGATTCCTAAGTGTGTTGCTCCTTTGTGAGTCGTAAGGATCTCACGCAGGGGGTTTCTCCTCACAAGGTCGAGAGGACTTTGTGAGTGTGTTTCATCTCTTTTCACGAGTTTGCGCCCTTTCGGGTTTTCACAGACTCGCCGGTAGTCCTGCTGTTTTTACTCACGGAGCCCTTTCGGGTTTTCATCCGTGCCCATTTTGCTTGTGGACATACCGTTTATTTCTTCTTCCTCTTTTTTCCTTTTTTTTTCTTTTTTCTTTTTTTTTGCCGCTGGTGGGACTTTAAAAGTAGTCTCACCGGCAGGATTTAGGAGAAATAGGGGTTATTTACGCCCGTGGATTGTATACGGTTTTGCAGGATGTCTGATCCAGACCGTAGGGCTGATGTGCTCAATTCGCCTGCGACTTGGAGCATTCATGTGTAGTATTTCTTGAGATATCGGCCATTGATGGGCGGCATGGGCCTTTCTCCCTCGGCACTTATTAGTTGGTAGGATCCTCCGTCGAACACTTTCTCGATGACGTATGGTCCTTCCCAGTTTGGCTCGAATTTTCCCTTGGCATGTCGATTGGAGATAATCGGTCTTTTGAGGACCAACACCAATTCACCTTTCTTGAAGGTGCGGAGACGGGTTATCTTGTTATAAGCCCGTGACATTTGGGCTCGGTATAGCTCCAGATTTTGTTGCACCGCGAGCCTCTTTTCTTCGAGGGCATCGAGTTCTTCAAGTCGAAGGAGCACGTTTTCTTCCTCCGTCAACTCATGCTGAACGGCCATTCTTAAGCTTGGAACTTCGACTTCGAGGGGGAGGACCGCCTCCACTCCGAAGAGCAATGAGTATGGAGTGGACTGAGTTGGAGTACGGTGCGTGGTACGATATGCCCACAATGCCTCGTGAAGCTTGAGATTCCAGTCTCTCTTGTTGGCTGAAGCATTTTTTCTCAGGAGCTTGCATAGAGTCTTATTGAAGGCTTCGGCTAGCCCATTGGCTCTTGGATTATAGATGGAGGAATATCTCCAGTCTATCTTGTGCTGAGTAGCGAACCTTGAGACATTGAAGCTCTTGAAAGAAGGCCCGTTGTCAGAAATGATTCTTCTTGGTGTGCCGAAGCGGTATAGAATATTATGCTGGAAGAATGTCAGAATATCCTTTGTCTTGACTTCTTTTAGCGGGACAGCTTCAGCCCACCTGGAGAAGTAGTCTGTCGCGGCCAGTATGAACCGGTGGCCTTTAGATGACGGAGGATCAATTGGGCCAACAATGTCGGTGCCCCAAACTTCGAAGGGCCACGACGCCACTGTAGGATGCAATGGGTTGGGATGCTTGTGAATAAAATCACCGTGAATTTGGCAGATATAACATTTCTTTGCATGCTCTCCGCAATCCCGTATCATGGTGGGCCAGTAATACCCAAGCCGTTTGATTTGAAGTCGCATCTTGGGGCCAGATTGGTGAGCACCGCAAACGCCCGAGTGGACATCTTTCATGACCTTTTGGGCTTCGGCCAATGACAGACACCTGAGCCAGAGTTGGTCATATGACCTGCGGTATAACGTGTCATTTACAAACACGTATCGGAGAGCTCTTTTCTTCAGCTGAATCCTCGCAGATTTTTCTTCGGGCAGCTTGTCGTACCGGAGGTACTCTACGAAGGGTTCTCTCCAATCGGGCTCGTCTTGGATGATCGAAGCTTCTTCCGCAGGACTGCTCTTCTGTTCCGCGCTTTCCTCTTCTCGTAGAGAGACTGGGGGTAGAATTTGCCGGCTCCTGACTGTGATCAGAATTTCGTCCATTTCAGGATCAGCCAGCTCTTTGGCTAGGCGAGCGAGTATGTCGGCTTTTCCGTTCAACGCTCTAGGGACTCTCGTTAGTTCAATATGAGTGAACCGTTTCATGAGTTCCACCACTCGGCCTCTGTACCGAGCTAATTCGAGTTTGTATATCTTATAATCGCCGCTTACTTGGTTGACGACGAGCTGGGAGTCACCGTAAACTCGTAGCCGACGGATTTTCATTTCTATGGCGAGCTCCAAACCAGCTATCAGAGCTTCATACTCAGCTTCATTGTTTGTCCGAGGCTCGGTGAGAGCAAAAGAACGCCGTAGGGTTCCCATTGATGGTGTGATGAACACCAATCCTATCCCTGCTTTTATCTCCGGGACGCTTGATTTACTGGAGGTTCTTATCGATGAGGCCCCATCGAAGTAGAGCTCCCAACATGGCTCGTCATTCTCGAGGTGCAGCACTTGTTCGTCGGGTAACTCACAATTTAGCGGCGACCCTTCTGGTATGGGATGAGCAGCGAGAAAGTCTGCAAGAGCTTGCCCTTTTACTGCTTTCTGAGGAGTGTAAACTATGTCAAACTCAAGTAACATGACAGCCCATCTTGCCATTCTGCCGGCTAGGCTTGCTTTGGTCATCAAGTGTTTGAGCGGGTCGACCTTGGAGATCAGCATAACCCGATGAGCGAGCAGATAGTGCCTCAGCTTCTTCACAGCGAATATTAGAGCCAGGCATTGCTTTTCGATTGGGGAGTAGTTGTGTTCCGCCCCGACTAGAGTTCGACTGAGGTAGTAGAGGGCATTTTCTTTTCCTTCCTCGTTATTCTGGGCAAGGAGCGCACCGAGTGACTCGTCCAACGCGGCAGTGTAGAGAATCAGTGGTTTATTTGGAATGGGAGCGGCCAGCACTGGAGGGTGCAACAAGTATTGTTTGATGCTTTCGAACGCTACTTGACATTCGGCATCCCAGATAAAAGGAGCTCCTTTCTTCATGAGCTTTGAGAAGGGCCTACATCTCCCTGATAAATTTGAGATAAACCTCCGTATATAAGCAAGCTTGCCTTGAAAAGATCTTAGCTGCGTCAGACTCTTCGGAGGGGGCATCTCCATGATGGCCTTTATCTTTGATGGGTCAACTTCGATCCCTCGATGTCGAACTATGAAGCCCAGGAACTTTCCCGATGACACGCCAAAAGCGCACTTCAGAGGATTCATCTTCAGATCGTATTCCCTCAGTCTGGTGAGAACGGTCCTGAGATCTTGGATATGATCGGCCTTAGCTTTAGTCTTGACGACCAGATCATCAACATAGCATTCGACGACTTTATGGATTAGGTCATCAAAGATATTAGTCATCGCCCTTTGATATGTAGCACCTGCGTTCTTTAGTCCGAATGGCATCACCTTGTAGCAATATATTCCGATCGGGGTTCGAAATGATGTGTGCTTCTCATCCTCAGGCGACATCTTGATCTGATTATATCCAGACGAGCCATCCATAAAGGTGAACAACTCGTAATTTGAGGTGTCATCGACCATCATTTCCATGACCGGGGTTTAATGATTGTGGGGATCCGAATCTCCAGCAGCCGCGGACTAAGCTGCCGTTAATTACCCATCGCCTTTGGGGCGAGGGAACCTCCGATTAACGGGTTAAACTGGTCATGCGAACTCAATGTGCAGTGTGCGTGTGTTTTGTTTTGAAAGAGGGTTTTGGATATATCGGGAGCCACGCAGAGTTTTTACGGGGGTCCCGCTACCCGGATAGCGGGCTGGGGGTCAAGGGGGCTAGCAGCCCCCTTGCGGGGTTCGGGGCAGCGCCCCGGCCCGAAAATTTTTTTGAGGGGGAGAGTGTGGCGGAGTATGTGTGTGTATAAATTTGTATACATATGTATATATGTATGTATGTACACAAAAGAGAGGGAAAAGGCATCCAAGGGATGCGCAGGTGTGCAAGCGCGCGCGCCACGTGTCGGCACGCGGGCGACTTGCGCAGTTGCGCAAGCGCGCGCGCCACGTGTCGGCACGCGGGCGCCTTGCGCACTTGCGCAGTTGCGCAAGCGCGCGCGCCACGTGTCGGCACGCGGGCGACTTGCGCACTTGCGCACTTGCGCAGGCGCGCGCGCCACGCGTCGGCACGCGGGCGCCTTGCGCAGGTGCGCAAGCGCGCACGCCACGTGTCGGCACGCGGACGCCTTGCGCAAGCGCGCAGGTGAGGCACAACAGGCTTTTAGCCTAAAAAAAATTTCTCAGAAGAGAAATCAGAGAGGAGTTGGACTCCTGAATGTGTTTTTCTTCTTTTTTTTGGGGGGGTTTAGTGAAAGATGTTCTTCTTCTTCCTCCTGTTGCTTGCTGGATCTTGAAGATCAAGAGATGTGAAATCTCAAAATCTCTCCTTTTTAAGATCTGATGACAGATCCAAGTTCCCCTATGTGGGTTTTGTGGTGGAAAACTATTTAGTTTTGAAAAAGGAAGAGTAAAACTCTTGATTTAATTCAAAAGAAAGAAGAAGCTTTTGGAACCTTGAAGAAGAAGGAAAGAGCTCAGCTCTAGAAATTTCTGGAGAGAGAAAAAAGTTGTTGGGATATTTCATTATCCTTGCCTTTATAGGCTACATATTTTACACATAGCCCCTTGGGCTTCACAAAATGGCATTTTGCCTATTTCATGGCTCATGTGCCATTTCTTTTTGCACATAAGCCATGGGCTTTACAAAAATTGGGCTTTATGCCTATTTTCCTTACATTTATCCATAAAATAAAATAAAAGAAAATGCAACAAAATTATTTATTAAAAAAAATTTTATCTTGGCATGGGGGGAGGCCGGCCGCTTCATGTTCGGGCTCGACCCGGGCATGGGCCCACTGGGTCTGGGCTTGGGCCCACTTGGCTTGGGGTTGACTTGGATTTTGACTTGGTCAACCGGGGTGTAAATTTTTACCCCAACAGACGTCCCAGTCCAGTTTTCGGTGGTAAACAAATTCTGGCAAGCCCGGTAGGACCTCTTTCCCTTTCCACTCCACATTTCGTGTGTCGTGTTTTTCCGCGATTAAATAATATATATGTTTGTAGTTGCCCTTGGGTGATGAGATACTGAAGCTGGAGTTTCGTCTTTTTCTAGAATGGCGTTTTCTTCCACTCATAGCAACTCAGTCACATCTGGTGGAGTCAAATATGGGCCACTTGCAATCTCAAATCTCTGCAATCCAGCTCTTCAAGGAATCAATAGGCTTATTTTTGGGTCTATACTCCCATCTCTTACCCTTTATGCCGCAACGCCGAAGGTGGAAGCCTAGAAGAAGTCTATCTTCCATGGACCGGATCCTGCAACTTTAGATTTGCCGACGGAATCAGTCCTCAAACAATAGCACCTGCCAAAGACCAAGGTCGATGCATGGGGCAGAATATACAGGCTTTCAAAGAAAACAGGGGGAAGGCTCAAAAAATTCCTGAGGCTAATCAAATTCCGGCTGTAAGAAATAGTCAACGTCAATATCGGCGTCATACAAAACAAGCTGGGTGCAGTTCTCGATTCGTGTTGACTCCACCCGCTTCAACTCCAAAGGAGAATGCTGCTATTCCAACCGGGAACATTTTCGAACTGTTGCGAAGGGTCAGACAAAATTCTCCCACTGCAATATTGAAGAAATCTCTGCAGCCCAAAGAGATCCAACGAGAGCAGAAAACAATTCGTTCTCCGTGATATCTATCATCATCTATATATAAGGTGTGGAAGCAGGTGAAAGACTCAGTCGTCAATTGCGGCTCTTCCCCTAAATGTCAGCTAAATTCTGACAAATCCCCTTTCAAATATAAGGGGACTCATCCCAAGACGGTTCCTGATACAATGGTTCCTCCCAAAGCCAAAGTGGTTTCTTACAAAAAAGAGATGCCTAATAAAGCCCAAGTGCCCGAGGCAAACTCCGAGGGTCAAAGCTCCAAACGCCCCAAACCTAGGGGCATAGTAGTTCACACGGTCTACATGGTGAACTCTAAAGACGAAGGTCACACTTATACTAGCCATGGACCGCATACTCGGTCTCCGACAAAAGCTCAACTGCAACGTGAAAAGTTGCAGAAAATACTTGCTCAGGTAGCAACACTCACTAATCCATCATCTAAGACAAATCCTGAAGACGCACCTGGAGAAAGAACAGGGCAGGAGTCGGATGTTGACTTCCTAAAGCGCGCTCTCAAAAAGAGAGATGAAGAAGCGGCAGAAATGTCCACTAAAATGAACCAGATGGCTCTTCTGATCCAGAATATGGCTGGAATGATGGTCCAATCAGAACCATTGGCAGATGAGCCGCCGGTAGTTGGTCTTAAAGACACGGGTGATATTTCAAATCCTCTGCAACCCCATCAACAGCTAAAAAAGAAATAATCCCAAAAACAAAGCTGGATGCGTATATTGCTCAGCAAATCAAAGCTCTCTATGTCAGTGAAGCTGCAAATAGGTCAATCAAGACCGGTCAACCATATCCGGCCTGGTATGATCAAATACAGTACCCGCCAGAATACATACTTCCGACGTTCCACATATACAAAGAAACCGGGAATCCTCACTAGCACATCGCACGTTTTAAATCCATGTGTGGCGACATTAGAGGAAACGATATACTGCTCCTCCGACAGTTCATCAGCAGTCTGGCATGTATTGCCTTCGAATGGTATGCGGAACTCCCAAATGACTCCGTGAACACCTTCGAACAAATGGAGATGCTCTTCTATCAGAGATTCGCTAGTGTAAATAAACACACTGCCATGGTGGCATTGTTCAACGAAAGGGTTGGACCGAATAAGACCTGGGTTCAATATGTTACCCATTGGCGAAATCTCTGGTCAAAATGTGAGCAACGCATCAACGAAGCTGCAGCCGTAGGAATGTTCATTGCCACCCTTGACCTAAATTCAAAGGTGTTCCCACATATGGCCTTCTTCAAGCCGACGAATTTCCAAGAACTCATGGATAAAATGGCTCGATTGGATCAGATGGGTCAAGACTCTTCCTCATCCGATAAAGATGTATGAAAAGCAAAGGAAAGGTGGCGTTTGTCGCTAACGCTCAACAAAGAATGAGCGGCTCCGAAGCAACATGTCGCCAAAACAGCGACAACACAGGTTCTACCCTAGGGAAAAGATTGGAACGCGAATATACGCTCCCCTAAAATATACGCAAGGGGCATCTTGCTCGCTGGCGGAGGAATCTTTACGGAGGTGGTCCTTTTCTTCAAATAACAGAATAGATATTAAGGGACCTATAAGAGGCTCCTGTAATCAAGTGGAATAGCCTGCTTGAACTAAAAACCATGAAAGAGATGTGGAATTCATGTTCCACTACGAATCAAATGATGATGGGAAAAGCCCCAAAATTAAGTTCATTCTTGCAAGGAAGAAGAAGACTCAGCAGAAGGAGTGATGCAATATCTCGTTCATTCGTTAGTGTCAGAAGGCAACATTGATGAGCAAGGGGCAGGTGCCGTGTAAAACACCTGATATTTCCTGCAAAAACAAACCGATTGCTATGATGGTAAAATAAGCAGTTCAAGAAGGTAAAGATAGCTTGAGGTGTGAAGTGTCCATACATACAAAGGACAGACAACAGCGCTTCGGCAAGCAAGTGTTGGAAGGAATGGGTTATGCAACTCCCGACCAAATGATAACAATGGACTGAAATGTCCCTAAACTAGTGTGTCACCTCAAACATGGCGATACTGGACCAAAACGTCCCTAAACTAGTGTGTCGCCTCAAACACGGTGCGTTGCCTAAAAAATGGCGATAATGGACCGAAATGTCCCTGAACTAGTACATCGCCTGAAACACGGCGCATTGCCTAAAAAAACGGCAATACTGGACCGAAAAGTCCCTAAACTAGTGTGTTGCCTCAAACATGGCGATAATGGACCGAAACGTCCCTAAACTAGTGCGTCGATTCAAACACGGCACGTCGTCTCAAAACTGGCGATAATGGACCAAAATGTCCCTAAACTAGTACATCGCCTCAAACACGGCACGTCGCCTAAAAAACAGCAATACTGGACCGAAATGTTCCTAAACTAGTGCGTCGCCTCGAACACGGCGCGTCGTCTTAAAAATGGCGATAATGGACCGGAACGTCCCTAAACTAGTGCATCGTCCTAAATACGGCGATATGCTCCCTTGAGATCTATATTGCAATCAAAATTCTAACAGCGAAGGTTGTAACTCAAATCGTACTGGTTACACAGCTACTCCAGCGATGAAGCCACCCTCAAATCTCACGGCAAACAAATGGGTCACCTGCGATGAAGCTACTTTCGAGAGTTTCACTGTTAGGAAAAAAACCGGTACGTCCACAAGCAAAATGGGTACAGATGAAAACCCAAAAGGACGCCGTGAGTAAAAATAGTGGGACTACCGGCGAGTTTGTGAAAACCCGGAAGAGCGCAATCTCGTAAAAAATAAAAAAATAAAAAATAAAATACACTTGCAGGGTCTTTTCGATCTTGTGAGGAGAAAATATCTGTGTGAGATCCTTACGACTCACAAAGGAGCAACACACTTAGAAATCCACATGATTTTTAAGGAGAAAATAAACTTACGAGATCTTTTCGACTCGTAAGGAGAATTCCTCCCTATGATACCCTCACGGCTCATAGAATTCAAAAGCCTTAGGAGACAGATCTAAACCTGTTTCCTAAACCATCGTTGCCCTACAAGTAGTTCGATATTGACTATTGTATACAATCCACGGGCATGCACAAAATATGTCCACATAAAGTTCCACCGATGGCTAGAAAAATCCTCATATGGTGAACGACACTTGTAAGTCCTCTCGACTTATAAGGAGAAAACACTCTTGTAAGATCTTTACGACTTATAAGAGAAAATTTCACTTAGGAATCCCCATGATTCCTTGGGAGAAAATACACCTACAAGATCTTCTCGACTCGTAAGGAGAAATACCTTTATGAGACCCTTATGGCTCATGAAGTCAAAAGCCGTAGTCGACAGGATCCTAACCCTGTTTGCTAAGCCTCCTTTGTCCAAATCAACAAAGGTAAATGATGATTCGCTCCTGGCAATATCCAGTTGTAGCGATGCTGATGCTTAAACAGGCATCAAACTCCAAGTCCTTTCAAGGCAAATGATGATTCGCTCCTGACAAAATCCAGTTATAGCGATGTTGATGCCTAAACAGGCATCAAACTCCAAGTCCTTTCAAGGAAAATGATGATTCGCTCCTGACAATATCCAGTTGTAGCGATGATGATGCCTAAATAGGCATTAAACTTCAAGCCTTTTCACGGCAAATGATAATTCGCTCCTGGCAATATTTTAGTCGTAGCGATACTCATGCTAAATTGGTATCAGGACCCAAGTCCCCGACTCGCAAAAAATCAGCGAGCAAAAAAAATGCATATGAAATAACCGAAATGATGGGGCAACTCACAATAAAAATCAGCGAGCAAAAAATATGCATATAAAAACAGCCGAAATGTTTGGGCAACTCGCAATAAAAAGCAGCGAGTAAAAATATAAAAAAAAATAGCCGAAATGATTGGGCACCGCGGATAAAAAACCGAAATGATTGGGCAATCGCGACTTTCGCGATATGAAAAGCTGAAAAGATAGAGTATCGTGGAAATAAAAAAATAAAAAAAAATAATATTTCCTCTGCTCTGCAGGTAGGTCCATAGCAACCCCTGTATACAATCCATGGGCATAAATGAAAGAAAAGGAACCATATTTTCCCACGAGAATCCGTCAAAGAAAGAGCCAGATCTCGACGGCAACATTTACAGCCTAGTGATCAGCTCGACGTTCTTCTCATCTCAACAGGGTGCAGACATGACGTCAACAAAGTTCCAAGGAGCCAAATCAAAAGGGAGTAATGGCAAAATCCTAACTCTAGCTCGACGTTCCTTTTCAGTACAGATGCAACGTCAACAAAGACCTAAAGGTCAAATATAAGTGGAGTGGCAACATATTCTAAGCTCCAGATCTCGATGGCAACATCTACATCCTAGAGACTATCCCGGTGTTCCTTCTCATTCCAGCAAGGTGCTGATCCGACGTCAACAAGAACCCAACGGTCAAATAAAAGTGGAGCAATGGTATATTCCTAACTCTTGATCTCAATGGAAACATTGATACCCTAGAGATCAACTTGACGTTCCTTCTGAGTGCAAACGCAATGTCAATAAGGACCCAAGAGTCAAACAAAAGTGGAGTGACGGCAAAATCCTAGCTCCAGATCTCGATGGCAACATCTACAGCCTAGAGATCATCTCCACGTTCTTCTCATTCTAGTAGGGTGCAGATGCAACGTCAAAAAGGACCCAACGGTTGAATCAAAATGGAGTAATGGAAAAATCCTAGCTCCAGTTCAACGTTCCTTCTCAGTGCAGATGCGACGTCAATAAGGACCTAAAGGTCAAATAAAAGTGGAGTGACATCATATTCCAAGCTCCAGATCTTGATGGCAACATCTACAGCCTAGAGACCAACTCGACGTTCTTCTCATTCCGGCAGGATGCGGACGCAATGCTGACAAAAACCCAAGGGTCAAATAAAAGTGGTGCAATGACATATTCCTAGCTTTGGATCTCGATGGAAACATCTACAGCTGTCACGCCCCGCTTCCCAGTGTACGGAGAAGTGGACGCGACGAGGCCCGCTACGTATACTCAGAAGTACATACGCTAAGCGTAACTAAGCAATATAAAGTAAATCACAAGAAATGAATGATATAGGAATAACAGCAACTTTTATTAATAACATTCTTTGTACAATACATGAAAAGGAAATACAACTGAAATGAAACGCGATGCCTAAACAATGGCATAACAGAAAATGAAAATACTGGAAAGAACAAGATACAATATCTAGAGCTCGGAATCTTCGTGGAACTGCTCCAAATCTTCACCGGTGGACTCGATCTCAGCTTGGTCCAACGCACCTGACGACATTCAAAGAAGAAAGAAATAGAATGTCGTCAGCGAACAGGTCGCTCGGTAAGTCCCAAAGATAAGAAAGAATTAGACAGAGAGTAAGAGAGAGAGAGAGAGTAGCTTTTAATGTCGTATTGTATTGTCATATTATAGTAGTATGGTATTAACGCTGTTGTTGTAGCTTGGTACAGAAGAATGCCAGTGTATACGAGGGGAGTCTCACTTGCCAGAGACTAGGGCACGTATAGTACAAGGAACCGTTATGCCACGGTACAACAGCAATGGGATTCAGGTTAGGTGTATTAATCTGACCACCTCGTGCCACCTTTAACACCTTCCGTACCAATCTACCCCTTAAACCCCGCGATATCTTGTTGGTATTGTTATCTTGTAAAATTGAATTGATTGCATGATTGACTGACTGATCGAAACCATGATATCAGAAAACGGTTATAACCGTAGAGTCATGTAAATGGAATACTGGGAAACATGTAAAAGGAAATCCATGGTTCGGTTCAGTCAAGTTATATAAAATGTTAACTGGATTCTGGGATTCATGTGTTCATATTGAGTTGGAATATAAAAGAATATAGAATGACTTGAATCATATTCAAGTCAGAAATAATCAGACTCAAATCCGAGTCAGACTAAAAGATATGTAATTCGAAGTTCTATATTTGTTAGGGTCATTATTGTAATTTATAAAACTTGAGGGGTTTTATGTAAAAAGTACATTTGTATAGTTTTCAAAATACACCTCAAGAATTTATTATTCGTCTTTATAGTTATAATGAGTGTGGATTTTATTTGTGTTATTCTAGTGAATATATCCTAATAAAAGTATTAATTGATTTATTTAAAATTCATGGTATTTTAATGTAACCTTTAATCTTGTAATTTTTAGAAAAATGTGAAAACTTTATCTTATGATAAAATAGGTGTTTAAATGATAATCATATATATATTAATACAAGAATAATTTTATATAAATATTTTATTTTCCAAAATCTCATTTTTTTCTTAAATGTCGTATTTTAAACCTTTCGAGACCGAATGCTCCTTGCGGAGGTCTGAATCTCGCACTACTAGCCCGCGGATGCACGATGAACCGTACTATCCCTAACGGGTTCCCCAAAGATGGGTTGTAGCGGCGCTTTGCTTAAGTTTAATAAATACTATTCATTTAGAAAAAACGGTTTTATAAGTAAAAGGTATTTATTTGTAAAAGGGTATAATTTTCCGTATTTTATTTTTCTAGGGTTTCCTAAGCCAACTAGTCTATTTCTAAGGTCTAAACGATAAGTCATTAGAAGCCTCAAATCGCCTCTTCACCGTCAATTGCGGCCAGGTAAGTGCCAGGTAAGTGGGAAGGAACCACAGTCGTGGGCCTAATTAAAAATCACTAGCCTAGACATACTTGCCTAGACACCACAAGATAGTTTAGATAAACGATCGATGTCCATGACATATCGTGTTTTCATTTTAAAAGATTTTATTTAGAATTGTGTACAACTTAAAGCTTTCAAGAAAGGTTCATAAAGATAATGGTATTTTAGTGAAAAGTCTTATATTTTCGTATTCTATGTTTTGACGTTTATCAATTAGGGTTATATTTGTGTGTGTGTAGAGGTAGGTCATTACCTCGTGACTTATTTTAAGGTTTAATGAAGTTTTAAAGGTTAATTATGATATATTAAACTTGAAGGTATTAAAGCGCAAGAATACGGTATTTGAAAACGTTATCATTTCATGTGTGAAAATTCATTCAAATTGATTTCTACAAGTTTATTTATCAAGATAAACTTATTTAGGAGTGAGGGATTGAATTAGAACATGAAAAATAAACTCTATGGTATTTTTATGAAAAGAATACGGTTTTACAAGAAAGCTATCATTTCATGTGAGAAACTTTGTTTAAATTGGTTTATGGGTGATTAATAGTCAACATGAATATAGGTAGGTATTATGGATTAGGTGACAAGTGAAATGTTGTAGAAAAACCGAATCGGAAATCGGTTTTGTTCCGATTTCCGTCGGGTTCCAAAAAGTCGTATTTTTATATTAAAGAGAAGAGAGATAGAAGAGATGAGACTTACAGGTTTGGACAAGCTAAGGAGGCTAAGGAAGGTGGTGGTTGTCGATGCGTCGAAAACGTCGCGAAGGTTCTAGTCCGGTCGCCGGAATCCGTCGTCGGTTTCGGCAGCGCTTCGCTTCTCGCTCTTTGTACCGAGTTCTCGAGAATTTGAGAGAGTGGACTTAGAGTGGTGAGGTGAAATGGTAGAGGGTAGGGGTCTTTATATAGGGCTAGGCTAGGGTTAGGGTTAGGATTAAAAAATATTTAAAAATATATAAAAATCATTAAAATTTCATTAAATTTGGACTTAAAAGAGGTTTAATGAAAAATTGGTAACCGTACTGGGAAAATAGACCATGCAGGGGGGTTGACCAAGTCAACACGAAGATTTTTTGTGTTGACGACTCGGCCGACCGGCCGAGTCCGACCGGCGGCGCCGGCCGATTCGGCCGAGTCGCCGGCCGACTTGGCCGAGTCAGGGCCGAGTCGGGTCTCGTTGGGTGTGGTTTTGTCTGGGGGGAATTTTGGTATACTTTATTTTCTATAAATTGCATTAATTTGAGAGTTATGGTTGTTTGACCGTTTGACTTCCCAAAAATTTAAAACAAAAGGATATAAAAATATATGGGGCATGGGATTCGAACTCTGGTGGCTTGGTTCAGCAGTGCAAGGTATTACCAATGAGCTACAAGCTCCTTCTTGTAATTATTGTGGTATTTAATTACTTAAACTGATAGCAGCAAGAATAAATACTCCTAGTATACATTAAATTTAAAGTAATTTCTTGTACAATAAAAATAGAGTTATTATATTCTTGTAGCTTATAATTAAAAACAAAAATAATTACCTAAATCTTGTGCTCAGGCTAAAATACCCCTTTATGGATTTTAAAAATATTTTGAAAAAAAATTTGTATAGAAAAAGTGTATACGAAAATTAGGGTTGTTACAACAGCCTAAAGATCAAATCGATGTGCTTCTCATGCCAGTAGGATGCAGACGCGACGTCAACCAAGACTCGAGGGTCAAATATAATCGGAGTAACGGCATATCCTTAATTCCCGATCTCGATTGCAATACATACAGCATAGAGATCACACAGATGTTTTCCCGACTTCAGCAAAGAATCGGTAAAATATCATCAAAGTAAAAACGAAGTGATGGTATATTCCTAGTTTCAGGTACTGATGGAAATACATACAAAGCCTAAAGACCATTAGAGATCATCCCACCCCAGAAGGGTGTGGTTATGACTCATCGGGGCTTCAAATTAAGCTTAACCTCAAGTAAAAAGCGCCACGGCAAATACCTAACGCTTGTTCTTCCGACGGTAAAATGGATATTCCAACCTAAGAAAGATTATTTGAAGACGTCTTGTCCAGCCTCGGAAGGGATCAGAGACACGACAGTCACGGGGCTACTCGAACAGCGGCTTAAAGACTGCATCGAAGAATACATTAGCCAACGCGATGGTACCACAGACTATAACCTTAGTACCACAAATGTAACAACCCTAAACTTTCTGTACAGATTTTTTTTTTCAAAAATACAGAAAGGAATACCTAAGCCTGAGCACTAGTTATAAATTTAATTTGCTTTTGAACAGCAAGAAATCACTTGTAGCTCATTGGTAAAACCTTGTACTGCTTTGACGTAACCCCTTTGATCGAATCCCCCCCCCATATATTTTTAATTGTATTTTCTTTTAAACTTTTAGAAGCCCAACAGTTTGCACGTGCACAACACGTAAAAGGAAAAGTCACAATAAAATCAAACATGTGCACTGAGGAATATGATACGACATGGACACGTGGCAAAATCCCTAGCATCCAACTCACCTCTTTGGCCGGCGAGTACGGGCTTGGGGCCGGTGCCGCCGGCCTCCCCCTGTATCTAATGCCTTCAAATTTTAACCCCACACCCTTTGGACTCACCCCTTAATCCCTGTACCGTTTGTTTTTATTAAAAATAAATATAGAATTAAAAAGAGGCATTAAACCAAATTTTAAATGCATTTTTAATTCTCCAATTAATTACCCTAAACCCTAATTTTCCATATAAATACCACACTACTTTTCACCCCTCCTCATTCAGAAATTGATGGACACACGTTGGTTGATATCCTCATACATACAGGCATATGTTTTCATGATGATTCGAGTGTCGATATTGGACACTCAGGTTCCATGATGAATTAACCAATTGCTTTGAAATCTTCTATTGATTGTGTCGTTGATAGACACACGTGGATGATATCCACATGCATACAGGCATATGATTTCAGATGTTTATTTGTATATGTTATTGGTTTTGACTCTATTGTTGACATATATGCATACATGGTCACCCTAGAGATCATAGTATTACCTTCATGATACAATATGATTTAGGAATCGTTGTTTATTCGATTTCTACCTGCTGATATTTTCTACTCATGAGTAGGCAACTCACCCCCGTTGTGCTACAGCTTTCTTGTAGGTTTGACCGCTTGGATCAATAGCGACATTGCTAGCACACAGTTCCTTCTGGGTGTTTTGCTTTAGTAGGTGGGACACACGCTAGATCGTGACCACTCTTATCCCTTTATATTCTATTGTATCTAGATAAATTCCATCAGTCAGAAACGAGAATTTGTATATTGGTAGACCTAGTTAGACTTGTATTTGCGAGACTTAGAGCGATGGGTGTATGTTCACTTCTTTGAGATGATGATGTCTTGCCTTATTTATTATTTTTGTGTTTGATCTTCGCCGCAGGGCGTCGTATATATGTTTATTTCATGGTTGTGATTCCGCCAATTGGTGAAGAGATGGCTCCCGCTTGAGGATGCCTATATATATTGCTTGTATGTAGTTTTGGATCAAAATATACAAGGGATGTGCTGCCCAAGTTTTTAAAGACGAAAAATGTTTTCAACTATAGTATAATCCACTTGCATTTTCATATATCATTACCTATGCATTTTAAAGGAAAACTCAATTTCATTATACCTTTAATTTAAAAACATCACCTCTATTATTTCCCTAAAAAGGTTTAGATTCTGGGTTTTGGCTTACTTGAATTAGGTGGGGTCTTATAGACTTCACATAATTCAAGTGCCAGTCACGTGCTTTTTTCCGGGTCGTGACAGTCGATGTTAAACACCACATATCAACAAGTATGTTATCATATTAACATGATCAAACTCTTTAATCAAGTCAATACGGAACCCATGGCCAATGAATCCCAAAACCGACGAAGTCACAAACTTCTATTCCACAAAAAACTGAAATTGATTTCCACTCCGGCCGAAAAGACCATCGCATTTCTTGCTCAAAATGAATCGCAAACGACCCAAAACTACACGGATGAATCCCACCGCAAAAAACCCCGAGCCAAAGGCAACCAGGATCCGCCCCAAGCCCAACTTGGGCTCGGGAATTGCCCTGAACTAGAGCCAATTTTGGCTCTGTTTCAGCGAATTAACGATCCCGTAAGAGGCTCATGATATCCCGGAGCCCTCCGGGACTTGGGTTGGCATAGGCAGAGGAGTTCACGGGCCTATCCAAACCAAGAGCCACGGGGCACGAAAACAAGCAAGAAATGTCGCTAATTTTGGTAGTTTTTAATAACAATGAACAATTCATTTTGAAAACTGACTATAGCAATCAATTAGCCACCGAAAAGCATGTTAAAAGTCTATGGACGGCTCTGATACCACTGTTAGTGCGTCTCGTTCGCTGGACGGGTGTTTAAAATTATTTGCGGAAGCGTAAAAACGAAGTATTACATGCGGACAAAATCACCCAATCACTAGAATCAACTATAGACTAAAACTTGCAAACTAAAATACCTAGAGTAAAGAAGATACAACCTTTGATACTTCTTCATTTGCTCCAATAATGAAACTCCGGACTCTGGCTAAGCTCCGAAGCGCTACGGATGTCGCTTGATTTCCGGTCGGTTTTGTCGAAGATGATCCACGCGAAGGCCACTGGTTCTAGCTCCATCTTCAACAAGTTGAAGAGGGTCTCACTTCATGGTTGCTAGATATTAGATGAGAGGGATGTAGAAAAGGTAGTGAATTCATGAACACTCTCTTTCTTTCATTTTCTTCTTCCTATTTTCTTTTTGTTCTTGAACTAGAGAGCAAAGTATGGTGCAAAAATTGAAAAACCATCGTCCAAAAATATTACCCTGGTTAGAATGAAGATAGTAGAGTGTCTACTCATTTCATTCCACCCTCTATCATATCCAAGTGTCATGAGCATGATGATGTATAGGCAATAAGCCTCCACCTCACTCTCATATCATGCGAAAAGAAAATTGGGGGGGGGGGGGGGGGAATCATATAAATATATGGACAGAATAATTGTACACATAAATATACATGCACATATTATGTAACCATACACTAAGATAGAGAGAGAAAGAATATCATATTAATACTAGTTTATATATGCACCATCATATATAAGAAATATCATTAAATTAACACTTGATTTAATGATCTGGTTCAATCATAAATCGGCTAGTATCAACCGTCTGATTAATACATATAGTATCACATATATATGTTTAATTGGACTCCGCACGTATCGCCATACGCGCACTACATCATTTCTCTAGAACGGGAAAACCCTCTGTGTGGGACTCTAAAGACTCAACAATATGCTGGCAGTGGGTCAGGATCATATCCGATTGATCCGAAACACTTTCAGATCAATCCCCACCGGATTAACCTACAAACACGTTTGCGGTACTAGCTGTACATAATGGCTATCCAGATATTGAATGAAAAGCCGGTCGACAAGCAAGCTCGTCTGTACCCTGCTAGAGCCTATCAGTGACATTCACCGTACAGTCCGGTCTCTTCGTCTAAGACCGTCGCATACCAGGTCTGAGAGGTGAAAATCGTAAGAATCTCACTAACCCGACAAGTCATGCTGACGTCAAGCTCATATCCATCTGAGAAACTACTGATAACACTTATCAGTAAATCTCGTTTTCCTTGGACAAGGACTTATGGTCATAGCCAGCTGTGCACTATGCGACATCAACTCCCTATACTGGGAGAGACGAATTCTCTTGACCGATCACCACCTCCATGTGCTTCGGAACTGTACCCAACTAAAACCTGTTTGCACGACTCTTTAAAATCGTGTTAATGTAGTAATCTAATTACAGTGGGAACACACACAAGATACTATGGTGATCTTGGGTCTAGAGACTACCATGTACTCATGTCACCAGAGAACTACTCTCTGACGATTGGTATAATACTATTTAGAAGTTCTCGGTGAGTCCGTCCAGTGTAACTCATCCAATGAACACATGTATACAACGGTGTCAAACACCAATGGCTATAGGATCAGCCATCGCCCAGTATAGGGTCATGAAACGTATACACTTGTTTAAACTCGAGTTCTGATGACCAGTCTCGATACTTCTACGATTAGGGACTTTCAAGGATGTGCTTATATACTACTCAGGCCCCACTAGTATGATCCCTATCATAATCCTGGTAGTCAAGCGAAAATCTTATGAGTTTTATCATCATGTAGTAGTGATACGTTACATCAAGTAAGACATATGTTTATGAATGATAAATATAAATCAGATAGCGTACTATCATCTCGAGCAAGACTGTTCTTGGTATAGGCCCTTCTCGAATTCAGTAATTTCATTCCTGCAATTTCGATAATTGCCTTGAGGGCACCTATATTCAATACATTAATGACGAGATACGCTAGCGTGGGATGCAGGACGTGGAGCGGCGGAGATCTCGCCGTAGCAAGATACACAAAGCCGTTACGGGGGCGCTCGTGCTCCGTGTTCCCGGCCAAACAGGGACGTTGAGAAACCTCTGCTATATGATAGCTCGGAGACGAGCAATGAAGCTGAGGAAGCTCAACTCTATGATCGATCGGAGACGAGCGATCGGCTGGTGGTTAGAAGAAAAGGGAACGCGCTCAGGGAAGGTCTCCAAAAGGTCGGGTGCAAACTCGGAGGCTAAGCACCGAGTATCGTCCCTAATGCATCATACCTATTCCAACTCCATAGCCTCATGAATATAGTGGACGACACGTCATCTGCTACGTGTCGTGATCTTGGAAATTCCCACTTACAAGTATCATCAAGGAGATTTTCACCTATAGAGTCACAAAAAATCTTCGATTTGACATCCACCATTTTCATCTTCATCGTCTAAGACTTTGAATACACCAAATTTCATGTGAATCCAACACCTTTTACCGTTGGAATTTTGATATAAAATTGTTTAAAATGTTTTATTATCGAAATACCGTTAATTATGCACTCACTCCGTTTACAGTCAAAAGGTGTTAGGATCACAAAAAATTTGGATAAAAATGAAATTAGTATATACGGATTGTTGAAAAAAAATAACGGAAGATTGACTTCTTTGTAGGCCATAGAAAATATCATTTACTATGGCTGGCTGAGGCTCAATTTTCTTTTATACACACACATGTTTCAGTTATATTTAGGAAGAAAAGCTTCTATAGATAATACCTTCCCAAATTGAACAAAGATAATGCTTCAAATATTCCTCTTGTACCCCATGTGAAAAAACTAACATACTCCAACCCTCATTACAGGGAAAAACGCACTAACCCCTGCTAGCCTTTTTGCATGCGTGTGCATGTAGAAAAGTATGAATTATTTATATTTTCCATGGGAGGTACGAACTAATTACCACTACTTCATTTCAGATTAAATTATACTCTTAGTAACCCGAGGGAAGTCGCATATGCTTCAGATGCTGTCCTCCGTCGATCTGTAGCAAGCGCTATTGAACGGCTGAAATTTGGCTTGAAGGTTGTCTCCTTGGACGTGTGGATCTCAATGGATTGATTTTGAGGTGAAGTCGAGCTATCTGCAAAGGAGTCCCGGGATGGGTGACCACCGTAGGACCCTCCGACGATCAAGTTAGCCGAGAAAAATGAGCAGAGTAGCGGCTTATTAGATTAAAGTTGCCTTACCTGAGTCGTCTGAGAGAGGGGTTCTTATAGTAGTCGCATGGAGCGAGAAGGCGCGGGATCTTCGCCTTCGGTTACGCTCCTGACGTTACGCCGGCTTGAATAACGCGATCCCCTCATTAATGGAGGGATACACCCATTAATGGGGGGATGCGCCAGCGTGGGATGCGGGATGTCGGGCGGCGGATATCTCGTTTTGGATAGATACGCGAAGCCGTTGCGGAAGCGCTAGGGCCTCGCGTTCTTGTTTGTCCGGGAGAGCTGGGGAGGGTTAGCTTGACGTGAGGCTCGGAGACGAGCCGGGAGGCCGAGAAGGATCAGCTCTGCAATAGCTCGGAGACGAGCATAGGAGAATGGACGCCAGTTCGGCGGCTAGGTCGTTCTTGGATAAGGGGCGGAGTTTAAGCTCGGAGACGAACCGGGGAAGGTTATCAGTGCTCCACACTGATTTTGCCTCGGTGGCCCTCCAGGAGTCTAGTGAGTTGTCGCGGGTGATACGTCATTCGCAACGTGTCGTGATCTGAGAAATTCTCGCTTATGAGCAGCATCATTAGCCCCTACTCTCATTCCGACCTATTTATGGGTCGGGTCGAGAGTGGCCTGCTTGGTTTGTCTCGCACAGTCTGTTACCGGGAATTCTCGGTGCGGATTTTCCGAGGTGACATGGTATTGGGCAGTTGTGTCGTTCAGATTTCTGGACCCACGTGGCGTATCCCCCAGCGCTTGGATCTTCACGCGTATCTCCGATGATATCAGCGGATCAACGAAATGATCGCACATTAAAGAGGGGCAACGATTCGCTCGTTCGTCTGTAGGGTCACAGGCCACGCGTCTAAAGAGGGTTGGCGGACGCGAAAGGCTGTCGCTGTCGCCTGCGATCGTAGGGAAGTCCCCAATGGTCATTCGACACGTGAAGACTTGACGGCTGGCAAACACGACGCTTCGTTTTGGCGGGAATTGATCTGGGTCGTTGGATACCTTTTCTGCAGTGTATAAATAGGAGGGGACCCCCTAGGGCCAACACTTTCCGTCATAATTTCCCTTCGCCGTCGAAGATTGCTCGGCGCTCCCTCTGTTAGATCAGATCCATTGTGCTTCTTCCCCGGAGAACCAATCCATTTGAATCAGGTTAGATGTCTTCTTCTGACGAGTCTGTAGAAGTAATTAGAGTTGATTCGGGCGATGAGGTTCTAGTTGTTGGAGCCGAGTCTAGAAATTCTTCCGCCTTTTCGGCTGCTGACAGCCAAGAGGGTTCTTTCGTTGCTTCCTCCGTGTCGGGAACGCCCCAAAGTGTCACGACCCGGAAAGGCACGTGACTGGCACCTGAATCATGTGAAGTCTAAAGGACTCCACCTAATCCAAGTAAACCAAAAGCCCAGAAATCTAAACATTTTAGGGAAAATAGTGGAGATGGAGTTTTGAAAGAATATTATAATGAAATCAAGTTCTTTCTTTAAATACATAAGTAATAATATAAGAAAACACAGTCTTTGTATCTAACTTGAAAACTTTTTCGTTATTAAAAATTTGGGCAGCACCTCCTTTGTATATTTTAGCCCGAAAAACGGTATAAGCAATAATAAATAAAGGCATCCCAAGAGAGAGCAAGCTCTTCGCCAAATGGCGAAAACAACCACGCAAGATAATAAATATACAATGCCGAAGGCCAGGATCAAAACTCAGAAAGAGAATAAAGAAACCATAAAACATTATCAACGAAACCAGCAACAAGAATAAATACATAACTGCAACTCTAAGGCCGAAAGAATAAACAATACTGGTTTCTAAGTCTACTAAATATATAAGGTCTTGTTGATGGAGCTTTTAACTAGATACAACTGAAATAATATATAAAAGTATATAACGGTGGTCACGATGCAGTGTATCCCACCTATCAATGCAATCATCCGGAAGAAAACAGTGTGCCAGCAAGCTGCTACGGAACCTGTACGGCCAAACCTACAAGAAACTGTGGCATAACGGGGGTGAGTTGCCAACTCGTGAGTAGAAGACATCACCGAGTAGAAACCGAATGTATGACTATTTCCTAGGTCATACAGTAAATGATAACAATATATATAAACATCGAGTAATAACATGGGTAACAGTAATCGTAAGTACAACCCAAGGTACACGTGTCAGTGTTATAAAGTGGTAACAAGACTTATGTAAAAATAAGCATATGTATAAATGCATCAATCAATGTGTGTCCAGCAACGATACACTAAATCAAGATAAAACATGAATGCCCAGTATCGACACTCAATATATATATCAATATCCCGGGTGCCATCTCTTAGATCGGCCCCAAACTGTCTAAATCATATGACTCCGGTCAGTATCCTCTAGATCTCTACCGGGTCAATAATAACCGGTAGGTAGTGCTCCCCTGCCGGGCTCAACGCCTTCTCAATACAATCTCTTACCCCGGGGTACCTCACCGGGCCCACCATGTACCCGTAAACGGTGCATCCCCTCCTCGAATTGGTTATGTGTACACACGTGGCTCAAGAACCGAGAAAACTCATGGTGGACGCCACACACATCATATCACGAGAAAGCTGCACTTTGCATTTTTAAAATGATAATAAGTTTATAAATTCCTTTGCGGTTTTCCCTAAATCCAGAAAATCTCATGAATACAGGAATCTCAAAATCATGAGCTAAATAACAAACAATGAATATCGGCATAGAGCCCAACTGCAGTATATAATCAGAATGTATGTATGCGAATGCATGTGGCATCTAAGTAAGAAATGCAAAGTCTAAACTAGCATATAATATCCTGAATGCAAAACAGTACTACTTAGTTACAATTATCAGTGTACACAATGGAATAATGGTTACTACAGTGTACGTGACATGGCAATTAACGATGCTGATGTGTGTGAGCCGAAAAGCAAGTGTATGTGCAACATACGCATCATCGATAATAGTGCAGGTGTCCTAGCAGACGAGGTCATCACAGAGAGTAAACAGTAAAACCAACAATAAGCTATATAAAACTATGTATACGAGTCATACCATTTATCGTTTTAAATAGCATGAATCATTGTTTTTAGAAAAATAGGGACTACGGTGTTTGTAACAACCCTAAACTTTCTGTACAAATTTTTTTCAAAATACAGAAAGGGATACTTTTGCCTGAGCACAAGTTATAAATTTGTTTTGCTTTTTAATAGCAAGAAGGAGCTTGTAGCTCATTGGTAAGACCTTGCACTGCTGAACCAAAGCACCAGAGTTCAAATCTCATCCCCCACATTATTTTTATTATATTTTCTTTTAAATTTTTAGAAGTCCAAGAGTCTACACGTGCTAAACCCGTAAAACCCCATTTCACATGTAAAACAAACTGGACCAGGGGGAAGACCAAACGACATTGACACGTGGCAGCAAGGGGGGCCGACTGTGCCTGACTCGGCCGGACGACTCGGCCGCCGCCACCAGCCGATTCAGCGTGGATCGAAGTCGACCCTTCATGAAACTTGTGTCACTCTGCCTTCTTAACTCCTCTGTATACTTTAAATTACCTGCACATTTCCAGAGCTCTTTAAAACCCCATTAAACATATTTTTAATACAACTTTTCACCTACCCTAACCCTAGTTTTACCCTATAAATACCACCCCTAAACACACACCCCTCACCCACAATTCTATCCAAACTCTCAAAAAACTCTCTAGAATTTTGTGTACAGGTGGAGTTAGCAAAGGGCGAAACTCTGACGAACTTCCGACGACGACCCTAGGAGCTCCCGGCGACGAAACGATACACCGGCACCTCCCACGTCTTCCTCTCCCTCTCCTCTTGACTCTAAGCCAGCAAGTCCCATCTCTCTCTTCTCTAATCTATTCTTAAAACTGCTTTTACTAAAATCCGACGGAAGCGGAGTTAAATCGGACTTCCGATTCGGTTTCCTTTATAAAGTTCAATTTTCCTTAACACAACCATATTAAACTCTTACATCTTGACTATTAATCATTAACAAAATATGTTGAACAAGTTTTATAGCAAAATATTTCTTATTGCAATTTTTATCGTACTTTTTCAGTAAAATACCATGTAGTATAGTTTCGACTTTAAAATATCATTAATCTTGCTATACCTTTAGATAGATCACGAGATAATGACCTACCTCTTCACAACACCCATATGCAATATAGCACAATACCTTTTGGAAAATATAGATTCGGGAAATACCGTTTTACACAAAACTACCTTTTACTATTAAAATCGTTTTCTACAAGATTACGTATTTTTATAAATCTTTGCAAAGCGCCGCCACAATCCATTTTGGGGAACCCGTTCGGGATTGTGCGGATTATTGCACATCCTCAGGCTTAGTAGTGCGAGATGCAGACATCCGCAAGGAGCTTTCGGTCTCGAGAGATTTAAAATTCAAATATCTTAAGAAAATGAGATTTCTAGAAATATAATATATTAAAATTATTTTTATATAAATATATGTATATATGTATTATCAAAATATCTATTTTGTGATAATATAAATATTCCAACTTTTCTAAATCACAAGAATCGGTTTACATGAAAATACCATGAAATTCTATAAAAGTTCAATATTACAATTTAACACCATGTATTATGAAAAATAGGTTTATTCACTAGAAATATCACAAATATAAAATCCACAGCTATGAAAACTCTAAAAACAATAATTAAATACTTGAGGTGTATTTTGAAAATTATACAAAAGTATTTTTACATATAACCCCCTCAAGTTCTATAAATTACCCTAAGGACTCTAGTAAATATAGGTTTAAGCGGAACTAATCTCTTGAGCCTCAGGGATTCGGAGAAGTGGGTGCTTGCCTATTTAAGGTAGAAAAATTAACAAATGGTGTTATCAATACGGTAATCGTCTTTGAAAAAGACACAAATCCTGCCGCCCATGTGCAGCGGTTACTGATAACATCAAAACCTAATTCAGGATTTCAAATTCTTTTCTAATTGTTCTTACTCAGACTGAGTCTCATTATAAATAACCTGACTTGAATATGATTCAAGTACAAACTACAATTCAATATGAATTCATATATTCAATCTGTTCAAACTATTCAATCTATACATCTTGACTGAACCAAACCATGGATATACATCCATTTACATGATTCTCCAGTTACATCTATTTACTGATATCATGGTTTCGGCAAGTCACCCAATTATACAATCTATATTACAAGACAATACAAGTTGCAATACAATTCAAACAATACAACAATACAAACAAGACATCGCGGGGTTTAAGGGGTAGATTGGTACGGAAGGTGTTAGAAGTGGCACGAGACTGCAAGATTTAAGACACCTAACCTGAATAAAATCGCCGTTGTTCCGGGCATTCTAACGGAGCCTTGTACTTCCATTTGCCTTTAGTCTCTGGCATATAGAGACTCCTCTCGTATACACTGGCATCCTTCTGTACCAAGCTATAAAAAATAGCGTTAACCATATAATACAACTTTAAAAGTTACACACTCTCTCTCTCTGTCTATTCTATTTCTCCCTTATCTTTGGGACATACCGAGCGATTTTTTCGCTGGCGACATTCTCTTTCTTCTTCTTTGAATATCGTCAGGTGATTCGGACCTTCCAGAGATCGAGCCTAACACTGAAGACTTGGACCAGTTTATTGAAGATCCCGAGCTGTAGTTACACTTGTACACATTTCATTTCAGTACTTTCCATTTCTGTTATGCCACTATTTAGGCATTGCTTTCATTTAGATGTATTTACTTTTTCCATGTACTGTAAAAGAATGTTGATAAATAAAGTTGTTGTTCTTTATATTGTCTCTTGTGTATATTTCTTTTATATTGCTTAGTTATACTTAGCGTATTTACTTCTAAGTAAATACGTAGCGGCCAGTCGCGCCCTCTGCCCGTACACTGGGAAGCGGGGCGTGACAGTGTTTTTGAGAAAAGAGACGTCTTTTGAAAATCCATAGCGCCCCTCAGTTTATCTTTTGAAAATGCCTACGATTCGTCAGTTTTGAAAAAAGGTATGACTCGAGCCTAAGCTAACATTTATCTAAGCAACTAAAGACTAAACTAAGAACCGAATCGAAAGTAACAAGGAAATTCGGAAGCATAACCGAGTCGATATATTTAGTAGTCGGCGATCCAGCCTGATAGCATCACGTACGGTAATATCTAACATACGGCATCCTCAAGTCAAGAGTGCGGATCAATCATCATATATTCATCTCGTACGGTATAGTCCGTCGTACGGTATCCTCAAAAGCGAGGGTATGGGTCAAATATCATATGTATATCATATAGTTCGTACGGTATCAATTATTATACAATATCACAATAGGGGTACGGATCTAAGGTCTCGTACAATCTTTTATTTATCAAGTCACATGTTATTTATCACATGTTTGTAATAATATCGCCCAACAATCTTTGATTATATCATATCATAACCTCACGGCATCATGCCCGATCATATCGACTCATATCCGTATAACACCTACTATCCTCATCTCACGTGTATGTATGTATGTATGTGTGTGTGTGTGTTTATATATATATAAACAAACACACACACACACACACACACACACACATACACACACACATGTACACACAACTATAAAACAAGTGTAAGTGTGTGTGTGTGCATATGTGACAACACATATCCTAAGGTTCTCAACTAAGGTAAATAACACTAGGGATAGATCTTTCTACGAGTATGCCTAATCTAGTCTAAAGTCTCCTAGAAAACCTATTTGCTAAGTATCCATCTCGCATAGCTATATATGTACATAATATAGATATCATATTCTACAGTTGCGGGGGTGCTATACGCCATCCACCGACTTTCCCCCGTAGATATACATCTACTCATATTGATCCTCGCTTGCCGAAGTCGATGACGCCACACTCTTCCTTGTCATCCCGAAGTCCACGCAGGGTACTTACAGTTTCCAATACGTTATATCGTAACCACGAACCAATACGAAAACTAAAGCAGCACACGAAACGCACATAGGTTAGAACCTATGGTCTACGCATGCAAAAATGGCCAAATAATCCCTCGTCGTTGACGTACAAATGCCCCACGACCAAATCCAAATTCAAATACCAAAAATCAAGTTTTAGAAATCGGAGAAACAAAATCAGCAACTAAGGAAACCCCTTCCAAATTTTTGCTCAGGTGACCTGGGACTAAACTAACAGTACATGAGCTAGGTCATAAGGAAAGTAAGCTACAGCCAAAACCCCTACACCAATGCCCCCAATTGGCCCGGCAAGATTTCCAATTTGCCCGGTGTCGCCGGCCCAATGCTGGAATTTGGATCTCGTCTTTTGGTGGTGGTCTTCTAGGGTTCTAATTAGGTCAAGATACTTATTTGATTTTTCTATAAACACTCCAGTTTGCTCCAGATTTCCAGTAGTCCTCAAAGATCAAGAAACCGACATCGGAAAATCTAAAGTTCAAGTTTGGGTTTTGTCTCAGGTTTAGATCAAAAATACCAACACTAAAGGGGTTTAGTTACTATCTAATCCTCAATTTCACCTTCACACATCAAGAAATCACCTAACCCTCAACTAAGAATTTTCAAAGACCACTAAACCTCATTTGTTTTGCTCTAAACTACAATAGGAGTGAAAGAAACTCTAATTCTAAACTAAGTGTGTAGGAATATAGCTCATTTGGCAACTCAAGAATTTTCTTGAGTTGCCCCAAGTGCTCAAAATCTTGACTTGTTCCCACCATGGTCTATGTGAGGAGCTTGTGCACAATTTTTATGAAAGTGGCAAGGTGTTTTGGTATGAATTTGAGGGTGTTTGAAGGAGGTAGAGAGGATGGAGGGAGGTGGAGTATGAAGAAGAAGAAGAAGAATGAAGAATGAGCCATGGTCAGGGATACCCCCTTCTCTCTCTCTCACTCACATGCTATGCTCATACCTATGTGTTCCCCCCTCTCACAAATATCTCCTCATATTCTTTTCATTTATCTAAAAGAAAACAAAATCATTTTAAAAGAACAAACCATATAAAAAAAACTTAAAATGAAGCCATGGTTCAAATTGAAGTGAATAAGTTTGCAACATGTTTTGTTGCATGCCATTAACATAAGCAAGATTAATGCATGATTAGAGAAATGTTAATCGAGTTTAGTATTAAACTCATATACAAATAATTGTATAAATATTTATAAATATCCAAATCAATATTTCATAATAATTTCCAAACAATCGGTATATAATTATACCCTTTTATTAAAACTAATTCTCATACTTATTAATATTCATGAAATTTATTATTTTAATTATTTAGATTTCCAAAAATAATATTTTATTTTCTGAAATGTTACAATTTTCCTCCCTTAAATAAATTCGGTCCCCGAATTTAAAATTTAAACCCCCCAAATACTTAAACATTTCAGCAAAACCATGAAGTCGTCGGGGCTCCGAAATCACGAATACATAAAATATATGATAGCGCATAAGAACGAGTGCAAAACTCAAAATCAAAACTCCGTCAAGTGTCACGCCATCTTGGGAGTTAATGCAAAAATACTAGTGCCAAAATCTATTACGGAAATCATATATGACATAATTAGGATTATAACAACATATATATAGTACGTATCTTATAAAATCATCGAGACAACTGGAATACAGTGCATGCAAAATCTCTTTTCAAATCGTCGTGCGATACGCAAGTCACGGCACAAGTAGCGGACGTTTCTTTATTAGGAAATATCTATATATACACATATACATATCCTTTGTTTAGCATATACGTCTCGCCTTTTCGAAACAAATTTAGAAGGCTTTTCTTTGTAAAGTTTTATGTCGTCAAGGACACATAGGAAAATATTGAGACTATAGCTCCCCCTTTTTTTTGAAAACCCCTTTGGTAAAATATCGATGCATGCCAAAGATACTCAGGCACAGTCCTCAAAGTAGTCCTGCTCGGTTACTAAACCGTATAGTATATGTCATGAAATCATGGTACTCGAAAGGAGATCAAACTCAAATAGTATATATAATAAATACCACGTGCGTCTGGTGCGCATGGAAAACGAAATCAAATACAGTGCCACGAATGTGCACAGAAACAAAACTCAAGTGCAACGGATGTGCACGAAAATATCTATCAAGTGCAACGGATGTGCCTGACAACAATAGCTAGTGCATCTGATATGCGCGAAGAATCTCGATTAAGTGCATTTGGTGTGAACAAAGTCGCATCAAGCGCGCCAAGTGTGCGCAAGAATCTAAATCAAGTGCGTCAGATCCGCACTAAAGCATATAGTGCAAAAGGGTGCACGATAACGAAAATCATGTGCACAAGGTGCATGAAAACATAAATCCTGTGCACGAGGGTGCCCGAAAAAATATCGAATATAAAAATCGAAATTAGTGGTATACGACATACACCAAATCAAATCAGGTACACCGCGGTATATGAACTTGTAAACGTGTGCATCTGCATGCACAAAACCATATCGAATACTGATAGTGCTTGTAAACCACATCGAATGCATAAGTCCAAATCATGTGCATACTGTGTGCATGAAAATAAAATCAAGCGCAAATGGGTATGCGCAAAAACAAAAATCATTACAACTGATACATGAAAATACGAATCAAGTGCAGCTGTGGTGCACATAAGAAATATCAATCATGAAACGAAATCCTCAAAATGCCAGAATCAAAAACGACGGAAATGTGATATTCGAATCACTAAGTCACAAATCATAAATAACTGGCGTCGATGTGCCCCTCCTTCAAAGTCAAAAGGTGTCGGTGCATCCAAGGTTGGCAGAGAAAGAATATCTACTTACCTCTTGCCTACGGTCTGGCGTACTCTGTCCTTAGATCCTCGTTTCTCTCTGCGGATCACCAGTTACATGACTCCTCGGCTCGACAACCTGATTCAGAGTAATGACGGAAACAGATCCGCTCTGGCGCTTCTCTGAAGATCTCCTGACCAATTAATATGGTCACTCGTATCGTATCGCATCAACGATGGCAATATCTGGCCCACTGAGTGTGTGCGATATAACTGATCCTGGGTCCAAGCCTTATCGTGTAGTCTTCCAGAAAGATCATGTCGGGGTCTCTTCAAATCTCTTCTCTGCAGGACTGCCCGGAAGTTATCACCCTTTACTTAATCCGTTTCTTGTTCCGAGACAGCTGCATTCTCATCACGACTTTCCTCTGGAAAACATGTCCATATCCAACGCCTCTGCGTTCATATCAAGTCTCTGATATTCACGGGGTGGAACGACAACTCGTCAAAATCTCATATGAACCTCTTACTCCGCTTCCCTTTAGTATGGACCAATTCGAAATCATATCTTCGTAGCTGTGTGAACTGCGCTCCAATTGGTTGTAGTCATAACTAGAGTCACCTTCGAAGCTACGAATCTCGGCATATCTAATATCCTGTAGAAGGCATCTTGCCAATTACATCCTCGGGAACTCGTCTAAATCATCAGAGTTATGCGCCTTCGCTCGTCCCTTCTCGATCGACTCACAACACGTCTGTGTGAGGTTCCCTTCTAACTGAAGCTTATCGATTTGATGACCTCGCATCGAAGCATCCAAACGAACAAAATGTCCTAATATTATCCAAAGGTGACTAGTGATCTTCTTTCGCATCCCTGAGTATAACCTAATGCAGCATCAGCTTCAATGGTCTGGGGATGATATCTTATCAATAGCAGTAACAGTTGGTGCATCTGTCCGCACGGTAGACAACGCCTCAAACATCTGGAGTAGACGATAAATCAACAGACTTCGCATTATGGCTGGCCTCTAGCAGTGTCCTGATTATCTGGTGTGGACGGTACCTCAATAGTCGTCGCAAAC
Source organism: Agapanthus africanus (assembly GCA_030015575.1). Taxonomy (NCBI): domain Eukaryota; kingdom Viridiplantae; phylum Streptophyta; class Magnoliopsida; order Asparagales; family Amaryllidaceae; genus Agapanthus; species Agapanthus africanus. Next base: position 42,033,662 of record CM057345.1, on the reverse strand, counting down.
TGACTGGATTCTAGTAATGGCCCGATCATTTAGTGCAAATCTAATCGCCAACGTCAACGATAAATCTTTGCAAAACAACACATCAAAATGCCTGTATCAACGGAAAACATAGTAAAACAATATGTCAACGTTCGTGTGTCACAGGGATACGCCCTGGTCAGTCCTCTTCCATGATGAGCTCGCTCTAACCGAAACTGTAGCCGCAGCTCTCTCTGCTCATGTAGCCATGGTAACAGAAACCACGATCCGAAATCAATGAGGATAGATCATAGGAACGAATAGAAATACAGTGCATAAGAAATGTACATCCTAAGGCTTCTTAAGCGGAGTAGTGTATTGTAAGTATGCCGCGGAACATACACACGGTACGTCACTCTACTTAAGTCACCTACTCTATTAACTAAGCTCAACCTACACGACGAAAGTTCGGGTCTAATACCCCCTCGGCCAAGTATAAGTTCCGTAAAGTCAAGCCTAAGTTCCGAATATATATACGCCCTAGACTCCGCATAGTCAAACCTAGACTCGAACCACGGTTAAACCTAACGCTCTGATACCAACTTTGTCATGACCTGGAAAGGCACGTGACTGGCACCTGAATCATGTGAAGTCTATAGAACTCCACCTAATCCAAGTAAGCCAAAAGCACATAAATCTAAACCTTTTAGAGAAAATAGTGGAGGTGGAGTTTTGAAAGAATGGTATAATGAAATCAAGTTCGTTCTTTAAATACATAAGTAATTGTCACGACCCGAAATGGCACGTGACTGGCACTTGAATCATATGAAGTCTATAGGACCCCATCTAATTCAAGTAAGCCAAAAATCCTAGAAATCTAAACCATTTTAAAGAAGAATGAAGGAAAAGTTTGGTTTTAAAGCAAGTAATTAAACAACATAAGCCGAAGTATTGCATTTTGAAAACCCAAGCCTTTTCTGAAAATTTCGGCAGAGTTTCCTTTGTAAATACTGGCCCCAAACGGGTACAACATGTATAATGTATATAAAGGCATCCCCAAGCGGGAGCTAGCACTTCGCCAATTGGCGGTCACAACCACGCAAGCAATATAATATACAACGCCGAAGGGCGAGGATCAAAACTCAAAAGGAAACTAAAAAAAACAAGAAAACCATAATAATACAACGCGCGACTCTAAGGTCGAAAGAATAACAATTGGTTTTCTAATTCTGAAATAATATATAAATCTGGTTGATGGAGTTTTACTAGATACAACAGAATGTAAAATAAGTACAATGGTGGTCACGATGCGAGTGAACCCACCTACCAAAGCAATCACCCGAAAAGGGACAGTGTGCCAGCAAAGCCGCACCGAAACCTATACGGCAAAACCTGCAATAAACTGTGGCACAACGGGGGTGGGTTGCCAACTCGTGAGTAGAAAACATCACAGAGCAGAAATCGAATGTATGACTCAATCCTAGGTCATACGATCAGTAATATCCTCAATAATATGGCCTGAAGCATGATAAAATGGCAAGGGTAAACATCTATACATAAGTGTAATACCAAGTGCTCGTGTCAGTGACTCAGATAGCAACATATCATAAATATGATGTATGAATGCATGAAAACAGAATACATCTAAATGAGAAAAACTGTTTTCTTATCTCAGTGAGATATCTGTATAAATAAATCGAGGTACCATCAATAAAATCAACAGGGAAATAAGTGTCTAGTATCGACACAAAATATATATAAATCTCAATATCTCAATATCTCAGGCTCCGGCAATCCGGACTGGCCTGTAACCTTGAATCTCAATATCTAGGGCTCCGGCTATCCGGACTAGCCCAAATCAACAAATCTCAATATCTAGGGGTCCGGCTATCCGGACTGGCCCATGCTCCGATCGATATCCTCCGGATATCCATCGAATCACAATAAAATCACCGGTCGGTAGTTCTCCCGTGCCAGGCTCAACGCCATCATCTGCGACCATCTTGCCCCGGGGTACCGCACCAGGTCCACCATGCACCCACAGACGGTTCCTCCTCCTCCTCGAATCAGGTGTATGATATCGCTCAAGAGCCGAGAAAACTCATGGTGGACATATCTCAAATCATATCATGAGAAAACCGCACTTTTTATCTCTTGAAATGAAAATGAGTTTAATAAATCTTTGCAGTTTCTCCAAATCCAGAAATCTCATGGAAAAATCCGAAATCCCAAAATGAAGGGTCAATAACAATAAATACCGGGCTCCGGCAACCCGGACTGGCCCATAATATCATGACAAATGAATATATAAATATACATAAAAAATCACAGTAATAAATGCAACATCTAAACTAGCACAATAATCATATATCGGAACTATCAGCTAGCAAGCGATAACAATGAAATAATATTCTCTAAAGTGTACGTGACATGTCAATTACCGATGATGATGTGTGTGAGCCGGAAAGCAGGTGTACGTATGGCATACGCATCATCGGTAATGGTGCTGGTGTTCTGACAGTATGGTTTCATTATAGCAATAAAAGCACAAGTATAAGCATGCAATACGATATGAACAACAAGAATATATGGTAAATGAATAGTAAATGCAACAATAAAGAATATACATTTATATAATTGAGTCATACTGTTTTGGCATTTAAAATAACACGAATCATTGTGTTTAGAAAATAGGGCTACGGTGTTTTTAATAAAAGGCACATCCTTTGAAATATCCGTAGTATCTCTTGGCATATCTTTAAAATACTCACGATTCGTTAGTTTGAAATAGGTATGACTCGAGTCCAGTCTAACATCTACAAGTAACTATAGGACTAAACTAACAGACTAGTCGAAAGGGATAAAGAAACCACCTAAGTCTGAGTCGATATATATATATATATATATAGTCGGTGATCCCGCCTCAATAGTATCACATACGATACAATATATAATATGACATTCTCGAGTCAAGAGTGCGGATCAATCATCAATACATACCTCATACGGTAAATCCATCGTACGGCATCCCAAATCTGGGTACTGGTCAAATATCACATTTATCTCATTATTCATCCGGTATCCTTATCATCATATCCCGTATTAGGGGTACTGATCTAAAGTCTAGTACGATCTGATACCATCAACATATATATGTGTGTGTGTGTGTGTATGAAAACACAACGCCTAAAGATCCGCTATAATATCATGCCGTATCTCATAATACGAACCAAAACATATCACCAATCTCATGGCACCATGCCCAATCTCATCGACTCAATCTCCAAGTACCATGTACTATCCTCATTATCCATGTATGTATGTATGTATGTATGTATGTATGTATACACACACACACACATACATACATACATACTCACAAACATATATGTATATATATATATATATATATATATCCCCATATACGCACAAGTAAGTAAAATGTATACGTGTGTGTGTGTGTGCGTGTAACTTATTCTGGGGTTTCGCAACTAAAACTAGCTAACGACACTATCAACCAATTACGCTAAAATTTATCCATGAACTCCTAAAGTCTATCTAGATTATCAACTAGTCTCACAATAAACATATTCATATATATAGGTATACGTATTCTTATACTACACTACGAACTGCGGGGGTGCTATACGCCATCCACCCGACTTCCCCCATAGATATATATCTACTCACCTTGTGCTTGCTTGCCGAATTCGATGCCGCCATCCTCTTCTTCATCGTCTGAAGTCTATGTGAGGGTACCTATATATCACACATTGTATCATAAACAGAAATCGCACACAAAAACCAAATTGGTACGAGTATCACACATAGGTTAAAACCTATAGTTTACGCATGCAAGAATAATCAAACAACTCCCGATATCGACGAACAAACGTCAAGTGATCGAGATAAACACAAATACCAAAATTTAAAATCATAAACATCACAAAATACAAGGCAGCAACTCATGAAAATGGTCCCAGATTTTACCCTAGCTGAAATTAGCCAATTTTTCACATATGGATGGTCTAATTTACAGATACTGGAGCCCTGAACCAAACATGGACCCATCTGCCCCTACCCTAGCCGCAAATTGCGGCCAGAAAGAATAAAATTGTGGACATGAAATGGAATTGGGGTCTCGGGTCTTTGGGTTATCATCTAGGCTACCTGCACTACTCACTGTGTTTGCTAAATATTTTTCATGTGTCCCGGGTGATAGCAGATACCAATATATCCTCACAAAATCCACAAAATCCGATATCGGGGATTTCTAAGTTTTCTAAATGGGGTTTTAGTCTATGGTTTAGCCCAAAATATAATCATTACAGGGGTTTGAGGTCACTATAAAGCCTCAATTGCACCTTTAGATTCAAATCAAACCCTAATCCTCAACTTGGAATTTTCAAAGTTCACTAAAAATTATTAAAACACTTCTAATCAAGCATGGACACTAATGTAAACTAAATACTACAATAATGGTAAAGGAATTACCTCATTTGGAAACTCAAGAAATTTCTTGAGTTGCCCCAAGTGTCCAAAATCCTTACTTTCTTGGTCCAAAGTGTTTGTAGGGAGCTTGTGCATGCTTTTTGTGAAGTGGAGATGAAGTTTTAATGTGGTTTTGATGATATTATGAGGAGGTAGAGGAGGGAGGAGGTGGAGGGTTGCCATGGTGAGGGGAGAAGTGAGAAAAAAGATGAAGATGGAATGAATAAACAAAAGACATGCCCAAGGTTGACCCCTCACCCTCACCCTCTCTCTCTTGCCCATACCCAATTCTTTATTCTTTTCCTTTTCTTTTCTTTTCTTTTCTTTTCTTTTCTTTTCTCTTCTCTTTTCTTTTCATTTTGAAACAAATCCATGCATATAAAAAGAAAAGACATAGTGGGAAAATGTAACAAATGTAAAATATGACATGGTGCATGTCATGTGCATAAATCAAGCTTAATACGTGATTAGTGATATTTAATCGCAATTAGCATTAAAAAGGAATATAATTAATCATAAGAATTTAATTTGCTTAAATCATATAAAACCCCCTCATTTCAGTAATTTCTATAATTTTCCAAATATTTTCCAATTTATCGGTATTTAATTATACCGCACTAATAAAATATTCATAATATTTATTATTTAATTATAAAAATTCCCAAAAATAATATTTTATTTTTCTGAAATGTTACAGTCTTCCTTTCTTAAAGAAATTCGGTCCCCGAATTTAAATTTAAACCCCTCAAATACTAAAACATTTCAGTAAAATGATCAAGTCGTCGGGGCTCTGAAATCATATATACATAAAACACATCGTAGCGCAATGCATGCGCATGAAAAACGAGTATATAACCAAAATCCAAACTCCGTCAAGCATCCCACAATCATCGGGGTTATGGTGAAGACACCAATTTCTGAATCCAATACGAAAACCAACATTATATACATCAAAACTATACATGTAAACATCGTGGTAAATTCGTCAAAACATCTGAAAGAAAGGCATGCCAAACCTTTTTAAGTCGCTGTGCGATGCACGTATCACTGCACAGTGGCGGACGTCTATCGTAAAAAAATAACTATATGTATATATATATATATATATATATATATATACCTTTTTTTAACATACACGTCCCGCCTTTTTGAAAAATAATTTAGAAGGGTTTCCTTTGTTAAATGTCTCGTGTCATCTCGGACACGTAGGTAAATACTGAGACTATAGCTCCTTTTTGGAAATCCCTTCGATAACTATCAATGCATGCAAAAATATAGTCAGGTACTGTCCTCGGACTATTCCTGCTCCGCTACTATATCAAATAGTAAATATCATAAAACATACTTCTCCAAAAGAAACCAATCCCAAAATGCGTACAAGAATTCCCCATGTGTCTGGTGCGCACGGAAAACGAAATCCATGAATGTGTTATACATGTGCACAGAAACAAAATCTAAGTGCAACGGGTGTGCATGAAACACCTGTCAAAGGCAACGGGTGTGCCAGACAGCAATATCAGGTGCATCTAATATGCACAAAGAATCCCGATCTAGTGCATCTGGCGTGCACCAAAATCGCATCAAGCGTGTCAAGTATGCGCGAGAATCCAAGTCAAGTGCACAAGGTGGATGAAAAAAAATATCGAGTATCACAATCGAAATCGACGGTATACAACACATTTTAATTCAAATCCAAATCAGGTATACCGCAGCATATAATCTCACAACCATGTGCATCAGCGTGCACAAACTCGAATCAAAATACTAAAAGTGCATGAAAACTATGGCGAAAACACAAGTCGAATCACATGCATACCATAGGTATGAAATCAAAATCGGCATTTAGAATGATATCAAATCGAAGTCAAGTGCAACTATGGTGCACAAAATCTCAATCATGCGATAAATCGCCTAAAATACTGAAATCAAAAATGGCGGAAACAGTCCCGCTCTGGCACATCCTCTAAAGATCTCTGGCCAACTGTCATGGTCACTCATAACATGTCTCGTCGACGGTGCCGAACTCTGGCTTACTAGGTGTGAGTAATATGACCGATCCTGGGTCCAAGTCTTCTCGTATAGTATTCCAGAAGGTCCTGTCGAGGTCTCTCCTAAACCTCGTTTCTTCCGAACTGCCGGAAGTCATCATCCTTTACTAATTCTGTTTCTTGTTCCGGAACGGCTGCATACTCATCGCGATTCATTCTGGAAGATATATCCATATTCAATGCCTCTGCATGTGTATCACATCTCTGATGTCAGCGAAGTGGAACGTCATCTCATCAAGATCTCGTATGAACCTCTTACTCCACTTTTCTCTAATGTCGACTGATTCGGACTCGTCTCTTCGTGGCTGCATGGACTGCGCTCCAACGGCTATACTCGTATCTGGAGTCTCCCAAGCAATGTATCCTATCACATGATATCCGAATGACGTCGAACCTTTCGATCTATTAATCAAAGTTCCATGAACCCCCAAGAGCTCAACATAAGTACAGTTTAGTAGCATTCCAGTACATGCCACAACACCTATGGACCAGCCGTAGAAGGGCAAACCCAAGCCTCATTAATGGCACCGCTGAACTGCTGTAAACCCTAAGGTTTCAGAGCGTTCTCATGGTCATTATATCGAGTTAGGGTTTAATTCTTCTAGAGGGTCCACGGAATTACTTGCATGTTTTTCCGAATACTTTAAACTTGGAAAATGGGTTCCTGACATTCGATCGTCTTCTATCGAGTCCCAATGTACCTGCATGAAGTCGTCTCTAGCTGGTATCAATCAATCTGATGACCTCGCATCGGGGTAGGCAACGAATCACATGTCCTAGTCATTCCTCCTTGGGTGACTAGCGATCTTCTATCATATCTCTAAGTACAACTCGTGCGGCGTTAGCTTCCAACATCTAGGCGACATCTCGTCAGTCGCAGCAGCAACTGAATCATTCGTCCGCACGCTAAACAGTGCCTCAATCATCAAATAATCGGTGCATCGACGGTCATCACATTCTGGCTGGCCTCTAGCAGTGGCCCAATCCTCTGGTGCCGATCTGCATGTTCGAGAAATCTCGTAAAAGCGATCCATCAAATGCTCATGGCGCAAAAACACAATAAAACGACGCATCTATGCAAATCGTATGTCCCTAGAATCATGCCCTGGTCAGTCCTCATCCGTGACTAGCTCATACTGACGCAACTCTAGCCGTAGCTCTCTCTGCCCTTATAATCGTGGCAGCAAAACCATAAACCGATATCGATGAGGATAGATCATAGGAATGAATATAATGTCGTGCAAGAAAATGTACATCCTAAGGCTTCTTAAGCAGAATAGCGTATCGTAAGTATACCGCGGAACATACACACGGTACGTCACTCTCCTTAAGTCACCTACTCCATCAACCAAGGTCAACCTACGCGACGAAAGTTCTGGTCTAATACCCCCTCGACTAAGTCTAAGTTCCGTAAGGTCAAGCCTAGATTCCGTATATATACAAACGCCTTAGGCTCCGCATAGCCAAACATAGACTCGAACCAAGGTTAACCCAGCGCTCTGATACCAACTTTGTCATGACCCGAAATGGCACGTGACTGGCACTTGAATCATATGAAGTCTATAGGACCCCATCTAATTCAAGTAAGCCAAAAATCCCAGAAATCTAAACCATTTTAAAGAAGAATGAAGGAAAAGTTTAGTTGTAAAGCAAGTAATTTAACAACATAAGCCGAAGTATTGCATTTTGAAAACCCAAGTCTTTTCTGAAAATTTCGGCAGAGTTTCCTTTGTAAATACTGGCCCCAAACGGGTACAACATGTATAATGTATATAAAGGCATCCTCAAGCGGGAGCTAGCTCTTCGCCAATTGGCGGTCACAACCACGCAAGCAATATAATATACAACGCCGAAGGGCGAGGATCAAAACTCAAAAGGAAACTAAAAAACAACAAGAAAACCATAATAATACAACGCGCGACTCTAAGGTCGAAAAAATAATAACTGGTTTTCTAAGTCTGAAATAATATACAAGTCTGGTTGATAGAGTTTTACTAGATACAACTGAATGTAAAATAAGTACAATGGTGGTCATTATGCGAGTGAACTCACCTACCAAAGCAATCACCCGAAAAGGGACAGTGTGCCAGCAAAGCCGCAACGAAACCTGTACGGCAAAACCTGCAAGAAACTGTGGCACAACGGGGGTGAGTTGCCAACTCGTGAGTAGAAAACATCACAGAGCAGAAATCGAATGTATGACTCAATCCTAGGTCATACGATCAGTAATATCCTCAATAATATGGCCTGAAGCATGATAAAATGGCAAGGGTAAATATCTATAGATAAGTGTAATACCAAGTGCTCGTGTCAGTGCCTCAGGTAGAAACATATCATAAATATGATGTATGAATGAATGAAAATAGAATACATCTAAATGAGAAAAACTGTTTTCTTATCTCAGTGAGATATCTGTATAAATAAATCGAGGTATTATCAATAAAATCAACAGGGAAATCAGTGTCTAGTATCGACACAAAATATATATAAATCCCAATATCTCAATATCTCAGGCTCCGGCAATCCGGACTGGCCTGTAATCTCGAATCTCAATATCTAGGGCTCCGGCTATCCAGACTGGCCCAACTCAACAAATCTCAATATCTAGGGCTCCGGCTATCCAGACTGGCCCATGCTCCGATCGGTATCCTCCGGATATCCGTCGAATCACAATAAAATCACCGGTTGGTAGTGCTCTCCTGCCAGGCTCAACGCCATCATCTGCGACCATCTTGTCCCGGGGTACCGCACCGGGTACACCATGCACCTAAAAACGGTTCCTCTTCCTCCTCGAATCGGGTGTATGATATCGCTCAAGAGCCGAGAAAACTCATGGTGGACATATCTCAAATCATATCATGAGAAAACCGCACTTTTTATCTTTTGAAATGAAAATGAGTTTAATAAATCTTTGCGGTTTATCCAAATCCAGAAATCTCATGGAAAAATCCGAAATCCCAAAATGAAGGGTCAATAACAATAAATACTGGGCTCCGACAACCCGGACTGGCCTATAATATCATGGCAAATGATATATAAATATACATGAAAAATCACAGTAATAAATGCAACATCGAAACTAGCACAATAATGATATATCGGAACTATCAGCTAGCAAGAGATAACAATGAAATAATATTCTTTAAAGTGTACGTGACATGTCAATTACCGATGATGATGTGTGTGAGCCGGCAAGCAGGTGTACGTATGGCATACGCATCATCGGTAATGGTGCTGGTTTTCTGACAGCATAGTTTCATAATAGCAATAAAAGCACAAGTATAAGCATGAAATACGATATGAACAACAAGAATATATGGCAAATGAATAGTAAATGCAACAATAAAGAATATACATTTATATAATCGAATTATACTGTTTTGGCATTTGAAATAACACGAATCGTGATGTTTAGAAAATAGGGCTACGGTGTTTTTAATAAAAGGCACGTCCTTTGAAATATCCGTAGTATCCCTTTGCCTGTCTTTAAAATACTCACGATTTGTTAGTTTGAAATAGGTATGACTCGAATCTAGTCTAACATCTATAAGTAACTACAGGACTAAACTAACAGACTAGTCGAAAGGGATAAGGAAACCACCTAAGTCTGAGTCGATATATATATATATATATATATATATATATATATATATATATATATATATAGTCGGTGATCCCGTCTTAATAGTATCACATACGATACAATATCTAATATGACATCCTCGAGTCAAGAGTGAGGATCAATCATCAATACATAGCTCGTATGGTAAATCCATCGTACGGCATCCCAAATCTGGGTACTGGTCAAATATCACATTTATCTCATTATTCATCTGGTATCCTTATCAACATATCATGTATTAGGGGTACTGATCTAAAGTCTAGTACGATTTGATACCATCAACATATATATATATATATATATATATATATATAGATAGATAGATAGATAGATATGCGTGTGTATGAAAACACATCGCCTAAAGATCCGCTATAATATCATGATGTATCCCATAATACGAACCAAAACATATCACCGATCTCGTGGCACCATGCCTAATCTCATCGACTCAATCTCCAGGTACCATGTACTGTCCTCATTATCCATGTATATGTATACATATACATATATATATATATAGATAGATAGATAGATAGATACTCACAAACATATGTGTGTGTGTGTGTGTGTGTGGGTGTATATATATATATCCCCATGTACGCACAAGTAAGTAAAATGTATACGTGTGTGTGTGTACGCGTGTAACTTATTCTAGGGTTTTGCAACTAAAACTAGCTAACGACACTATCAACCAGTTACGCTAAAATTTATCCATGGACTCCTAAAGTCTATCTAGATTATCATCTAGTCTCACAATAAACATATTCATATATATAGGTATACGTATTTGTATACTACACTACGAACTGCGGGGGTGCTATACGCCATCCACCCTACTTCCCCCGTAGATATATAACTACTCACCTTGATCTTGCTTGCCGAAGTCGATGCCTCCATCCTATTCTTCATCATCCGAAGTCCACGTGAGGGCACCTACATATCACACATTGTATCGTAAACCGAAATCGTACACAAAAACCAAATCGGCACGAGTATCACACATAGGTTAAAACCTATAGTTTACGCATGCAAGAATAATCAAACAACTCCCGATATCGACGTGCAAACGTCAAGTGATCGAGATAAACAAAAATACCAAAACTTAAAATCATAAACATCACGAAATACAAGCCTGCAACTCATGAAAATGGTCCCAGATTTTACCCTAGCTGAAATTCGCCAATTTTGCACATATGGAGGGTCTAATTTACAGATACTGGAGCCCTGAACCAAACATGGACCCATCTGCCCCTACCCTGGCTGCAAATTGCGGCCAGAAAGAATAAAATTGCGGCCATGAAATGGAATTGGGGTCTCAGGTCTTGGGGTTATCATCTAGGCTGCCTGCACAACTCACTGTATTTGCTAAATATTTTTCAGGTGTCCCGGTTGATAGCAGATACCAATATATCCTCACAGAATCCACAAAATCCGATATCGGGGATTTCTAAGTTTTCTAAATGGGGTTTTAGTCTATGGTTTAGCCCAAAATATAATCATTGCAGGGGTTTAAGGTCACTATAAAGCCTCAATTGCACCTTTGGATTCAAATCAAACCATAATTCTCAACTTGGAATTTTCAAAGTTCACTAAATATTATTAAAACACTTCTAATCAAGCATGGACACTAATGTAAACTAAGTACTACACTAATGGTAAAAGAATTACCTCATTTGGCAACTAAAGAAATTTCTTGAGTTGCCCCAAGTGTCCAAAATCCTTGCTTTCTTGGTCCAAAGTGTTTGTATGGAGCTTGTGCATGCTTTTTTTGAAGTGGAGATGAAGTTTTAATATGGTTTTGGTGATATTATGAGGAGGTAGAGGAGGGAGGGGGTGGAGGGCTGCCATGGTGAGGGGAGAAGAGAGAAAAAAGATGAAGATGGAATGAATAAACAAGAGCCATGCCCAAGGTTGACCCCTCACCCGCTCTCTCTCTCTTGCCCATACCCAATTCTTTATTCTTTCCCTTTTCTTTCTTTTCTTTTCTCTTCTCTTTTCTTTTCATTTTGAAACAAATCCATGCATAGAAAAAGAAAAGACACGGTGGGAAAATGTAACAAATGTAAAATATGACATGGTGCATGTCATGTGCACAAATCAAGCTTAATACGCGATTAGTAATATTTAATCGCGATTAGCATTAAAAAGGAATATAATTAATCATAAGAATTTTAATTTGCTTAAATCATATAAAACACCCTCATTTCAGTAATTTCTATAATTTTCCAAATATTTCCCAATTTATCGGTATTTAATTATATCGCACTAATAAAATATTCATAATATTTATTATTTAAATATAAAAATTTCCAAAAATAATATTTTATTTTTCTGAAATGTTGCAGTAATAATATAAGAAAATACATTCTTTGTATCTAACTTGAAAACCTTTTCGTCATTAAAAATTTGGGCAGCATCTCCATTGTATATTTTAGCCCAAAAAACGGTATAAGCAATAATAAATAAAGGCATCCCCAAGCGGGAGCTAGCTTTTCGCCAAATGGCGGAAACAACCACGCAAGATAATAAATATACAATGTCGAAGGCGAGGATCAAAACTCAGAAAGAGGATAAAGAAACCATAAAACATTATTAAAGAAACCAGCAACAAAAATAAATACATAACTGCAACTCTAAGGCCGAAAGAATAAACAATACTGGTTTCTAAGTCTACTAAATATACAAGGTCTGGTTGATGGAATTTTTAACTAGATACAACTGAAATAATATATACAAGTATATAACGGTGGTCATGATGAAGTGCATCCCACCTATCAATGCAATCACCCGGAAGAACGCAGTGTGCCAGCAAGCCGCTACGGAACCTGTACGGCCAAACCTGCAAGAAACTGTGGCACAACGGGGGTGAGTTGCCAACTCATGAGTAGAACACATCACCGAATAGAAACCAAATGTATGACTATCTCCTAGATCATACAGTAAATGATAATAATATATATAAACATCGAGTAATAACATGGGTAACAGTAAGCGTAAGTACAACCCAAAGTACACGTGTCAGTGTCAAAAAGTGGTAACAAGACTTATGTAAAAACATGCATGAGTATAAATGCATCAATCAATGTATGTCCAGAAATGACACACTAATTCAAGATAAAACCAGAGTGCCCAGCATCGACACTCAACATATATATCAATATCCCGGGTGCCATCTCTTAGATCGGTCCCAAACTGTCTAAATCATACGACTCCGGTTGGTATCCTCTAGATCTCCACCGGGTCAATAATAACCGGTAGGTAGTGCTCCCCTGCCGAGCTCAACGCCTTCTCAATACGATCTCTTGCCCCGAGGTACCTCACCGGGCCCACCATGTACTCGTAAACGGTGCATCCCCCTCCTCGAATCGGGTTTGTGTACACACGTGGCTCAAGAACCGAGAAAACTCATGGTGGACGCCACACACATCATATCACGAGAAAACCGCACTTTGCATTTTAAAATGATAATAAGTTTATAAATTCCTTTGCGTTTTTCCCCAAATCCAGAAAATCTCATGAATACAGGAATCTAAAAATCATGAGCTAAATAACGAACAATGAATATCGGCATAGAGCCCAACTGCAGTATATAATCAGAATGTATGTATGCGAATGCATGTGACATCTAAGTAAGGAATGCAAAGTCTAAACTAGCATATAATATCCTGAATGCAAAACAGTACTACTTAGCTACAATTATCAGTGTACACAATGGAATAATGGTTACTACAGTGTACGTGACATGGCAATTACCGATGCTGATGTGTGTGAGCCGGCAAGAAAGTGCATGTGCAACATACGCATCATCGGTAATAGTGCAGGTGTCCTAGCAGACGAGGTCATCACAGAAAGTAAACAGTAAAAGAAACAATAAGATATATAAAACTATATATACGAGTCATATCGTTTATCGTTTTAAATAGCACGATACGTTGCTTTTAGAAAAGTAGGGACTACAGTGTTTTTGAGAAAAGAGACGTCTTTTGAAAATCCGTAGCGCACCTCGGTTTATCTTTTGAAGATGCCTAAGATTCGTCAGTTTTGAAAATAGGTATGACTCGAGCCTAAACTAACATTTATCTAAGCAACTAAAGACTAAACTAAGAACCGAATCGAAAGTAACAAAGAAATTCAAATGCATAACCGAGTCAATATATCTAGTAGTCGGCGATCCAGCCTCATAGCATCACGTACGGTAATATCTAACGTACGGCATCCTCAAGTCAAGAGTGCGGATAAATCATCACATATGCATCTCGTACGGTATAGTCCGTCGTACGGCATCCTCAAAAGCGAGGGTACGGGTCAAATATCATATGTATATCATATAGTTCGTACGGTATCAAACATCGTACAGTATCACAACATGGGTATGAATCTAAGGTCTCGTACAATCTTTTATTTATCAAGTCACATGTTATCACATGTTTGTATTAATATCGCCCAACGATCCTTGATTATATCATATCATGACCTCACGACATCATGCCCGATCATATCAAATCATATCCATATAACACCTACTATCCACATCTCATGTGTGTGTGTGTGTAAACATACACACTCATATATATATACACACACACACATGTACACACAACTATAAAACAAGTGTAAGTGTGTCTGTGCATATGTGACAACACATATTCTAAGGTTCTCGACTAAGGTAAATAACACTAGGGATAGATCTTTCTACGAATATGCCTAATCTAGCCTAAAGTCTCCTAGAAAACCTATTTGCTAAGTATCCATCTCGCATAGCTATATATATACATAATATAGATATCCTATTCTACGGTTGCGGGGGTGCTATACGCCATCCATCCGACTTCCCCCGTAGATATACATCTACTCACATTGATTCTCGCTTGCCGAAGTCGATGACGCCACGCTCTTCCTTGTCGTCCCGAAGTCCACGCGGGATACCTACAGTTTCCAATACGTTATATCGTAACCACGAACCAATACGAAAACTAAAGCGGCACACGAAACACACATAAGTTAGAACCTATGATCTACGCATGCAAAATGGCCATATAATCCCTCGGCATTGACATACAAATACCCAACGACCAAATCCAAATTCAAATACCAAAAACCAAGTTTTAGAAATCGGAGAAACAAAATCAGCAACTAAGGAAACCCATTCCAGATTTTTGCTTAGGTGACCTGGGACTAAACTAACAGTACAGTAGCTAGGTCATAAGGAAAGTGAGCTACAGCCAACACCCCTACACCAATGGCCCCAGTGGGCCCGGCGAGATTTCCAATTTGCCCGGTGTCGTCGGCCCAATGCTGGAATTTGGGTCTCGTCTTTTGGTGGCGGTCTTCTAGGGTTTTAATTAGGTCAAGGTACTTGTTTGATTTTTCTATAAACACTCCAGTTTGCTCCAGATTCCCAGTAGTCCTCAAAGATCAAGAAATCGACATCAAAAAATCTAAAGTTCAAGTTTGGGTTTTGTCTCGGGTTTAGATCAAAAATACCAACAATAAAGGGTTTAGTTACTATCTAATCCTCAATTTCACCTTCACACATCAAGAAATCACCTAACTCTGAACTAGGAATTTTCTAAGACCACTAAACCTCATTTGTTTTGCTCTAAACTACAATAGGAGTGAAATAAACTCTAATTCTAAACTAAGTGTGTAGGAATATACCTCATTTGGCAACTCAAGAATTTTCTTGAGTTGCCCCAAGTGCTCAAAATCTTGACTTGTTCCCACAATGGTCTATGTGAGGAGCTTGTGCACAATTTTTGTGAAAGTGGCAAGGTGTTTTGGTGTGGATTTGAGTGTGTTTGAAGGAGTTAGAGGGGGTGGAGGGAGGTGGAGGATGAGGAAGAAGAAGAAGAAGAATGAAGAATGAGCCATGGTCAAGGATACCCCCTTCTCTCTCTCTCACACACACACACACACATGCTATGCCCATACCTATGTGTTCCCCCCTCTCACAAATATCTCCTCATATTCTTTTCATTTGTCTAAAAGAAAACAAAATCATTTTAAAAGAACAAACCATATAAAAAAACTTAAAATGAAGCCATGGTTCAAATTGAAGTGAATAAGTTTGCAACATGTTTTGTTGCATGCCATGAACATAAGCAAGATTAATGCATGGTTAGCGAAATGTTAATCGAGTTTAGTATTAAACTCATATACAAATAATTGTATAAATATTTATAAATATACAAATCAATATTTCATAATAATTTCCAAACTATCGGTATATAATTATACCCTTTTATTAAAACTAATTCTCATACTTATTAATATTCATGAAATTTATTATTTTAATTATTTAGATTCCCAAAAATAATATTTTATTTATTGAAATGTTACACAAAGAGCCAGGGCCACCCGCGTCGCTAGCCTTCCGGCGGCGACAAGAGCCCCTAAGGTGCGCATCGGGAACGCCCGCGATGCGCCCTCCGTCTTGAGGGATCTGGACAAGCTTGCCGAGATTCGGGCTCGTTTCCATATCCCCTCTAACTATTCGTTCCATTTGGCTAAAGGAGGCGAACGAGCGGACCAGGTGCAGGGGAAGGAGATTTCCCTGTATTTGGAAGCATTCCGAGCGGAAATGCGCCTGCCCTTTCCAACCGAGGTATGTGGGGTACTTCGTTACTTCCATCTCTCCCCGGGCTAGCCAGCACCGAACTCGTGGAGAATCCTCTTCGGGTTTCTGGTCCGGTTGAAACTTGAGGACATCCCCTTCAGCATGACCCTTCTTACTTCTTTTCTCTGTTATAAGAATCACCCCGGCACTAGCAAGAATGAGCCGAACTGGGTGTATTTTTCCTTTAAAAAATGCAAGGGCGGGGTGGCCGGGTCGAGTGCGGTAGTCGTTCCTTCTTCCATCCACGACTGGAAGGAGAATTTTGTATTCGTCGGGCCACCCGAAGGCAATGATTGGCCCGTGCCTATATAGTTGCACAGGGCCAACTATCCGAGGGCGAAGCAGTCATCCTCGCCTGAGGCGAGGGCGGTATCCATGTAGGAGCTGATCCAGCGGGCCGACGTCCTGATCTCTGAGCAGGTTCTTAGTTGGGCCGGGCTCAGCCCCGCGCGCTTCATGGGTAAGTTAGGTCTTTGGATGATCAGTTTATACTTGAATGATTTCTTTTGCCCTTTTAGCACCACTAACTCTTTTGTGTATTCTCCTTTCGCAGGACAAATGAACCGATCCAAGATCTTAGCTGACATAGCCGCTACGTCCCAGAAGAAGGCCTGGGGTGTGAGCTTATCCCGAGCCGGCCCGAGCTCGGCCCTAAGACCATCTCCACTGGCGAGGCCTTCCGCAGCACCCCGAGCCCCCGATGACCGCCGCGGGGGCAGCCAGAAGCATGCATGAGACCCGACGCCCCTGGCAAGGGGAGGAAGAGGGTGTCGAGGTTCCCCTTAAAAGGAAAAAGACGATCTCCCGCCTGCCGTCCACTGAGATTCTTGAGGGGATTCCCATGCAGGAGGGGGACGTCTGCTTTGTGGTCCCCTCGGGGCTTTCAGTTGCCGATAGCTTGCTCTCCGACATGGAGCAATCGGCCGGGGGAAAAATTCCCCAGGGGACCCTGAAGGCCCAAGTGGCCGCTATCGCTCGGGAGGCGGTTCAGGTCGGTACCTGTTTCCTTTAAGGATTCCGTTAAGTGCTCTTTCTTAATTTGAATGTTTCTAACAGCTTCTGCTGCTTTCCTCAGGTTCTCCAACACTGCGCCCTCATCATAAATATGGAATCCAAGGAGATTGCCCCGGCCATAAGGAAGGCGGGGGAATCGTCTTCGCGGGAGGAGGATCCGTGCCTTGAGTTGCAGCAGGAGAAGGAGAAGAAAACCACCCTCGAAACCCGGTTAGCCGCCGAGGCGTTAACGGTCTCCAAGTGCTAGGAGTCCCAAAGACTTCTGAGTGCGTCCAACCAAGGCGTTCATGCTAAGTTAGAGGAGATGGGAAAGTGCTATGCCACAATGAAGAAGTCGAGGGATGCCAGCAAGAGGGAGGCCGAGGCGGCGAAGATTGCCGAGCTCCGAGCCTTGAAGTCGGTGGAGAAGTATAAGGCGTCCAACCAGTTCTATGCCGACATCGCCGAAGCCTTGGCCATCATTTGTCACGAGGCTCTTGATGCCGTCAAAGCGTTGATGCCGGAGTTTGCCGACGGTGAGCTCCGCGCCAGAGTCCCGCTCTCGGTGGATGCACCTCAAGCGGCTAGCGCAGGGAAGGCCATCAGGGGAAAGGAGTTTGCGAAGGTAGAAGCCCCGGCCCCTAAGGACGGTGCCGAGCAAGGCGAGACCCGGGCGGAACCCGCAGCATGAGCCTTTTTCCTTGTGCGTTTTTTGTTTTTCTTTCTTTTTTTTTGTAAGCCTCCGGGCACCTTTTTGTAAGGCGAAGGAGCCCAGAGCACCTTGTAAAAATTTCTGGAACATAAATAAAGCTGAGCTTATTTTCCTCTGCATGACTATGTGTTTTCTGCATGAGTACTTCATCTTGCCAGTTTTTTTTTCAAGTGTTAGGTCATAGGTCGATGGCCGGGCTTTTAGATGACGATCGCGTATCAAATGTAAGTCGATTGACCGCCTGGTGTAGGAAGGTCGGTGCCCTTCCACTCCCCGGAGTCGAGATGGCGATCGTTCATTTAGGATGAATCAACAGATATCCAAGTGTTGGAAAGTCGGTACTAGTCCATTCTCAGATCCGGGTTGACGACCACGTCTCTTCGTAGGGTAGTAATCAACCCGTCGGAGAGTAACCTACATGGTAGCCTCTTCAAGAGGACTTTAGATCCTAGCGTGGATGGGTAGGAATCTACCCGCTAGGGATGGACCGGGCAGGGAAGCTGCTCGGCGGCCTCGTGATGAGGGCTTTGATCCTTGGCGTAGATGGGTAGGGATCTATCCGCCAGGGATGGACCGGACAGGGAAGCTACTTGACGGCCTCATGATGAGGGCTTTGATCCTTGGCGTAGATGGGTAGAAATCTACCCGCTAAGGAAGGGCCGGGCAGGGAAGCTGCTCGGTGGCCTCGCGATGAGGGCTTTGATCCTTGGCGTAGATGGGTAGGAATCTACCCGCCAGGAATGGACCAGGAAGGGAAGCTGCTCGGCGGCCTCGTGATGAGGGCTTTGATCCTTGGTATAGATGGGTAGGGATCTACCCGCCAGGGATGGATCGGACAGGGAAGCTGCTCGGTGGCCTCGTGATGAGGGCTTTGATCCTTAGCGTAGATGGCTAGGGATCTACCTGCCAGTGATGGACCAGACATGGAAGCAACTCGATGGCCTCTTTAGGAGGTCTTTAGATCCTTGGCGTAGAGGGGTATGAATCTACCCGCCAGGGATGGACCGGGCAAGGAAGCTGCTCGGTGGCCTCTTTAGAAGCGCTTTAGATTCATGGCGTAGAGGGGTAGGGATCTACCCACCAGGGATGGACCGGGCAGGGAAGATGCTCGGTGGCCTCGTGATGAGGACTTTGATCCTTAGCGTAGATGGATAGGAATCTACCTGCCAGGGATGGGCCGGGAAGAGAAGCTGCTCGGTGGCCTCGCGATGAGGGCTTTGATCCTTGGCGTAGATGGGTAGGAATCTACCCGCCAGGGATGGACCGGGCAGGGAAGCTGCTCGGCGGCCTCGTGATGAGGGCTTTGATCATTAGCGTAGATGGGTAAGAATCTACCCGCTAGGGATGGACCGGGCAGGGAAGCTGCTCGGTGGCCTTTTTAGGAGGGTTTTAGATCCTTGGCGTAGAAGGGTAAGAATCTACCGGCCAGGGATGGACCGGGCAGGGAAGCTGCTCAGTGGCCTCTTTAGGAGGGCTTTAGATCCTTTGTGTAGAGGGGTAGGAATCTACCCTCCAGGGATGGACCGGGTAGGGAAGCTTCCCAGTGGACTCGAGATGAGGGCTTTTAGAATTCCCTTCGTCTTCGTGGGTCATCGTTCAATTTTCCATGACCCGTAAAATCAGGAAGAGTGACCGTCGGGGATGACGCATGGCAGAAGCGTGCCGGTAGCGTGTGATACTCCAAGTTTCGCGTCGTTCAATCTTCTATTGACCGATTAGGGGTTCTTGAGGATCGGCATGGTCGCCACGTAGCAGCTCTGTATTGGGAATTTGAAAATATCCCGCGATTCGCGTCGCTGCGCGCGTAAATTTCGGTCGTTGGAAGATTTTTGTTGAGGCTATAAATGGCAAAGGCGTGTTGGTTCCTTTCTAGCCTTGTGTTTCTGAAGATGGCCGGGCGTCCGTGCGTGCTCATTAGCGAGATAATTTCTCGGGACAATGTGTACCTTTATAACCTTGACCGATCCGAACAGACGTACGAGGCGGTGATAGACCGCGTGGAGGGCCACTTCGGACGCCTTCTTCCCCGGTGATCTCCACTCCTCCAAGTGCTTATTTATGCGATCTGGAGGAGGTCCCCGGGTCTGCACAATGCCTTATCTCTGCAGTTGAGGGACGAGGCGATCGAGAAGTTACACTCGCTTTACCATCTCGGCCTGATCTCGAAGAGCAGACGGGACCGATCAGTGGACCTTCTTCTGGAGTGTTTCCAGAAGAGGCTGATCGTTGATTTTTGTCTGGCAGGTGGCACTTCTGAGGTCGCCGAGGAAGCTAGTTCTCGGCTGGCGGAGATTTCATCGAAGTATCATCGACAGTGCTTCCTCAATCCCCGTCTTAGAGCAGTGGGGGATTTACTAAGTGCGCCTTGAGTTGCTCGAAAGCGTTTTGATATTCCTCCGACCATTCGAACTTAGGGATCTTTCTCAAGGCTTTGAAGAACGGGAGGCACTTTTCTCCGGATCTTGACATGAAGCGACTCAGAGCGGCTACTCTCCCTGTGAGCCGCATGATCTCAACGTTGCTCTTTGGTGTGGCTATGTTGAGAATGGCGCTGATCTTTTCTGGGTTCGCTTCGATTCCTCGGTGGGTAACCATGAACCCGAGGAATTTGTCGCTAGTGACTCCGAACGCGCACTTAGCTGGGTTCAGGTTCATTTTGTACTTGCGGAGGACGTCGAATGTCTCCCCGTGATCTTTGGTGTGCTCGTCCGATGAGGTTGACTTTACGAGCATGTCGTCGACGTAGACCTCCATGTTCCTCCCGATCTGCGGTTTGAACAGTTTGTTAACTAGGCGCTGATATGTAGCCCCAGCATTCGATCGAAGGGCATCACTTTGTAGCAGTACACCCCCCGGTCCGTGGTGAATGCGGTAAGTTCTTCATCTCCCGGGTTCATCCGGATCTGATTGTAGCCAGAGAAAGCGTCCATGAAGCTTAGCAATTCGTGGCTGGCCAAGCTGTCCACCAGTTGGTCTATCCGAGGGAGGGGATAGTTATTTTTCGGGCAGGCCTTGTTCAGATCTATGAATTCAACGCACATTCTCCATTTCCTGTTGGCCTTTTTGACCATGACCACATTCGCTAGCCAATCCGATTAATCAATATTTCTAATGAAGTTGGCTGGTAGCAATCTATCGACCTCGTCCTCGATCGCCTTTTGCTTGATTGGCGTGAAACGTCGCTTCTTTTGTCAGACGGGTCGGGCCTTCGGGTTGACCCCGAGCTTGTGTGAGATTACTTTAGGGTCGATCCCGGGCATGTCCGCCGGTGCCCAAGAGAACACGTTCGAGTTCCCTTGGAGAAAGCGGATCAAGTCTCACGACGATCTTCTGTCAAAAGAGATCCGATCTAAACTGCGCGTCCATCGACCCCTTCTACAAGGGGAACTTCAGTCAGTGCTTCTATCGGGGCTTCTCGAATTTCGCTATGGTCGTTGCGCGTGTCCAAGGACCCCTGGAAATCGCCTGTGTCCTCAGAGTCGTCGCTCTGCTCTTCGGCGGGGGATGTCAAGGTGAAGCAAATCTTGGCAATCTGCTGGTACTCGTAGGTCCGGCCTATCCCCCTTGGTCCAATGGAAATTTGATCGCGAGGTGATAAGTCGAGATTTGGGCCTGGAAGACGTTCAATATCGGGCGGCCCAGGAGGATGTTGTAGGATGAGGGGCCCCTAGCGACGATGAACTCCACAGGTACGGTCTTCGTACGGTCCGCTTCTCCAATGTTGAGGAGGAGGGTGACCACTCCCTCAACAAGGATAGAGTGGTTGGTAAACCCCGAGAGGACATGGGAGGTGGGCCTTAGGTCGAACGGTCCAAGCCCCATACGTTGGAAGCAGTCGTAGAAAAGGATGTCAGCCGAGCTCCCGGAATCGACCAATATCCTCCGTACATCGAAACGGTGGACCCGGGCAGTTATGACGAGAAGGTCGTTGTGAGGAAAGGATATACCATGGAGGTCTTCATCGGTAAAGATGATGGGCTCGGCCGTCCTGCACTTCTTCTGGGGTAGATCGCTAGTACCCTTGACGAGTAGTAGGCGGTGATTTTCGCCGGCACCCCAGGCAGATTCCGAGGTAACGACCATAATTTACCCAATCGTTAGTTCCCCGGGAGGGGGCTGGTTCTCCTGTTCTCGATCCGCTTGTCGGTTGTCCTGCAGGTACTTTGCCAGGTAGCCAGAGCGTATCAACTCCTCGATGTAGTCACGGAGTTGTTTGCAGTTTTCGGTCGGGTGACCCTGCGACTTATGGAAGGCTCACTACGGGCCTCGAATACGCTTAGCCGCTCTATGGGTGACTGGTGGGAGCTTGAAGAATCTCTCACCCTTCGCCTCCTCCAACAGCTCGGTCTGGGAGATGTTAAGAGGAGTGTACTTCTGGAACTTCGGAAAGTGTAACAACTCCAAATCTTGTGTACATAAAATTGATTTAAAGTTAATGTATACTTGGGGTTTTTACTTTTCCTGTGAGTACTATAAGTATTTGATTCAATTTTGAACAGCAAGAAGGAGTTTGTCGCTCATTGGTAAGACCTTGCACTGCTGAACCAAAGCACCAGAGTTCAAATCCCATCAGCCACACATTCTTTTTATTTAAAGATCTTTTAATCTTTTAGAAGCCCAAGAGTCTACACATGCACTACACGTAATAGGGTAAGTTACAGAATAATCAAACGTGACTACGAGGATAGACCAAGCATCAGGGACACGTGGCATCAAGACGCGCCCCGACTCGCCCAACTCAGGCCGACGACTCGGTTGACTCGGCCGGCTCCGCCGGTCCAACTCGGTCCTATCCCATTTTTTCTTGAACCACCTGCAGCCTTTAGACTTCCCCACTCCCCCTGCACTGTTTAAATTCTCTGTAATTAACCAGAGAATTAAAATGCCCCCTTTTAATCCTTTTTAATGCAAATTTAAATATAATTTTTATCACACCCTTTCACTACCCTAAACCCTAGATTTTTCCTATAAATACCACCCCTCAAATCACCCCCCTCACTCAAAAATCCCTGCCTAAACTCTCAAGAAAATTTCCAAGACTTTTTGTGTGCAAGTGGAGTTAGCAAAGGGCGAAGCGCCGACGAACTTCTGACGACAATCCGAGAAGATTCCGACGACGAAACGACGCATCGGTACCTCATACCTCTTCCTCCTTCTCTCTTCTAGTCTAATAACCTGTAAGTCCCTAATTCTTCTTCTTTTCTCTATTCTAAATATATTCAAAACTAAAACCCGACGGAAGCGGAGTTATTCCGACTTCCGATTCGGTTTTTCCTTAAAAAGTTCCATTTTTACTTAAACACAATAATACCAAACTCTTATGTCATGACCATTAAACATTAACGAAGATAATAGAACAAGTTTGGCATCAAAATAATAACCGTGGCAAGTTTTATTCCACTTTTACATTAAAATGCCTTCATGTTTTATTTCGACATGCTTGAACTTTTTAAACCGTATTACCTTAGAAAACTCACGAGATAATGACCTACCTCCTCACAGCACTCATATGTAACATAGCACGATGGAATTTGGGAACAAAGATTTAGGGAAAAATACGACTTTACACATAACTACCTCCGACTTATAAAAAAAACCTTTTTCTACAAGAAATGTATTTTAAAAAATCTTTGCAATTGCGTCTCTACAACCCATTTGGGGAACCCGTTCGGGATGGTGCGGATTATCGCACATCCTCGGGCTTAGTAGAGTGAGATGCAGACCTCCGCAAGGAGCATATGATAGAGTGAATAGATCTGTCATTTCTTGAAATCTCTCTTCTGATTCAAAATCGTGGTGTAACGTGTATCCCCCTTTGTTCCGGTCATGGAATAGATGAAATAAATCCAAAAATGGATTTTTTTTCTCGAAAGATTTAAAATACAATTTTCTTTAGAAACATGTGATTTCTATTATAAATAAAACTTATATTTTTAATAAATAAATATATATGTAATTAATATCAAAATATCTATTTTTAATATTTATAATATTCCACATTTCCAAAATTCAAGAAAAACATCTCATTTACAAGAAAATACCATACAATTCCAATATTACAAATAAATACCATATATTATGAAATTAGGTTTTATCACTAGACATGTCACATTGATAAAATATACATCCATGAAAATTCTAAAGACGGTAATAAAATACTTGAGGTGTATTTTGAAATTATACAAAATTATTTTTACATAAAACCCCCTCAAGTTATACTAAATTATAGTAAGGACCGTAGTAAACATAGGTTTAAGCGGGACCAGTCTCTTGAGCCTCAGGGAGCCGGAGATATGTGTGCTTGTCTATTTAAGGTAGACAACTTAATAAACGGTGTTATCAATACGGTAATTGTCTTTGAAAAAGACACAAATCCTGTCGTCCATGTACAGCAGTTACCGATAACACCAAAACATAATTCTGGATTCAATTTCTTTTCTATTTGTCTGACTCAGACTGAGTCTCAATATAATCAATCTGACTTGAATATGATTCAAGTATGAAATTAGAATACTACAATCGTGGGGTTTATAAGAGGTAGACTGATACGGAAGGTGTTAAAAGTGGCACGAGACTGTAATCATAATACACCTAACCTAAATTCAAATGTCGTTGTACCGTAGCTGAACGGTTCCTTGTGCTCTGTATACCTTAGTCTCCGGAATAGTGAGACCCCTCTCGTATACACTAGCATTCTTCTGTACCAAACTACAAACAATAGCGTTAACATTAAATACAACATTATAACAATATACTCTCTATTCTGTCTATTCCATTCTTGTCTATTTACGGGACTGACCGAGCGATTTGTTCGCTGACGACATTCTCTTTCTTTTTCTTTGGAATGTCGTCAGGTGATTCAGACTCACTGGAGATCGAGCCCACCAGCGTGGATTTGGACCAGCTAGCTTTCGACCCAGAGCTTTAGATTCCTTGTACACATTTACATTCTTTATTTTCCATTTCTGTTATGCCACTGTTTAGGCATTGCTTTCCATTCCATGTATTTACTTTTCAGTTATATTGTAAAAAGAATGTTTAATAAATAAAGTTGTTATTAAATTATATCCATTGATATTGTCTCTTGTGCATTTTACTTATATTTCTTAGATACGCTTAGCGTGTTTACTTCAGAGTAAATACGTAGCGGCCTCGTCGCGTCCTCTGCCCGTATACTGGGAAGCCGGGCGTGACAGGTTTTGTTTGTGGCCCATGCAGGTCAGAGATGTATGGAACCCTACCATGCAGTTCCGTTCTGCGTGGACAACCTAAGCAATATAATACAAGAACCAGCAACTGAAAACATTCTTTACAATTCATACTTCTTGAATCTCATCATTTCATATACTTTGAATATATCCTAACCCTATTTTTTTATTCAAGGTTATGGATTCCCCAAACAACAACACCACGAATGTCAACAACACTCCCCCACCATTACCACTACCACCTGTCGTCGCTGCTCCGATCAACGAGCAGACGGTTCTGCTTGAGGCAATCCGCAGCCTCCTGGAAGGACAGCAGCAGCAAACTGCTATCTTGATGAATCGACCGGAGGAAGAAGCACCGGGAGTGAAAAAATTGAGGGCCTCGCACCCCAGCAAATTCTCAGGAAAAGAGAGCCCTCTGGAAGCAGAGGAATGGGCTCAAAGTATCGAAGATGACCTGGCAGCGGCACAAGTGCAAGAGATAGCTTGGTTCGAGTTGCGAAGCTGCAGCTCACGGACAATGCACGGGTCAGGTGGAAGGCAGAAGACAGCCGTCTCACTCAGCCTATCGAATGGAGGACCTTTCGCGATATGTATGACGCGAAGTACTTCCCTGAGACTGCCAGATTCGACATGGAACAGCAGTTCATTCATCTACAACAGGGTTTGATGTGGACCAAGTCCGTGGATGAGTATGACGCCGAGTTCACCATGCTTAGTCGGTAAGATATGTCTTGATAATTCGATTTTTAAATATCACATTCTATACAGCTAACACAAGTCCTTAACAGATTCGCGGCACATTTGATACCGACGGATGAAATCAGAGCCCGTCGATTTCAATAAGGGTTAGATTCGGAGATCCAGGCTGCACTAGCCACAGGAGATTTTCTGACTCATGAATCGGCTCTGAAAGCTGCCCGCCGTGATGAGGCAGTGGTAAAGATGAGGGACAGATCTCAATCTGCTGGAGTTAAGTGTCCTGCCAACCAGATGGCAGGAAGAGCCTTTTCAAGGACACCATTTATGCCCAGGAGACCGGGAGTACCAATCAACCGGCCCGGCCCAGCCTTTTGTACCTATTGCAAGAAAGATGGACATTTGGTGAAAGACTGTCGGCTAGCCAACCATCTTTACTTAGTCTGCGGCTCAGCTACTCATAATATTGGGTCTTGTTCCCGAAGACACAACCAAATTGCTGCACCCGGGCCAGCAATCACTTACCAGCAGAGACCTGCCCTTCAGGCACATGCTCCAAGACTCGCTCTCCCTGCTCCACCACCTAGAGGACCACCGACTGCACCTCCTCCTCATCAGTTCCATCAAGCTCAACGGAACGTTCAGAGGAATGCTCCTCCGGCCAGGAGGAATGTACCACGGCGACAGGCTTTCACGATGACCGTGGAAGAAGCTGAGGCCACTGGCCAAGTCATCACTGATAACCCTTTCTTTTCAAGTTTTTCTTTCAGTCTTAACACCTACCTACATATTTTACCTATACCTAAAACATATCCCACATATACCTTAGGTACAATCTTAGTAGTCTCACTTCCTGCACTCGCACTATTCGATACTGGAGTATCTCATTGCTTTATGTCGCAACGGTTCGTCCGAACTCATGCGATTCCAGTCACACCACCTGTATCCAGTTGGAATGTCAGTTCAGGAAATAGCGTTCTAAAGGCAACAATGGGATACAGCTTGTGTCCAGTAGTCGTCTGCAGCAAAGAATTCTATGCTGACTTCAAGGTGCTGGACATACCGAACTTCGATGTGGTTCTAGGTATGGATTGGCTCGGAACATTTTATGCTACCATTGACTGCCGTCAAAGGAGGGTAGTATTCGAGATTCCAGAACATCCGGTTTTCTATTTCAAAAGTGGAGACCGTACCCTAGAGCCTAGTACTTATAACGCGAAACCAAAGAAGGCAGTGATTGCGGCAATTCAAGCGGAGGAAGGATCAAGGCCAGAAGTGGTTCGAGAGTTCGACGATGTGTTTCCTGACGATATATCAGGTTTGCCTCCCGATCGAGCTCTTGAATTCAGCATTGATTTAGTACCAGGAGCACAACCGGTGATCAAAGCACCTTATCGATTAAGTCCAGAAGGTTTAAAGGAGGTCTGAACTCAGTTGGACAAATTATTAGCGAAATGATGGATTTGTCCCAGCACTTCAAGTTGGGGATCTCTAGTTCTACTTGTGAAGAAGAAGGAAGGTTCATTCTGCATTGATTATAGAGCCTTGAATGAAGTAACGATAAAGAACAAGTATCCACTTCCGCGCATAGACGGTTTATTCGATCAGCTAAGTGGATCTTGTGTTTTCTCCAAATTAGATCTTCGTTCAGGTTATCATCAGGTGAAGGTCAAGGAAGCTGATATTCATAAAACAGCATTCAGAACTCGTTATGGACATTACAAATTCCTTGTGATGCCATTTGGAGTGACCAACGCACCAGCAATATTCATGAACCTAATGAATCGAGTTTTCCGGGAGTACTTAGACATGTTCATTATCATCTTCATCGA
This sequence comes from Agapanthus africanus, assembly GCA_030015575.1. Classification (NCBI taxonomy): domain Eukaryota; kingdom Viridiplantae; phylum Streptophyta; class Magnoliopsida; order Asparagales; family Amaryllidaceae; genus Agapanthus; species Agapanthus africanus. The sequence goes on along the minus strand of CM057345.1, from coordinate 42,005,483 downwards.
CGACATCCTGGTGTATTCTAAGAGTCAGAAAGAACACGCTGAGAACCTACGAATTGTCTTGGAAACTCTACGACAATATCAACTATATGCCAAGTACAGCAAATGCGAGTTTTGGTTAGATCAAGTCGGTTTCCTCGGACATATTGTATCAGGCGAAGGAATCTTTGTGGATCCAGCGAAAGTTTCAGCAGTAAGCAAATGGCCGACACCAAAGTAAGTGAAGGACATTCGAAGTTTCTTGGGTCTAGCTGGATATTACCGAAGGTTCATTGAAGGCTTTTCGAAGATAGCTACACCCCTGACCAAGCTCACACGTAAGGATGAAGAATTCGTGTGGTCAGAAGCATGCGAACAAGCTTTTGTAGAACTCAAGTCAAGGTTGACATCAGCGCCTATTCTTATTATACCGGACCAATCTGGAGGTTTCGAAGTGCATTGTGATGCATCCGGTAGGGGATTAGGATGTGTTCTACATCAGCACGGAAATGTTGTGGTTTATGCTTCAAGACAGCTGAAGATTCATGAGCGTAATTATCCGACACATGATTTGGAATTGGCAGCCGTTATCTTTGCTCTTAAGATTTGGCGCCATTATCTTCTTGGTGAATGAGTGAACATATACACAGATCACAAGAGTCTAAAATATGTGTTTACTCAGAAGGAGCTTAATATGCGGCAGAGACGATGGTTAGAACTCATGGCGGACTTTGACATCAACCTGCAATATCACCCGGGAAAGGTGAATATGGTACCTGATGCCCTTAGTCGCCAACCATTAGCAATGAATCTCACCACTCAGTGGAAGCTTCAGCAAGACTTGCATCAGATGGAGATTGAAGTAGTCATGCCAGGTAACGCTTCAAGTTTGATGAACTTACAAGTTCAATCTACCATTGTCAATCAGATCAAAGCAGCTCAAGCAAGTGATGCTAATTTGCAAAAGATCGGAGAACAAGTTGAGAATGGACTTAGAACGGACTTCATCATCCATGAAGATGGATCTTTAAGATACGGCAGTAGATTGTGTGTACCAAAAGGTTCTGTTCGGGAAGAGTTAATGAAGAAAGCTCATAGCTCTCCTTATTCAGTATACCCTGGAGGTACAAAGATGTACAAAGATCTGCGTCAAAATTACTGGTGGCATGGAATGAAGCGTGAAGTAGCCAGAAGCGTCGCTAAATGCTTGGTGTGTCAACAAGTAAAGGCTGATCATCACAGGACTGCTGGATTACTTCAACCGTTACCTATCCCAGAATGGAAGTGGCAACACATCACAATGGATTTTGTGACTGCACTTCCTCGCATCACAAAGGGTAATGATGCAGTATGGGTTATTGTGGATCGACTCACAAAGTCGGCTCACTTCATCCCATTTCGAGTTGGCCAATCTACTGAGACATTAGCAAAGAAGTACATGGAAGTAAGAATCTAAGTAAGATTTTAAACTCTTCAAATATGTACTATCTCTGATACCCATGAACTCATACAGGAAATCGTGAGACTTCATGGAGTATCGGTCTGCATTTTCTCCGATTGTGACAATAGATTTCGATCGCAGTTTTGGCAAAGTCTGCAAGCGAGCTTGGGAACAAGTCTGAACTTCAGCATAGCTTATCATCCACAAACAGATGGTCGGTCTGAGCGAACTATTCAGATCTTGGAAGATATACTCAGAGCGTGTATGCTAGACTTCGTAGGATCGTAGGAAGATCACCTACATCTTGTGGAGTTTTCGTACAACAACAGCTACCAAGCAAGCATAGGAATGTCACCTTTTGCAGCACTTTATGGAAGGAAGTGTCGATCGCCATTAAGTTGGGATGACATCAGAGATAGAGAACTCCTTGGACATGAAATGATAGTAGCAACGGTTGACGTAGTTCATATTATCAGGGAAAGAATGCGCATAGCCCAAGATCGACAGAAACACTGGGCTGATGCAAAGCGCCATCATTTAGAGTTCCAACTGGGAGATCATGTATTTCTGAAGATATCTCCAAACCGCAGAGTGTTTCGATTTGGAAGACGGGGTAAGCTAAGTCCAAGGTACATTGGATCGTTCGACATACTCGAACGAGTCGGTGAAGTGGCTTATCACTTGGCACTTCCACCTTCATTGGAAGGAGTGCACAATGTGTTCCACATATCCTAACTCAGAAGGTTTGTGAGTGACCTCAGCCATATTCTCGATCATTCCGAGCTCACTGTACAGCCCGACTTATCTTTTGAGCAGCAACCTGTTGATATCCTGGACAGGAAAGTGAAGTCACTTCGGAACAAGGAAGTCAACTTAGTTCGAGTGATGTGGAGAAAAGACACTCCGGGAGAATCGACATGGGAAAGGGAAGATGAGATGCGTAAAAAATATCCTCATCTATTTGTAAACTAGTCCTTAAAATAAATTGTAAATTTCGATGGTGAAATTTTTGTAAGGAGGGTAGACTGTAACAACTCCAATTCTTGTGTACATAAAATTGATTTAAAGTTAATGTATACTTGGGATTTTTACTTTTCCTGTGAGTACTATAAGTAATTGATTCAATTTTGAACAGCAAGAAGGAGCTTGTAGCTCATTGGTAAGACCTTGCACTGCTGAACCAAAGCACCAGAGTTCAAATCCCATCAGCCACACATTCTTTTTATTTAAACTTATTTTAATCTTTTAGAAGCCCAAGAGTCTACACATGCACTACACATAATAGGGTAAGTTACAGAATAAACAAACGTGACCACGAGGCTAGACCAAGCGTCAGGGACACGTGGTATCAATACGCGCCCCGACTCACCCAACTCGGGCCGGCGACTCGGTTGACTCGGCCGTCGCCGCCGGTCCAACTCGGTCTGATCCCACTTTTTCTTGAACCACCTGCACCCTTTGTACTACCCCACTCCCCCTGCTCTGTTTAAATTCTCTGTAATTAACCAGAGAATTAAAATACCCCCTTTTAATCCTTTTTAATGCAAATTTAAATACAATTTTTATCACACCCTTTCACTACCCTAAACCCTAGATTTTCCTATAAATACCACCCCTCAAATCACCCCTCACTCATAAATCCCTGCCTAAACTCTCAAGAAAATTCCCAAGACTTTTTGTGTGCAAGTGGAGTTAGCAAAGGGCGAAGCGCCGACGAACTTCCGACGACAATCCAAGGAGATTCCGACGACGAAACGACGCACCGGTACCTCCTACCTCTTCCTCCTTTTCTCTATTCTAAATATATTCAAAACTAAAACCCAACGGAAGCGGAGTTAATCCGACTTCCGATTCGGTTTTTCCTTAAAAAGTTCCATTTTTACTTAAACACAATAATACCAAACTCTTATGTCATGACCATTAAATATTAACGAAGATAATAGAACAAGTTTTGCATCAAAATAATAACCGTAGAAAGTTTTATTCCACTTTTACATTAAAATACCTTCATGTTTTATTTTGACATGCTTGAACTTTTTAAACCGTATTACCTTAGAAAACTCACGAGCTAATGACCTACCTCCTCACAACACTCATATGTAATATAGCACGATGGAATTTGGGAACATGGATTTGGGAAAAAAATACGACTTTACACATGACTGCCTCCGACTTATAAAAAAAACATTTTTCTACAAGAAATGTATTTTAACAAATCCTTGCAATTGCGCCTCTACAACCCATTTGGGGAACCCGTTCGGGATGGTGCGGATTATCGTACATCCTCGGGCTTAGTAGAGTGAGATGTAGACCTCCGCAAGGAGCATACGATCTCGAAACATTTAAAATACAATTTTCTTTAGAAACATGTGATTTCTATTATAAAGAAAACTTATATTTTTAATAAATAAATATATATGTAATTAATATCAAAATATCTATTTTTAATATTTATAATATTCCATATTTCCAAAATTCAAGAAAAACATCTCATTTACAAGAAAATACCATACGATTCTAATATTACAAATAAATACCATATATTATGAAATTAGGTTTTATCACTAGACATGTCACATTGATAAAATATACATCCATGAAAACTCTAAAGACGATAATAAAATACTTGAGGTGTATTTTGAAAATTATACAAAATTATTTTTACATAAAACCCCCTCAAGTTATACTAATTTACAGTAAGGGCCGCAGTAAATATAGGTTTAAGCGGGACCAGTCTCTTGAGCCTCAGAGAGACGGAGATATGGGTGCGTGCCAATTTAAGATAGACAACTTAACAAACGGTATTATCAACACGGTAATTGTCTTTGAAAAAAACACAAATCCTGCCGTCCATGTGCAGCAGTTACTGATAACACCAAAACAGAATTCAGAATTCAATTTCTTTTCTAATTGTATGACTCAGACCGAGTCTCAATATAATCAATCTGACTTGAATATGATTCAAGTATGAAATTACAATACTACAATTCAACATGAATCCATGAATCTATATATTCAATCTATTCAATATATACAACTTGACCGAACCGAACCATGGATATACTTTATTTACAAGTTCATCCATTATATTCGTTCCATTACTGATATCATGGTTTCGGCAAGTCATCCGTCTATATACAACATACAATTCAAACAATACATCAATACAATCAAAACATCGTGGGGTTTATAAGAGGTAGACTGGTACGGAAGGTGTTAAAAGTGGCACGAGACTGTAATCATAATACACCTAACCTGAATTCAAATGTCGTTGTACCATGGCTGAACGATTCCTTGTGCTCTGTATACCTTAGTCTCCGGAATAGTGGGACCCCTCTCGTATACACTATCATTCTTCTGTACCAAGCTACAAACAACAGCGTTAATATTAAATACAACATTATAACAATATACTCTCTATTCTGTCTATTCCATTCTTGTCTATTTACGGGACTTACTGAGTGAATTGTTTGCTGACGACATTCTCTTTATTCTTCGTTGGAATGTCGTCAGGTGATTCTGACTCACTGGAGATCGAGCCCACCAGCGAGGATTTGGACCAGCTAGCTTTCGACCCAAAGCTTTAGATTCCTTGTACACATTTACATTCTGTATTTTCCATTTCTGTTATGCCACTGTTTAGGAATTGCTTTCCATTCCATGTATTTACTTTTCAGTTGTATTGTAAAAAGAATGTTTAATAAATAAAGTTGATGTTCAATTATATCCATTGACATTGTCTCTTGTGCATTTTACTTATATTGCTTAGATACGCTTAGCGTGTTTACTTCAGAGTAAATACGTAGTGGCCTCGTCGTTTCCTCTGCCCGTATATTGAGAAGCGGAGCATGACAGGGAGTATGGCTTTGGTCGGTCGACCCTCTTCTTCTCTTCTCTGCCCCTCTTCTTTTGGTCTGCTTGGTTGCCCCGAGGCAGGTTGGCGTTCACCTCCGACTTGAGTTGGATCTCTAGTTCGGTCCAAGCTTTTACCTCGGCCATGGTCTTAGGTTGCGCTCATGCAAAAGAGTGGAGCCACTCTTTGTGCCTTAGACCCGACCTTAGTGCGATGATGACAGTTTCATCCCGGTGCTCGAGGACCTCGAGGAGAGCGTTGTAGAAGCGAGTGACGTATCCCTTAAAAGATTCCTTGTCCCCGCTCTTTATGGTGAAGAGGTAATCGACAGTCAGCTTCTGTCGTCTATTTTAGACAAAGTGACCGAGGAACTAGGTGGCCAGCTCATCAAAGGTAGAGATGGAGCGTGGCGTAAGTCCTCGGAACCAGTCTCGTCCAGCCCGGATGAGGGTGGCGGGAAATGCTCGGCATTGGGCAGCGTCGTAGTTATCCTGGAAGCTCATGCCCGCCGTAAATGTGTCTAGATGGTCCTTTGGGTCGGATTTCCTGTAGAAGAGGGCTACCTTGGGCGGTTTGTTCCTGGACGAGACGTGCTCGGCCAGCAGTTCCTCCGTAAAGGGTTTTGTCAGCGAATCGGTGAAGTATCCGGCCCCTCCGCCAGACGCCTGGCCATCTCAGTGTATGCCCTCGATTTTCTTCTCGAGGGCCTCGAGGCGATTGTGATACCCCGAGGATTCGGCATAGTTAGAGTGGTGGCCATTTCCGCTCCTGGACTGAGCGGTAGTGCGGCTTCGATTCCACTCTATCATATTTCTCAGATCATTGGGTGACGTCCTTTTGGAGCAGCCATGACACGAGTTGTTTGTGTGGTCATGGCGAGGGAGAGGGCATCGGTCGCGCCTGGAAGCGGGCGAGCTAACTGACACCTCTTCGGGTGGCGTGGGAGCGCGATGGGCGTCGCGGCGATGGTCTCTTTCCCGGGACCCCGGCGTAGAGCCGTGCAGCACCCAGCGGATCATTGAATCGGTCGTTGCATGGGAGCCGCGGTTGTCGGAGTCGGCACGCCTGTGTTCGGGGGCATCGAGGGGAGTAATGTTATCCGCTCTTCTGCCGACGTCGTGATCTCTGGGAGGGGGAGCTGCGATCTGGGGGGCAGGGCCCTGTTCATATCATAATATTGCATTATTATATTCCCCATTCTTATGCATTTTACAAATAAACAGGTGCTTTTGACCCATGTCTGCTACATAGTACAGGTTACAGGTTCTCGGAGCAAAACGGTGAAAAAGATAAAAGACGATGTAAAAGTGAGACTACAACCAAGGTCGCGCAAGGTCCAAGATTTCTTCACGAAGCAACGGTAAAAGTCCACTGCAATTGTTCACTGTGGAGATCTGGGAGAGAACAAGACAACATTCTGAAGAACCAACCAAATAAATAGGAAGCCAAAAACACCAGGAAGCAGTACAAGAAAATGCAGCAGACAAGATTCCCTTTTGGCCGCGGAACCGCGGCCAAACCTGGCTCGCGACCGCGGTTCCGCGGCCGTGCGATGCGCGTAAAAGTTAAAAATTTTACCAAAACTCGTTGGCGGCGCTGATTAGTCTTCCTAGGGGTATTTTTGTAAATGCAGACATGCGGTGATTGTAAACCTAGGGTTTTCTATGTCCTATAAATAGAGACCTAAATTCTTTTATTAGGTCATGCCTCTTTTCATCAATAAAATTTCAGAATTCTTTTGAAGTTTGGAGAGCATCAATTTGTAAGTAGGTTTATTTTCTGCCCTAGTTCTTAGATTTATTTTCTGCCCTAGATAGATAAATTCTTATTTGCCTTAGTTTAATCTAGAATAGAATTTTTATTAATCTGCATTAGATCATTAATCTCTTAAATCAAAACTCATAAAAATGATGTCTTTTGTAGATCCCTTAATGAGCGAGTAGTTTTCTCACTTGTTAGGGTTAAGAATAGGGAAGGGTTTGAGAGATGAAGATCTCTCACCCCTTTCTTTGTCAATCACTTATGAATAATTAGGACTCCATGCATACTTTCATATTCGACTTCCTACGGCACTCTACCCATGAGGTAACGGTGATACCGTAGTATAAAAGACCGGATATGAATGTTTTCCATGGAGGTTAGGGTAAGGATTAAGAAAGGACGGATGAGGATCTAGAGGAAGAAACATAGTTTCTTCCCGATCATCCTAATCCCCTTTATTAATAATTACCATAACTCATAAAAGATATCTAATTTAGGGCATTGAAAGAGGTAGAGATCTTTATTTTACCAAACTTTACCTAAACCTAATCCTAGCAAGTTTCCTAATCCTAGTATAACTCAAATTAGTTTTTGTGATAAAAGATCCAACACCCTTTGGAATTAGCTCGTAAGAACATTTAGGAGATTAACACCATCCCTGTGGACCGACCCGTATTCACCGGCTAGCTACCAAGCGACGCCGTTCTTGATTGCGGTAACATATATTTTTGATCTATAAATATCTCATACAAATCAAATGGCGCCGTTGCCGGGGATGGCGTAAAAATTTCCTTTTTGTAATTTCGGGTTAATATAAATATAAAAATCATAAAAATTGAAAAAAAATAAAATATATATATATATATAAATTCTATCATCTTTTATTGTTTGAAGGGTTTCTTGTTTGAATCTTTGCAGGATCGACGGATCTGGAAAAATCCAGAGTGCGAAACAGAAAACGGTAGATCAGAACAGAGGGAGATCTCAAAAACAGAACTACAGAATTTTTCTTGGGACCTGCGCCGCCGCTGCCGCCGCTAAACCGCCGCCGCAACCACCCTCCGACCGCGGATCCGCGGCTTGCTGCTGACGTCAGCACGCGCAATTTCATCTGTTTGTTTCCTCTTTCTCCCTTCTGCAAATCCTCATATATCTTCTGTCAAATTTTCTGCAGGATTCTTTGCGCTTAAAAAAAATCTTCCCCCTTCCAATAATTGATTTTCTGCAGGATTCTTTGCGCCGCGCTAAAAAATTGATTGCAAGTGATTTACTCTTTTGCATATCTTTAATCGGACTTTAAGGGGCTTGAGACCAATTCAGATTGGGTGGGGATTTCATCACCCTTCCTAGGACCCCAGAAATCATATAAGGCATTTGCATTGACCAATCTTTAATTAAAAAAATACTAGACTCAGCCCTAAGGACGTCGCGCTCAATAGGACAGAGGACTAGTTGTAGTCATCGGCCGTTAATCCTAATCTGACTTTGCGGTGTCTAGGCAAGTGTGTCTAAGGCGAGTGGTTACTTAATTAGAGCCACTACTTATAGTGGAGAGCCTCTCACTCACCTGGCACTTACCTTGCCGCAATTGGCGGTGAAGAGGCGGTTTGAGGTCCTATTTCTAGCCCTTTGGAACAGTTAGGAGCTGTCTAGCTGACCTAGGCGACCCTAGATCTAGGCCTGATTGTGCATTTGTGGTTGATTGCATTTATGTCAAAGTCTCTTATCAAAAATCTTTTTGCAAAAAAAAAGCTCCACATAAAAAAGGATTAAAAAAAAAGAAAATTTTTTACAAAAACTTGCAACTTGTCGCTAAAGAAATCCTTGCACTCCACTTACACCACTTTCTTCTCATTGAAGCTTTCTTACCTCCACATTCTGTCTTTCACCTTTTTGACTACACTACCCCTTTAGTGTATGTCCGGTTGGACTAGAGACACTAGCGCCCGATTAGTCCGTGTTTCGTTGGTACCGACTGACGAACCTTTCGACTCCGAAGTCGAAATCCTTTCCACTTCTTCACTTTCACCTTCAAATTCTTCTTCCGAAGGCATGTCGGGATACAATCCTAACAACACCTTACCGACGGGACTTATTCCACATTCGTTAGGTGCAAATAACCCGAATCACCCACCTATTGAAGCGCTCCAACGAATCGCGCTCCAGGATCTTTTCTACCCAATCCGCCCTACCTACTTGTCTTTCCCTCCCACCGGCAAATGGGGACAATTTTGAGATCAAACCCCACTTCATCAATATGCTACCAAAATTTCACGGATTGAAATCCGAAGATGCTTATATCTTTATCAACAAATTCCAAAACGTTTGCGCTATGATGAAAACAACCCAATTATCCGACGATGCTATAAGGCTAAGGGTCATTCCTTTCATCTTATGTGACTTAGCCGAGAAGTGGCTATACAGTACAGCGTCGCATTCAATTAAGAATTGGGAAGAGTTTGTGAAAGCTTTTCTTAAAAAGTTTTATCCTCATCACAAGACTGCTAGATTCCGTAATGAGATTATACAGTTTTCCCAGCTTCCTTCCGAACCATTTTGGAAGTGTTTTGAAAGATTCAAAGACCTACTCGTTCAATGCCCTCACCATGGGATCGAAAATTGGCAACTTTGCCAAACATTATACAAGGGATTGAACCCGGCAACGAAGCAGTTGCTAGAAACCATTTGTCAAGGTCACTTTCTAACCAAATCTAGTGAGGAAGCGTGGCAAGTTCTCGAGGATCTTAGTGAACAAACAATTCAGTGGGAGAGCACCAAGACCGCCTCATCTTCTTTTATTGGTCAGTCTAGGGCAGGCATGCATCACTTAGATATGTCGATTGCTATGAAGGCCGAGATGGTCGCACTTACTAAAAAGCTAGAAGCAATTGAGACCAAAATCTCATCACCTTCTCCTGCCCCTGTTGTACCCCCACGAACTGTTTGTGCTTGTTGTTCGGATCCATCACATTTCACCGAAGGGTGTCCTTACAATCCATCTACTCAAGGACATGATCAAGTCAATACTGCCTTTCAACAACGACAGAGAAATGATCCATACTCTTCGACATACAATCCGGGTTAGAGGAGTCACCCAAATTTCACTTGGAACCAAAATCAATAATTCTAAGGAAACAACAATTTTCAAAGGCCTCCTCCTCCACAACAACAAGCACCTCCACAAACTCAATTCCAGCAACCTTTCCAACAGCAACCTTACCCTAATCAAGTGAACAATTTTGTGCCCAACAATTCTTACCCGCAAAATAATTTTGCTCCACCTCATAATGACAAGGTTAACTCGCTCGAAAGAAGTCTAGATGCGTTCCTAAAGCAATCTACACAATCTGCAGCACGGTTGGAGACTTCTATTCAATCTTTGGTGCAAAACAGTGCCTCACACGATCAAAGCATCAAATCTATTGAGGCATAAATTGCACAACTCAATAATGCGTTGAGCGAGCGAGAAAAAGGAAAGCTTCCATTTCAACCACTGCCAAATCCCGGTCACGCACATGTTGCATATGAACAGCAGAATCATAACGTCAATGTTGTGACCACGTTGAGATCCGGAAAAGTGTTGCAAAATAATATGGGTATTAACAATGACACCCCTGCCGGTGGTGCTTCTTCATCTTCTTCACCTTCTTCTTCTTCGTTGTTAGAGCCTATTCTTCATCCTTCACAAGGCTCTACTTCTTCTAGCTCAAACGGATCCACTTCTCACAACACAAACACATCTATACGGGGATCCGTTCCAACTCCACAATCTGATCCACAAAAATTGGACTCAACAAATTTTCAAAATGTTCCTTTTCCAAACCGGTTGAGATCCAATAAACCAACTCCACAAATGGAGAAGATTGTAGAGTTGTTCAAACAGGTTAGCATAAATATCCCTCTCTTGGATGCAATCCAACAAGTTCCATCATATGCAAAAATCTTAAAGGACTTATTCACCAAGAAGAGGAAGTCACAAGTACCAAAGAAAGTTTTCGTGGCTAATGCTGTTAGCGATGCTCTTGTCCAATATTTACCCCAAAAGCACAAAGACCCCGGTTGTCCTACTATTTCGATAACAAATGGGGACAAGAACATCAATAGAGCACTATTAGATCTTGGTGCTAGTGTCAATTTGCTATCTTATTCTTTGTACGAGCAATTAGGCGTTGGAGAGCTTAAGCCCACTGATTGTACTCTCCAAATGGCCGACCGATCCATCACCCACCGTAGGGGAGAGTTGGAGAATGTATTAATTAGAGTAGGGGATTTCATTTTCTCCATTGACTTTATTGTTATGGATACACAACCTGTCGCTAACCCCCGGAGTCAAATTTCGGTGATACTTGGTCGACCATTCCTTACGACTTCTAATGCGGTGATCAATTGTCGTAATGGTTCAATGAATCTATCTTTTGACAATATGACAATTGAACTCAACATTTTTAAGTTGGGAAATCAGCCTTCCGAGCCTAATTCTAGCGTACTTGATGTTTGCTCGATCAATGAGATCGCGGAGGAGGACTGTGAGTTCAAAAAAATTATATTCGATCACAGCAGTGATGATGCCTCTTGTGCGTTCCTCATAGAATCCGACACAGCTTTCACAGCGGACAACGATTATGAGTGTTTCACCTTTGTAGACGATTTTGAAGACTCACCACCCGAGTTTGAGTCTTTTGCTTTTTCGGATGAGTTAGTTGAACCATCCGACTCGGTTGCGTACACTCGATTTGAACCTTTGATGGAAACCTTCGAGTTTGAAACAGTTACACCATTGTTACCATCAATTGTTTCAGCTCCTAAACTCGAACTAAAGCTTTTGCCATCGCACCTTAAATATGCTTATCTAGGTGAGAATGAGACCCTTCCCGTTATCATATCGGCCTCTCTAGCTCTCGAGCAAGAGAAGGCCCTTTTAATGGTCTTACAAAATAATCAGCAAGCTTTTGGCTGGTCTATGGCGGACATCAAGGGGATTAGTCCCCTCATAGTTGAACATCATATACACTTGATGGATGATGCCAAGCCAGTAAGGGATCCACAAAGACGCCTCAACCCCATAATGAAAGAGGCTGTCAAGAAGGAGATTGTTAAGTGTCTTGATAGTGGTATCATTTACCCTATCTCGGATAGCCAGTGGGTTAGCCTCATTCATGTTGTGCCAAAGAAATCGGGCATCACGGTCATTACCAATGAGGAAAATGAGTTAATACCTACTCGCACCCAAACTGGGTGGCGAGTTTGCATCGACTATAGAAAACTCAATGCCGCGACAAGGAAAGACCACTTTCCTTTACCTTTCATTGACCAAATGCTAGAACGATTGGCTGGGCACGAGTTCTATTGCTTTTTGGATAGCTACTCCGGCTATAACCAAGTCCCCATCGCCAAAGAGGATCAAGACAAGACCATATTTACTTGTCCCTTTGGCACTTTTGCTTATCTTCGCATGGCCTTTGGGTTATGCAATGCACCCGCTACATTTCAGCGGTGTATGATGGGGATCTTTTCAGACATGGTTGAAAAGTTTTTGGAGATCTTTATGGATGATTTCTCCATTTTTGGTGACTCCTTCGACGAGTGTTTGCTACATCTTGACGCAGTTCTTACCCGCTGTAGGGATAAGAACCTAACTTTAAATTAGGAGAAGTGCCACTTTATGGTACGAGAAGGCATTGTCTTAGGACATTTCATCTCGCAAAACGGCATAGAGGTTGACAAAGCCAAAATTGAGGTCATTTCTAATCTTCCTCCTCCTAAATGCGTCAAAGACATCCGAGCTTTCCTTGGCCACGCCGGTTTTTATAGACGGTTCATCAAGGATTTTAGCAAGATTGCTAGACCTTTGACTCTCTTACTGGCCAAGGACACAACATTTGATTTTGACTCAACTTGCATGGAAGCGTTCGAGTCCTTGAAACACTCTCTCATTTCTGCGCTCATTCTTTCATCTCCAGACTGGACGCATCCCTTCGAAATTATGTGTGACGCATCAGATTTTGCCATTGGTGCTGTTCTTGGACAGCACATTAATAAAATGCCGCACGTGATTTATTACGCTAGCCGTACATTAAATGAGGCCCAACTAAACTACACAACAACAGAAAAAGAATTTTTAGCCGTTGTGTTTGTACTTGAAAAATTCCGGCCTTATTTAATCGGCTCTCCAGTTATTGTGTATACGGACCATTCAGCTCTTCGCCACCTTTTTGCGAAGAAGGATGCTAAATCGAGACTAATACGTTGGATCCTCTTGCTACATGAGTTTGACATTGTCATAAGGGACAAAAGAGGATGTGAAAACGTAGTGGCCGATCACCTTTCACGACTTCCTTCTTCGCCTACACTTGAAATTCCAATCAAAGATGTTTTTCCCGATGAGCAACTCTTGACCGTTTCTTGCGAACCATGGTTCGCTGATATAGTAAACTACTTAGCCACCGGCTTGATACATAAAGATTGGTCGAAACAGGATAAACTACGATTCTTATCCCAAGTAAAGCATTTTTACTGGGATGAACATTATCTTTTTAAATACTATTCCGACCAAATCATTCGTCGGTGTGTACCGGAAAACGAGTTTAAGAGTGTGCTGTCTTTTTGCCATGATCAAGCGTGTGGCGGGCACTTTGGCCCAAAGAAGACAGCCGAGAAAATCTTGCAGTGTGGTTTCTATTGGCCACGACTCTTTAAGGATGCATATGAATACTGCAAGACATGCTCCCGGTGCCAACACTTGGGCCGGATATCGCGGAAAAATGAAATGCCGCTCCAACCAATTTTGGTTATGGATGTTTTTGATGTTTGGGGAATAGACTTCATGGGACCATTTCCCAACTCCTTTGGGAATGTGTATATTCTTTTGGCTGTTGACTACGTGTCAAAGTAGGGTCGAGGCTGTGCCTAGCCGAACGAATGATAACAAGGTTGTCGTTCGATTTCTTAAAGAACGCATCTTTTCTCGGTTTGGGCACCCTCGAGCAATTATAAGTGATAATGGTTCTCACTTCTGCAATAGGACTTTTGAGTCCTTAATGCGCAAATATTCCATTACACACAAACTGTCAACACCTTACCATCCCCAAACCTGTGGGCAAGCCGAGGTTTCAAATCGACAAATTAAGCAAATCTTAGAAAAAACGGTTTCTAAAAACCGTAAAGATTGGTCACTCAAACTGATCGATGCACTATGGGCTTTCCGTACTGCATACAAGACCGATCTTGGTATGTCTCTATACCGGCTTGATTATGGGAAGGCTTGTCACCTCCCAGTTGAGATTGAGCATAAGGCATTTTGGGCAATCGAAGAGTTGAATTTATCATTAGGAGATGCGGGCAGCAATGGAAAGCTGCAATTAAATGAACTAGAAGAGCTACGGGATGAGGCTTATGATAATGTCGTAATTGTTAAAAACCGAACTAAGGTGTTCCATGATAAACACCTTTTGCGAAAACATTTAAACCTGGTCAACAGGTTTTACTCTATAACACTCGGTTACATTATCACCCCGGCAAGCTCCGTTCTAGGTGGAAAGGGTCATTTGTAGTTCGCACCGTTTATCCGCACGGTGCGGTCGATCTTGAAAATCCGGAGGACGGTATTTTATTCAAAGTAAATGGACATCGATTGAAACCGTTCCTCACAGAGGACCCATCGGAGGAGCTCCTGTTTTTGCAGGAGCCGCTTTACACCGATTAATTTTCCTCCATTTTCACCCCCGAATTTCCAATCTTCTTGCCAAAACTTTGTTTCCAATAAGTTTGGGGGGGTGTATCATTTGTACATACAAAATACCATTAAAAAATTGAAAAAAAAATTGAAAAAAAGATTATTCTAGACTTTTTTGTAAAAATTGCAGAATAAATAAATAAATCAATTTTTAATTTGCAAATAAATTCCTCTTTATAGAGGGGTTTAGTTGCAAATTACCATCATTCTCACCCTTTATAAAGAGCCCGAGCCCCCCCCTTTTCTGTTCTAACCCTAAATTCTTCTTCACCCAAACCCTAGCCGCCGCTCCCGTTTTTCTGCAGCAGAGATCTCTCCAGAGCGCCGCCCTTCCGCCGCGCTACCCTGCTCCCGCCGCCCAACCGCCGCCGCGTCGCCCCCTGAAATTTTCATGGGAAGTAAATTCTCTCAATTCCTCTCTGTTTTCAATTTTCAAATCTGTAGAACACACCATGTCGCACAGCATGCAATTAGAGAGAGATTTTTCTCAAGTTTTCTCACACGAAATTTATGGTAGCTACTTCGCGAACGAAATCGCGCGGAGGGGTTGGAGTTTTCTGCTCTATAACCACCCTTCTGCATTTGCACTACTGGATTTAGTTCACCACTTTTACGAATCTATGGAGGATGGGTGTCTGGCTGTATTCGGTTATATAAAATTGAACTGGGGAGATCGCGAAATAAAAATTGATAGGGATTTAATTCACGAGGTCTCGCATACCTGTACACGACCATCCCCTACAATTCGAGGACTACATGCCCCTGATGAGCACCGATTGCTCGAGGGCGCCGCGACAGGGTATTCAAGCTCGAACCCTTTTCGCGAATGTCTTGACCGTGTGCCGATGGGCACAAAATAACATTTTTGGAAGCTCCCATAACACAACTTTTTTCACCCCCTCCTTACATATTGTGCACACACTTATGATGAAGAACCCACGTTTCGATATATGCACAGTATTGCTTAATTCTATAGGTGCGGGAAAACGGGCCACAAACTACCCATGTCCTATGTTGGTCACACAGCTTTGCCGATATTTCCTCCCTGTTGAGGAATTCGAACATTACATGTTGGGAGGGATACCGGTCCGACCTCTTATTGAGGGCGTTTCTACGTCCTACGCACGATTGACTGATATATGGCCGAGAACCGAATCGGCGGAAAATATACCCGCTCGCACCCCTAGCTCTAGCTCGACATCGAGCGAGAGCGAAATGACACCTCAAGAGCATGCACGATTAATGAGGAGAGCTGTGAGGGGAATTGATGCATTAAGGGAGGAGTTAGGGCAACTACAAGAGAGCACGACCGTCGACTGACGGAGGTTGAGAGGGGTATTCAAACCCTGTTGGCTAGGGAAGAGCGATCACGTTCACGCTCAAGAGCGCGACGTGGGGCCGGGCAGTGAGGACACTGCTTTGCTTAAATTTGGGGGAGATGGTGGTGTATATAGTTATCTTTTGCATTGCATATTTTATATTTTTGTATATATTTTTCTTTTTCTTTTGCATATTTAAATTCTGCATTGCATCCTTATATAAAAATCATAAAAATTGAAAATTTTGAAAAAAAAAATAGAAAAAGAAAAACCCATAAAAAATTGAAAATTATAAAAATTAATGTATTCAATTTTGGCCTTATTTGACTTGAGTTTGACAAATAGGTTAACTAGCTAGGAACAACTAGATCTTAGACTTAGTAAATTAAAAACCCTAAAAATAACCTTTCTTTTAGTTTAACGGTAGAAAGTATATGTCTTTGTAGTTTATTTAGAAATAGGTAAATTTTGAGTTCACTTCTTCGGCTAAGTTAAAACGAAGGAAAAGTATTGATATTTTTATTAAAGTATAAGTTTGAAAAATAATTCCTAGCTTAAGTCTAAGTTCTGAAAATGTATACCCTACAAATTGCACAAACACGAACCTTGAAACTTGGAATAGTAGAAGAGACCTTGAAATGTTCTTGTCTAAAGTCCTTAGTACGATGAAAAATAAAAAAAAATACAAGTGTGAATAAAGAATAAAAAAAAATGAACACTGGTTTTTGTAATTACTTAAGGCTGCAAAAATAGAAAAATATTTAGCGAGGGTGCTTCATCACCTAGTGCCTTAGACCAACTGGTTTGGGAGTCACTGTTAAGCCTTAGGTGTTACAAGACTAGGAATTACGCTTTAAAGTGCAAACGCATTTTGTAATCGGTCGTTGGTACCTCAAGAAGTATTAACGGTCGCATGAAGGATGTGTAAGCAAAATTCATTTAAAAATTCACCAATTAAGAAGTGCTAGGGACAACGGACAAGAGTATAATTGCTTGTTTTGAATTTTCAAGTGTAGGGGTGATTTATACACACACGTAGGGGTATGTGATTGGAGTTTAGATAAGAGATAGGAATGAAGAATAGAACTTGTATCTTTAGTAAATATGATAAAAATTCCTAAGTTGAGATAGAACCCTTGAAGGAAAACTTAAAAGATGCCAAAAGCTAAGTAAGTCTACAGAACATATATAATCTTAAGTTAAATAATAAGGAAGCGTAAAGAATATGGGTGGATAATTTATGAGTCGAAAATAATAGAATTCCTTGTTAGAAACCCTAATTGGAGAATAAAAATCAATGGGCCTAATTGATAGGATTTTGTAGGTAGTATCCGCTGAAAACCCTTAGGAGACAACACTCCTCCTAATAGGGACGCCTAGAGGTTTAACGGCTTGTTGCACGAGCTCAGTGCAATCGTGATTCCCTGCGAAAGTGAGGTTAGGTTTTTGTCGAGAATAAAATTAGGTTTGCTCGAGGACGAGCAAAAGATAAGTTTGGGGGTATTTGTTCATATCATAATATTGCATTATTATATTCCCCATTCTTATGCATTTTACAAATAAACAGGTGCTTTTGACCCATGTCTGCTACATAGTACAGGTTACAGGTTCTCGGAGCAAAAACAGTGAAAAAGATAAAAGACGATGCAAAAATGAGACTACAACCAACAAATAGAAGGAATCTTGATCAAGCCAACACGAAGATCGGTTCATAAAGTACAAGGCAACGCAAGGTCCAAGATTTCATCACGAAGCAACGGTAAAAGTCCACTGCAATTGTTCACTGTGGAGATCTGGGAGAGAACAAGACAACATTATGAAGAACCAACCAAATAAATAGGAAGCCAAAAACACCAGGAAGCAGTACAAGAAAATGCGGCAGACAAGATTCCCTTTTGGCCGCGGAACCACGGCCAAACCTGGCTCGCGGCCGCGGTTCTGCGGCCGTGCGATGCGCGTAAAAGTTAAAAATTTTACCAAAACTCATTGGCGGCGCTGACTAGTCTTCCTAGGGGTATTTTTGTAAATGCAGACATACGGCGATTGTAAACCTAGGGTTTTCTATGTCCTATAAATAGAGACCCAAATTCTTGTATTAGGTTATGCCTCTTTTCATCAATAAAAATTCAGAATTCTTTTGAAGTTTGGAGAGCATCAATTTGTAAGTAGGTTTATTTTCTGCCCTAGTTCTTAGATTTATTTTCTGCCCTAGATAGATAAATTCTTATTTGCCTTAGTTTAATCTAGAATAGAATTTTTATTAATCTGCAGTAGATCATTAATCTCTTAAATCAAAACTCATAAAAATAATGTCTTTTGTAGATCCCTTAATGAGTGAGTAGTTTACTCGCTTGTTAGGGTTAGGAATAGGGAAAGGTTTGAGAGATGAAGATCTCTCACCCCTTTCTTTGCCAATCATTTATGAATAATTAGGACTCCATGCATACTTTCATATTCCGCTCCCTACGACACTCTACCCACGAGGTAACGGTGATATCGTAGTATAAAAGACCGGATATGAATGTTTTCCATGGAGGTTAGGGTAAGGATTAAGAAAGGACGGACAAGGATCTAGAGGAAGAAACATAGTTTCTTCCCGATCATCCTAATCCCCTTTATTAATAATTACCATAACTCCTAAAAAGATATCTAATTTAGGGCATTGAAAGAGGTGGAGTTCTTTATTTTACCAAACTTTACCTAAACCTAATCCTAGCAAGTTTCCTAATCCTAGTATAACTCAAATTAGTTTTTGTGATAAAAGATCCAACACCCTTTGGAATTAGCTCGTAAGAACATTTAGGAGATTAACACCATTCCTGTGGACCGACCCGTATTCACCGGCTAGCTACCAAGCGACGATGTTCTTGATTGCGGTAACATATATTTTTGATCTATAAAAATCCCTTTAAATCAGGCCCGCCGCTTGAACGCGAATGAGCGCGTCCACCATCGACGTGAGTCTGTTGATCCTGACGGATAAGAAGACAATGGCATTGGGAGGAGGAGACGAGCCACTCCTGCCTCCATTGTTGGAGAGGCGATGACTCTGTTGGGGTAAAAATTTACACCCCGGTTGACCAAGTCAAAATCAAAGTACACCCCAACCCAGGTGGGCCCAAGCCCAGGTCAAGCGGGCCCATGCCCAAGTCGAGCCCGCGGCCAGCCTCCCCGTGCCAACAACAAAATCATGTAATAAATAATTTTTATATAATTGTTTATGCATGAATGTAAACAAAATGGGCATAAAGCCAATATTTTGTAAGCCCATGGCTTATGTGCAAAAATGAAATGGCACATGAGCCATGGAATGGCTAAAATGCCATTTTGTAAAGCCCAAGGGGCTATATGTAAATATGTAAGCCTATAAAAGGCAATATGATGATGAATAAAATAACACTTTCATTCTCTCAAAAAAAAAACTTAGGATTTGTATTTCTTTCCCTTTTCTGAAGGTCTCAAACCTTATTCTTTCTTTTGAATTAAATCAAGAGTTTTACTCTTCCTTTTCAAAAACAAGATAGTTTTTCACCACCAAACCCACAAAGGGGAACTTGGATCTGTTTTTAGATCCCAAAAAGGAGAGATTTTGAGATCTCACATCTCTTGATCTTCAAGATCCAGCTAACAGAGGAGGAAGAAGAAGAACCCTTTCCATTAACCCCAAAAACACACTTAGGAGTCCAACTCCACTCTGATTTCTCTTCCGAGAATCTTTTTAGGCTAAAAGCCTCTTTTCCTCGCCGGCGCTCAAGCGCAGAGCACCCACGTGCCGACACGTGGCGTGCTTGCGCTCCAACGCTCGGCGCTCCAGCGCAGAGCGCCCACGTGCCGACACGTGGCGCGCTTGCACAACAGCGCCCTGCGCTCGAGCGCAAAGTGCCCACGTGCCGACACGTGGCGCGCATGCGCTCCAGCGCAAGTCGCCCCAGTGCCGACACGTGGCGCGCTTGCGCTTAAGCGCACAACGCTCTGGCACAAGTCGCCCCCGTGCCGACACGTGGCGCACTTGCGCTCAAGCGCCCAGCGCTCAAGCGCAAGTCGCCCCTGTGCCGACACGTGGCGCACTTGCGCTCGAGCGTCAGGCGCTGAAGCTCAAAGCGCCCACGTACCGACACGTGGCGCGCTTGCGCTACAGCGCCCTGTGCTCAAGCGCAGAGCGCCCACGTGCCGACACGTGGCACGCTAGCGCCTGAGCGCATAGCACCTGGGCGCACAGAGCTCAAGGCGCTGGCCCCACGCATCCTTTGGATGCCTTTTCCCCCTCTTTATTATATATATATATATACATATATACACACATATATATATATACACATATGCATACATATGTGCACACACACATACACCACGACACTGTCCCTGTTAGAAAAAAATTTCTAACGGGGCGCTGCCCCGCATCCCGCAAGGGGGCTGCTAGCCCCCTTGACCCCCAGCCCGCTATCTGGGTAGCGGGACCCCCGTGAAAACTCTGCGGGGCCCCCGATATATCCAAAACCCCTTCAAAACACAACACTGCACATTGAGTTCGCATGACCAGTTTAACCCGTCAATCGGAGGTTCCCTCGCTCTAAATACGATAGGTAATTAACGGCAGCTTAGTCCGCGGCTGCCGGAGATTCGGATCCCCACAATCATTAAACCCCGGCCTACCCTAGACAGGGGGAATCTATAATGCGCCTGACAAGCGCGCGCGTATTCCCACCTCAATGGGGTGACGAAAAACACCCTACAGATTCTGGCACGCCCGGTGGGATTTATCTCTCCTCCCATATTTCGGGTTAAACGTTCATGCGAACTCAATCAATTTACATGTCTGTATTTATACTAAAATAATGCTCTTTCATGCAGGTTTTCAAGCAATCGCCTTTCAACAATGTCTCCAATGATGAACTCAGCTCCCATCTCTTACACAATGAAGATGGACTCCAGGACGGTCCTCCCAGCCAGTCTTGGGCAACAGTGGGAGGAGCCGCTGCTACCGTTCGGCTCTATTCTGTTCGTGCCCGCTAACGCCATTCACACTCCTCAAGCTCCAGCAACAGACAGACCGGTCTCGAAAGGAAAGAGACCAAATGTGGTGATCTCGAGGGCGCCCCAACCCAAACGCAAGTCGGTGTCTGAACGACTTTCCTTGGCCCCAACTGGGGGCAAGGCCATCAACACCAACAAAGCTTCAACGCGTCTTGAGCAATCTCTGCTCGATTGGGTGTCTTCTCAAGCCTCCCCATCACTCAGCCTATGGCGGCTCCCCGAAGAGCAGGAGCCTGCCAAGCGCTTAAGGCAGAGAAGCTGAGGCAGAAGCGGCTCAGATATAGAGCCAACAAAAGGGCTAGGGCTCTGGCCATGTTAAAATTTATGAGTTTCCAAAGCCCGGACCGCTCCGCGAAACCAGCTGCCAGTGATGAAAGAATGGCTGAATGTGTTATCCACACTGTCTACATGGCCGGATATGAAGAAACGAACCCTCCTCTTCTTCACAGCCATGGTGATGATATGGTTGACGCTATCGGCTCGATCTAAATGATGAAGAGCCCGCTCAGGCCGATAAGCCAGAGGAGCCCGTAGTTCCTGCGGAATTGAGCTCAGGCAATAAAGATTACCCGGTTGTCATAGCCGGAACTACAGAACAATCATTATTCCAATGGCTTCAAAAGCAATTTCAGGACAGGGATGAGAAGATGGCCGAGGTCTATTCCAAAGTCGACGAGCTGGCAAACGTCGTGGCAGATCTCGCAACCCAAGTCGTCCGATTGCAATTACAGCAGAATCAAATTTTGGTTCATGAGCCAGGGATTGATACCCGGAGGCAGCCAACTGATACCCCCTTCAACCTAAGGGCGGAGCGCCTTCGCGGAAAACGGCCGCAATCAGCCTCCAGTCCCTCCGACACATACGCCGGGGGGGATCGCCTCTGAAAGAGAAACTGGAGAAAGTATATTCCTTCAAAAGGGAAAAAGTCCACAAGATATTCAGGGACGCCCTAAGAAACGGCCTACAACTGCCGGAATCAAAGAGACCGCAAGAAGCGAATATGACCGACGACCCAGAATATTGCCCCTATCACAGGGTGATAGGTCATGCCATTGAGGACTGCTTCGTCTTCAATGATTGGGTCAAAAGGCAATACAAGACGGGAGAGATAGAATTGTCTAAAGGCGCGTTAGCAAACAGTCAAGCTACGACCGCCGATTTCATGCAAATGGAGACCGGAGCCTTTCGGGAACCTAATCCTCCTAGACATGTGCCATTATCTGAAAAGGGCGAACCAAATACCGATCGGCCTCGAGGACCAGCATCAGTAAAGGCACCTACTCCAATGGAGAGAAAGAAGAAGGTATACTCCTTCAGGAGGGATGAAGTCCGCAAAATATTCATGGACGCCTTGAACAACGGTCTGCAACTTCATGTTCCAAAGAGGCCACAGGAAATGAACATGACCGGCAATCCCGTATACTGCCCATATCATAGAGTGGTGGGTCATACCATCGAAGACTGCTATATTTTCAAAGATTGGGCAGAGGACCAATATAAGCTTGGAAAAACCTCACAATCCTCGGATGTATCGGTAAGCCACGGAGCTAGGTCATCAACACAGCTCCGCCAAGATCAAAGTTCAAGGAGCTGGGATAAGCAAAGATGACTCCCACGTCGTTAAACTGGGAACCGTCGACCTCTAAATCGTTAAACTGGGAATGTAAAAAAATGTAAATAAAAGAAAAATGTGTAAATAAAAGAAAAATAAAGAAAAGCCGAAATGATGGGGCAACTCGCAATAAAAATCGGTGAGTGAAAATAAAAATGAAAATAAAGCCGAAATGATGGGGCAACTCGCAATAAAAATCGGCGAGTGAAAATAAAAATGAAAATAAAGCCGAAATGATGGGGCAACCGCGAATAAATAGCCGAAATGATGGGGCAACACGATCTTCGTGATAAGAAAAGATGAAATGATAGAGCAATCGCGGTGAAACAAAAACAAAACAAAACAAAAAACAAACAAAACAAAGGCGAATGATGAGTCGCTCCTGGTACCATATTCCAGTGCAGCGATGCAGACGCCAACCAAAATTCAAATTTCTAAAATTCTCCCAGCCCTACGGCCAGTCCCCAAACTGACTGCCGTATACAATCCACGGGCTCAAATAATTCTCATCACGCCCATGCCCCACCGCAACCACCAGTTACGCGGCTGGTCTCCGCCTTTGGAATTATGCTCCATTGAGAAGTCCCACTCATGTGTCCTCACGATACATGAGGAGAACAAACCTTTGTGGGATCCTTACGACTCACAAAGGAAAAACACACTTAGGAGTCCTCATGACTCCTAAGGAGAAAATACACCTGCGAGATCCTTACGACTCGCAGGGAGAAAATGATTTTATGGGACCCTCACGGCCCATAAAATTGAAAAGCCTTAGGCGATAGGGATCTGAACCTGTCTCCTAAGCTATCGCTCCCCAATTCCCAAGTCGCAAATGATAAGTCGCTCTTGGTACCATATCCCAGTGTAGCGATGCAGCCGCCAGCCAAATTCCAAATCCCAATGGAGAATGATGAGTCGCTCCTAGTACCATATTCCAGTGTAGCGATGCAGACGCCAACCATATTCTAAATCCCAATCCCCAAGTGGCGAATGATGAGTCGCTCCTGGCACCATATCCCAGTGCAGCGATGTAGACGCCAGCCAAATTCCAAATCCCAATGGCGAATGATGAGTCGCTCCTAGTACCATATTCCAGTGTAGCGATGCAGACGCCAACCATATTCTAAATCCCAATCCCTAAGTGGCGAATGATGAGTCGCTCCTGGTACCATATTCCAGTGCAGCGATGCAAACGCCAACCAAATTCCAACCCCCATACCCCAATGGCGAATGATGAGTCGCTCCTGATATCATATTCCAGTGCAGCGATGCAGACGCCAACAAAGTCCCGAAATTTTTATGGTCCTACGGTCTGGATCATACATCCTGCAAAACCGTATGCAATCCACGGGCGTAAAACAATCCCAGTCCCTCCTAAGTCCTACCGGTGAGACCACATTCAAAGTCCCACCAAAAATAAAAAAAAGAATAGAAATAAAAAAGGAATGTCCACAAGTAAAATGGGCATGGATGAAAACCCGAAAGGGCTCCGTGAGTAAAAACAGCAGGACTGTCGGCGAGTTTGTGAAAACCCGAAAGGGCGCACGCTCGTAAAAAAGAGATGTAATGCACTCGCAAAGTCCTCTCGACTTTGTGAGGAGAAAATTCCCGCGTGAGATCCTTACGACTCACAAAGGAGCAACACCCTTAGGAGTCCCCACGACTCCTAAAGAGAAAATACACCTATGAGATCCTTTCGACTCGTAGGGAGAAAATGCTTTTATGGGACCCTTACGGCCCATAAAATTGAAAAGTCTTAGGTGATAGGGACCTAAAACCTGTTTTCTAAGCCATCGTTCCCTAATAAGCAAATGCAAATGATGATTCGCTCCTGGTACCATATTCCAGTGGAGCGATGCTGATGCCAAACAAAAAGGAAAACCAATTCCCAAATCCTCTTAGGGCAAATGATGAGTTGCTCCTGGCATTATTCCAGTGCAGCAATGCAGATGCCAAACAAAAACCAATTCCCAAATCCTTCCGGGGCAAATGATGAGTTGCTCCTGGCATTATCCCAGTGCAGCAATGCAGATGCCAAACAAAAACCAATTCCCAAATCCTCTCGGAGCAAATGATGAGTTGCTCCTGGCATTATTCCAGTGCAGCAATGCAGATGCCAAACAAAAATCCCAGTTCCCAAATCCTCTTAAAGACGGATGATGATTCGCTCCTGGTACCATATTCCAGTATAGCGATGCTGATGTCAACTCAAATCAAACAAATCAAACCAGCAGTCCCTGCGGCAGAATCATGCTTCGCCTCAGGCGTATCTGCCTTCCATGTCGGAATTATGCTTCGACTCGGAATCGATCAGCGACACTCCGTGCCGGGGAAAAGTCGATCAGCGACACTCCGTGCCGGGAAAAATTCAACCCGACACTCCGCGCCGGGGAAAATTCGATCAGCGACACTCCGCGCCGGGGAAAAGTCGATCAGCAACACTCCGTGCCGGGGAAAATTCAACCCGACACTCCGCGCCGGGGAAAAGTAGTCAACCAGCGACACTCCGCGCCGGGGAAAAGTCGATCAGCGACACTCCGCGCCGGGGAAAAGTCGACCCGACACTCCGCGCCGGGGAAAAGTCGACCAGCGACACTCCGCGCCGGGGAAAAGTCGACCAGCGACACTCCGCGCCGGGGAAAAGTCGACCCGACACTCCGCGCCGGGGAAAAGTCGACCAGCGACACTCCGCGCCGGGGAAAAGTCGACCGGCGATACTCGGCATCGGGGAAACGTCCAACGCAGACACTCCGTCTCGGGGACACGTCAACCCGACACCCCGCGCGGGAAAAAGTCGATCAGCGACACTCCATCTCGGGGACACGTCAACCAGCCGATACTCCGCCTCGGGGAAACATCGACCAGCGACACTCCGCGCTGGGGGCACGTCGACGAAATCACTCCGGGTCAGAGAAACGTCTACCACGGACACTCCGTCTCGGAGACGCGTCAAGCGCCGACCGTCCAAGTCGCAAAAAAGGCAGAACCGACTGTCCATGTCGTAAAAAGGGCAGTGCATCCCTAAAAGTGGGAACCAAAGCAAGTCGCCTCCACGCAAAAGAAGATCCATCAATTTCATGCACACGACCCACATATGTTGTGTGCATTTATTGAGGGGGGGGCAATTTGTTGTGGTAAAAATTTACACCCCGGTTGACCAAGTCAAAATCAAAGTCAACCCCAAGCCAGGTGGGCCCAAGCCCAGGTCAAGCGGGCCCATGCGCAAGTCGAGCCCGCGGCCAGCCTCCCCGTGCCAACAACAAAATCATGTAATAAATAATTTTTATGTAATTGTTTATGCATGAATGTAAACAAAATGGGCATAAAGCCAATATTTTGTAAGCCCATGGCTTATGTGCAAAAATGAAATGGCACATGAGCCATGGGATGGCTAAAATGCCATTTTGTAAAGCCCAAGGGGCTATATGTAAATATGTAAGCCTATAAAAGGCAACATGATGATGAATAAAATAACACTTTCATTCTCTCAAAAAAAACCGAGGGTTTGTATTTCTTTCCCTTTTCTGAAGGTCTCAAACCTTTTTCTTTCTTTTGAATTAAATCAAGAGTTTTACTCTTCCTTTTCAAAAACAAGATAGTTTTTCAACACCAAACCCACAAAGGGGAACTTGGATCTGTCTTTAGATCCCAAAAAGGAAAGACTTTGAGATCTCACATCTCTTGATCTTCAAGATCCAGCTAACAGAAGAGGAGGAAGAAGAACCCCTTCCATTAACCCCAAAAGCACACTTAGGAGTCCAACTCCACTCTGATTTCTCTTCCGAGAATCATTTTAGGCTAAAAACCTCTTTTCCTCGCCGGCGCTCAAGCGCAGAGCGCCCACGTGGCGCGCTTGCGCTCCAGCGCTTCAGCGCAAAGCGCCCACGTACCGACAGCGTGCATGCGCTCGAGCGCAAGTCGCCCCAGTGCCGAAACGTGGCGCGCTTGCGCTCAAGCGCACAACGCTCTGGCGCAAGTCGCCCTCGTGCCGACACGTGGCGCACTTACGCTCGAGCGTCAGGCGCTCAAGCGCAGAGCGCCAACGTGCCGACACGTGGCGCGCTTGCGCTACAGCGCCCTGCGCTCAAGCTCAGAGCGCCAACGTGCCGACACGTGGTACGCTAGCGCGTGAGCGCATAGCATCTGGGCGCTGGCCCCACGCATCCTTTGGATGCCTTTTCCTCCTCTTTCTTTTATATATATATATATATATATATATATATATATATATATATACACACACACACACACACACATATATACACACATATATATATATACACATATGCATACATATGTGCACACACATATACATCACGACACTGTCCCTGTTAGAAAGAAATTTCTAATGGGGCGCTGCCCCGCACCCCGCAAGGGGGATGCTAGCTCTCTTGACCCCCAGCCCGCTATCCGGGTAGCGGGACCCCCGTGAAAACTCTGCGGGGCCCCCGATATATCCAAAACCCCTTCAAAACACAACACTGCACATTGAGTTCGCATGACCAGTTTAACCCGTCAATCGGAGGTTCTCTCGCTCCAAATACGAGGGGTAATTAACGGCAGCTTAGTCCGTGGCTGCCGGAGATTCGGATCCCCACAATCATTAAACCCCGGCCTACCCTAGACAAGGGGAATCTGTAATGCGCCTGACAAGCGCGCGCGTATTCTCATCTCAATGGGGTGACGAAAAACACCCTACAGACTCGTACTGGGATCGCCACGGTTCTCACTCGCCATTAGGTCAAGACGGAAGATCAAATTTGATGGGGGGAAGAAACTTACAAGCGTTCTCACAGATGGCGTCAACTGATGGAAGTCGGATTTCCTTCGGATGCTGTCCTCCATCGATCTGTAGCGAGCGCTGTTAAACAGCTGAGATTTGGCTTGAAGGTTGTCTCCTTGGACGTGTGGATCTCAATGGGTTGATTTTGAGGTGAAGCCGAGCTATCTGCAAAGAAGTCCCGGGGTGGGTGACCACCGTAGGACCCTCCGACGATCAAGTTAGCCGAGAAAAATGAGCAGAGTAGCGGCTTATTGGATTAAAATTACCTTACCTGAGTCGTCTGATAGAGGGGTTTTTCTAGTGGTTGCATGGAGCGAGAAGGCGCGAGATCTTCATCTTCGGTTACGTCCCTGACGTTACGCCAACGTGAATGACAGGATCCTCTCATTAATGGCGGGATACGTCCATTAATGGGGGGGATAGGCCAGTGTGGAACGCGGGACGTAGGGCGGCGGATATCTCGCTTTGGCGAGATACGCGGAGCCGTCGCGGAAGCACTAGAGCCTCGCGTTCTCGTTTGTCCGGGAGAGCTGGGGAGGCTTAGCTCGGCATGAGGCTCGGAGACGAGCCGGGAGGCCGAGGAGGCTCAGCTCTGCAATAGCTCGGAGACGAGCACAGGAGAATAGGCGCCAGTTCGGCGGCTAGGTCGTTCTTGGGTAAGGGGCGGAGTGTAAGCTCGGAGACGAACCGGAGAAGGTCATCAGTGCTCCACACTGATTTTGCTTCGGTAGCCCCTCAGGAGTCTAGTGAGCTGTCATGGGTGATGAATCATTCGTCACGTACCATGATATGAGAAATTCTCACTTATAAACATCATCGGTAACAGAAGCAAATATGTAAATCGACACCGATTCAAATTTTCTATATTATTGATTGTATTGGAAATATTCAAAAGATAGATGAAAACTAATAGATTTAGAATGGTTTTAGTATGAATGTGAAGTTATAAAAACATTATTTCTGTGAAATAAAATTGAAAATTAATGTTTTCATATATAGTTATGCTATTATTAAAATGTTAATTCTTAACGTGTAATTGTACAAATATTTGTGGCCTATGAATTAATTTTTTGAAACAATTTGTCAAATACATGGCAGTCAATTTTATTAGAATTTCTCATGGAGGAAACTTCTACACAGCTTTTTACCTTAAAAGGTATAAAAGTAATTTCATATATTTGAGGGAATATGTTGGCATAAGATACAAATACCTAACTAGTGGATAACATGAACTATCTTATATCCAAGGAAAATCCATATACTCTACGTGGATTCCACCGCACCGGTAGAAAAAGTATTAATCTAAGAGATTTTTCTCATCTTTATTGAATTTTTATAGGAAAAATAGGAGAAACTTTTTATTTTGCCCCATGTGTTTTAGCTAAAATAGGAGAGAGATTCTAGTTTATAGACATTGTATTATAAAATTGACATGTTAAATATTACCATCAGTGCAAAAACCTTAATAATGCAAGACGCTCAACACCCACCCACGTGCCATTATCAAAAATAATTCACAACGGCTAACAGATACATTTAAAAACTATATATATCTAATTAATTAAACATCAAAACCCCTAACCCCAACTTACTCACTAAAATCCGAAAACCCGACAAAAGGAAAAAGAAGAAAAGACCGCATTATCCTCTCTCCTACATTTCCACAAACCCACACATCCCTACATTTTTTTTCCTCCCTGAGATTTCGAGGAAAAAAATACCGAAAAAAAACAAAGAAGGGGAAAAAACCCATCACCGACACAACTCACAACGGTCGCATTCTGGAGACCACGATAGGGCTGCGCACCTCATGCGCACCATCGGACCATACCAGGTACCCATTACCCACCCCCTCCGCCGTCGCCGTAAACGACACGGCGAAGCTCTGCTTCTTCACGGCCGCCGTGAACACCAGCTTCCTCGGCTTCACCGTAACCGTCACCCCTTCCCCGTCCACCATCTCCACCCTCGGCCTATACACAGCCGTCGCCGTCGCCCCCACGTTCGTCACTGTCCGAATCACCGTCTTGGTCTCCGTTGTCACGCCTATCCCCTCGAAAACCACGGAGATCGACGGGTAGTTCAGGTTCTCAGCTGCCAGCTTCTTCGCCGGGCACGCGACCGGCACGTGCGTGATCACCTGGATCGTCCGAGGACCGTACCCGAGCCCACACATGAAATTGATGTAGTCTTGTTCGGTGAGGTCGTAGACCAGGCCTGGGTCCATGGCTTTGTCGAGGTTTAAGTTGCCCGCGCCGACGTCCAGCGGGGTCGATCGCTGGCCGCTCGACTCGTCCATGACAGGCTGCAGCCTGTTGTCGTTGATGCTGGCCGTCGTCATCATCGCCGACCGAATCGCCGCCGGGCTCCAGTTCATGTGGGCCGATTTCAGAAGGGCCGCCGCTCCGCTAACGTGCGGGCAGGCCATAGAGGTGCCCGACAGTATGTTGAACTCGGTCTTCCGATGGTCCGAGTCGAGCCCGGTGGGCCCCACGGCGGCGGTCCAGGCCGCCAGGATGTTGACGCCCGGGGCGATCAGGTCCGGCTTCAGGATTTGCGGCGTGAGCCCGTTGGGCCCGCGGGCCGAGAACGAGGCCACCACGGGGGCCGGCTTGACCCCGACGACGGTCCCCTTGAACTGAATGGTAGCCGTGGGGTTCGGCGAAGACTGGACGTAGGCTTTGGCGGCGTCGCCTTCGTCGGACCCGACGGCGCACGCGGGGAGCACGTGCGCGTCGCCGACAAGCCCTTCGCCGTTCGAATTCCCGTTGGCTAAGACCATCCCAACCCCTCCCGCTTCTTTGACCACCATCCCTTTGGCCACCCTCGGGCTGCTGCCCCTATCGCAGATGACGATCTTCCCCATCACGAGCTTGGGATCGAGCGAATTCTCCATGCAGAGCGACGCCGACAGCCCCCCGCTCCTCCCCGGGTACACCAGCGAGAACATGGAGTTCTCGAGGGGCTTGCCGGAGTATAGGGAGACCCCGGTGAGCTTCCTCCCGTTGCCGAGCACCACTTCAGCTGGGAACGTCCGGTCGATGGTCCCGGCACCGACCGTGGTCTGCCAAGGGGAGAGGTTCGTCACCGACATCGCCATGGGCCCGTCGTTCCCGGCCGAGGACGAGACGAACACCCCCTTGGCCATGGCCCCGTAGGATCCCACGGCGATGGGGTCCAAGTAGTACGGTGACGCGAACCCGTCTCCGCCTCCGATCGACACGGATATGACGTCGGCCCCATCGGACACGGCCCGGTCGAACCCGGCGAGGATGTCGGAGTCCAGGCACCCCGCCCCCTTCCAGCAGACCTTGTAGACGGCGATCCGAGCTTTCGGGGCGACGCCCTTCGCGATGCCGGGGGCGTACCCGGCCATGCTGGCCTGGAACACATGGCGGCCGGCGGCGGTGGAGGCGGTGTGCGTGCCGTGCCCGTCGGCGTCCCGCGGGGAGCGGTACTCCACGGTGTCGTTTATCGCGGGGCCGCCGACGGCCGCGGCGGCGTCGTGGCCCTTGGAGAAGAAGCGGGCCCCGACGAGCTTGTTGTTGCAGAGGGAGGAGGGGAAGGCGGGTCCCGCCTCGCAGGCGCCGCGCCAGCGGGAGGGGACGGGGCCAATGTTGAGTGGGGAGAAGGAGCGGCGCTCAGGCCAGATCCCGGTGTCGAGGACGGCGACGATGACGTCGGAGCCGTAGTTGGAGTTGGACCAGAGGCCCTGCTGGTTCCGCAGGCCGAGGAACTGCGGGGAACGGGTCGTGCTGAGCTGGCGGCGGCGGTCGGGGAGCACGGCCAGAACCGACGATTGGTTGGACAGATCAGCCACTTGGTCTGAAGAGAGCACGGCGGAGAAGCCGTGGAAGACGGTGTCATAGACATGGAGGAGGTTGTTTTTGTCGTCGTCGTCGCCGCCGCCTTTTTGGATGGAAAAGAGGGAAGAATACCAGTGAGAGGGGGTGGGGAAGATGGAGGGCTTGGAGGAGTGGTCGACGCGGACGATGTAGGTTTGTTTGGATGGGGTGGGATGGGAAGAGATGGTTAGGGTTAGGGATAGGGTTAGAAGCAGGAGAGAGAGGAAGGCAGAGGAGGCGGCCGCCATTGATAGTGCGGAGGTTGAGAGGTGGGTGGGGAGTGTGGAGAGTGAGGGTGTGGAATTGGGTTGGGGGGTTTATTTATGTCAGGTTTTTCTATTTTTCTTTTGAGAATTGAGTGATTGCTAGCTATTGTGAGTGGGAACGGTGGAGATGTGGACGTGGGTTTTGTGGGGGTGGGGGGTGAGTCAGCCGTGTTTTGTCTTCAAGGCGAGGATCAAGGTGGAGTCCTCATTCAATTTCTTCTCTATTTTAATCCTTCATTGATTGCTTTGAATTTTTTTCAGTTTGGTTAAAGTTAAACTAATCATCTTAGATTTTGAGGTGGACATGTACAATAATTCATATGTTTCAAAATGCTGAATTATCGAGCGCTATGAGGGCCCACAATTACCTTGCAGCCCCGGGCCTCCACTGACTAGACCCATGGACACGGCGGCCATGGGTTTTTTCCCCCGCAAATAGACCCCTGGGCCCGCAATGCCCATGGATCTGGACAATGCAGGCCGGGCCTGCAGGGTCCCCCGAATCCTCTTCATTATGAAGTTGTATTTAGAAAAAGTAAACCGTGCTTATAGTATCCCTATAGGGTGCACTCTGCAGTGGAACATATGGGACATGCATTTATTGGGTTTTGTATGGTGTTTTTGCATTTAAGTGCAAGGCCTAATGAAAAGATGAAGGCGTCGCGCCCCGCCTCCCAAAATACATAAACACGGGAACATAAATCGACCAGCCATATTCCCTATGGTAAGAAATTACCCTTCCATAGTCACATTAAACCTTCTTGCAGTATATCAAGTAACAAATAATAACAATTCTATTACATATCCATTGCAACAACAAATAATAATAATGGAAACCAAAAACTGGAATAACGAAAGTGTCAAGCCTCAAACTGATCCAAGTAATAAAATGGAAACCTACACAAAAACCTAGTCCCTTATGGGCTCAGAAAATAAATCTAGAGAAAAGATTCAGTACTTGAATAACTAAACAACTAAGACCTAGATAACTGGAGATATGCCTCACAGCTCGGTTACCTTCTCGAAGTACTTCTGATCCTGTGGTTCTATAGTTAAGAGATCCGGGTCATGCAAAACCCAAACGTTAGAGCGTCGAATATAATATAATGATAATGATGACATGGATTATAACAAGGTATATAGTTATAGCGAAAGTTGATGACATGTGAGCAACAATAAACAATAGCATATAATATATAGATATAAGTCAGGACATGGTAAATCAATTATATCATGTTAAATCTAGATGTCAATGTCACTAATAGTTATCTATCACGGTATTTAAAATCAATAAATAAAATCTTCTTCGTAATTCAACAGTATCCCGTGTGTGCCCGAGATCACGACGTCAGCTTATCAGGATGTATCCCGAGACCGTGCCGCTAAGCACTAAATCAATATACCTGGATGAATGATGAAGAATCACCATTCCAGGACAAAATCACCTTCATTGTATCAAAATGAACGACGGCTTGATCGTCATTCGAGGATAAAATACCATCCTCAATATACAGATCAATGATGTCAACTCATCATCTCAAGACACGAATACCCTACTCG
This sequence comes from Agapanthus africanus, assembly GCA_030015575.1. Classification (NCBI taxonomy): domain Eukaryota; kingdom Viridiplantae; phylum Streptophyta; class Magnoliopsida; order Asparagales; family Amaryllidaceae; genus Agapanthus; species Agapanthus africanus. The sequence goes on along the minus strand of CM057345.1, from coordinate 41,972,301 downwards.
ACTGATCAGTCTTTAAATGCTGATATCTCTTGAGTTACGATTTGGGTTCTATTTCCCGATTTCCCCATTTTCCCGGTTTTATGTTTCATGTCATAGGCCAATCCAATTCTTACCTAATACCAATTCTAAAACAAGTATGTAACAAGTCAAGTCAAGTAGGTAATATCATGGATTCGTTGGCATTGGGTTATAATTATATTATAAGTATGTCCTGACATGGTAACTAGTACACAAATCAAGTATGGATACACGTAGCAATCGAGATATAGGCATGATAAAAAATAGCATAGTCATATCAGATAACATATCGGAATCATATCAAAATACATATTGTTGACGTTGTTGTGTAAAGTGATTTAAAAGTCTAAACTATTTCTGAGTCTCAGCTTGAGACGACTCATAGATATTTGAGCCGTTTCATAAGTCCTTTAGAATAGTTATTTCTTTTCTGGTTCCTTAAGACGTCTCATGACCATTTTTGAGCTGGCTCAAACCCTTTTCTTTGAAACGGCCCAGTCTTTTTAAACCGGCTCAAAATATGCTTGGAAAATTGTATTGTTTTCTGGTTTTTTTAGACGACTCACAGCCTTTTTAAGCCGGCTCAAAATATACCTGGAAGGTTTGTAAAAGCTTTAAAATTATTTTGCAAAGTGTCTCGTTGATTAGGTTAAAGTCAATATATAAAATAATACCATTATGTTACCGCAAGATTGGAATTTTACCATAACTAGCATATTTAAGCAAGCATCTAAATACTTACATAAACAAAATGCAAAGAACACGAATTTATCCTATTTATGTTTAAATTTGATCAGATTGAGGAAAACCCCACTAATTTACTCGAAAAACATGGTGATCTATAGAAGACGATAGAACTAATTAGTTTCAAAGATCTAACAGATTATTGAAACATTTTATTGAACAATTGCAACGTATACAACAAACAACAACAACAAGATAAAGATAAAGATCATGTTTTGATCTAGGGAATTTACATGAGTTCAAATATTAATAATAATAATGTTACAACAAGATTTAATATTATCGTAACTAGCATGTAAATAAGTATATAAATACTTGTCTCCGCCGATGATCGCGTTGACGACGATGAAGATGATGAACTTTGAAGAAGAAGGCAAGATCTCATCTTGGACTAGGTGATCGGTCATGGATGCTCAAAGGAATGAGAGGAAGAAGAAGATGATGACTGCGACGATGATGATCTATGATGAAGATTGGCGACGATGACATGCTCGATTCTAGGTTGGCTAGGGTTAGAGTTTCAGCTTGAGATTTAGTTTGAGAGGAGAAAAATAAGATTAACAGGATTTACATGTTAATTAAGAGTTTAAATAGGATAGATATAAACATGTGCATGCTATTAGTCATATGCATGCCCTAGAGGTCATTATTGTATATTATAGTGGATGCTTGGACATATATATAGAGGACTTTCTTGCTCGACATGATAGTATACTATCTGGTTGCTCTTTATCTTAACATGTACACTTATATTATACTGTCTCTCTGATACATGTTGATAAAGCCCTTAGGATGTTAGCTTGACTACCAAGACTATGATGCAGATCATAATAGTGGGGCTTGTGTAGTCTGCAAGCACATCCTTTAACCGTTCCTAGTCGAGGGAGTACCGAGACAGGGCATCGATATTCCAGAGTAGACTAGTATGTACGTTTCTTGACCCTGTATGAGGGCGATGGTTGAACCCATATCCATTGGTGTTTGACATCAAAAATTGTATACAAGTGCTCATTAGAGAATGGGTATACCGAACAGGACTCGCCGAGAACTCCTAGATGGTACTATACCTATCGTCAGATAGCAGTTCTCTGGTGACACTGGTACAGATTAGTCTGTAGACCCGAGATCGTCATAGAGTCTTGTGTGGTTCCCACTGTGCTTTGATTTCCTCCTTACCACGGCTCAAAGGAATCGTGCAAACAGGTGGATTTTTGGTACAGTCCTGAGTTACATGGAGGCAATGAGCTATAAGAGGGGTTTCGTCTCTCCCGGTATTGGGAGTTGATGTTGCGCTGTGCTCGATTGGTTATAACAGCAAGTCCCTGGCCAGGGCTAATGAGATTTACTGGTAAGTGTTATCAGTACTTTCTCGAACGGTTATAGGCCACACATCGGCACGACTTATCAAGTTACTGGGGTCTGACGATTCCATCCCTAGACTTGTATGCGACATATCAGACGAAGAGACCGGACTGTACGGTGAGTGTTGCTTATAGGCTTTGCGGGGGTTTGGACAAGCTTGCTTGTTGATCTTCTATTCGCTCAATACCTGGGTAGCCGTTACGTCCAGGTAGTACCACTGACGGCTTGTGGATGACTGATGTGATCATTACCTACTGCTGGTGTATTGACGGGTCTTTAGAGTCCCACACAGAGGTTTCCAAGCTCAAGCGAAATGAAGTAGGGCACATATGTGATAAGTGCGGGACCTTGATTAAATACATGTATGTGATACCATATTCTAATCTCGCGATATAATATATCGGTCGGTTATATATGATATAACCGGATTATTGAATCAGGTGTTGATTTAATAAATTGATATACATATAAATGATATTAGTCGGTTATATATATGATATAGTCGGATTATTAAATCAAGTATGGATTTAATAATTTGATATATATATATATATATTTGATATATTAATATATATTAACTAATATTAGCTCACTAATGATTTTCTTCTCTTGCTTTTATGTATAATGATATATATATATATATATATATATATATATATATATGTTTATTTATATATAAATTACTGATGATGCTCTATATTGGCGACCTCGCAGATCATGACACGTGGCAGATGACGTGTCCAGAGCTCAGAAGAAAGGGCCCGCACGGGCCGACCAGGCCACCCCTGTACCCGACCTGCAAGCACAAGCTGGCTCACCTCAGAGCCCCCTGCGAATTGGCTTCCTCGGCCTCTCAGCTCGCCCCCGAGCTAACACAGGACCAAGATACCTCGGCCCCCCCGCTCGTTCCCGAGCTCTCCTGCCGAGGCCTTCTTCCTCGGTCCCTCCGACCGACCGACCCCACCACTCACAGGCGTAACCACCGCTCCCAAATCTCGCCATGCGCAGATTCTCCGCCGGTAACATCCCATGTTCCACGCCATCACGATCCCCATTAACGGGCGATCCGCTCGTTACGCGGGCGTGACGTCGGGAACGCAACTGCTGGCGAGATTTTCACGCCTGCTGCTGCGTGCTGCCGCCACTATATAAACCCCCATCACAGAGGGGTCAAGTAAGCTTTTTTCACCCCACTTAGCCGTTACTCTGCTCGGATCTTGTGCTAACTTGATTGTCGGAGGGTCCTCGGTGGTACCAAACCACCCCGGGACTTCTTTGCAGGTACTCGGCGTAGACTCCTCAAAACCACCAATCTCCTCAAAACCCATTGGGACCCACACGCAACAGGAGATCACCTCCAAGATCCACCGAGAGATCGACGGAAGACAACATCTGACGGAGACCCGAAAAGGACCTCCATCAGTTGGCGCCGTCTGTGGGAAACTAAACTCCACAAAAAACAAAGTTGGCCTTCCAATCTCCATCCACATGGCAAGCGATCACCCTGAAGATCCAGGTACCAGCCGCCGCCTTCCCCTCACCAGAGGCGCGGATGAACCTCCTCCGGCGACCGTCATCAACGCCCTCGCCGGCCGAATAGATCGGCTACAGTCCCTCGTGGAGGCGCTCGTCCGTGTCCAAACGGCCGGGCCAGGGGCCCAGATCGCCGCTCCTCCGCCTCCAAAAGGCTCTGCCCTCGTCGGCACGGCTGACCACCGGCAGGCTACGACCCATGGCCACAGATCTCACGGGCCGATACCCCGTGAGGCCCGCTGGGCGCCCCACAGCTCCACACCAAGATCCGCCGCCAGAGCGCTTCGCCTCGAGCCTCCTCGCGGCCCTTACCCCCCTGAGGAGATGTCGGTCACCTCGCCTGTCCCCAGGCATGATCGACACCCCCTCCCTCGACGGGGTCGCACAGAAGGGGCTTGCCATGACGGCTCGAGTGCTACCTCTCCCGGGGATGTAAGGAACCTCATCGGGAGGAACCGGGGCCGCGCCCAGACACAGATCTCCCACAGCAGAAGCCAGGGATCATAAGGCACCGAATTCTCGGGGTACCACGGCCGACTCGACGCCCTCAAAAAGAAGATCGAGGGCATGCGCCGGGAAGGTCACCTCTCGGGCGACAAGGCTAAGTACGCCGCCGACTCGCTCACCAAGCCGTTTACCGAGGGACTGCTCGCTGTCCGCGTCTCCTCGCATAACAAGCCCCCGAAGGTCTCTCTGTTCGACGGGAAAACCGACCCGAAAGACCATTTGGATGCTTTCACCGCGGGGATGAGCTTCCAAGACCATTCCGACGCCGCCTAGTGCAGGGCCTTCCCAGCCACCCTCATCCGCTCTGGTCGGGACTGGTTTCGAAGACTCGAGCCTCGCTTAATGTCGACCTATGACGAGCTGGCTACTCAGTTCCTCGGCCACTTCGTCGGGAACCGTCGACAGAAGCGCACAGTCGACTACCTCTTCACAATTAAGAGCGGGGACAAGGAGATGTTCAAAGCTTACATCACCCTCTTCTACAACGCCCTCCTCGAAGTCCCCGAGCACTGGGACGAGACCGTCATCACGACGCTTAGATCTGGTCTTAGGCACAGGGAGTGGTTGCGCTCCTTTGCGTTGGCGCAGCCTAAGACCATGGCCGAGGTCAAGGCATGGACCGAGCGTGAGATCCAGCTCGAGTCCGAGGTGAACGCGAACCTCCCTCGAGCAGAACGGTCTGACCAGAAGAAGAGGGCTTGGGAAGAGAAGCCAGAGCGTCAGCAGCCCTATCACCCAAAGTTCCAGGAGTACACCCCGCTCAACGTCTCCCTCGCAGTGTTACTAGAGGAGTCCCAGGGCGAGGGGTTCTTCAAGCTCCCTCCAATCCCGTGTCAGGCCTCGAAGCGAACCCGGGGCCCCTACCGCGCCTTCCACCGGACGGTGGGCCACGCCACGGAGGATTGTAAGCAACTCCGGGATTACATCGAGGAGCTGATCCGATCAGGGCACCTCGCTGCCTACTTGAGGGATAAGCGGCAGGGCGACCGCGAGCGGGAGCAGCGTCCTTCTCCCGCCGAGCTGACCATTGGCCAAATCATACTCGTTTCGGCAGATGACCAATCCGGAGCCCAGGGAGCCCCGTACCCAGTGCCGAGCACGGAGACCAACAAGCCTCCGGGGAGCTCGGGCTATGCTAATGAGGTCATCTATTAGCATGTACTTTTTTAAGGGCAATGTAAACTCTTCCTAGGGTCTGTTGTTAATTTAATAAAGATCAATAAAACATTGCGAAAAAGAAGGAAAGGCCTCATTTATTCAAAAAGGTATAATAGGGTCCTCAGCCATACATACAAAAAGAAAAAGAAAATTACAGCAGCGGGGGAAGGGGTGCAGAGAGCACTGCTCATAGTACTCAGTAAAGATCTCCGCCAGTCGAGGCCTCGCGAGATCCAGCCTCTACCCTCGATTCCCCCCCCCCCCCCGCGTGCGTTGACCTCGAGCCTCAGTTCGTCACGGACGAGCGCCACCGAGCGAGCCAGCCGACTCGCGGGGATCAGGCCGAAGCGCCTCAGAGACCGCAGCTTGCCCATGGCCTCATCGTAGAGCTGCTCGGACAAGGGGTTGTAAAGCCCTGGCGATGCCCTCCAGATGGAGTACATCAGCAGCTGCAGCAGAGAGGAGCGCCGGGGGAGCAGCCGGCCGAAGTGGTCTTCGATGCTCCTATAGACCAACTGCACCATGTCCTCGGTGCAGTTATGGTCATAGAGGTATACATCTTCGAAATGGATGATATCGGGGATGGTAAAGGGGAAGTCTTCCATTCTCAACGATCTGTTTACGAAGAAAGAAAGGACCAGTACTCCCTCAGCCTTATATGGCCCACTGCGCCCCAACGGAACCCAACAGTCGCTCGTTTTTGCCCGCAAAGTCGCTACCACGCGGTGATCATTGAGCCTTCTCTGGCAGAATCGAAACGACGCGACTTTGGAGCTTCGCCTCCCTGTGGATTCAATACGCATGATACACGCACGTTCGCCGCGACCATTCCTGTTCTCTATACCTGCCACGGGATGGTCGGGCGAAACCTCATGAAGAATCGGCCAAGCATCTACCATGTTCGGCCATCCCTAGCCGGTAGCTTCCCTACACACAACGCCAGGGATCAAAGCCCTCGCCAAGAGGCAACCGCGTAGCTTCAGTGCCCGGTAATCCTTAGCAGGCTTCCTACGGCCTCTCCAACGCTAAGGATCAATGTCCTCCTTAGAGGCAGCTCAGCAGCTACCCTGCTCGGCTATCCCTGGCCGGTAGCTTCCCTACTCGCAACGCCAGGGGTCAAAACCCTCGCCAAGAGGCAACCGCACAGCTTCACTGCCCGGTTATCCTTAGCAGGCCTCCTACGGCCTCTCCAACGCTAAGGATTAAAGTCCTCCTTAGAGGCAGCTCAGCAGTTACACTGCTCGGCTATCCCCGGCTGGTAGCTTCCTACCACAACCGACAGGGATCAAAAGCCCTCTCAGAGGCAGTCGAGCCCGACCCTCGCTCGGCTATCCTTCAGGACAAAAGCCCTCACCAAGAGGCACTGGGAAGTAACCTTGCTCGGCCAAGGGTCCTTAGTAGGCTTCTTACAGTCCCTCCCGCGCTAAGGACCAAAGTCCTCCTTTGAGGCGGTCGAGCCCTTTCTCAGCTATCCCCGGCTGGTAGCTTCCTACCACAACCGACAGGGATCAAAGTCCTCGCCAAGAGGCACTGGGCAGTAACCCTACTCGGTCCCCGTCCTGAAGGATCAAAAGCCCTCGCAAGAGGCAACCGAGCCCGACCCTTGCTCGGTCATCTCCGGCTGGTAGCTCCCTACCCTTGACGCCATGGATCAAAGCCCTCACAAGAGGCGTCTGAGTGGCTACCCCGCTCGGTGATCCCAGGCTGGTAGTTGCCTACCCACGACGCCAAAGATCAAAGCCCTCGCCAAGAGGCCACCGCGCAACTTTACTGCCCGGTCATCCTTAGTAGGCTTCTTACAGCCCCTCCAACGCTAAGGATCAAAGTCCTCCTTAGAGGCAGCCGAGCAGCTTCCCTGCTCGGCTATCCCCGGCCGGTAGCTTCCCTACTCGCAACGCCGGGAATCAAAGCCCTCGCCCAGAGGCAACCACGCAGCTTCACTACCCGGTTATCCTTAGAAGGCCTCCTACGGCCTCTCCAATGCTAAGGATCAAAGTCCTCCTTAGAGGCAGCCGAGCAACTTCCCTGCCCGGCTATCCCCGGCCGGTAGCTTCCCTACTCGCAACGCCAGGGGTCAAATCCCTCGCCAAGAGGCAACCGAGCAGCTTCCCTGCTCGGTGATACCCAGCAGGCATCCTCCTGCCCAACAGACACTGCGGGTTTGTAGCCCTCATAACGAGGCCTCTGAGCCCATTCATGCTCGGCACAACGATGGCGGACATCCCTCTGCCCATCACATGCAGCGGATCTGAAGCCCCAACAAGGGACATCAGGTCTATCCAAGCCTGAGCGATCCCCCTTCGACTTCAGGGCCATGGAGATGCCTCCTTCTCAGCAGTGCTTGGCACACTTGGCAAGTGATCGATCAACTCGACGAACGATCGTTAGACAGATAGCCGACCTGACATGGAAGCCCAACAGTGCAAACAAAGATATTTTACGAGCATTCTTCACAAACAAAAGATAAAGTGCAAACTGATTGCAAACTGATGAAACAAAAATTTTACTACCAAAAGCAAAGTCTGTACAAAGGGTATTTTGGGCTCCCCAGCCTTACAGACTGCCCGAAGGCTTACAAAATAAAGGAGGAGGAAGACGGGGGCTTTAGGCCTCGGGGCCAGGCACGACCTCGGGGTCCTCGATATCTACCACGTGTCGAGCAGGGTCCTCGGCCAACTCCTCGTCAGGAATCTCTTCCCCCTGCTCATTGGCGTCTGCAAGGGGGTATTCGACCCGAAGCTCTTCATCGGCGAACTCCGGCATCCAGGCCTTAACGGCGTCGAGGGCCTCGGGCCAGATGCGGGTGGTGGCCATGGATAAGTCATTGTAGAAGTCCTTCGACTTCTTGTAGCCCTCCACCGCCTTCGCCGCCGAGAGGTCGGCCTGCTCCGCCGCCTTGACCGCCGCCCCCAGCTCCTTCCGGAGGGTCTTTACCGTCTTCTTCAGGTTGCCGGCGAGCGCCTGAGCATCCTCAAGCTTGACCTCAGCGGCCACGGCAGCCTCACGGTGCCGGGCAGCCTCCCGTTTCCCGGCCTCCACCTCGCCCTCCAGGGCGGCAACCCTCGCCATCGCTGCCTCCAGCTCCCGCTTGGAGCTCTCTTCCAGCGAGGCAAGCTGGTCCGCGGCCTCCATCGCCGGGGCTATCACCTCGGCCTTCATGCGTAAGGCAAGGGCGACGTGCTGGAGGACCTGAAAAAATAAGAAAGTGGTCAGGAAGATGAAGGAAGCATCAAATTTCACAAGCAACCGAGCACTTACCTGCACGGACTCCTGGGCGATGGACGCCATCTGGGCCCTGAAGGTCCCCCCGGGGACCCTGCCCTCTGCCAACCTCTCTATTTCGTGTAGCAGGCTATCCGCGACAGATAGCCCCGAAGGAACCGTGAACCAGAGGCCCCCCTCCTCCACCATGATCGGCGAGGACGGGCCCCGAGGAGGCCTCCGAGACCCCCTCTTGAGTGGCTCCGATGGAGAGCCGGTCTCCTCCTCCGAGGCCGGGTCCTCCAGAATTTGAGCCCGCTTCCGGCCCGGCGCTCTGTTAGGCCCCGTGGCTGGATCCGCCCCCGAAAGCTCAAGGGACGCGGCCACCGGAAGCGCTGGGACGGAGGCTGAAGGAGCAGGGGCAGGCTTCGAACGAGAAGAGCTGGCGCCCCCAGCCTTCGTGACCTTCCTCAGCTAGCGCATGGAGGCTCGGAGCTCGTCCATATCCATGGGTCCTGCATAAAACCAAAGGAAAAGAAGTCAGTGACACATGCTATATACAAGCCAAAAAGCAAGCCTAACTTACCGACGGGGCTGAGTCCGGCCCAACTCAGGACCCTTTCAGACAGCAACACGTCAAATCGGGGGACGGGCTCCCACGACGCCACTCTCACCGCGGCGGGGTCATTGGACTGGATCCCCGGCAAGCACTTTTCCCTCGACTACTTGGTGGGCACAGGCCAGTCCTCGCCCTCGGGCAGCGCGACAAAGAAAAACTTCTTCTTCCAGTCGTGAATGGAAGAAGGCAGGGCAACAACCCCTGTCCCGGTGGCGCCCCCTGTCGCTTTCTAAAAGAGAGGTAGACCCACCTAGGGTCGCCCGCTCGGCCCTCAGGATGATTTTTGAAAACAAGAGAAGAATCAAGGATGGAGAGGCTGAAATGAACCGCCTGTAGCATCAGGCGAATCAGGAACCCGAGGAGAATCCTCTATAAGTTCGGCACTAGCTGGCCAGGGGACAACCCGAAGAAATTCAGCGCTTCGACGACCTCGTAAGAGAAGGGCAGGCGCATTCTATCCAAAAAAGCTTCCAAATACAGGGAGATCTCCCTACCCCGTACTTGGTCTGCCCTCTCTCCCTCCTTAGCCAGACGAAGAGTATAACGTGAAGGGATGTGGAAGCGAGCCCGAGCATTGGCAAGCTCGTCCTTATGCCTCACCCAACACGACGCGCCGGGGGTAGCGTCTACCGCCTCCTCCCTGGGGGCTATCCTCGCCGCACGATCCCGGGAAGAGGATTTGACCCCTGCTCCCCGGGAAGAGACAGGTTCAACTAGAGGGTCCCTAGAACCTACTCCTGCGGCATCTACAGATTCTGCGAAAGAATACATCTAACCTGAAGAAGAGAGATCTTCGGAAAGCGAAAGCAGAAGAAAGAAGACGAGCGCCGAGCAACCAGGACTTAGAACGAGGAAATATGAAGGAGTAGGGGCCCTGGAGTGGGCCCCACCCCTATTTATCACTGCAATCGCCTTAATCCAATGGCGCCTTTCATCTCTCGCCAAAACGCCTCCTCGCGTCCGACGGCCCCGATCGCTCCACTTGTCGTTCCCACACTGGGCCGCATCCCATCAGACGCCGCAGGTCTGCACACGTCGCGTCGGCCAACCGACGCTTGACACGCGGACCGTCGCTTCAGTGACAAGATGCACGAACCGGCGCGCCTTCCTTAAATGCAGAGATCTCGCCCTGATTCGCTGGCAGAAAAGACAGCTGACAGCCCGGGAACGCGTCCCGACGAAATCTTAAGAGAGAGCTCACCCCAGGCGGCCCGGCAGACTACTCTTGACCTGACCCGCCAGCTGGTCGGGACAAGAGTGAGGGGCTAATGATGATGCTCTATATTGGCGACCTCGCAGATCATGATACGTGGCAGATGATATGTCCAGAGCTCAGAAGAAAGGGCCCGCAGGGGCCGACCAGGCCACCCCTGTACCCGACCTGCAAGCACAAGCTGGCTCACCTCAGAGCCCCCTGCGAATTGGCTTCCTCGGCCTCTCAGCTCGCCCCCGAGCTACCACAGGACCAAGATACCTCGCCCCCCCGCTCATTCCCGAGCTCTCCTGCCGAGGCCTTCTTCCTCGGTCCCTCCGACCGACCGACCCCACCACTCACAGGCGTAACCGCCGCTCCGCAAATCTCGCCATGCGCAGATTCTCCGCCGGCAACATCCCACGTTCCACGCCATCACGATCCCCATTAACGGGCGATCCGCTCGTTACGCGGGCATGACGTCGGGAGCGTAACTGCCGGCGAGATTCTTGCGCCTGCTGCTGCGTGCTGCCGCCACTATATAAACCCCCATCACAGAAGGCTCAAGTAAGCTTTTTTCACCCCAATTATCCGTTACTCTGCTCGGATCTTGTGCTAACTTGATCGTCGGAGGGTCCTCGGTGGTACCAAACCACCCCGAGACTTCTTTATAGGTACTCGGCGTAGACTCCTCAAAACCACCAATCTCCTCAAAACCCATTGAGACCCACACGAAATAGGAGATCACCTCCAAGATCCACCGGGAGATCGACGGAAAACAACATCTGACGGAGACCCGAAAAGGACCTCCATCAATTACTATTGTATCATGCTAGATGATACATAGGACATGGGTGTATGAGACTCACACTATGGCTTAGGATAATATTGAGAATTTATTTTTAAAGTAAATAAAAAATGAAGTGGAAATGAGCATGGCTTAAGATGCTTGTGGAAGCATGTAGAAGCCATGACTCATTCCACTAATTTTTGTTTTATTCTAGATATTTTAAAACTCATCCATTATCTTTAGCCATGGTTGACTCTCTATAAATATCTATGAGATATTTATTTCACCCTTGGTTCTAAATGAGTTTTAGTTCTTCACTAGTTCATCTTCTTCCTCTCTTGATTTTCCTTGAGTGAAAAAGAAAAGGAGAAAAGAAATTTTAAAGTGAGCAAAATTCCTACTTCATCAACCTACTTTCATCTAGCCCATAAGATTAGGTTGTTTGCTTCACTAATTTCTTGATTAGTGAAGAGGTAGCTTGAGTTAGAGTAATTTCAAGATGGACCATCTTCGGCCTCGAAGACGACGGAGCAAGCATGTTCCTTTCATCAAGTGGAGCCTAAGAAGAGTTCTAGGGAACACTACTTGGAGCTAAGGGACTACTACTTGGAGCTTTAGAAGTGAATGACCGGTCTACAAAGGTTGTATTCTCTATTCACGCAGTGTAAAGTTTGTTTACATGCTATCAAATCCTAATTCTCTAGTTCGATTCTAGATTAGTATAGCTTAGCCCACTAGATTTTTTAAAAATGCATACTTGATACCTCTAAAAACTTAGTAGTGGTACTAAGACATACTTTCACATGCAGGTCAAATATTTAATAAGTCTTATTTCAATTTGGAATACGGAAAAAAACAAGGAAAAAATATCAATATGTCCATATAGATAATAATATACAACTCATTTAAACAAATTTATAAATCCAATAATAAAATAATAAAACCCATTAATATAGCTTTACTCAAGAAAATACTGTACAAACGTTCTAGGATGTTACAAAAGGACTTGAGTGCAAAAACACCAAGCAAAGTCTGATGCATAGATGCTATATATGCTTCACTGTAGGGTGCACCCTAAAGGAATATGTCAGCTTATGGATTTTGATGATATAGTTTATCTATTCTTGCTTTGGTTTTGTCACACCCCGCTTCCTAGTGTACGGGTAAGGAGACGCGACGAGGCCCGTGACGTATTTACTCAGAAGTAAACACGTTAAGCGTAAATAAACAATATAATATATGTACACAAGAAATGACAAGAGGTATAAATCAACAGCAACTTTTTATTGATTAAACATTCTTTAAAATACACTGGAAAGTAAATAAAATACTAGAAAGCAATGCTTAAACAATGGCATGAACTGAAAGTAAAAGTATATACAAGTGAACTAGAGCTCCGGGTCCTCAATAAACTGCTCCAAATCGTCCTGGCTGAGCTCGATCTCCAGAGAATCGGGTCCTCCTGACAACATTCTAAAGAAAGAAGGGAAAAAGAATGTCGTCAGCGAACAATCGCTCGGTAAGTCCCAAAAGATAAAGAAGAATAGACAGAAAATATAACAGGTAAAGTATATATGGTTATGTTTGTTATGCTAACGTAGTTATTTGTAGCTTGGTACAGAATGTGCCAGTGTATACGAGAGGAGTCCAACTTGCTCTGTAGACTAAGGTATATGAAGTACAAGGCCCCGTCAAAACACACGGAACAATGGCAATGGATGTTCAGGTTAGGTGTATTATAATGACCATCATCGTGTCACTTTAACACATTCCGTACCAGTCTACCCCTTAAAAACCCCGTAATGCATATTATATTGATTGTATTGATTTGTTGTATGAGACTTACCGAAACCATGGTATAGATTGTTCATGTAAACGGATAAGGATATAAACGGATGGTCATATAGTCAAGTCAATATATATTCATGGTTCGGTCCAGTCGTGTCATGTTGATATTTGATAGTATTCTGGTATTCTTGTTCAAGTTCTAATATATATGGATTCATGTTGTATTGGAGTTATATTTGAATTGTATGTAGGTTGGAATTGTATTCAGATTAGACTGAGACTCAGTCTGAGTCAGGCATTTAAACAGAATTGGATTCCTGAATTAGATTTTAGAGTTATCGGTAACTTCTGCACATGGACGGCAGGATTTATGACTTTTTCCAAACCAATTACTATTGATTGTTAGTTATATGTATGCCCTAGAGGCCATTACTATACATGTGATGTATATTGTAGTGGATGCTTGGACATATATAGGAATGACTTTCTTGCTCGACATGATAGTATGCTATCTGGTTACTCTTTACCTTAACGTGTACACTAATTGTCTCTCTGTTACATGTTGGTAAAACCCTTAGGATGTGTACTTGACTACCTGGACTATGATGCGGATCATACTAGTGGGGACATGGTAGTCCATAAGTACATCCTTCAAGGTCCCTAGTCGTGGGTGTATCGAGACAGGACATCGATATACCAGAGTAGACTAGCGTATGCCTTCTCGACCCATACAGATGGGCGATGGATGATCCCATATCCATTGGTGTTTGACATCAGAGATGATATACGGGTGCCCAGTGGAGACTGGGTACACTAGACGGACTCGCCGAGAACTCCCAGATGGTATTATACCTTACGTCAGATGGCAGTTCTCTGGTGACACTGGTACAGGTTAGTCTGTAGACCCGAGATCGTCATAGAGTCTTCTGTGATTCCCACTGTGCTTTGATTTCCACCTTACCACGTCCAAGAGGGCGTGCAAAACGGTGGTTTTTGGGTACAGTCCCGAGTCACATGGAGGCAATGAGCGATAGGAGGGGTTTCGTCTCTTCCGGTATTAGGGGTTGATGTTGCGCTATGCTCGATTGGCCATAACAGGGAAATCCCTGGCCAGGGCTGGTTTAGAGATTTACTGGTAAGTGTTACCATTAGTTTCTCGACCCGTTATGAGCCTCATATCGGCATGACTTATCGGTTATTGGGGTCTGACGTTTACCACCCTTAGACTTGATATGCGACATATCAGACGAGGAGACTGAACTGTACGGTAGTGTCACTGTCAGGCTTTTACAGGAGTTGGAGCGGGCTTGCTTGCTGATCTTCTGATCGCTCAATACCCGGGTAGCCGTTACGTCCAGCTAGTACCGCTGACGGCTTGTGGATGCTTGATATGATCATCACCTCTGCCGGCGTATTGACGAGTCTTTAGAGTCCTACATAGAGGTTGTACCGGCTCAGGAAAAACGAAATAGGAGCGCATATGTGATATATGCGGGACCGAGAATAATACGTGTATGTGATACCATATTCTATTCTCGCGATGTTTGTGTCGATAGGTTATATGCGATATAACCAAGTTATCGAATCAAGGGTTGATTCGATAAGTCGATACATTGGATGTTAGTCGGTTATATGAGATATAACCGGATTATTAAGTCAAGTGTTGATTTAATAATTTAGTGTATAATTGTATATGTGATATACTAATTTACATAAACTAACATTGGTTCACTTAAGCATTTATATTTTTCTCACTTGTACACAAGTTAATATATATGTGATATATATTTATTAGTGTACAAATTTGTATCATGGTTGTTGATACACTTGTCATGGGTGTATGAGACATACACCATTATATATATATTGGTATGGTTTTTAATATTCAAAGTAAATACAAAATTAGTGAATATTTGTTAAATGCATGAAGCTTGTAGAAGCTTGTGAGTGCTTTGACAAATTCAACTCTTTTTGTTTTGCTTTGGATATTATTTAACCTAACCAATATATTTACCCATGGTTATGTCTCTACAAGAGTTAAGTATATGATACTCACTCACCATGGTTAGTTCTCTCTCTCTCTCTTGATGATTATCCATTCTCATTTGAGCTCATCTTCTTCTTCCTCAAGATTTTCTTTCTAGGGTTTGAAAAAGAGAGAGATACAAAGTAAGAAATGAAATTCTAAAGTGTACCCATTTCCTATCTCACCATCCTCTACTAGACTAGCACTTTAGTTTAGGGTGTTTGCTTCACCAATTCTTTAGTTGGTGAAGTAGAAGCTTGAGTCTGTATTCTCTCGACGTAGATCATCTTCGGTCTCGAAGACTTCATGCAATACCGTTGCAACTTTCTCATGGAGCCGTCCGAGAGTCCGAAAGCCGATGATCGCAGCGAAGGGACTACATCAAGGAGCTTTAGAAGTGAAGGACCGATCTACAAAGGTTGTATTTCGTTTTCCCTTTAGAGTAAAGTTGTTTACTTGCTAATTGATTCGCCTAAACTCTAGTATACGATCTTGCTTAGGGTTGTTCGGCACATAAAAATTTAAGTTTGGCTTGTTCGATGCCTTGTTGAGCCTTGTTAGTGTTCCTAGTAACCCTACAGTGGTATCAGAGCCTAGCTAGAGCATTAGACGATGTGTTTACGAAGTTAAAACCTCAATCGAACCCGGAATCGACACTTTAAACCCCTCTCTGTACATTTTTTAAAATCTGGTATTTTTCTGAATTAAAAATCCTTAAAAAAATCAGCAGGCAATTGTAAGGACACATGTGCAAAACGACAACATTTGGCGCCTAAAGCACCGCGGAACCGCGGCACGAGCATGTCTCGTGCGGCGGTTCCGCGGCCATAAGGTGACGTCACCGTTGCCATTTTGCACAGTAATGTTTCTTTTTAATTTCCTGATATTTTATGGGTATTTTTATCTGACTCATGTGTTGAGTGTTTTGGGGTTTATTTTGTATTCGTTGATTCGATCGGAATATTTAATTTCGTTGGGTTTTCCGGATATTTAGAAACTGTTAAAAAGTTCGAACGGATATCAATAGCTCACTTTTTCCCGACCCGGAAAATTTCCAAGTATTGGATTTTTCCGTTGTTTTAAGAACGTCTTGATCGTGCAAGTTACGCGATGGACCCTCTAGAAGACAACAAACCTTAACTCGATTATGTGACCGTCTTGAACTGTCTTTTGAACCTTAGGGTTTGGGGCAGTACGGCGTGCCACATGTGAGGCGTTGGCTTGACCCTTCTACGGCTGGACCATTGGTACTGTGGCATGTGATGGATGTTTTTAAACCCCCCTCAAGTGTTGAGAACCATTTGGGAAAACTTGGGTGTTTGATCATTCGATCGGAAAGTTTAACATTGTCTATTTATCTGGTATGTGATACAATATTTGGAATCCACAAGTAGTTATGAGATAACTGATTTGGATGTTATAAACATAGCAGTTTAGTCTCAAATGATCGGTTGCCACGGAATTTCGATGCGATCAAAAGTCCGTCGCAATCACGTAGCGTACGCGGATACTCGCCGGATAAACTTAATAGACAGCCACACCCCAAAGCCCCGACAAAGTGACTGTAGGAGAACCCCGTCGCCAAAAGCATCCGTTCGGGTGCTCGCGGCAGCGATGTTCCGCCTTAGTGCACTTCGTCGACGGCATCCGGGGGTGCGGCCGTATACTAAAGTTTGCGACGAGCATTCGATCAGAATATCGGGAATCTTGTTGAATTGCCCGACTTGGTATTGAAAAGTGTTTTCGATATAGAGACTAAAATGCGGGGTTTATAATTGTTAGGCATGCGATGTCTAAGGAGGTTGCGGATTCCAACTGATGTAGTTTTACACTTTCTTTTCTGCGACCGTAAGTGTAATATGTGTTATCGCCGGTTTCGTTGCTATATGTCAACGACAATTGGGATGCGCATATTTACTTACGTTGATGACATGTGTTGTTATGTGTTGCTGGATATGTTATATTGGATCGTCGCGTTTTGAATAGCCGGGTTTTTTTATGTGAGATGAGAGTTTTTATTTTCATTCATGTAAAATTCAAATGTATGTAATATTCTTTTATTGGGGCACTTCCGGGATGAGGTTGATGTCACCACTTGTATATTATTTACTTTTCCGCACTAGGATAGACCCAAGGAGGAGAGCACAAGTAACCGGGTTCTGGAGTCCAGTGGGAGACCAACTCGAGGAATCGAGTCCGGGTCTCCTAACTCTAGAATTGGAAGGGTTGCTTGCCGCTCTCGTAGGGGTCTAGGGGTGTGGGTTTGGCTATTCATCGCGATTGTGGAATCCGTGTTTTAGAGAGGCTCAAAATAAAACACGGACGTCCTAGTATATCCAATGTTTCATATGTTTCTTCTACTGCGATATTTGTGATGTGATCATGTGATGTGATGTGATAAATACAGTATATAGTATATATGATATATTATATAGACGTTACTTATGTTTTACACCCGCGCTAGCCCTGCCCCGCTCTGTCGTTAGTTACCTAACCTAACGGTGCACGAGGGGACATCGAGGCGAATGCGGATGGCATAAGTGTCCGTCGTATTTATTTGTGATGTTTAGGTGCTTAAATGATAGGACTTCATTAATATGATTAATGAAAGAAAAGAAACCTAAAAGATGTTGTGGAATCGAATTTTCAAAAACAGGTAGCTACGGTTCTTGCTTTGCATCGCGGTGTTCCTTGTAGAACATCCTGCACCTTATTCGATAAGGAAAAGGCTGAGATCCCTTCACCGGGAGTGACCCCTTTAGCAATAACTGGCAGATGCTACACCCCTCGGTTTTGTATTTTGATTGCTTTTCTAGTTCTTGCTTTGCACAGTGATATATATGATATGTCCTGCACCTCATTCGACGAGGAAAGAGCCGTGATCCCTTCACCGGGAGTGACCTCTTTAGCGAAACTAGTAAAAGCCTCAAAACACTCCATTTTAAAATCATTTGATTCTATAACGATATCAAGTTCATTACGCAATAGGTTTTCAGAAAAACCTGTCGTAGCCCTCCGTCATTTCAGATAAGTTGTATATAGTATTCGTGCTACATTTGTTGGCTTTCGTCAAGGTGTAGTGTGCGGTAGCTATATGCTGCTTATCTGCTGTATACGATGCGATTGGATTAGGGTAGTCGTACGACTTTGTTGGCTTTCGTCAAGGTCGTGCGGGTGGGTTTAATTTAGTCAAGAAATGTACGGGTTGAACTTGACTAGCGGGCTATGGTTTGTTGGCTTTCGTCAAGGTCATAGCACGTTAGGGGCAAAATTATCGGGAATTTCAAGTGTTGAAATTTGCAATGAGATTGCATACCTTCTATGAGATAGTTGGATCCCGATACCCACTGCGAGTAATTGTTACTCCTGGGAGAGTTTTACACATTACAATTAGCCGATCAAGTAAGTGTCTAGAAAGGTGTCAACGGGGTTACGCCTCTGGGAAAACGAGGTTTATTTTAATTAGGTCCGTGCGAAAGCACGGGGAACCTCCCTCAAAGTACCGACACTGGCCTGGCTGAAAGATTGGCGAAGTTGTAGGGTGTAATTAATCCCGGCTAGTCTTTCCTTTTAGGGTTTGAAGGAAGATTTGATAAAAACAGTAGGAGCCATCCTGATTAGATAAAATAATAACCAATCTGATCTTGCAAGAGCGCACGCAGAGTGTTTTCTTCTCTCTCTCTCTCCAGGTAGCGACCATATCACGCCTTAATCAAGATAATAATACGGATGTATTGACCGAACCCGCTTGTTATACTGAGCTGGGAAACGTTGGTCCCGCTCCAACTTATAATTGTTATAAGACAGAGCAAGAAATTGGGGATTACCAGAATTCCCGTGCCGCCCAAACGAAGAAAGTGCATGTTGATGCATCATCTTCGGGTGTGTTCATTACAGAGAACTGTTTCTCAGTATTCTTTACGTCCTGGGTATGTGATACCGGATCAGGATCCTGCATATGTAATCTGTTACATGGGCTACAGATAGGTAGAGAACTGAGAACGGGTGATAAGTTTCATGAGATAGAAAACGGTGCAAGTGTTGCAGCCAAGTCTGTTGGTCACTATCACCCTGTATTACCAGAATACATTGATTCTGAACGAATGTTGTTAGATACCGAACCTGATATACAACATCATATCAGTTTCTTTATTAGTAAAGAAAAGATATTATTTTGTATTGTTGGATAATGTTTTGAACATTTCCTATATCAAAAGTTGATCGGTTCAGGCACGTTATCTAAAAGCATTGACGTTCTAAATCAAACTACAGTTCTCAGTATAAAGAACACACACAAGAGGAAGAGTTCAGAAATGAACAAATCCTTCTTGAGGTATTGTAGACTAGGTCATATTAATGCGACCCGACTAGCTGAAGTTACATAAAAATGCATATTTAAATTAGTTTAAATTTACATCTTGTGAAACTTGCCGGTCATGTCACAGAGATAAGATGACCATAGCTCCGTTTATTGGAAACAGAGAAAGAGTTAGTGAACTCTTGGGATGATACATGTTGATGTATGAAGGTCCCCTGTCTACACATGCCAAGACCGGTTCTTTATACTTCATTACATTCTCTGATGATCTCTCAAGATTCAGACATATGTTCCTGTTGAAACACAAGTCTGAAGCTTTTAAGATATTCACAGAATATAAGTTAGAAGTAGAGAACCAAAACGGGTATAAGTATTATGTCCTTTAATATGATCAAGGAGGAGAATACTTGAGCATGGAATTCCTGGATTATTCTAAAGGAGAAAGTGGATCTTTCTCAGCATTACTCCTCCGAATACACCACAGCACGTCGGTGTATCGGGGCGGAGCAATCACACCCTATATGATAAGGTGTGCTCTATGATGAGTACTACTGAGTTATCTATTTCCTTTTGGGAGTTATGCACTTATGAAGTTCCATACCTATTGAATAGGGTTCCGATCAAATCAGTTGCCTACCATTTCATATGAGATATGGAAAGGGAAGAGCACATATCTTAAGTCAGTTAAGATTTAGGGTTGTCCAGCCTATGTCTAAAAGCATAATCCGGACAAGCTCGAGGCAAATTCAGTTCTATAGAAGTTTGTTGGATATCCCAAGCATTCGCAAGGGAATATCTTCTACCAAACCGAGGAACAAAAGATGTTTTGTTTCTCAGCATGCCACCTTTGTGAAAAGGAATTTCTTGTGAAGAAATTAGTGGACATGAGGTAGAACTGGATGGAGTTCAAGCTATACAAACTGCAGCTGATGATTTGGTAGAACCAAAGAATTCAATAGTTTCCAACTAACCTCAGCCTCTCTGCCGATCTAGTAGGGTTCCTCACCCACCTGAGAGATACTTCGGTTTCTCTATGACAGTGGGAGCGAGGATTGCATCATGAGATGATGACCCAACTAGTTTCGGGCTGGCCATCAGGAGTGGGACTCTGTAAGAATGGCTGGATGCTTAGCGATCTGAGATGGAATCCTTATACACCAACAAAGTATGGACTTTGGTTGCTTTATCTGAAGGGTTAAATCCCCATCAGGAGCAAGTATATCTTGAGAAGATTACTTGGTGTACATGGAAAAGTTGAGAATTTCAAAGCTAGACTTTTTAAAGGTTTGCATCATTGACCATGTATGGATTATGATGAAACCTTTTCTAAGTAGCTATGCTTAAGTCCATCCAGATCCCACTTGCCACGGCTAACCATGACTACGATATCTGGCGGTTGGGTGTCATGACTGCTTTTTCTAAATGATGTTTTAGAAGAGAGAGTATATAAGTACACAGCCAGAGGGCCTCATAGACAGTGGGAGCAGCGGATACGTGTGCAAGATGTTTTATGTGATAAAGCAAGCATCGCAGAGTTAGAACGTCTGTTTTGATGTGTTAGTCAAAGAGTTTGACATCATCAAAATGGTAGATGAACCTTGTATAAACAAAAAGGTAGTAGGGAGTATGGTGGTGATCCTCGTAGAGTACGTGGATGACATACTCTTGATGGGGAAGGAGTTTCCTATGCTACACTCGGTCAATCTCCGCTTATCACAAGGATTCTCCATATAAGATCAAAGTGATACCTACTAAATCCTAGGTTTTGGATCTATGAGATAGATCTGATTGGATGTTAGGATTCTCACTAGTTGTAGTGAGATGGTATCAATGGATCCTGGGGAGAATCACTGGAAATGTTCCAGGGTGATAAGTCTGACTGAAAGTCAGTCACAGGCATTGTCTTTACCCTCAGTAAAGGGACGGTATGTTGGAAGAGTTCCAAGCTAGATACCGTGACATACTAGACGATAAAGGCTGGATACATCGCTACCAAAGATGCTACCAAAGAGAAAGTCTGGGTGTATATTAGTTCATGAGATGAACTTTGTTCCTACCATTGTGTGACAATGGAGTTGGGGATTATGCCAAGGAACGCCCGGCTCATCAGTGATCCAGACATATTCTAAGGCAGTGTCACCTGATCATGGAGATGGTTGATCTCCAGGGGATCGAGGTTAGGAGAATAGACTCAGAGGACAACACGGCGGATCCACTCACAAAGGCCATTTCCCAGAGAGAGACTTTTATGGGATGGTTAAGTATGAGATACTACAACCACTGTTATCAGATGGCCCTAGTGCAAGTGGGAGATTGTTAGTTATATGTATGCCCTAGAGGCCATTACTATACATGTGATGTATATTGTAGTGGATGCTTGGACATATATAGGGATGACTTTCTTGCTCGACATGATAATATGCTATCTGGTTACTCTTTACCTTAACGTGTACACTGATTGTCTCTCTGTTACATGTTGGTAAAGCCCTTAGGATGTGTACTTGACTACCTGGACTATGATGCAGATCATACTAGTGGGGACATGGTAGTCCATAAGTACATCCTTCAAGGTCCCTAGTCGTGGGTGTATCGAGACTGGACATCGATATACCAGAGTAGACTAGCGTATGCCTTCTCGACCCATACAGATGGGCGATGGATGATCCCATATCCATTGGTGTTTGACATCAGAGATGATATACGGGTGCTCAGTGGAGACTGGGTACACTGGACGGACTCGCCGAGAACTCCCAGATGGTATTATACCTTACGTCAGATGGCAGTTCTCTGGTGACACTGGTATAGGTTAGTCTGTAGACCCGAGATCGTCATAGAGTCTTGTGTGATTCCCACTGTGCTTTGATTTCTACCTTACCACGTCCAAGAAGGCGTGCAAAACGGTGGTTTTTGGGTATAGTCCCGAGTCACATGGAGGCAATGAGTGATAGGAGGGGTTTCGTCTCTCCCGGTATTGGGGGTTGATGTTGCGCTATGCTCGATTGGCCATAATAGGGAAGTCCCTGGACAGGGCTGGTTTAGAGATTTACTGGTAAGTGTTACCAGTAGTTTCTCGACCCGTTATGAGCCTCATATCGGCATGACTTATCGGTTATTAGGGTCTGACGTTTACCACCCCTAGACTTGATATGCGACATATCAGACGAGGAGACAGGACTGTACGGTAGTGTCACTGTCAGGCTTTTACAGGAGTTGGAGCGGGCTTGCTTGCTGATCTTCTGATCGCTCAATACCCGGGTAGCCGTTACGTCCAGCTAGTACCGCTGACGGCTTGTGGATGCTTGATATGATCATCACCTACTGCCGGCGTATTGACGAGTCTTTAGAGTCCTACATAGAGGTTGTACCGGCTCAGGCAAAACGAAATAGGAGCGCATATGTGATATGTGCGGGACCGAGAATAATGCGTGTATGTGATACCGTATTCTATTCTCGCGATGTTTGTGTCGATAGGTTATATTCGATATAACCAAGTTATCGAATCAAGTGTTGATTCGATAAGTCGATACATTGGATGTTAGTCGGTTATATGAGATATAACTGGATTATTAAGTCAAGTGTTGATTTAATAATTTAGTGTATAATTGTATATGTGATATACTAATTTACATAAACTAACATTGGTTCACTTAAGCATTTATATTTTTCTCACTTGTACACAAGTTAATATATATGTGATATATATTTATTAGTGTACAAATTTGTATCATGGTTGTTGATACACTTGTCATGGGTGTATGAGACATACACCATTATATATATATATTGGTATGGTTTTTAATATTCAAAGTAAATACAAAATTAGTGAATATTTGTTAAATGCATGAAGCTTGTAGAAGCTTGTGAGTGCTTTGACAAATTCAACTCTTTTTGTTTTGCTTTGGATATTATTTAACCTAACCAATATATTTACCCATGGTTATGTCTCTATAAGAGTTAAGTATATGATACTCACTCACCATGGTTAGTTCTCTCTCTCTCTTGATGATTATCCATTCTCATTTGAGCTCATCTTCTTCTTCCTCAAGATTTTCTTTTTAGGGTTTGAAAAAGAGAGAGATACAAAGTGAGAAATGAAATTCTAAAGTGTACCCATTTCCTATCTCACCATCCTCTACTAGACTAGCACTTTAGTTTAGGGTGTTTGCTTCACCAATTCTTTAGTTGGTGAAGTAGAAGCTTGAGTCCGTATTCTCTCGACGTAGATTATCTTCGGCCTCGAAGACTTCAAGCAATACCGTTGCAACTTTCTTATGGAGCCGTCCGAGAGTCCGGAAGCCGATGATCGCAGCGAAGGGACTACATCAAGGAGCTTTAGAAGTGAAGGACCGATCTACAAAGGTTGTATTTCGTATTCCCTTTAGAGTAAAGTTGTTTACTTGCTAATTGATTCGCCTAAACTCTAGTATACGATCTTGCTTAGGGTTGTTCGGCACATAAAAATTTAATTTTGGTATGTTCGATGCCTTGTTGAGCCTTGTTAGTGTGCCTAGTAACCCTACATTGATAACCCCGTTTTAGTTTTCTACCTTAAATAGGCAAGCACCCACTTTCTCCGGCTCCCTGAGGCTCAAGATAATTGGTTCCGCTTAAACCTATATTTACTAGAGTCTTTAATGTAAATTAATATAACTTGAGGGGTTTTATGAAAAATAGTTTAGTATAATTTCAAAATAATCCTCAAGTATTTATTTATCGTATTTATGGTTTTCATGGATGTAATTTTTATATGATGAGATATTCTAGTGAATATAAACCTAAATTGAATAGTACATGGTATTTTAGTGTAAATTGATTTGTATGGATTGTTAATGGTATTTTCATGAAACTTGTGATTCTTGTGTTTAGAAAACATGGAATTTATATATATATAAAATAGATGTTTTGATAATATATATATATATATATAATTATTAAAAATAGAATTTATTTATTAAATAGAAGATCACGTTTTCTTAAAAATTGTATTAAAAATTCCATCGAGATCGTATGCTCGGTGAGGAGGTCTACATCTTGCTCTACTAGTTTCGAGAATGTGCGATAACCCGCACCATCCAAATCGGGTTCCCCAAAATAGATTGTAGATGCTTAATTGCAAGGAATTTAATTAAAACAATTTTAAAAATACGGTTTTTAATAGTTTATGGTATTTAAATGTAAATTCGTATTTGTCCCAAAATATTGTTTTCAAGCAATCGTGCTATGTCAAGATGTGTGTTGTGAGAGGTAGGTCATTACCTCGTGAGATTTTTCTAAAGGTAATACAAGCAAATATGATAAAAGATGTCGTATGTGAAGTTTATGGTATTTAAACGTAAAAGTGAAATAAAAGTTACATAGCAAGGTATTTTAAGATGAAACTTGTTCTCAAAGTTTGTTTTATGATTACTAAACAAGATATAACAATATGGATGATTGTTTATTAAGAAAAATTATGTTTTATAACAAGTTTAGAACCGAACATCGGAATAACTCCACTTTCGACGAGTTTTGAAAAAAGAAATTTTTAAGTTAGGAAGTGAGAAGAAAAGAGGGAACTTACGAGTTTAAGGTAGAGAGGAGAGGTATAGGAAGGATTTGAGAGTTTCGTGTGGGATCATCAGAATCTTCCCGAATCGTCGCCAGAACTTGACCTTGGCTAACTCCATTTGTACAACTTATTTGACTTGGAAAATTTTGAGAGTTTTGACAATGGATTTTAGAATAGAGAGGGCTAGGTATGGGATGGTATTTATAGGATAGATTAGGATTTAGGGAATTAAAAATGAGAATTAAAATGTATTAAAACATTGGTTTAATGGTGATCTTAATCCTCTGTTAATTTGCAGGAAATTCAAACAGAAGAGGAGTAGTGGGGGAAGGCCAAGAGTTAAGGTTCAAAAGATGGGGACATTACCTATGGGTAAGCCCGGCGGCGCCGACCCTAGAGGCTCCTTCGCCGGTCGATTGGGTGAGGGTGTGGTCTGGATTGATGCCACGTGTCGGGGGTCTGTTCATGTAAAATTTTCCACATGTTTGTTTTCAGTGACTTTTCATTTTTACGTGTATTGCACGTGTAAACTTTTGGGCTTCCAAAAAGTTTAAAAGAAAAATCATTAAAAATAATATGTGGCCGATGGGATTCGAACGCATGGGCTATGTCACAGCAGTGCAAGGCTTTACCAATGAACTACAAGTTGTTTCTTGCTGTTCAAAAACAAATTAAATTTATAACTTGTGCTCAGGCTTACAAATACTCTATTTTATATATTAATTTTAAAAATTATGTACATTAAAAACAGAGTCGTTACATGTTTTGATGATAGTTTAAACATAAATAGTTCGTTTAGTGTCACATGCTTATCTTTTTTATCCTTTTGATACTAAACTTATATACACTTGATATTTAGCTTGCATATCCTATATCTTGTATAAATTGAGTAAAATTTCAATATCTCATACTTTACTTGTGTTATAGATCTTGATTGAACTATTATTCCCATTCATTGTTTTGATAATTCACAATATGAATATGTATATACATGTGATCTATATCTTGCTTCTCATATACCATGTGTGTGTGTATTTAGTATATCAATATCACATGCTTTGAGTTTGAGTTATATCTTGATATTGATATACTATTCATGATTATGATATCAAAACAATGAATGTTCATATACTTGTATTTATTAACCTGCTTATATTTCATAACACTGTATACGATATACTCGGTCGTGTTAAGATTGATTTTTCAGGATATCGGATATCTCACGGCACAAGAGTTTAAAGGAGGATTGAGGAAATTGAGCCTAAACAGAATATCTAATGGAGGTTGGAGGAATATGAACGAGATCTTCTCAAATTTTATATCAAGCTTCGTGAGTTCAATCTACGTAGCCGAGAAACAAGGATTCAAGCTATGAATAGCTAAGATGTTAGAAGCCAAGTCCAAATTAAAGCGTCGAAATCAAGACCATGATTTGAAGTTCAAGATATCGACTTTAAGACGCTAGTAAGTGGTTTGGCGAGTTCCGAATTTCAAGTAAAGCGGATCGCCAAAATTCAAGAGCTGGAGACGACAGGGATTCAAGAATTCGAAAATTTGTGAAACCGACATAGGAATCCTTGTAAGTACTCTATAGAATATGGATATATCATTTAGAGCTCTTGAACACTCATACACGCTTGCACAAATGTTTTATATTGTATGGACTTTGTGGGTTTTGATTTAAAATTAATTTTCATCATAAAATACAAGTTTCTAAGTTTTTACACTTCAGACGTCTGTTGACTTTCTCTGTTTTTATAAAACCCTCAAATGTCAGAAATATCAATTTTCATGCATTTTGTGCTTCATACATCTGTCCAATGCTTCTTCATACGTATGGATTCTCTCTGTGCTTTCATATGGCTTATTTTTTTTTATGAGAGACAGACGTCTGAAGGTCAATGGGCCAGACGTCTGATGAAGGGTTTCAAAATGGATTTTTAAACTTCAGACGTCTGGTTTGCGCTCTGTAGTTTTCAGTGAGGAACACAGCTGTCTGCTGTTCATCGGGGAAGACGTCTGATGTTATGTTTTAGCTAAAAGTTTTTTTCTTCAGACATCTGCCTCTTTTATCTTCAGATGTCTGTTGTTAAGATTTTTTCAAAAAATACATTTGTTGGTGTTTTGTTTTATTTGAGGCCAGACGTCTGCCCATCTTGTCTTCAGACATTTGCCGCGTGTTTAAACTGCTTATTCCTACTTGATTTTGAGTTGTTTTTCTTGAGTCTATAAAAGGATTTTAGGTTGGATTTTTCTTGGCATCACTTACTCAATTACTTGAGCTTTTCAATTGTCAATATCCAAGTAATCTTGAGCCAAAAATTCTATCTCTTATGAGAGTTTAAAAAAAGATTTTTATTTGCTTATCCAATCACTCTCGCACACACAAAATTAGAGCTTCAATTGATCATCCATACTTTCTAGAGTATTAGTTTGAGTTTGAGAGAAACTCCTAGAGAGTATTTGTGCTTATTATAACTCTCTTCTTGTCTTTATGTAAGGATCTTTGAGTACAAGGGTGCATTTGTAAGAAAAAAGAGTGTGAGAAATTTTTCTTTTCTTGTGTGAGAATCCTTAAATGCAAGGATGACTTTGTAAGAAAGGAGAACTTGTAGTCTCGGTAGAGACGTGATTATGAGAGGTTGTGTCACGCCCTACCCCAACAATAAAGAGAGTATTTTCCGCTCTGGCCGAAGCCGCACGGTTTTGTCCTTCGGAGCGAACCGGACACGACCAGAGGCCACTTCCCAGGAGGTCACCCATCCCCAGAACTTCCCTAACTCGAGCATGCTTAATTATGGAGTTCTCAAGCTCCTGTAGTGCCGGTTCACTTAAAAGGCGCATCTGTATTGAAGAGTGGTATCATTTCATTTATAGTTCCTGATCTGCCCTCTTTCGGAATGTATTCCGAAGATTCCCCATTGTTCTACAGTGGGTCCCACGGATTAAAGAGGTAGCCCCCGCTCCCTTAACATGACACTTGGCATGGAACTTTATTCTGTGTGGCACTTTGTTCCATGAGCAAGAACCGGGTCCCGACATTCTTCCCACCTTTATACAATGGTTCGTCCTCGAACCACAGACTTACTATTGAGGGACCAGCTCTGATACCATTCTATCACGCCCCACCCCTAATACAGAGAGTATTGTCCGCTCTGGCCGAAGCCGCACGGTTTTGTCCTTCGGGGCGAACCGTACCCGACCATGGGCCACTTCCCAGGAGGGCATCCATCCCAGAACTTCCCTGACTCGAGCACGGTTAACTACGGAGTTCTCAAGCTCATGTAGTGCCGGTTCACTTAAAAGGCGCATCTGTATTGAAGAGTGGTATCATTCCATTTATAGTACAGATCTGCCCACTTTCGGAATATATTCCGAAGACTCCCCATTGTTCTACAGTGGATCTCACGGATTCAAGAGGTGGGTCCCACGGATTCAAGAGGTGGCCCCCACGGATTCAAGAGGTGGCATCTGCCCCCTTAACATAACACTTGGCGTGGCACATTATTCCGTGTGGCACTTTATTCCATGAGCAAGAACCGGGTCCCGACATTCTCCCAACCTTTGAGCATTGGTTCGTCCTCGAACCACAGACCTACTATTGAGGGACCATCTCCGATACCATTCTGTCACGCCCCACCCCCAATACAGAGAGTATTGTCCGCTCTGGCCGAAGCCGCACGATTTTGTCCTCTTTCGGAATGTATTCCGAAATTCCCCATTGTTCTACAGTGTGTAACAACCCTAAACTTTTTGTACATAATTTTTTCAAAATACAGAAAGGGACACCTGAGCCTGAGCATAAGTTATAAGTTTAGTTTGCTTTTGAACTGCAAGAAAGAGCTTGTAGCTCACTGGTAAGGAATTGCAGTGTTAAGACATAGCACCTGAGTTCAAATCATATCAGCCCCAAATTATTTTTATTGTATTTTCTTTTAATCTTTTAGAAACCTAAGAGTCTACACGTGCACTACACGTAAACTGAAGAGACACAGAATAAACAAACACGTGCACAAGGGTATACGAAGCGACAAGAACACGTGGCAGCAAACCCAACCACACCCGACGGTATCGGACCGGCGAGATGCTCAATTTGGCCGGTACCGCCGGTCGAAACAGTCGGTGATGTCCCCATCTCTTCACCCCTGCACCCTTTCAGCTACCCCACTTCCCCTAAGCTGTTTGTTTTCTCTACATTTCCAGAGAACAATAAAGCACCAATTAATCCAAATTTTAATACAAATTTTAAATGGATTATTTAACACACAAAATCCTAATTTTTCCTATAAATAACATACCCCATTTCACACATCCTCACTCAGAATTCCCTGCCAAAACTCTCAAAAACTTTCAAGTCTCTTTTGTGTACAAGTGGAGTTAACAAAGGGTGAAGTTCCGTCGACGATCCAAGGAGATTCCGGCGACGAAACGACGTCCCTATGGTTCCCTAGTCTTCTCCTACCCCTCTTCTTTCCTAAAAGCCAGTAATTCCCTTCTTCCTATCTTTTTCTCTGTTCTAAAAACTTTCAATTATAAAATCGGACGGAAGCGGAGTTAATCCGACTTCCGATTCGGTTTTTCTTTAAAATTATATTTCTCTTAATCAAGAAAATACCAAACTCTCATATAATGTTTAACAAACATTAAAAAACCCATTAAAATAAGAACAATCTCAAAATAATCTTTTATACAACTTTTATCATAGTTTTACAGTAAAACACCATATACTTTAGTTTCGACATAAATTATCATAATTCCTGTATTACCTTTAGATAATTCACGAGATAATGACCTACCTAATCACAACACATATTTTTGACATAGCACGATGGAAATTTGGGAATATAGTTGTAGATAATACGATATTTCAAATAAATACCATTAACTTATAAAACCATTTCTTTAAAATGTGTATTAAACAATTCCTTACAGTTGCGGCTCTACAACCCACTTATAGGGACCCCGTTCGGGATGGTGCGAATTATCGCACATCCTCAGGCCTAGTAGAGCGAGATGCAGACCTCCGAAAGGAGCATTCGATCTCCATGGAATTTTTATGCATTTTTCTTTAGAAAATGAGATTTCTACAAGAAAATAAATAAAATTTATTTTTAAATATATATATATATATCAAAATATATATTTTAATTATATTATATAAATATTCCAAGTTTTCCAAATCAAAAGAATCACCATTACATGAAAATATCATCCAAATACAAAACAATTACAATATTTCAACAAAATACCATATACTATGAAAACTATGTTCTGCCCACTAGAAATTTTACAATTATAAAATATACATCTATGAAAACCCTAAAGATGATAATTAAATACTTGAGGTGTATTTTGAAAATTATATC
This sequence comes from Agapanthus africanus, assembly GCA_030015575.1. Classification (NCBI taxonomy): domain Eukaryota; kingdom Viridiplantae; phylum Streptophyta; class Magnoliopsida; order Asparagales; family Amaryllidaceae; genus Agapanthus; species Agapanthus africanus. The sequence continues at coordinate 41,942,131 of CM057345.1, read as the reverse complement.
AAACTATTTTTACATAAAAACCTCTCAAGTTATACTAAATTACAATAAGGACCCTAGTAAACATAGGTTTAAGCGGGACCAATCTCTTGAGCCTAAGAGAGCCGGAGATATGGGTGCTTGCCTATCTAAGGCAGAAAATCTAATAAACAGTGTTATCAACACGGTAATTGTCTTGGAAAAAGACACAAATCCTGCCGTCCATGTGCAGCAGTTACCGATAACATCAAAACTAATTTAGGACTTCAATTTCTTTTTAAGTGTCTGACTCAGACTGAGTCGCAATCTAATCAATCTGACTTGAATATGATTCAAGTATAAAACTACAATTCAACATGAATCCGTCTATTCAATCTATATCAATCTATATTGACTGAACCTAACCATGGATATACTTCATCTACATGACTCTCCATTTATATCCATTCCATTTACTGATATCATGGTTTCGGTAAAGTCATCCATCTATATAACAAAATAATACAATCAATATAATAAGATACTACGGGGTTTATAAAGGGGTAGAATGGTACGGAATATGTTAAAGGTGGCACGAGGTGGTCACTTAAGACGTAATTACATCCATGCCGTTGTTCCGTGGTATTTTCGACGGGGCCTTGTACTACGGGTAACCAAAGTCCACGGTGTACGTTGGACTCCTCTCGTATACACTGGTATCTTCTGTACCAAGCTACAAACAACTACGTTAACATTATAATCAAACATTACTAGATATACTCCCTTTTCTGTTTATTCTACTCCTCTCCTTCTTTGGAACTTACCAAGCGATTGTTCGCTGGCGACATTCCTATTTCTCTCCTTCTTTGGGAATTACCGAGCGATTGTTCGCTGACAACATTCTTATTTCTCTTCTTCTTTGGAATGTTGTCAGGTGGATCGGACGCACTAGAGCTCGAGACCAGCCAGGAGTATATGGAGCAGTACACTGAAGACACAGAGCATTAGACTTTACTTTTACATATTTTCATTTCAGTTATGCCATTGTTTAGGCATCGCTTTTTATTTATGTACTTTCATTTCAGTTGTACTTATAAAAGAATGTTTAATAAATAAAGTTGTTGTTCATTTACATTCATGTCTCTTGTGTACTTTACTTTATATTGTTTTGTTACGCTTAGCGTGTTTACTTCTGAGTAAATACGTAGCGGGCCTCGCCGCGTCCCCCTCCTCGTACACCAGGAAGCGGGGCGTGACAGATTTTGTTGGCGGCTCATGCAGGTCAGCTCTGTATGGACATGCAGGTCAGTTCTGAATGAAGTCCTAAACAATATAACACAAGAACCAGCAACTAAAAACATTCTTTACATATTTCTTGAATCTTCCAATTTCATATATTTTGAATCTGTCATAACCCAAATTTTCTTTCAAGGTTATGAATTCCCCAAACAACACTAGCACCAATTTCAACAACACTCCACCATCTCTACCGCTTACACCTACCGTCGCTTCTCCGATCAATGAGCAGACGGTATTGCTTGAAGCGATCTGCAGCCTCCTAGAGGGACAACAGCAGCAGACTGCTATGTTGATGAACCGCCCAGAAACGGAAGCCTCGGGAGTAAAGCAATTCCGAGCTTTACACCCCAAGCAATTCTCGGGAAAAAAGAGCCTTCTAGAAGCTGAGGAGTGGGCTCAGAGCATTGAAGATGATCTAGCAGCGGTACAAGTGCCAGAGATAGTTTGGGTTCGAGTTGTGAAGCTGCAGCTCACAGACAATGCACGGGTCTGGTGGAAGGCGGAAGAAAGCCGTCTTGACCAACCGATCGAATGGAAGACCTTTCACGATATGTTCGATGCGAAGTACTTCCCGGAGATTGCCAGATTCGACATGGAACAACAATTCATCCATCTACAACAGGGTTCGATTTGGACCAAATCCGTAGATGAGTATGATGCTGAGTTTACCATGCTCAGTCGGTAAGATATGTCTCAATATTTCAATTTTCAAATATCACATACTAAACAGCTAACACAAATACCTTAACAGATTCGCGGCACACTTGATACCGACGGATGAGATCAGAGCCCGTCGATTTCAGCAAGGGTTAGATCCATAGATCCAAGCTACGTTAGCTACAGGGGATTCCCCATCCCATGACCTGGCTTTGAAAGCTGCCCGCCAATATGAGGCAGTAGTGAAGAGGAAGGGCATACCTCAATCTGCCGGAGTGAAGCGCACTGCCACCCAGATGGCAGGAAGAGCCTGTTCCAGGCTATCGTTTGAACCCAGAAGACCGGAAGAAACCAATAACCAGCCAAGTCCAGATTTTTGCTTCTACTGCAAAAGGGATGGACACTTGTGGAAGGACTGTAGGTGCGCAAAGGGCCTGTGCTTAGTTTGTTGTGCATCCAATCACGGAATTGGAACCTGTCCTTATAGACGCAACTCAGCTCCCACACACAACACTTACCCGCAGCAGCCAGCTATCCACGCTCCTGCACCTCGTCTTGCACTCCTAGCTCTACCTCCTGCACAGCCTAATCGCCAATTCCATCAAGCACTGAGGAACATGCCTCGAGAGCAGAGAAACATGCCCTAAGGATAGAGGAATATGCCTCAAGCTAGGAGGAATGTACCCTGGCGTCAGACTTTCACATTAGCGGCCGTAGAAGTCGAGATTGTAGACCAAGGTAACACTGGTAATTCCTTTCAATCCTTTCAAACCTTTGTATCATCTTGTTAGTTTTCATGCAATACCAATATTTTTTTCACAATCACCGTCACTATCACCAAACCTTTCTTGAATCTGTTACACTTTCCTTCTATAAATTTCGAAGACGAAATTTTTATAAGAAGGGTAGAATGTAACAACCCTAAACTTTCTGTACATAATTTTTTCAAAATACAGAAAGGGACACCTGAGCCTGAGCACAAGTTATAGGTTTAATTTGCTTTTGAACAGTAAGAAAGAGCTTGTAGCTTACTGGTAAGGCATTGCACTGTTAAGACATAGCACCTGAGTTCAAATCACATCAGCCATATATTATTTTTATTGTATTTTCTTTAATCTTTTAGAAGCTCAAGAGTCTACACGTTCACTACACGTAAACTGAAGAGACACAGAATAAACAAACACGTGCACGAGGGTATACGAGGCGACAAGAACACGTGGCAGCAAACCCAACCACACCCGACGTTATTGGACCGGCTAGAAGCTCAATTTGGCTGGTACCGCCGTTCGAAACAGTCGGTGATGCCCCCATCTCTTCACCCCTGCACCGTTTCAGCTACCCCACTTTCCCTAGGCGTTTGTTTTCTCCACACATTTCCAGAGAACAATAAAACACCAATTTTAATCCAAATTTTAATACAAATTTTTAATGCATTTTTTAACACACCAAACCCTAATTTTTCCTATAAATACCATACCCCATTTCACACATCCTCACTCAGAATTCCCTGCCAAAACTCTCAAAAACTTTCAAGTCTCTTTTGTGTACAGGTGGAGTTAACAAAGGGTGAAGTTCTGGCGACGATTCAAGGAAATTCCGGCGACGAAACGACGTCCCTACACTTCCATAGTCTTCTCCTACCCCTCTTCTTTCCCAAAAGCCAGTAAGTCCCTTCTTCCCCTCTCTTTCTCTATTCCAAAAACTTTCAATTATAAAACCCGACGGAAGCGGGGTTAATCCGACTTCCGATTCGGTTTTTCTTTAAAATTATATTTCTATTAATCAAGAAAATACCAAACTCTTATATAATGTTTAACAAACATTAACAAACCCATTAAAACAAGAATCATCTCAAAATAATCTTTTATACAACTTTTATCATAGTTTTACAGTAAAATACCATATACTTTAGTTTCGACAAAAATCATCATAATTCCTGTATTACCGTTAGATAATTCACGAGTTAATGACCTACCTCATCACAACACACATATTTGACATAGCACGATGGAAATTTGGGAATATAGTTGTGGATAATACGATATTTCAAATAAATATCATTAACTTATAAAACAATTTCTTTAAAAAGATATATTAAACAATTCCTTGCAATTGCGCCTCTACAACCCACTTTTAGGGACCCCGTTCGGGATGGTGCGGATTATCGCACATCCTCGGGCCTAGTAGAGCGAAATGCAGACCTCCAAAAGGAGCATTCGATCTCGATGGAATTTTTATGCATTTTTCTTTAGAAAATGAGATTTCTACAAGAAAATAAATAAAAATTATATATATATATATATCATCAAAATATCTATTTTAATTATATTATATAAATATTCCATGTTTTCCAAATCAAAAGAATCACCATTATATGAAAATATTATCCAAATACAAAACAATTCCAATATTTCAAGAAAATACCATATACTATGAAAACTATGTTCTGCCCACTAGAAATTTCACAATTATAAAATATACATCTATGAAAACTCTAAAGACGATAATTAAATAGTTGGGTTGTATTTTGAAAATTATGTCAAACTATTTTTACATAAAACCCCTCAAGTTATACTAAATTACAATAAGGACCCTAGTAAACATAGGTTTAAACGGGACCCGTCTCTTGAGCCTCAGGGAGCCGGAGATATGGGTGCTTGCCTATCTAAGGCAGACAATCTAACTAACGGTGTTATCAACACGGTAATTGTCTTGGAAAAAGACACAAATCCTGCCGTCCATGTGCAGCAGTTACCGATAACATCAAAATTAACTCAGGACTTCAATTTCTTTTTAAGTGTTTGACTCAGACTAAGTCTCAATCTAATCAATCTGATTTGAATATGATTTAAGTATAAAACTACAATTCAACATGAATCCGTCTATTCAATCTATATTGACCGAACCGAACCATGGATATACCCCGTCTACATGACTCTCCATTTATATCCATTCCATTTACCGATATCATGGTTTCGATAAATTCATCCATCTATATAACAAAACAATACAATCAATATAATAAGACACCACGGGGTTTATAAAGGGGTAGACTGGTATGGAATATGTTAAAGGTAGCACGGGGTGGTCACTTAAGACGTAATTACATCCATACCGTTGTTCCGTGGTATTTTCGATGGAGCCTTGTACTACGGGTTACCAAAGTCCACAGTGTAAGTTGGACTCCTCTCGTATACACTGGTATCTTCTGTACCAAGCTACAAACAACTACGTCAACATTATAATCAAACATTACTAGATATACTCCCTTTTCTGTCTATTCTACTCCTCTTCTTCTTTAGGACTTACCGAGCGATTGTTCGCTGACGACATTCCTATTTCTCTTCTTCTTTGGAATGTTGTCAGGTGGATCGGACGCACTAGAGCTCGAGACCAGCCAGGAGCATTTGGAGCAGTACACTGAAGACGTAGAGCATTAGACTTTACTTGTACATATTTTCATTTCAGTTATGCCATTGTTTAGGCATCGCTTTCTATTCATGTACTTTCATTTCAGTTGTACTTGTAAAAGAATGTTTAATAAATAAAGTTGATGTTCATTTACATTCTCATCTCTTGTGTACTTTACTTTATATTGCTTAGTTGCGCTTAGCGTGTTTACTTCTAAGTAAATACGTAGCGGGCCTCGCCGCGTCCCCCTCCCCGTACACCGGGAAGCGGGGCGTGACACAATGGATCCCACGAATTCAAGAGGTGGCCCCCACGGATTCAAGAGGTGACCCCCGCCCTCTTAACATGACACTTAGCATGGCACTTTATTCCGTGTGGCACTTTGTTCCGTGAGCAAGAACCGGGTCCCGACATTCTCCCCACTTTTGAACAATGGTTCGTCCTCGAACCACAGACCTACTATTGAGAGACCAGCTCTGATACCATTCTGTCACGCCCCACCCCCAATACAGAGAGTATTGTCCGCTCTGGACGAAGCCGCACAGTTTTGTCCTTCGGGACGAACCGGACCCGACCAGGGGCCACTTCCCAAGAGTTCATTTATCCCAGAACTTCCCTAACTCGAGCACGCTTAACTACGGAGTTCCCAACCTTCTGTAGTACCGGTTCACTTAAAAGGCGTCTCTGTATTGAAAAGTGGTATCATTCCATTTATAGTACATATCTGCCCTCTTTCGAAATGTATTCCGAAGATTCCCCATTGTTCTACAGTGGGTCCCACGGATTCAAGAGGTGGCCCCCGCCCCCTAGGCATGACACTTGGCGTTGCATTTTGTTCCGTGAGCAAAAATCAAGTCCCGACATCCTCCCCACTTTTGAACAATGGTTCGTCCTCGAACCACAGACCTACTATTGAGAGACCAGCTCTGATACCATTTTGTCATGCCCCACCCCCAATACAGAGAGTATTGTCCGCTCGGGCCGAAGCCGCACTGTTTTGTCCTTCGGGGCGAACCAGACCCAACCAGGGGCCACTTCCCAGGAGGTCACCCATCCCAAAACTTCCCTGACTCGACCACTGTTCATCTCAGAAAACTGCATTTTAATACCACTCATTCATTTTCTATTTTTTGTATATATCGGTAGTATTAACAGTGTTTGCTCAGTAATTACAGATTACAGGTATCCGTGACAGAATACTGAAAATACATTCAAAATCACGAATATAACGTTTGTGAGCCGACACTGCAACCGGAACTGGAAACCGGCCGATATTCAAAGAGTTTTTGCAAATAAATAAGTGTACACACAATTTTGGTCCAACACATAGCAAGTGTGCACTAGCTCTTTGATGGCATGGACCTAGAGGGGGGCTACCATGATGCAAGAGGAGCAAGTGGGCACACAAGAAGTGATGTGTGTTTAATGCAAAAAGATATGATGTGATTTAAAAAGTATCAAGTTCCCTCCAAGCTACTGAGTACAACCCAGGCCTCTATATAGAAATCAAGTAGCACTAGTGGACTTGAGGAGACAACACAAAACCACCACTTCCACACGAGCTAACATGCTCGGTTTTGGGCCGGCCACACCCTCCAAATTTCTGAGCTCACCGCCCCTAGCCCCATAGATCCCCAATTTTCTGTAGTCCATCTCTTACTGCCACGTCATCTTATTTTTATTGTTTGTTTATTCTTATTTTGTGCCTATATAAGGCAGATGAGTGAGCAAGGGATGGGGGTCATACTTTGTATACATTATCTCATAGCTTACACTCTTTGTTTCTTTTTTCTCTTTTGCTCTTGTACATAGCTTAGTTCCCCTTGAGTTCCTTGCCTTCTCTTGATCTTGCAATCTCTTCATTGAGCTTGCAAGTTTAAGTTTTGGTTATGGATCTCAAGGGTTGTATCATTACTTGAAAATTAATAAAGCTTTCATTTTACCTTCACTTCACCTTGAGTTCTTTGCCTTCTCTTGATCTTGCAACCTCTTCATTGAGCTTACAAGTTTAAGATTAGGTTATTGAACCCATGGCTTGTATTGTCACTTTGAGTTAATGAAGCTTTCATTCTTTGGTTCTTAGTATTTTCTTACTTGCTTTACTTGCATTTATATTCTTGCTCTTTACTTACTTGCAATTTATTACCATGCCATTTCCTTTCTTGCAATGTTGTCTTTTCTTTTCTTTGTATCATTTCTTTGCTCTTTTTGTTTGTTGTTGAGATGGTTGTGAATATAGTGTTATTAGAAAAAAGATTGGTTTTGTAAGTTAAGATTTCCTTTCTCATTTCCTTTTCCCGATCTTTTCCATTAAACTCCGCCCAAACCTTACGCAAGCGCTCCGTTAGACACCCTACCCTACCAAGGTATCGGTGATTCCTAACCGTGAACGGTTGCGTTCGGATTGGCTGGAGGAGAAAACAAGCGACAAGAACAGATGGACAAGGGTCAATAAGCCGGATTTCACAAATACCGTGCTTAAGCACCCTAATCTGCGTTGTTGCCGATTGCTCTAGCTTTAGTGGTCGAGCTCGGCTCAAAGGATTGAGTACGGATTTCCTTAACTTACACTAACCTATCTAATCCTAACAATTTATACGTTGCATATACACACAGGTTAGATACAAACATTTCCGCCTCGCGCATTAACTCGTGAAAACAAGAACTTGAAATGCTCCGTCTTCCTGCGGACGACCCGTACTCATCACGGCTAGCTGCAAAGTGATACCGTCCTGATTGCGGTTAAACTTTAGAACCTTAAAACTCGACATGCCAAAAGCGTGCAATCAACCACGCTTAATTACGGAGTTTTCAATCTCCTGTAGTGCCGGATCACTTAAAAGACGTCTCTGTATTGAAGAGTGGTATCATTTCATTTATAGTTCCTGATCTGCCCTCTTTCGGAATGTATTCCAAAAATTCCCCATTGTTCTACAGTGGGTCCCACAGATTCAAGAGGTGGTCCTTACGGATTCAAGAGGCGGCCCCCACCCTCTTAACATGACACTTGGCGTGACACTTTGTTCCACGTGGCATTTTGTTCCGTGAGCAAGAACCGGGTCCCGACAGGTTGCAAGTGTGCAACGTGGTGGTCTCGGTGGAGACGTGGTGTAAGAAGTTGCAGGTGCACAACGTGAAAGTCTCGGTGGAGACGTGTTTAGTGGAACGAGCTCGTGCGCCTAGACAAAGAGGACTAGGGGATCTCTCAAATCTCTCTAAAACCTTACGTATTTGCGTTTACAATTTCTCTCCCTCTCTCTCTCTCTCTCTCTCTCTTTTATTACTTTCCATTTATATTTGTGTCTAATTGCTTGCAAGTATCCATAAATTAGAAATTGCATGCTTGTTCTCTACCTGCGCTATAGGCTCATTACTTGATTTTGTTGCTTACTTGTTATTCATTGTTTCACAATTGTACCTTAACATCTTATCATATTGGTATATCATTTATTAAGCTTTGCAATTGTATTCTCTATTTGCAGGTGTAGTATAATTTTTTATTTGGGCATATTAGTCGCATATTCCTGTTTATCTCCTTCTAGTAATACTTTCAGAACACTCCGGGGCCCGTTTACTCTTTAGTAATTTGACAGCTGATAAATATGCCATACTGATATTGTCTCAACTGTTATCAACGATTTTGGCACATATGTTGCATGTGGTTATAGAAAATTTTATGAGAAATTTATTTATTAATTTAAATACATGGATCGTATTTGTAAAATAATAATGATATGGTAATTTAATTCATACTCGTAAAATAATATTGATATGACATTGAATTATGTGCATATAAATGTTTGATTTTTCTAAAAAAATAAGAAGTCACAGCTCCAACCAATTTCAAAATTAAACGACTCTCATCCTTTTGCCCTGTAATATCAGAGATAAGCAAAACTAAAAAAAATTCATGCAAAACTAAAAAAATTCATGTGACATTTGTTCATTTTAAAAAGAACATTTTAAAGAAATTAAAAAATTCTACAATTTATTCTATAAACCATCAAACACTCCAACCTCCCGGCCCATCTTCAGCTATGAAAATAACTCTAAAGTATGCAGCAGATGATTGATACGCGTGAATCCGAACTAATGGAAAAGATGAAACACAATAACTACGCAAAAAACAATAAATAATAAAGGAAAAAACACACCAAGTAAAGAACACGGGATATTACCCAGGTTTGATGCACACATACACTTAATCCTGCAAAACCGAAGATGAATTGCTTGCATTATTGAACGAATAATCATAAGAGAGAATTGTTGCGTGATCTCACCCAAATACAAAGAATCTCTCTTTCTCCGTTCTGTCTCGGTGCCATTTTTAATTGCCGCAGCCAATTAAAACGCAGGCTCTGTAGAATTAATTCCTAGCCGCCTCAGGAAACAAACTGGATGGGTTGCCGCAGCCTTTTTTGCAATACATGAAGCTCTATGTTGATTTAATTTATATAGGCCAGGGTTCCATAGAGAAAAGATTGAATAAATTAAATTTGCTTTTAATTTAAATCATGAAGCCCACATGTTCTGCTGCTGCTCTTCTTGGGCTTCTCATTCTTAGGCCGATCAATTTGGGCAATAGATTTATAATCAAAATCAATAATCTCCGCCTTGATTAAAATCCGTAAAATCGCAACACTTCCGTAGAAAAAACTTGGAACTCTGCAATTCGTTGTCTCCAGCCTTTATTAAGCAACTAGGTAAATCAAGTCCAAACAAAGCTTGAACTTTGAAACTGAGACCACCTTCGTAAACGTGTCCGCCGGATTTTCATATGTACCAATCTTCGTAAGCGAAATAATTTTTTTCTCGTTCTCCAAAACGAAATCTTTCATCTCAATATACTTACTTCTCGAACTATAAACCCGATACTCCACCAAGTGAATCACGCTCTGACTGTCGCAAAACACCTCTGTGAAATCCTGCGGAACACCCACATTACCCATCAATCCACACAAATATATAGCCTCCTTGATAGCCTCCCTAGCAGTTATCAACTCTGTTTCTATTGTTGATAATTCGACAATGGATTGTAACGTCGATCTCTATGACACTGCGTGAGTGCTCAACGTAAATACATAACCCGTCGTACATATCCGTCTGTTCATATCACCAGCAAAATCTGAGTCACAATACACTGCCACAATACAACCATCTGTATTGCCTTTGCTGAATAATAAGCCGAATCTCATAGTACCCCTCAAGTACCACATAATCCACTTTACAGCCTGCCAATGCTCTTTTCCCGAATTAGCCATGTATCGGTTGACCATCCCTACTGCATGTGCAATGTCGAGACGTGTGCAAACCATCACATACATCAAACTGCATACTGCACTCGCATATGGCACTCTAGACATGTACTCTTTGTCCATATCTGACGTCGGTGATAACTTCGCCGAAAGCATGAAGTGCGCCCCTTAAAAGAGTAAACACGGGCTTTGCATTCTCCATCCCATACCGAGCGAGAACTTTCTCTATATACTGTTTCTGTCGCAGACGCAACTCACCACGCTTCCTCTCCATGACAATCTCTATGCCAAGTATTTTCTTCGCAGCCCCAAAATCGTTCATCTCGAACTCTTTACTCAACTGTTGTTTCAACCTGTTGACCTCTGATATACTGCGTGATATCATCAACATATCGCCTATGTATAATAAAAGATAAATCCGGGACCCATCGTCTAGTAGCCTCACATAAACGCACCGATCCTTAATATTCCTTGTATACCTAATCGCCAATATAAACTGATCAAATCATTTGTATCACTGTCTCGGAAACTGCTTCAAAGCATAAAGCGACTTCTTCAATTTGCAAACAAAGCTGTAACGACCCTAAAAGTCCTATACACTTTATTGATCCAATGTTAATAAAAGAGTGTATTTCTGTCATGATTTTGAATTATAAGTTATTTTTGATAACTTATGTACAAGAAACTCCTTATAGCTCACTAGTTAAGCCTTTCCTCTACTCTCCCATAGCCTGCAAGTTCGAATCCCATCAGTTCCAATAATTTTTTAATATTTTAATTTTTAATTTTTTTCGGGAGCCCAAGAGTTGCACGTGCATTACACGAAAAAACGAAGAGTTGCAAATAAATGAAACAATAAAAACGATACATAAATAACCAAATGAAGACACTGTACGAACCCCGAGACCCCACTATCCTTTTGGGCCGCCGGTTTTTGCATTCTGGCCGCTACTGGCGGTTGGAGTGACCATAAATCCCTTCATTTTTTGCATGTGTATCCCTTTAGCTCTCCACTACTTTTTCCAATATGATTTTCCTACAATTAACCAGAGAACCCCAGACCCTTCATTTATCCCTTTACCCTCAGTTTTAATACATTTTATTATCTTTTTAATTTCCTCTACACCTATATTTACCTCTATGAATACCTAGCCGTTCTTCTCAGTTCTTCTCCTAAATTATTCTGAAAATACCACTCAAAATTCTCTCTCTCAAGCCCCACTCCAGCAAAAGAAGTTAAGCGCACAAGTCTAAGCCAACTCCGTCGCTCAAGTTTGTTCCTCCCCGCGTTAGCTACCTATAATCCGTTCTTGTGCATGTAATCGGACCCAAGTTCAAGTCTCCATACACCGTAGGTCTCGGTTTCTCAACCGAGGCTTCTTCTTTTCTTTTTATCACTTGTACGAGTACAAGCTGAAACCGTAAGTCTCCATCCCTATCTTCCTTTTTCTTTCTATCCTGCATTCAAATTTATGAGTCATAACCCTCTTGAGTTCTCTCTTTGCCCCTTATTACATCACCATCAAAATACGACTTTTAGTGGCTAACGTCACTTTTAATTTAATTGTTGTAAAGTTTTAATATATCCATTATAGTTTCATATTAGTATTAACAAGAAATTATCACCTACCATCATACCACCAATTATATGTCATGTTTCACCTACATATCATATGAATTTAAAATGAAAGTTTGTTATTGTTAAAACTACATTAGAATGCATGTAACGCCAAAATACCATGAACTTAAAGAGTACCCCTTATTCGATAATTAGCATGTATATCTTTAAGAAAATTCACGGGATAACGACCTACCCCACAGGCACACTTTTGATTCATAGCACGATATTCTAAGTATATGGTTAATTCAGAGAATAAGTTTTTTTCATTAAAATACCATAGTTTTACAAAAAGGGTTTCTTTTAATCGATATTTTTGAATTCTTGGCAATTGCACCTCTACAACCCACGTTAGGGGATCCGCTAATGGATGGTGCAAATTATCACACATCTTTGGGATAGTAGGGCGAGACGCAGAACTCCTCACGGAGTATTCGGACTCGAAAGGAAATTAAAAAAATACGTTTTTCAGAAATACGACTTTTCTGAACAAAACAAAACTTTGGAAATTATATATGTAACGACTCTAAAATTTTGTACGAAAATTTTACCGTTAATATACAAGAAATGAGTTTTACAGCATGCGTTTGAGTTATAAGTTACTTTTGTTAAATAATAGTAAGAAACAACTTGTAGCTCACTGGTAAAGCCTTGCACTGCTGTGACGTAGCCCCTGTATTCGATTCCTATCAGACACATTATTTTTTTCTGATTTTTTTAACTTTTTGGAAGCCCCAAAGATTGCACGTGCAATACACAGGGAAATGAAAAGTTCAGAAAAATAAAACATGTGCAAAAGGGCTTAAATACGGTGTTGATCAAGTGGCACGAATCTCAAGGCAACTGCCTCGAGTATCCCTCAAAAGACCGGCACCGACGGTCGGATGGAGCCTAATTTTCCCCGGGCTTTGCACACTTGCCTCTTCACCTACCCCTAACTCCTCTGCACTGTTTGATTTCCATGCAATCAAACATAGACCTTTCAATTCACAATTTATCACAATTTAAATACTTTTTAATCCACCATTTTAATTCCAAAACCCTAATTCTCCACTATAAATACCATCCCCTACTTTGGCTCAGCACCATTCTGAAAATTATAGCAAAATTCTCTTAAAAGGTTCCTAAGTACAAGTGGAGTAAAGAGGAGTTAGCGAGCAAGCAACTTCCGGCGAAGATCGAAGCAACATCCGGAGCTCCCGCGACGCCACGATGACACTCTTCCTTTACTAACCCTCTCCTTGAAAATCCTAAACCATAAGTCCCTCCCAAACCCTCTTTCTCTTCATTGAATTTTACCTTTAATCTTATGTCGGTAAAAGTGGAGTTATTACCGACATCTTTTTCTAAACCCAAGAAAACTCCTTCTCCTTAATACTTTGTTCAACCTAATTTTTACCCAATACTCGTAACCCTAAATACTAATGTTTAGAATCAAGTTCAACCAAGAATCTCATGTGAAACATTTATACTTGAACTTTTTCATTAAAATACCATGAACTTTATAAACACCTCTTTTAGTAATTGCTTAACAATACCTTAGGAAAACTTCACGGGGTAACGACCTACCCCACACGCACACTTGGTTTCATAGCACGATGCTCATTGTATGTATTTTCGTTTCGAAGAAAACTTTACAATAAAATACCACATAAGTTTAAAAACCGGATTTCTTTTAAAGCAGTATTTCATATCTTTGCGATTACGCATCTACAACTCTTTTTAGGGGACTCGCTAATGGATGGTGTGGATTATCGCACATCCTTGGGCTAGTAGAACGAGATGCAGACCTTCTCACAGAGCATTCGATCTTGAAAGGATTTAAATACGATTTTTAAGAAATAAGAATTTTCTAAATAAAATAAAATTATTTTTAAAATTAATATTATATAAAATTATAAATCCATATTTTCAAAAATATAATAAATCTATATTTTTCAAAAAATGAAAAGATTAACAAATGACAATAAAATACCATCAAGATACTAAAAATGCAAGTTTTTCAATAAAATACCATGAAATTTCCAAAGCTAAGTATTTATCACTAAAAATACATCAATACTTAAAATCCATGCTCTTGAAAACCCTAAATAATACTAATCACCCTCGAGATTTACTTTTAAACTATATTAAAATATTTTTTCATAAAACCCCATCAAGATATATAAAACAATTTTTAAGGACTTTAGTAAATATAGGTTTAAGCGGGATCAATTCTCTTGAGCCCCAGGGAGCCGGACAAAGTGAGTGTTTGCCTATTTAAGGTAGATAATTTAACAGAGTTATCAATGGTAATTATCTTGGAAAAAAACACAAATCCTGCCGTCCATGTGTAACGGTTACTGATGACTCCCGAACCTAATTCAAGAACTAAATATGTTTACAAGTGTCTGAATCAGTCTGAGTCTAATTCAAATCTGAATCTAAAATCAAACATGAATACTTGATCATGAACATGAATACTTGAAATCAAACATCAATATCAAACATGTATTTGACCTGACTTGACCAAACTATGGTTATGACTTGACTTGACTACTTGACTACATCCTGAATATGAATACTTGAACATTTTGTATCTATGGTTTCGGCAAGATTTGTAATTATAATCTATACAATACATTACGCGGGGATAAAGGGGTAAATTGGTATGAAACGTATCTCGTGGCACGAAAGGTCACTTAAAAAACACCTACATGAATTCTCGTGCCGTTGTCCCGTGGGTTATGACGGGGCCTTATACTACATGTTACCATAGTCCACGGGATAAGATGGACTCCTCTCGTATACATGAATACCTTCTGTATCAAGCTACATACAACCACGTTATAATAACCATCGTATACATGCACAACTTACCTGTTCATTCACATTACTTATTATATTCTCTTTCTTCTATTGGGACTTATCGAGCGCTAGTTCGCTGACGACATTCCTTTCTATTTGTTTCTTTGGAATGTTCGTCAGGAGGACATGACTTCGAGGAGATCGAGCTTAACCAGGAGGACTTGGATCAGCTTGCGGCACAGCTTGACTTCTATTTCCTTGTACTTACTTTCATTTTGTATGCCATTATTTAGGCACTGCTTTACTCATTGTATCTTTTCTTTTCAAACAATTATATGTAAAGTTGAATGTAAATAAATTTGTTGTTTCATTTTAATACTCTTGTCATTCTTGTACATGTTATATATTGCTTAATTACGCTTAACGTATTTATTTCTTAGTAAATACGTTGCGGCCTGCCACGTCAACGTTTCCGTCTACTGGGAAGCGGGGCGTGACAGGTTTTGTTGGCGGCCCATGTAGGTCAGTTCTACATGAAATCTTAAGCAATATATCACAAGAATTATAAGAATCAGCAACCATACATTCCTTATATTTCTGATTTCTTGAATCTATCCTAACCATTCCTTTTCTATCAAGGTCATGGATTCTTCCAACAACACCAGCACAAACGTCAATGGCAACACCCCACCACCTACTCTACCGCAACCACCTACCGTTGTAGCTCCCATCAACGAGCAAACGGTACTACTTGAGGCTATCAAAAGCCTATTGGAGGGTCAGCAGCAGCAAACCACTATCCTCATACACCGCACCGAAGCCGAGGCACCCGGAGTCGAACAATTCCGAGCACTGCATCCAAAGCACTTCTCAGGAAAAGAGAGCCCACTAGAGGCGGAGGAATATGCTCAATCGATTGAAGATGATCTGGCAGCAGCTCAAGTGCCAGATATTGCCTAGATGAGAGTTGCAAAGCTGCAACTGATAGACAATTCCAGAATCTGGTGGAAGGCGGAAGAAAGCCGCCTCACCCAACTGATTGAGTGGAAGACGTTTCGCGATCTGTTCAATGTGAAGTACTTCCCTGAGACTTCCCGTTTCGACATGGAGTAGCAGTTCATCCATCTACAACAAGGCTCGATGTGGGTCAAGTCTGTGGATGAATACGATGCTGAATTTACCATGTTTAGCAGGTAAGATATTGTATCAAATTCAAATTTCTGATCTCACTTATTACCCTGCTAACACAAGGTCGTAACAGGTTCGCTGCACACCTAATTCCTACTGCTGAGATCCGGGCACGGCGATTTCAGCAACTGTTGGACCCGGAAATCCAAGCTGCACTCGCTACAGGGGATTTCCCAACCCATGGACTTGCTTTGAAGGCTGCCCGATGCTATGAGGCAGTTATGAAGAAGAAGGGAAGACCGCAGACTGCCAGTATGAAACGCCCTACCACTCAGATGACAGGAGGAGCCTCTTCTAGGCCGACTTTTGCACCGAGGAGACCGGGAGGATCATTTAACCGGTCTAGTCCAAACTTTTGTTTCTACTGCAAGAGAACGAGACACCTGGCGAAGGACTGCAGGCGTGCAAATGGCATGTGTTTGGTTTGTGGCGCATCTACTCACGCCATAGGAGAATGTCCATACCGTTTCAACACCGCTCCAACACCCAAACCCGCAATCACAGTCCCACAGCGGCTAGCCATTCAGGCTCATGCACCTTGTTTAGCTCTCCCTGCACCAGCTCCACGTGGACCTCCTGCACAGCCTCAACGTCAGTTCCATCAGGCACAGAGAAACATGCCTCAAGGGCAGAGAAACATGCCCCAAGGACAAAGGAACGTGCCTCCAGTAAGGAGGAATGTACCACGACGTCAGGCTTTCACAATGACGGTCGAGGAGGCCGAAGCCACAGGCTAAGTCATCACTAGTAATTCCCAATCCTTTCAAAACTTTTCAATCCTGGTGTATTACTATACTTTTTCCTATATCTAAACCCAACCTCACACAACTTAGGTACTATACTAGTAGCCTCCCTACCTGCTCTAGCACTCTTCGACACTAGAGCATCACATTACTTTATGTCGCAACGATTCGTCCGAACTCATGCGATTCTAGTTAAACCGCTCGTATCCAGCTGGAATGTCAGTTCAGAGAATGACATTCTAAAAGCAACTCTGGGATACGATCTGTGTCCAGTGGTCGTCTGCAGTAGAGAATTTTATGCGGATTTCAAGGTGCTGGACATACCGAACTTCGACGTAGTCTTGGGAATGGACTGGCTGGGAACTTTCTTCGCTACCATCGACTGTCGCCAAAGGAGGGTGGTGTTCGAAATACTAGATCATCCGGTGTTCTATTTAAAGAGTGGAGACCGTACCTTGGAACCTAGCGTCTACAAAGAAAAACCAAAGAAGGTAGTGGTTGCAACATTACAAGCGGAAGAATCGAAGCCAGAAGTAATTCGAGAGTTCGAGAATGTATTCCCGAAAGATATATTATGTTTGCCTCCCGATCGAGCTCTTGAATTCAGCATCGATTTACAACCTGGTGCACAACCGTTAATCAATGCTCTGTACCGGTTAAGTCCAGAAGGATTGAAGGAGATCCGCATTCAGTTGGACGAACTCCTGAAGAAAGGTTGGATTTGTCCCAGTACTTCAAGCTGGGGATCTCCGGTTTTACTGGTGAAGAAGAAAGAAGGTTCATACAGGATGTGTGTAGATTATCGAGCTCTGAACGAAGTGACGATTAAGAACAAGTACCCACTACCGCCCATCGATGGTCTTTTCGATCATCTAAGTGGGTCTTGTGTATTTTTGAAGCTAGATCTTCGTTCGGGTTACATCAGGTGAAGGTCAAAGAGTCCGATATTTCGAAGACGGTGTTTAGGACTCTTTATGGTCATTATGAATATTTCGTAATGCCATTTGGAATGACCAATGCACCTGCTATATTTATGAATCTGATGAACCAAGTTTTCCGAGAGTACTTAGACATGTTCATTGTCATCTTCATTGACAACAACCTGGTGTATTCAAAGAATCAGAAAGAACACGCCGAGCACTTACGGATTGTCCTGGAGACATTGCAACAACATCAGCTCTACGCCAAGTACAGCAAGTGTGAATTTTGGTTAGATCAAGTCGGATTTCTCGGACACATTGTTTCAGGCGAAGGAATCTCTGTAGATACAGCTAAGGTGTCAGCTGTCAGCGAATGGCCGACACCAAAGGCGGTGAAAGATATACAAAGTTTCTTGGGATTAGCAGGATACTACCGACAATTCATTGAATGCTTCTCAAAAATTGCAGCACCCCTGACCAAGCTCATGTAATTCGATGTCGCACACCCTACGCATTTATGGAGAGGCGGAATTTACAAAAAACAATTTTTCATACTATGAAACACCGACTTTAACTCCAGGATCTTTACGGAAACCTTAACTAGCTATTCTACATGGAGGTTTAACTACTCGGTAAGAGTTTTATACCTCCTTGTTACTTGTCCTTCGGGTCTTTTTCTCTTCCACTCCTTAAGCTCTTCGAAGATCCGGATCGCGCTTGATCGTCGGCCTCCTCGTGTCGAAGATGATCTACCCGAGAGTCTATACTTCAAGCTCCAACCTCTAAACCAAGGTAACTAAGGTACCTAGTTCGCTAAGCTAGGTAGCTTAGAATATGTAGAGTGTATAAAGGAGTATTTTATCTCATATAACCCTATGGCTCACAACACATGTGAAGATTAGGGTTTTTGAGGAAGAAGGAGACGAAAATTGGAGAGAGAAACAAAATGAGCAAATGAACTAGGTCAAAGGCAAGTGAAGAATGGCTCACTCATTATTTCACATGAAGCATGGATTATTTTCCCATTGAAAATAGCAACCATGCTTCAATAGTAACCACAAACCAATAAACAAATGCAATGAGCCAAGCTTCACCCAATGCCAAGAATATCTCCAATTTCCACCTCATTAATCTATTTCTAAAAATAGATAAACCAAATAATGAGGTGTCCCCTTCTCGAAGCATCTCTTGTGAAATTACAAGAATGCCCTCACCGTATATACATACCCATATTCGTATTCCAAAAAAGACGAATACAATGAGATAATAATAATCCAATAATATAATACTAGAATCCGGCTTAAACCAAAGCCCATTAGTATTATCCGTCCGAACAACATCCGTGTAGCCAGTACACGTATATGATCGGAACCCTGCCATAAAACCATACGGCCTCTACATCGTTTCGCCTGAACTAGGAAAACCCTCTGTATGGGACTTTAAAGACTCGACAGTACGCTGGAAGTGGGTTTAACCACAAGTCTGTCAGCGGTACTAGCTGCACGTAACGGCTACCCAGGTATCTGTTGATAAGAAGGCCGATGACCAAACTCATCCAAACTCCTACTGAGCCTATCTGTGACAATCTCCGTAAACTCCAGTCTGTTCGTCTAAGATACTCGCATATCGGACCTAGGGGGATGGTAACTGTCAGACCCCTAATAGAGCAATAAGTCGTGCCGGGATAGAGACCAATACACCCTGAGAAACTACTGGAGCACCTACCAGTAAATCTCGCTTGCCCTGGCCAGGGACTTTGTGTAATGGCTTTCCGAACACAGCGCGATATCAATCCCCAATACCGGGAGAGACGAATCATATCTAACCGCTACTGCCTCCAAGTGCTTCGGGACTGTACCCAACTACTACCTGTTTGCACGACTCCTTTGAGCCGTGGTAAGGTAGTAATCTAAGTACAGTGTGAACACACTCAAGACGAATAGTGATGTCAAGTCAACGGACTAACCTGTACTCATGTCACCCGGGAACTGCTACCTAACGATAGGTATAATACTAACCAGCAGTTCCCAACGAGTCCGTCCAGTGTAACTCATAACCCAATGAGCACCTGCATACTATCTCCGGTACGATATACCAATGGCTGTGGGACAGACCATCTCCCCTGCTGGGATGAGAAGCGTATACACTAGTCTACTCTACTCTGGAGTATCGATGCCATGTCACGATAATCCTACGACTAGGGACCTGTATAAGGATATGCTTATAGACTACCCAGCTCCCACTAGTGTGACTGCCATCACAACGCTGGTAGTCAAGCAAAGATCCTAAGGGCTCTACCAATATGTATTAGCGATATGCTAAATGAAACATACACACATATTGAGGTAGAATCAAACCAAGTAGTATACTACCATTTTGAGCACGACTGTTATTATATCTGTGTATATCCCAAGCTTCCAAAATGTAATATACAAACCAGTACTATGCAATAATGGCCTCTAGGGCATATATCACTAACAATCTCCCACTTGCACTAAAGCCATGTATTGGCATATCGCAGACCTATCATCTCGACTAGCCTCTCGAACTGTGTCTGAGGGATAGGTTTTGTGAGTGGATCTGCAGTGTTGTTCTCTGTCTCTACTCTTCACACCTTGATCTCCAGGCGATTAAGGATCTTCCTGATCAGGTGGTACCGCCTCAAGATATGTCTGGAATTCTGATGGGACCTTGGTTCCTTCACTAAAGCTATAGCCCCGTTGCTGTCACAATACAGAGGTATTGGATCAACAATGGATAGAACCACCTGAAGTTCTGTAATGAACTTCTTCATCCAGACTGCTTCCTTCACAGCGTCACATGTAGCGATATACTCTGCTTCCATCGTCGAGTCAGCAACGGTGTCCTGCTTGGAGCTCTTCCAACAGACCGCCCCTCCATTGAGGGTAAAGACATAACACAACATGGACCTGGAGTCATCCTTGTCACTCTGGAAGCTGGAGTCGGTGAAGGCCTCGATCTGGAGGTCTTCACTGCCGTACACCAAGAACATCTCCTTAGTCCTTCTCAGATACTTAAGAATGTTCTTAACTGTTGTCCAGTGCTTCTTCCCTGAGTTTGACTGATACCTGCTTACAACGCTTAGTGCATAAGCTACATCTGGTCTGGTACACAATATCATATACATTATAGAGCCTATCGCATAAGCGTATGGTATAATAGTCATGCGATCCATTTCCAAATCAGTCTTGGGAGACATCTCTTTGGAGAGGGTGATTCCGTGACAAGCCAGTAGATTACTGCTCTTTGAATCTTACATACTAAATCTTTTCAGTATGGTGTCGATGTACCTTGACTGTGAAGATCCCAATATCCTTTTAGATTTATCACGATAGATCTGGATCCCCGGAATGTAGGAGGCATCACCTAGGTCCTTCATAGAGAACCTTCGTAATAAGAACCCTTTGACTGATTGTAGCATAGGAATGTCATTTCCTATCAGGAGAATGTCATCCAGGTACAAGACGAGTAATACCATAGTTCTCGCTACAATTTTACTATAAATGCATGGTTCATCTAGATTTTTGATAAAGTCGAATTCTTTGACCGTCTCATCAAAACAGATGTTCCAACTCCGCGATGCTTGTTTTAATCCATAAATGGATTTAAGCAACTTGCACACTCTTCCGCTGCTCCCACTTTCTATGAAGCCCTCCGGCTGATCCATATAAACACACTCTTCCAAATTTCCATTCAGAAAAGCGATCTTTACGTCCATCTGCCAAATTTCATAATCGTGGAAGGCAGCAATAGAAAGAAGGATCCGAATGGATTTGAGCATAGCCACTGGAGAAAAGGTTTCATCATAGTCCAAACCAGGTCTTTGACGAAAACCTTTTGCAACAAGTCTAGCCTAATAGGTTTCAACCTATCCATTTACATCAATCTTTCTGAAGATCCATTTGCAGCTACGGGTTTTCCCCTTCTGGAGCAATGTCCAAAGTCCATACTTTGTTGGTATACATGGACTCCATTTCGGTCCGCATTGCATCCAGCCATTTTACCGAGTCTCTGCTCCTAATGGCTTGATGGAAACCGGTTGGCTCATCATCGTCGATAATGCAATCCTCTCTATTCCCGTCTATGAGAAAACCGTAGTATCTCTCGGGCGGATGAGACTGCCTACTAGTCCTGCGGAGTGGCGCGGGGATGTCCGGTTCTTTCGGAACTTCTTGTTCCACCATACTTTCAGTAATAGCTTGTGGTTCTGGAATTTCTTCCAGTTCTATTACGCTCCCACTTATTTCTTTTTCAAGAAATTGAGTTTCCAAAAAGTGGGCATGTCGAGAAACAAAGACCTTTTGTTTCTCCACGTATTAGTAAAGATACCCCCTGGAGTTCTTTGGGTATCCCACAAACTTACACAGTACTGAGCGCGCCTCGATCTTGTCCGCATGCTGCCTTTTTACAAAAGTTGGACATCCTCATATTTTTAGATACTTAAGATAGGGTTTCTTCCCACTCTACATCTAATATGGTGTGGTAGGCACCGACTTAGTAGGAACCTTATTCAAAAGATATGCAGCTGATTCTAGTACATAACCCCAGTAGGATCGCGGTAACTCAGCGTTACTCATCATGGAACGTACCATATCCAATAAGGTTCGGTTCCGCCTTTCCGATACACCGTTGTGTTGAGGTGTGTATGGGGGAGTAAGCTGAGAGAGAATTCCATTCTCTTTTAAGTAATCCAGGAACTCAGCACTTAAGTATTCACCACCTCGATCAGATCTAAGTGTCTTGGTACTTTTGCCGGTTTGTTTTTCCACTTCATTCTTGTATTTCCGGAATTTCTTAAAGGCCTCGGATTTATTTTTCATCAAGAATACATGTCCGTACCTTGAGAAATCATTCGTAAAACTAATGAAGTAGGAATAACCACTTCTTACATGCGTAGACATTGGACCACACACGTCGCTGTGTATGAGTCCCAAGAGCTCGCTGGCTCTTACTCCGTGTCCAGTGAACGGAGTCTTTGTCATCTTTCCTTGGAGATATGATTGACAAGTTACATAAGATTGATATTCGAACGAATCCAAATATCTCTCTTTATGTAACTTCGTCAACCGTGTTTCATTGATGTGACCCAGTCTATAATACCATAAGAAAGTCTGATTTAATTCCGGAGACTTTCTTTTAAGTGTGTTCTGGACATTGAAAACCTGAACTTGATTTAATACGTATATACCGTTATCTAGTGTACCTGACCAATCAAAGCTTGATTAAGGTGGATGTGGACGACATCGCTTACAAATGTAAAATCATAACTTTCTTTAAATAGTAAAGATATAAAGAAATATTACATGCCAAACTTGTTGGGTTACGATAGCGCTCTGGTCATCTACCGTGGCCGATGCGGAACAAAAATGACGTTTAAAAACTTGGCGCTAACGAACCCGTCATAGAATCGAACCATAAACCTATACTAGCTAACTAACAACGAGCTAAACTACTATGATAGAAGCATTATACCAAATGATCTGTGTCCTTCGGTCTTCCACCATCATCCTTAGCTCCTTGAGGTGTCCACGATTGAGCTTGGCTGCTGGTCTTCCACCATCGAAGATGATCCACCCGAGGAAAACGATGCAGGCTCCAGCTTCGCCTAACGAAGTGTCACGACCCGAAAATATTAGCTAGTGACCAGCACTTAAATCACGCAACGTCTACAGGCGTAACGTAACTTAAGTAAGCCGAAACCCAGAAATCTAAACCCTTCGAAAGAAGTAAGTAATGAAAACCTTGATAGAACATTTGGAAACCTTAAGTAAAAATCCTTAAACTTATTTATTTTTTCTTTTGTTTTCTTAAAAATTTCGACAGCACCTCCTTTGTAAAAACTAGCCCCGAAACGAGTACAACATAGAATATAAAGAAAGCATCCCCAAACGGGAGCAAATCACGCCCAACGGCGGAAACAACCACCACAAGCATATATATGTATACGACGCCCAATGGCGAAGATCAACACAAAGGAAAATGAAAAGCAAGACATCAAACCTACCAAGCGAACAATAACTCATCGCTCTAGGTCTCGCAACTATAAGTCTTGCTAAGTCTTACTACATATACAAACACTAGTTTCTGATTGATGGAGTTGACTAGATACAATAGGAATAATAATACAAGAGTGGCACGAGCCAATGTGTACCACCTACCAAATGCAAATCACCCAAATGTAGCTGTGTGCCGGCGATGCCGCTACTGATCCATGCGGTCAACCTGCAAGAACTGTGGCACAACGGGGGTGAGTTGTTAACTTATGAGTAGAAAACATCAGCCGGTAGAAATCGAATAAAACAACGATTTCCTAGGTCAATTATATCATAAAGGTAAGATTATGATATCTATGGTGACCGTGTCTACATATATGCCAATAATAATCAATGCCTGTATGCATGTGGATCTCATCCAATAATATAATCAATGCATGTATGCAGGTGGGTCTCGTCCAACAATATAATCAATGCATGTATGCAGGAGGATCTCGTCCAACAGTATAATCAATGCATGTAAATATATGAGGATATCAAAGAACGGGTGTCCTTCAATGACACATCAAATCATGGAACCTGAGTGTCCAACACCGACACTCGAAACATCATGAAACCCGTGTCCAGTATCAACACGTAAATCCTCATATCTCAGGCGCCGCATCCTCAGATCGGTCCTCATATCCATCTCATATCAATCACCAAAACGGTGTCCTCCGGACATCCGCCGAGTTCTATACAATCACCGGTAGGTAGTACTCCCTCTGCCAGGCTCATCGTCTACACCACGAAAATCACCTCTTGCCCCGGGGAACCATACCGGGTCCACCATGTACCCGCAGACGGTGCCTCCCGCTCCTCGAATCGGGTTTCTAACACAAGTCTCAGAACCGAGAAAACTCATGGTGGACGCACTGAAATATCATATCAAGAGAAACCGGGTTTTTAAAACAATACATATTTTCCTTTGAAATATAACTACGGTTCTCAAATCCAGAATCTCATGAAAACAGCATCTCAATGCGTAATATCATAAAGCATGATGTATGCAACATATCACCGAAATGTGAGCATATCAAGTATATCATGCAACCAAGTATAGTGATGTGAGCATAGCAAGTATACCATGCAACCAAGTATAGTGATGTGAGCATTGCAAGTATATCATGTAACCAAGTATAGTGATGTGAGCATAGCAAATATATCATGCAACCAAGTATAGTGATGTGACAATACTGAACAATCCAGAGTAGTAGGATGCAGCTGCAATTCTACTGTGTAAGTGACATAACAATTATCGATGATAAAGTGTGTGAGCCGGCCAATCTATGTAAGTGTAACATACGCATCATCGATAATGGTGTAGGTGTACTAGCACAGGTATATGTAATGCAATGAGAATGACATGAACGTAGCATAAGGTACATCGTAAGCGAAATGCTAAAAGGTATACGTATCTATAATATATCCGAGTCGGTGAATCTATCAATCGGCATCCAGCCACACAACATCACGTACGGTACAATCCATCGTACGACAGCATTAACCAATTAGGGATTCTATCAACCTATACAACAATGAGGGTACGAACCTAACGTCTCATACGACATATCACTCATGATTCACAACATTATATATATTTATATACCTATCTTCCAGGTCACATCTGTATCAATCTCATATCAAGGGACCGACAAAGGTATCCATTATCTCATATTGACTTGCCTCTGTATAACGACATATCAACCAAGTCATCATATCTCATCGTATACTCTTTTCATCACATCAATCTCCCATATCAAGTCATTTTGCATATACATTCTATCTTATAAATCTCATGTCATGCTACTATAATTCTCATACTTAATCTCATGCAACTATATATCTATATATCGTGATCCACATTCACTTTTCATATCCTTATATATATCAATTCGAGACGTCATTTTTATCATATCATGTCAAGGAGTCATGTCCCTATAGCTTTCACATTATATATCGATATATATTCAATCATTCATATCACCTCTAACTATCCTTTTAACAATATCTATAGTTTTCTAATATAGGTTTCTCCGACTATATTCTATATCTCGGTTTCCATTCATAATTTGCGGGGGTGCTATACGCCATCCATCCGAATTCCCCCGTAGATATAAATCCACTCACCTGTGGAACTCCTCGTCCAGGCGTAGTCGATGGGCTTCGTCGTCTCGGAATCCACGCGAGGGTACCTACAAATCAACACATATCACAATGTTATGAAAACCAAGTCCGAAAACCGATATGGCACACGGTGCGCTCATAGGTTAGAACCTATATCCTACGCATGCAAAAACAACCAAACAACTCTCGTCGTTGACGTACAAACATCCAACGACCAAATACAATATCAAATCTCAAAACCAAAAATCCCAATACCGGAAAACATAGCCAAAACCATAACTAGGGTCGCTATTCGTAAAAACCACCAAGCATAAAACCCCAATCGTACCAATCGCTCATTCACAACACAATATATATATCGTAGAAAATAATATATATATCATCACCACGTCAATTAAAACCCACGTCTAATTTTACCGAAAACCTAGTAAGCAACCCAAAGGAGTTTCGGTGCAAAACCTCGTGGATTAGCGATCTAGTAGCTACCATATACATCTAATATCATAATTAGGCTTCAAAAATCTTAACTATATTTTAAGATCACTTATCTTAATAGATTCTAAAAATCCTAGTTTGCATAATTATACCCTTTAGAAAATTTCAAAGTAACAATTTGCAAACTAACAACAAGCTTATATGTTCCATGTCTAAACAAGTTAAACTACACATATAACCATACCAATTAATCAAAACCCTAACTTGATTTCACATCCTCACTTGAATTTCTAATCTTGCAATATAGCACCATATAAATACCAAATAAATTTTAATTTAATACTTTATCCAACAATTAAGCTTTAGGGTTAGGATTTATGCCTCACAAACTTGATATCAAACTTGCTAATAGACTTCCAAAATAGCCTCCAAAATACTAACTTTCTTCATGAACCAAGCTAGATTTAGGCTAAAGAATAATGGGTAGGGATTTAATTTAGAGTTTGTGGGATTTTTCTTTGATTTTTTATGGAATTTTGAAGCATTTTGAGTTGAAAATGGAGGTGGGGAAAATTTGGGGCTGCCACATATTGGGCTCAGCCAAGGATAGAAGAAGAGAGTTTTGTGTGAGTGTATGTGGAAGTTTCTAGCTTAAGACAACCATTAAAGCTCAATTAAAACACCTCCCATCATGCCACCTCTTAATCCTTTTCTTTTCTAATTTCATTTAAACCCTAGAAATATCTAGAACACTTAGATATTTTGAAAAGAAGACAAAAATGTTTAATCTTATAATTAAGTTAGCATGATTCACTTTTGTATAATTAACCCAAACCAATTTGTAATTACCACTAATTAAGTGTATAATTAAAAGTTTATAATAATATTTTAATTAGGAAAAAATATTTAAGTGACTAAAAATTATAAGCGACTAACCAAATACCGCATACTAACAATTTTCTAGTTAAACTAGGTGCTTTTAAGTCTATATTGAAAAATGATTATATTCCGGTTTTTACGGAAAACACAAATTATTTACCGATTAACGGAAAATTCGCCTAAACGATTTCTAAAACGTTACAATCTTCCCCCCTTAAAGAAATTCGGTCTCCGAATTTAAATTTAAACCCCCAAATACTAAAACATTTCAATAATCGGTTCAAATCAACGGGGCTCCGAAATCACGGAAGATATAGAAATACCACAGCGCCTCGTGTGCGCCTGAAAACGAGTATGAAACTCAAAATCGAACTCCGTCAAGCGTAACGCAATCACTGGAGTTATAATGGAGATAAAAATCTCGAAATCCACTACAGAAATCCAATATACACTAGTCGAATACTATAATACGTATATAGTACGCATCCTTGGAAAAAAATTCTCATAAAACGGAATAAAACACATGCAAAAATCTTTCCTGAGTCGTGTGATGCGTAACTCACAGCACAAGTGACGAACACTCAATTGTAAAATAGTAAATATACTTATATATGTTTTTCTCAAACGTTCCGTCGTTTTTGAAATATCCCAAAAGGTTTTCCTTTATAAGCGTTCGTGTCGCTCGCGGACACGTAAGAAATAGCGAGAGTATAGCTCCTTTTTGAAAATCTCTTGGTAAACTTTTGATGCATGCAAAGTACTCAGGTACTGTCCTCGGGTCAGTCCTATTCGGCTACTACTTAATATAGTGCCCATCATGAAAACAAAGCGCTCAAAAGCGAAATCAGCCTTAAAAGGCGTATCCAACATCACATGCATCTGGTGCGCACGGAAAACCAAATCCAATACAAGTGCTACGAATGTGCACAAAAGCAAAACTAAGTGCAACGGGTGTGCACGATAACATCTGTCCAGTGCAACGGATGTGCACGACAATATATCAAGTGCAGCTATAGTGCATAAAAATCTCAACCCAGTGCTTGTTAGTGTATATGCCCTAGGGGCCATTATTGCATCATACTAGCTTGTATATTACTTAATGGAAGCTTAGGATATTCACAGTTGTATTAACAGTCTTGCTCAATATAGTAGTATGCTACTTGGTTTATATCTATCCTAATATGTGTATATGTTTCTTTTAGCATATCAAGAATACATATTGATAGAGCCCATAGGATCTTGCTTGACTACCAGCATTGTGATGGCAGTCACACTAGTGGGGGCTGGATAGTCTACAAGCACATCCTTTTTCAGGTCCCTAGTCGTAGGATTATTGAGACAGGGCATCGATACTCCGGAGTAGACTAGTGTATACGCTTCTCGTCCCAGCAGGGGAGATGGTCTGTCCCACAGCCATTAGTACGTTGTACTGGAGATAGTATGCAGGTGCTCGTTGGGTTACGGGTACACCCGACATAACTCGCAGGGAACTGTTGGTTGGTATTATACCCGTCGTCAGTTAACAGTTCCCAGGTGACATGAGTACAGCATAGTCCGTAGACTTGACACTGCTGCTCCGCCTCGAGTGTGTTCCCACTGTTCTTAGATTGCTACCTTACCACGGCTCGACTGAGTCGTGCAAACATGTAGCAGTTGGGTGCAGTCCCGAAGCACTTGGAGGCAGTGGAGGTTAGATAGGATTCGTTTTTCCCGGTGTTGGGGGTTGATATCGCGCTGTGTTTGGAGAACCATTACGCAAGGTCCCTGGCCAGGGAAAGCGAGATTTACCGGTAGGTTTTCCAGTAGCTTCTCAAGGTGTGATGGGGTTCACTCCGACATGACTTATACCGTTTTTAGGGGACTGACGCTTGCCGCCCCTAGGCCCGATATGCGATAGTCTTAGACGAACAGACCGGACTGTACGGAGATTGTCACATCAGGCTTAGTAGGAGTTCGGATGGGTTTTCTCATCGACCTTCTTATCGACATCTACCTGGGGACCGTTACGTACAGCTAGTACCGCTTGCGGCCTGTGGTTAAACCCACTGCCAGCGTAGTGTCGAGTCTTTAGAGTCCCACACAGAGGGTTTCCCTGCTTTAGGCGAAACGATATAGAGGTCGTATGGTTTTACGACAGGATTCGGACATATACGTGTACTTGTGCACGTATGATGTTCGGACAGATTATACTAGCAGGCTTTGGTTTAAGCCAGATTCTAGTATTGGATTATTGGATTTATGCAGTCTCAGTATATCCGTGTTTTTCGTAAATACGGATGGGAGGGGCATTCTCGTAATTAGTCGGGAAGCTTCTAGAAGATAGGTGACTCATTTAGTTTTAATTCATTTATGAATTAAACTTAATGAGGTGGAGAGATGATGTGTTATTTTCATTAATTGCACCATGAGTCATGAGGTGATTCACCTCAAGGTAATTAATGAAGCATGGTTGTTAATTTTATATATTATTGTTTAGATATTTTGTTATGCTTCATTATTTATCCAAATGACTTAAGATTCAATTCATTATCACAAATACATTCTCTCTCCTCAAGCTCTCATCTTCTTCATCCTAACCCTAATTCTCTCATGAGTTGAGAACCATAGGGTTAGCAAGACTAATAGATCCTTAATCAATCTCTATATCCTCTAGGTCACTTGGATTAGCAATCCTAGCCACTTAGTTATCTCAAATTAGAGGTTAAAGCTTGAAGAAGGAACTCTCGGGTGGATCTTCTATTACATCGAGGAGGCAAACGAGAAGGTGAACAACAAGAACAAGAAGGACTAGTATCTTAAGGTATAATCATCTATCATAGTAGTTAACTACTTCTACATAGTTTGTTAGTTAGGGTTTAGCAAAGATCCGTTTGATAGTCAATGTTACTTTGAACAAAATGATTGTTTTACCTATTCCGCCTCCCCGCATCTTGTGGGGTGTGTAACATTGACTTACAGTGGTATCAGAGCCTAGCTAAACCATAACTAACATGTTAGCAAAGTCTTTAGAAATCCGATCGCGATTTAATCCCGAAAAAATGACATTTTCACCAAGTTTCTGCCGATTTTAAATTGGGGTCTAAAATTTTTTCAGGGACCTTTAAAAATACAAGCAGGGGTTTTTAAGAATTGTGAAGAAATTTGGGATCGTGACTCGTCCAAACCGCCGCGGAACCGCGGCCGATCCAAGCGATCTGCCGCGAATCCGCGGCCGAGTCGACACCGAGTCAACCCAAATTTGCTTAGTTATTCTTCTGTGTTGATGTTGGGTTTTCTGGGATATTTTGTTTCTGCTCAGGTTTTATGTGCACAGAGAATTTTTTGGAGTAGATTCATATGTGGTGCTTGATCGAAATTCTAAGAACTTTGGCTAACTGGATTATATCTGTGTTGTGATTAATGTGTTCGTAAACCTCCCCTAATTGCTAGTATATCGGTTAGCAGGGGGTTGCACATTTATGTAATGGTTACTTTATGTTTGTGGATATGAACTTGTTGGATTGTCGTGAATGGATAGCCGGGGATGTGAGATGAGTATTTCTTTCATTCATTTGTAAATTGGAAATTGTTGTAATATTCTTTTGCGGGGCACATTCTGGTTGAGGTTGTAGCCACCGTTGTATTATTTCATTTACTGTTTTCTGCTCCTAGGATAGACCCAAGGTGGGGTGCACAAATTACCGTGTACTTTGAAGTGCTTAGTGGCCTACTCACGTCGTTGAGGGAGACCGCTTCACTTTGGGTACTTGACAGGTAGTTTTCCGTACCCGTAGGGGTCTAGGATGGGGTTGGCTATTCATCATGACTATGTAATCCGTCTTTCATTGCAGGCTCAAAGAAAATGCGGATTTCTAGAATATCCAATATGTTCATCTGTGATCTGGAATGCCTATTATTGCGTCTGACGAATGGACAATATCTATATATGATATCTAGTAGGCGCTGCTTATGTTTTGCATCCGCGCTAGCCCAGTCCCCGCTCTGTCGTTAGTTAAGTAACCTAACGGATGAATGACGGGGCCCAGTGGTGAATGTGGATGGCATAAGCGGACGTTGTATTTTCGTTGTTTTCTGCAATGATAGGTTAAAAGGTGGGGACGCATTATATTAATGCAAAGAAAATAAACCAAAGTTGAATCGTTGGAACAGTTTAAAAGAAACCACTCGGTTATTTTAAAACAACAGATTTTTTTTTAATTGCGGAGCTTAAACCACTCCTTTTAAAAGCTATCAGGTTCCTTCGATTATATCAAGTTCACTACGTTCACAGTTTCGCCAAAACCATTCGTAGCCCTCCGTCATTTCATTTGGGTATTCAGTAGTATTCAAGCTATGTATTTTGACCAACTCCAAGGCATAGTGTTTGGTAGCTGCTGGGTATTCATTTGTTGCATAGATAGATGAGTTGGTTTGGGACAGTCGTACTGCCATTTGACCAACGTAAGGGGTATGTACGGGTGGGTTCAAATTAACAAGATAATGATGGGTAGAACTTGACATGTGACTTATGATATTTTGGCCAACGTCAAGGTCATAAGAGCATGGGGCAAAAATCAATATCGGGAGTTTCTAAAGAAACTGAAACTTGCTAGAGTTGCATACCATTTGGAGTGTGATAATTTTGGTAGGATTCCTTCAGCTTTATCACATGATGATATTTGGATCCCGATCCTACTGTGAGTATATGCTACTCATCAGGAGATTCTTTCACTTAACAATCAATGTTGTAAACCAAGTAGGTGTCGAGAAAGGTGTCAGCGGGGCTACGCCCCCAGGGAAAAGAGGTTATTTAATTAAGGAACTTAGCGAAAGCGTCGTAAAACTCCCTCGAAGTACCGACACCGGCCTGGCTGAATGGTTAAGCAAGTATTGTATAGTAAGAATAGTCCTGACTAGTTCTTCCTTTTTGGTTTGAGGAAGGATTCGAGAAACAGTGGGAGCCATCCTGTTTAGATAAACTAAAAACCACTCTAAACTTGCAAGAGCATCATGCTAAAGTGTTTTCTTCTCTCTCTCTCCTAATTGCAGCGACCAATAACATGACGGGCCTTAAGTTATTATTAGACAAAAATATTTTGACAGGGCCAAACTATAAAGATTGGTTTCGGAATGTCAAGATGGCAATCACCTATGACAAATTGGGGTATGTCCTTACTACTAAAGCCCCTGCCGTCCCAGGTCCAGAATCCAGTGTCGCGAATAAGGAAATCCATAGGACATGGGAGTTAGACTGCGCGAAGGCCAAATGCATCGTGCTTGTCTCTATGGATAATGAACATCAGAGGAGGCACGGGAATATGGATCTTGAATCCATATTTCTCCACACCAAGGAACTGTATGGAGAGCAATCTCGTATAGCTAGATACGAGACCTCGAAAAACTTGTTTCAGTCGAGGCTGCTGTCGGATCATCTGTAGGGGAACATGTCTTTAAGATGATTGGCTATATTGAGGAGCTTACGGACCTCGGGACAACATTAGAGAACGAGCTGTATACAGACTTGGTTCTTCAGTCCCTTCCTTCCACCTACGCCCAGTTTATCTTGAATTTTAATATTCAAGGTACAAAAGTTGAACTTTCAGAACTCCTTAACATGTTGAGGAGTGCAGAGGGAACTTTGCAGAAAGCAAGGGAAACACCCGTTATGTTTGTTCATGGTGCTTCCTTTTCTAGGTCCAAGGCAAGGGCCAAAGGAAGGAAGAAGAAGGCCGCTACCAAACCAAGAGGTGGTGTTGGTAAGGTGGGAGTCAAGGGAAAGACAAAGGTTGCGGTGCCGGTAGTAGCAAAGGACGAGTGCTTCCACTATCGTAGGAAATGCCATTGGAAGAAGGATTGCAATGCTTGGATTGCCAAGAACCAGGACCCGAGGCAAGTTGTGGCTTCGGCTTCAGGTGTGTTTGTAATTGAAAATTGTCTGTCAATCAACTCTACTTTCTGGGTATTGGATACCGGATCAGGATCTCATATATGCAATTCATTGCAGGCACTGAGAAGCCGTAGAGTATTGAAGGTTGGTGATATGACCCTCCAGGTTGCTAACGGAGCGAGCGTGGATGCTGTGTTCGTAGGGGATTATCACCTTGGATTGACGAGTGGACATATTTTGTTTTATGCAACTGTTTTTGTGTACCTAGTTTAACGTGTAATATCATATTAGTATCGTTGTTATCAAAAGAAGGTTATGATTTCACGTTTGTAAGCGATGTTGTTAACATCCACCTTAATCATGGTTTGATTGGGTCTGATACACTAGATAACGGTATATACGTGTTAAACCAATTGCAGATTTTCAATGTCTAGAACACACTAAAAAGAAAGTCTCCAGATATAAATCAGGTTTTCTTATGGCATTGTAGACTAGGTCACATCAATAAGACAAGGTTAACTAAGTTACATAAAGAAGGATACTTGGATCCGTTCGAATATCAATCTTATGCCACTTGTCAATCATGTCTCAAAGGAAAGATGACAAAGAATCCATTCACTGGACATGGAGTAAGAGCGAGCGAGCTCTTAGGACTCATACACAGCGATGTATGTGGTCCAATGTCTACACATGCAAAAAGCGGTTTTTCATATTTCATTACTTTTACGGATGATTTCTCTAGGTATGGATTCATTTTCTTGATGAAACATAAATCTGAGGCCTTTGAGAAATTCCAAGAATATAAGAATGAAGTAGAAAACCAAACCGGCAAAAGTATCAAGACACTGAGATCTGATCGAGGTGGTGAATACTTAAGTACCGAGTTCCTGGGTTACCTAAAAGAGAAAGGAATTCTCTCTCAGCTTACTCCTCCATACACTCCACAAAACAACGGTGTATCGGAGAGACGGAACCGAACTCTATTGGATATGGTACGTTCCATGATGAGTAATGCTGAGTTACCGCGATCTTTCTGGGGTTATTCACTAGAATCAGCTGCATATCTTTTAAACAGGGTTCCTACCAAGACTGTGCCTACCACACCATATCAGATGTGGAGTGGGAAGAAACCCTATCTTCAGTATCTCAAGAAATGGGGATGTCCATCTTTTGTTAAAAAGCAGCATGCGGACAAACTCGAGACACGCTCAGTACAGTGTAAGTTTGTGGGATATCCAAAGAACTCCAAGGGGTATTTTTCTATTACACAGAGGAACAAAAGGTTTTTGTTTCTCGCAATGCCCATTTTCTAGAACAGCAGTTTTTAGAAAAGGAAACAAGTGGGAGCGCAATAGAACTGGAAGAAATTCTAGAACCACAAGCTACTACTGAAAGCTTGGTAGAACCAGAAGTTCTAGAAGAACAGGACATTCCCGCACCCCTCCGCAGGAGTAGTAGGCCATCTCATCTGCCTCAGAGATACTACGGTTTTCTCATAGACGGGGATAGAGAGAATTGCGTCATTGATAATGATGAACCTACTGGCTTCCAGCAAGCCATTCAGAGCGGCGACTCGGTAAGATGGCTGGATGCAATGCGGACCGAGATGGAGTCCATGCACACCAACAAAGTATGGACTTTGGACTTTGCTCCAGATGGGGTAAAAGCCATAGGATGCAAGTGGATCTTCAGAAAGAAGATTGGTGTAGATGGACGGGTGGAAACCTATAAGGCTAGACTTGTTGCAAAGGGTTTTCGTCAAAGGCATGATTTGGACTATGACGAAAATTTTTCTCCAGTGGCTATGCTCAAATCCATTCGAATCCTTCTTGCCATTGCTGCCTTCCATGATTATGAGATCTGGCCGATGGACGTAAAGACGGCTTTTCTAAATGGAAATTTGGACGAGTGCGTCTATATGGATCAGCCAGAAGGTTTCAATCAGAGTGGGAGGAACGAGAAAGTGTGCAAGTTGCTTAAGTCCATTTATGGACTAAAGCAGGCATCACGGAGTTGGAACATCTGTTTTGATGAAACGGTCAAAGAATATGACTTTATCAAAAATCCAGATGAGCCATATATTTATAGTAAGATTGTAGCACGAACTGTCGTATTCCTCTTCTTGTATGTGGATGACATTCTCTTGATAGGAAATGATATTCCTATGCTACAATCTGTCAAAGGATTCTTGTCACACAGGTTCTCCATGAAATACCTGGGTGATGTCTCTTACATTCTGGGGATCCAGATCTATCGTGATAGATCTAAGAGGATGTTGGGACTTTCACAGTCTAGGTATATCAACACTATACTGAAAAGATTCAGTATGGAAGATTCTAAACGCGGTAATTTACCGGCTTGTCATGGAATCACCTTCTCCAAAGAGATGTCTCCCAAGACTGATTTGGAAAGGGATCGCATGTCGATTATACCCTACGTTTCTGCGGTAGGCTCTATAATGTATGTGATGTTGTGCACCGGACCAGATGTAGCTTACGCACTAAGCGTGGTAAGCCGGTATCAGTCAGACCCAGGGGAGAAGCACTGGATAGCAGTAAAGAACATTCTTAAGTACCTGAGAAGGACTAAGGATATGTTCTTGGTTTACGGCGGAAAAGACCTCCAGATTGAGGCTTTTGCTGACTTCAGCTTCCAGAGTGACAAGGATGACTCCAAGTCTATATCAGGTTATGTCTTTACCCTCAATGGAGGGGTGGTGTGTTGGAAGAGTTCCAAGCAGGACACCGTTGCTGACTCGACAATGGAAGTGGAGTATATCGCAACTTTTGATGCCGCAAAAGAAGCAGTCTAGGTAAAGAAGTTCTTAACAGAACTTCAGGTGGTTCCATCCATTGTTGATCCAATACCTCTGTATTGTGACAACAACGGGGCTATAGATTTAGCGAAGGACCCAGGTCCCATCAAAAGTCCGGACACATCTTGAGGCGGTATCACCTGATCAGGGAGATCATAGATCGCCGGGAGATCGAGGTCCGGAGAGTTGCTACAGTGGAGAACACTGCAGATCCATTCACAAAGGCCTTAACTCATACACAGTTCGAGAGGCTATTCGAGATGATAGGTCTTCGATACGCCAGTACATGGCCCTAGTGCAAGTGGGAGATTGTTAGTGTATATGCCCTAGGGGCCATTATTGTATCATACTAGCTTGTATATTACTTAATGGAAGATTGGGATATTCACAGTTGTATTAACAGTCTTGCTCAACATAGTAGTATTCTACTTGGTTTATATCTATCTTAATATGTGTATATGTTTCTTTTACTATATCACAAATACATATTAATAAAGCCCATAGGATCTTGCTTGACTACCAGCGTTGTGATGACAGTCACACTAGTGGAGGCTGGGTAGTCTAAAAGCACATCCTTTTTCAGGTCCCTAGTCATAGGATTATCGAGACAGGGCATCGATAATCCGGAGTAGACTAGTGTTTACGCTTCTCGTCCCAGCAGGGGAGATGGTCTATCCCACAGCCATTAGTACGTTGTACTGGATACAGTATGCAGGTGCTCGTTGGGTTACGGGTACACCGGACAGGACTCGCAGGGAACTGTTGGTTGATATTATACCCGTCGTCGGTTAACAGTTCCCAGGTGACATGAGTACAGCATAGTTCGTAGACTTGACACTGCTGCTTCTTCTCGAGTGTGGTCCCACTGTTCTTAGATTGCTACCCTACCACGACTCGACTGAGTCGTGCAAACAGGTAGCGGTTAGGTGCAGTCCCGAAGCACTTGGAGGCAGTGGCGGTTAGATAGGATTCGTCTCTTCCGGTGTTGGGGGTTGATATCGCGCTGTGTTTGGAAAGCCATTACGCAAGGTCCCTGGCCAGGGCAAGCGAGATTTACTGGTAGGTTTTTCAGTAGCTTCTCAAGGTGTGATGGGCTTCACTCCGACACGACTTATACCGCTTTTAGGGGACTGACGCTTGCCACCCCTCTAGGCCCGATATGCGATAGTCTTAGACGAACAGACCGGACTGTACGGAGATTGTCACATCAGGCTCAGTAGGAGTTCGGATGGGTTTCCTCATCGACCTTCTTATCGACATCTACCTGGGGACCGTTACGTAAAGCTAGTACCGCTTGCGGCCTGTGGTTAAACCCACTGCTAGCGTAGTGTCGAGTCTTTAGAGTCCCACACAGAGGGTTTCCCTGCTTCAGGAGAAACGATATAGAGGTTGTATGGTTTTACAACAGGGTTCGGACATATACGTGTACTTGTGCACGTATGATGTTCGGACAGATTATACTAGCAGGCTTTGGTTTAAGCCAGATTCTAGTATTGGATTATTGGATTTATGCAGTCTCAGTATATTCGTGTTTTTCGTAAATACGGATGGGAGGGGCATTCTCGTAATTAGTCGGGAAGCTTCTAGAAGATAGGTGACTCATTTAGTTTTAATTCATTTATGAATTAAACTTAATGAGGTGGAGAGATGATGTGTTATTTTCATTAATTGCACCATGAGTCATGAGGTGATTCACCTCAAGGTCATTAATGAAGCATGGTTGTTGATTTTGTATATTATTGTTTAGATATTTTGTTATGCTTCATTATTTATCCAAATGACTTAAGATTCAATTCATTATCACAAATACATTCTCTCTCCTCAAGCTCTCATCTTCTTCATCCTAACCCTAATCCTCTCATGAGTTGAGAACCATAGGGTTAGCAAGACTAATAGATCCTTAATCAATCTCTATATCCTCTAGGTCACTTGGATTGGCAATCCTAGCCACTTAGTTATCTCAAGTTAGAGGTTAAAGCTTGAAAAAGAAACTCTCAGGTGGATCTTCCATTACATCGAGAATGCCGACGAGGAGGTGAACAACAAGGACAAGAAGGACTAGTATCTTGAGGTATAATCATCTATCATAGTAGTTAACTACTTCTAGATAGTTTGTTAGTTAGGGTTTAGCAAAGATCTGTTTGATAGTCGATGTTACTTTGAACAAAATCATTGTTTTACCTATTCCGCCTCCCCGCATCTTGTGGGGTGTGTAACATTGACTTACAGTGCAACCAACATGCGTGAATGAAAATCCCAATCGAGTGCACCCGGTGTGCACAAATCACGTCTCATATCATGCGCCCAACATGCGCGAAAATCCAAATCAAGTGCATCCGTCATGCACGAATGAAATTTAAATCAAGTGCATCCGATATGCACGAATAAAATCTAAGTCAAGTGCATCCAACATGCATGAATAAAACCTAACTCAAGTGCATCGATGCACACAAAACCCAATACCAAGCGCCTAACATACGCAAAATTCCAACCCGAGCGCGTCAAGTCCGTAATAAGTATCTAGTACAGTAGCATGCACGAAAACGAATATCAAGTGCAAACGCGCACAAAAACATAAATCTGGTAAAACGAATGCTCAAAGACATAAATCGGGTGCAACCAAGATACAGAGTTTAACTCTAGTGCAACCAATGCACGGAATATCAATCTGGTGCAACCAATGCACGAAATATCAATCTGGTGCAACAAATGCACGAAACACAAATCCGGTGCATCCAGTGCACGAAATACAACTCCGGTGCAACAAATGCACGGCGTAAAAATCTAGTGCAACAAATGCACAAAATACAAATCGGGTGCAACAAGTGTACGGAAACGCATCAATAACTCAATTGCATATAAAGAAAAACAACACCGAGTGTACCAGGGTGTATAAAATCAAAAACGGGTGCAACTATGTGCATAAATCCGTATCAATGCGCTCCAAGCCCATGTGAGCTATACCGAGTGCAAAAATCAAATTTAGTGCGTACCACATGCACAAAATCAAATCAACCACATGAAATCCACGAAATCATAACATATGTAGCCAAGGCGAAAAACCGATATCAAGTGCAATAGATGTGCACAAATCATAAACCAACACAACCGTGTGTAAAACGTATATCAGGTGCAATAACTATGCACAAAATGTAAATACCCAGTAGGTGCTGCCACGGTGCACGAAAACAAATTCATGAAACTCAAATCCAAGCGATATAAGCATGATACTCGGATCACAATGCAAATCGCAACAAATGACAATGAGTTATGCCTCCTACAATGTCGAAAAATGTTGGTGCGCCCAAAACTGGCAGAGCAAGAACATCCGCTTGCTTCCTGCTCACTGTCTGGCGTCCTCTATGTCTGGGTCCTCATTTCTTTATGGATTGAACAACATGGAACGGTCTTTCTTTCTTCAAAGGCCGGCTTATTACGCAATATAATATTTAGATTCTAAATATTGGACTTCTCGTCGACCCGGTCAGGTGTGCTAACGGAAATGATTCCGCTCTGGCACTCCTCTGGTCATCTCTCGACCAATTTTCATGACCACTCGTAAAGTAGCACGTCACTGGCGTCGGCCCCTGGCCCTCTGAATACATACGACACAATTGATCTTCGGTGCAAATCTTATCGCAGCAGTGTCCTGGAAGGAACCTGCTCAAGGTCTATTCCGATCTCGCCTATGCCGAACTATACGGAGGCTGGTACTCTTGCATAATCTTTTCTCATTTTCTGGACATCTGCGTTCTCAGCACACATTTTCTCGGGAACTGGCCGTATCCCAACGCCTCTGTATACATATCAGATTTCTAATCTCAACAGGGAGTAACAACAGCTCGTTAACATCTCGTACGAACCTCTTGTTCCACTCGTCTTTATTTCCGTCCATCTCGACGTCACGTCTCGCTATCTGCGTACTGCAATTGTTCTTGGCTACAGTCAATCTGGAGCTCTCACACAGACTCGAAATTGCGAACTCGGTATCTTCACCACTTTATAGAAGATATCTAGCCGAACATGTCCTCGGGAACTCGTCCCAATCATCGAAGGAACACTCTATATTCGTCCTTTCTCGATCAACTCACAACGCATCTGGGTGAGGTCCTCTATCCGAAGCTGGTCAACTTACTGATCTCCTATCGGATCATCCAACGAACAACGTCATCTCTGGATCGATCTACTCTAGATCTGAGTAAGACTCTCCACACTGGAAATCTTCAACTCAATTGAGCCGGCGTCGGCGCATCAAATCTGACGAATCACCTTCGTCTCTCAACTCAAGATAGACTAGCTATCATTTGTCGCATCTCTGCCTGAAAGCTCCAGCGATCTCAGCTCGTAAGCTCTGGAAGCGATATCCCATCCATCTCAGCAACAACTGGGTTATCTGTCTGCACGGTAGACGACGTCACAAATTTTGAGGTAGGTTGTACATCAGCAGTCCTCTCACAACAGGCAGTCTCTGACAATGGCCCGATCATCCGGTACAAAACCGTACACTCGCCTCAACCGAGAGGTCACAACATAAACACTAAATCGATACGTTCCCATGCCACCAGAAAACACGATGGTCAGTCCTCGTCCATAACGAGCTCGCCCTGACCGCATCACTAGCAGCAGCTCAATCTGCGCTCAAACCATGGTGACAGGAACCTCAAGCATGTATCGATGAAGATATATCAAAAGGATGGAAAGAATCAACAGATCCCAAAATGGATACATTATCATAAGGAGGAACAGACTCAGTGAGAGTATGATCCTGGAAACGAATAGAATCAAGGATCACAAATGGATGTATGATCAAGGGAACGAAGAGAATCACATATATCAAGGTATGTACATCCTAAGGTTTCTTAAGTGGAGTATCGTATCGTAAATATGCCGCGGAACATACGTACGGTACGTCACTCTACTTATGCTACCTACTCTATCAATCAGGGTCAGCCTATGTAACGAAAGATCGGGTCTAATACCCCCCTGTTCAAGTCTAAGTTCCATCAGGTCAAGCCTATGTAACAAAATAAATTACGCCCCAGACTCCACATAGTCAAACCTAGACTCGAACCAAGGTTAAATCTAGCTTTGATACCAACTTTTTCACGACCCTAAAATATCAGCTCGTGACCGGCACTTAAATCACGCAACGTCTACAGGCGTAACGTAACATAAGTAAGCCGAAGCCCAGAAATCTAAACCCTTCGAAAGGAGTAAGTAATGAAAACCTTGATAGAACATTTGGAAACCTTAAGTAAAAATCCTTAAACTTATTTATTTTTTCTTTTGTTTTCTTAAAAATTTCGGCAGCACCTCCTTTGTAAAAACTAGCCCCGAAACAGGTACAACATAGAATATAAAGAAAGCATCCCCAAACGGGAGCAAATCACGCCCAATGGCGGAAACAACCACCACAAGCATATATATGTATACGACGCCCAATGGCGAAGATCAACACAAAGGAAAATGAAAAGCAAGACATCAAACCTACCAAGCGAACAATAACTCATCGCTCTAGGTCTCGCAACTATAAGTCTTGCTAAGTCTTACTACATATACAAACACTAGTTTCTGATTGATGGAGTTGACTAGATACAATAGGAATAATAATACAAGAGTGGCACGAGCCAATGTGTACCACCTACCAAATGCAAATCACCCAAATGTAGCTGTGTGCCGGCGATGCCGCTACTGATCCATGCGGTCAACCTGCAAGAACTGTGGCACAACGGGGGTGAGTTGTTAACTTATGAGTAGAAAACATCAGCCGGTAGAAATCGAATAAAACAACGATTTCCTAGGTCAATTATATCATAAAGGTAATATTATGATATCTAGGGTGACCGTGTCTACATATATGCCAATAATAATTAATGCCTGTATGCATGTGGATCTCGTCCAACAATATAATCAATGCATGTATGTAGGTGGATCTTGTCCAACAGTATAATCAATGCATGTAAATATATGAGGATATCAAAGAACGTGTGTCTATCAATGACACATCAAATCATGGAACCTGAGTTTCCAACACCGACACTCGAAACATCTTGAAACCCGTGTCCAGCATCGACACGTAAATCCTCATATCTCAGGCGCCGCATCCTTAGATCGGTCCTCATATCAATCTCATATCAATCTCCAAAACGGTGTCCTCTGGAGATCCGCCGAGTTCTATACAATCACCGGTAGGTAGTACTCCCTGTGCCAGGCTCATCGTCTACACCACGAAAATCACCTCTTGCCCCGGGGAACCATACCGGGTCCACCATGTACCCGCAGACGGTGCCTCCCGCTCCTCGAATCGGGTTTCTAACACAAGTCTCAGAACTGAGAAAACTCATGGTGGACGTACTGAAATATCATATCAAGAGAAACCAGGTTTTTAAAACAATACATATTTTCCTTTGAAATATAACCACGGTTCTCAAATCCAGAATCTCATGAAAACAGTATCTCAATGCGTAATATCATAAAGCATGATGTATGCAACATATCACCGAAATGTGGGCATATCAAATATATCATGCAACCAAGTATAGTGATATGAGCATAGCAAATATATCATGCAACCAAGTATAATGATGTGAGCATAACAAATATATCATGCAACCAAGTATAGTGATGTGACATTACTGAACAATCCAGAGTAATAGCATGATGCTGCAATTCTACTGTGTAAGTGACATAGCAATTATCGATGATAAAGTGTGTGAGCCGGCCAATCTGTGTAAGTGTAACATACGCATCATCGATAATGGTGTAGATGTACTAGCACAGGTATATATAATGCAATGAGAATGACATGAACGTAGCATAACGTACACCATAAGCGAAATGCTAAAAGGTATACGTATCTATAATATATCTGAGTCGGTGAATCTATTAATCGGCATCCAGCCACACAACATCATGTACGGTACAATCCATCATACGACAGCATTAACCAATTAGGGATTCTATCAACCTATACAACAATGATGGTACGGACCTAACGTCTCGTACGGCATATCACTCATGATTCACAACATTATATATATTTATATACCTGTCTTCCAGGTCACATCTGTATCAATCTCATATCAGGGTACCGACAACGGTATCCATTATCTCATATTGACTCGCATCTGTATAACGACATATCAACCAAGTCATCATATCTCATCGTATACTCTTTTCATCGCATCAATCTCCCATATCAAGTCATTTTGCATATACATTCTATCTTATAAATCTCATGTCATGCTACTATAATTCTCATACTTAATCTCATGCAACTATATATCTATATATCGTGATCCACATTCACTTTTCATATCCTTATATATATCAATTCGAGACGTCATTTTTATCATATCATGTCAAGGAGTCATGTCCCTATAGCTTTCACCTTATATCTCAATATATATATTCAATCATTCATATCACCTCTAACTATCCTTTTAACCATATCTATAGTTTTCTAATATAGGTTTCTCCGACTATATTCTATATCTCGGTTTTCATTCATAATTTGCGGGGGTGCTATACACCATCCACCCGACTTTCCCCGTAGATACAAATCTACTCACCTGTGGAACTCCTTGTCCAGGCGTAGTCGATATGCTTCATCATCTCGGAATCAATGCGAGGGTACCTACAAATCAACACATATCACAATGTTATGAAAACCAAGTCCGAAAACCGATATGGCACACGGTGCGCTCATAGGTTAGAACCTATATCCTACGCATGCAAAAATAACCAAACAACTCTCGTCGTTGATGTACAAACATCCAACGACCAAATACAATATCAAATCTCAAAACCAAGAATCCCAATACCGGAAAACATAGCCAAAACCATAACTAGGGTCGCTATTCGTGAAAACCACCAAGCCTAAAACCCCAATCGTACCAATCGCTCATTCACAACACAATATATATCGTAGAAAATAATATATATATATATATATCATCACCACGTCAATTAAAACTCACGTCTAATTTTACCGAAAACCTAGTAAGCAACCCGAAGGAGTTTCGGTGCAAAATCTCGTGGATTAGCGATCTAGTGGCTACCATATACATTTAATATCATAATTAGGCTTTAAAACTCTTTACTATATTTTAAGCTCACTTATCTTAA
Organism: Agapanthus africanus; assembly: GCA_030015575.1. Classification (NCBI taxonomy): domain Eukaryota; kingdom Viridiplantae; phylum Streptophyta; class Magnoliopsida; order Asparagales; family Amaryllidaceae; genus Agapanthus; species Agapanthus africanus. Next base: position 41,897,996 of record CM057345.1, on the reverse strand, counting down.
TAGATTCTAAAAACCCTAGTTTGCATAATTATACCCTTTAGAAAATTTCAAAGTAACAATTTGGAAACTAACAACAAGCTTATATGTTCCATGTCTAAACAAGTTAAACTACACATATAACCATACCAATTAATCAAAACCCTAACTTGATTTCACATCCTCACTTGAATTTCTAATCTTGCAATATAGCACCATATAAATGCCAAATAAATTTTGATTTAAGACTTTAATCAACAATTAAGCTTTAGGGTTAGGATTTATACCTCACAAACTTGATATCAAACTTGCAAATAGACTTCCAAAATAGCCTCCAAAATACTAACTTTCTTCATGAACCAAGCTAGATTTAGGCTAAAGAATAATGGGTATGGATTTAATTTAGAGTTTGTGGGATTTTTCTTTGATTTTTGATGAATTTTTGAAGCATTTTGAGTTGAAAATGGAGGTGGGGAAATTTGGGGCTGCCACATATTGGGCTCGGCCAAGGAGAGAAGAGGAGAGTTTTGTGTAAGTGTGTGTGGAAGTTTCTAGCTTTAGACAACCATTAAAGCTCAATTAAAACACCTCCCATCATGCCACCTCTTAATCATTTTCTTTTCTAATTTCATTTAAACTCTAGAAATATCTAGAACACTTAGATATTTTCAAAAGAAGACAAAAATGTTTAATCTTGTAATTAAGTTAGCATGATTCACTTTTGTATAATTAACCCAAACCAATTTGTAATTACCACTAATTAAGTGTATAATTAAAAGCTTATAATAATATTTTAATTAGGGAAAAATAATTAAGTGACTAAAAATTATAAGCGACTAACCAAATACCGCATACTAGCAATTTCCTAGTTAAACTAGGTGCATTTAAGTCTATATTGAAAAATGATTATATTCCGGTTTTTACGAAAAACACAAATTATTTACCGATTAACGGAAAATTCGCCTAAACGATTTCTAAAACGTTACACGAAGCAACCGACTCTCCAAGGTTGCTAGCAATGGAGAGTGGGGTGTGTACAAATATCTCACTATCTTTTTTCCTCATACCTCATGCTCAAGTGAGCAATCAAAGAAGAAGAAAGAGGAGGTGAGGAAAACCATGGGAATGAGCAACTCAAGAAAATGTCCAAGTCTCCAAGAGAATGAATGAATGAATGAGTGTATGTAGAAAGAATGGCTAAGTGTTTTTCAACCATGCAAGAAAATATCTCATACATTTTACAATAAACAATCAAGAGCCATACCTCTCTACATACTTCCAACCATGCTCATGCCACCTCACCCTCCACCTCATTTCCAAATGATTTTCTAAAAAGAAAATCATATAATGAGGTGTCCATCTTCTAGAAGATATTCCGTATAAATACGAAATACTACCCGGTATACGTATCGAAATACATATACGCGTATTCGTATAAAAATACGAATAGCCAAGAGAGAAAATGAGTAGTGAACAATAATACTAGAATACACACACACACACACACATATAAATTATTAAATTAAAACTTGATTTAATAATCCGGCTCAATCCTAAGCCGCTAGTATTATCAACCGTCCGATAAAAGTCTGTGTTGCCTGTACACATATTTAATCAGACACTTGTATGTACCAACAGACGTCATTTACATCATATCGCTTGAACTGTGAAAACCCTCTATGTGGGACTCTAAAGACTCATCAATACGCTGGCAGTGGGTTTAACCACAAGCACGTCAGCGGCACTAGCTGTACGTAACGGCTATCTAGGTATTGAGCGAAAGGAAGGCCGACGAGCAAACTCATCCGAACCCCTACTGAGCCTATCCGTGACAATCTTCGTACAGTCCGGTCTGTTCGTCTAAGAGTATGGCATATCGAATCTAGGGGGGTGGATAAAATCAAACCCCTAATAACGCGACATTTCGTGTCGGTATGAAGCCCATCACCAACTGAGAAACTACCGATCCAAATCAGTAATTCTCGTCTACCTTGGCCAAGGATTTCTGGTGATGGCCACCCGTGCACTACGTGACATCAACCCCCCAATACCGAGAAAGACGAATCCCCGACGATCCGCTTACTGCCTCCATGTGGCTCGGAATTGTACCCAACTAAAACCTGTTTGCACGACTCCATTGAGCCGTGGTAGGGTAGTAATCAAAGCACAGTGGGAACTCACACGAGACAAATGACGATCTCAGGTCGACAGACTAACCTGTTCTTATGTCACCTAGGAACTGCTATTTGACAATAGGTATAATACTAACTAGCATGTTCCCGGCGAGTCCGTCCAGTGTACTCATAACCTAATGAGCACCTGTATACTATCTTAGGTGACTAACTGACACTAATGCTTGTGAGACCGGCCACCGCCCCTCGTCAGGGTCTCGATAAGTATACACTAGTCTACTCCGAAATATCGATGCCCAGTCTCGATACTCCCTCGACTAGGGACATTTAAGGATGTGCTTATAGACCACCCAGCTCCCACGTATATGATCACCATAATAATTCTGGTAGTCAAGCAAGAATCTTATGGGCTCTATCAACATGTAATAGTGATCCGTAATACCACATAAAGTATGTACATGATGATAGAGACAAACCAGATAGCATACTATCATTTTGAGTAAGACTATTCTACCCGTATAGGTCTTCCCTCAATCATCACAATCACGTGCCTGCGATTACAATAATTGACTTGAGGGCACTATAGCCAACAATCTCCCACTTGCACTTAAGGCTAATTATTGCGGTGTCGCATACTCACAGCCCGTGTGATACCAAATACCCAACTTCTCTACTAATCAGTCTCGCAAAGCCCGTTTGCGAAACTATTGCGTTCGAGAAATAGCCTCAGTGATCCGCTCCAATATTTCTATCTTTATCTCTCTATATCTCAGCTTCGCGGAGAAAGACCATCTCCCGAAATGAGCGATACCTGTCTTAGAATTTGTCTAGATATTTGATGGGACCCAGTTCATAAATGAACTCCAAATCCAACAAACTTCTTAGACCGTATCATCCACTAAATTTAATCAGTATCCTGTGCCATGCCTTTCTCATTATCCGCTTGGAGCACCTGTCCAACATACTGCCCCTCAAAAAAGGGAAACTATAACTCTGACAGCCATTCTGTCATCCAGGTCACATTGGAAGCCTAAAATGATAACTGCCTTCTGAAGAAGGCTGCCGTTTCCATATACCAAGAACATCCACTTATGTTCATAACTGCTTCCCAACGTTTCTCCAAGATTGGATTAAAATATGCTTATTGCAGCTAGTGCAAAATCAATATCTGGTATGGTACTTGACATTTCATGATTAACTCAATTGCCTAAGCAAGTGATATGTCAATCATTGTAACACCCTAGTTCATTTATAACAGTTCTAGTCAAGTATTTCTTTATTTATGGTAGTTTCTTGATTTACTGTGTTTTGGGTGCGAATAGTATTTTGACATCTGTATTTGCATCCGACCCGACCCGCTTGCTTGAAACTTGTCTTGATTCATGTTTGTGATTTATCCTGACTTGTTACATGGACTCGTGCACTTCCATATTTACATACTGCATATTGGCATTGATCTGGCATCTGCATTTTTAAATATAGCATTTAAAGTCACATAAAATAGTTTTAAAATACATTGCATGGCCTGCATGATACCCCTAACCCTGTCGTAGTATCCGCGCATCTTGTTCTCATCCCGTTCAATGAAACGGACTTGTTTGGATGGCTACACGCACGTACGTGCATCCGTTCTTAGGGGTATGCATTTTCGTTACCTGTCATTGAGATATCCAATTTTAGTTTTCGTCGACATATATATTTTTCGTATTTTAAAACTAAAATTTTAGACCCGACCCGGGCGTGTTTTGGACTAAATTTGTATTTACCAGAAAATCCAATTTTATTTAATATAATATCTTTATTAAATTATATCGACAGTTTAAAATTTATAAAACTAACAAAATCATTTTAAATTAAAATCCTAACCTTTTAACAACCCAGCTCTCTCTCTTCTCTCTTTCTCTTTCTTTCACTCTTTCTCTCTCCCCCCCTCGCAGAGTCTCTCTCTCTCTCTCTTCTTTCTCTCTCCTCTCGCGCCTCTCTCTCTCCTCTCGGAGGCACTGTACACTCCTTGAGTGTGGTCACCTCCCCGAGCGCTATCGTCACCTCCCTCCTATTTTCTCTCCTCTTCTCTTCTTTAAAACCCCGAGCACCCCATGAGGAAACCCATCAAGCTCCCTGCCTCCTCAAACCCTAACCCTAACTCCTCATCACCCTCAATCTCAACCGAACCTCCATCTTCTTCTCCTCCTCCTCGTCATCTCCTTCTTCTTTTTCTCCTTCCCCGAGCCTGCACCAACACCCGAGCCCAAACCCTAACCTAACCTTAGCTCCTCAAACTCCCCTCCACCGCCGACGACCTCCTCTCCTCGACACTATCACCTCTTTTCTGTCTCCAGAAACCACCGAGCACCATAACCCCAGTGAGCACAACCCCTTCTCCCTTCTTCTTCCTTTTCTTCTTTTCTTTTTCTTTATTTTTCTTGAATCTTTTTTTTTAGCGATCGCCGGAGCCGTGACCGTCGCTGCCGTTCCAGAAGACCCAGTGGACGTACTTTGCCTGCGTGATCACCCTCTTGCCTTACCTGGACCCGTCCCGCGTGCCGCGTGTGCGTTGCGACGATTTACCGACGTCGGACGTGCCGTGCGTATCCATCGCGTGATCAATCGAGGCAAGTTTATCTTGCTACTTGCTATGTTACTCTATTTACATCCATTTGAATAAATATAATACATGTATTTTAAATTATGCATCCCATGTTATAGTTTTATAGTTTTACGACGTCCGTTTGTATCCATATCATTATTTACATATCTAGACGCATGCTAATTCATCTTGCTACATGCTAGGTTTAGTATTGTGCATCCATATGAGTAAAATGTTACCCGTTTATCACATTGTGCATCCATTTTACAGTTTTACTGTTTTCGGATACCCGTTTGCATCCATATCATTTAAAATATATATAACTGCATCTATAGATCACATTAATTCATATTACTATTGTAGTAACACCCCATGCTTAATAATGTGCATCCCACTTAGTCCTGCAACTGTAAATGTAACCCTAATCGATGTTTGTGCATCCATACCATTAATTATATATCAATTTGCATGCCATGTCACATTGTTTCATACTATTATTGTATTAGTACTCCATGTTCAATAGTGTGCATCCTACATAATCATGGAACTGTAATTGTAACCCTTGATAGATATTTGAGCATCCATGTTCATTTGTGTCTACATACCATTAATTCTGCATACCTAATTGCACCCCATATTACATTAACTCATATTATTAATACATTAGTACCCCATGCTTGATATTGTGCATTCTGCTTAGTCATAGTATAACCCCTGGTGGATATTTGTACACCCATGCTGTTATCATACATCCGCATTCTACCCTGATTCAATACTTGCTACATTTTACTGTTGGGCACCAACTTGATACATGTGCACTACCTGACATGACCTGATATATCACTACTTGACATGTTACCTGATTCTGTTTCTAATGCCGACAATCCTGACATGTTGTCCCGATGGACATATCCTGTTGTCTGTATAGACAAGCCTAATCCTGTTGATCTTGTGTTGGCATTAGCTTCAGATTTATCAATACCTGACTTGAACACATAACTTAGGGGTATGGGGAAATCAATGTTGAAACCTGACTTGTAACTCAACAATTCGATGCTTATACCGATCGGTTTTACGGGCTAGGCCAACCCCAGGATGATGCTGCTGACATCATTCGTCTGTACATGTTACCTGTTTACTGCCTAGCGGCACGTCTCAGATTCATCCCGAGAGTCTTGACCGTGGTCCCGGGCATGCACGGGATACTATTGAGTTACATCGATGATTCATTAAATTGATTTCACAGAATTGAGAGTAGTTACCCAGTAGTTTAGTTCAGATTACCCACTGCACGTCACATATGCTTTTACCCTTCACTGTTCCACATTCGTGTTACTGTTATACCTTTATTACTGTTCATACTCGTGCCTGCATGTTTGTTACCCCTGATTATATTATTGTTGATATTATGACGCACTGACGTCTGGGTTTTGCATGGCCCAGATCCTCTACCTTTGCAGCAGGCTGATCAGGAGTATTTCAGGGAACAGGCCGAGCAGTGAGGACCTGTTAGTATTTTAGTTTAGTTTTCTTTCAGCATTTACATTCCTGATGTGAGCCCGTATTTAAGACGTACATTCCAGATTATTATTGTATTGGATCTATTGCTTCCGCATATTATTTCTTGACTCATTTATTCTGGCTCATGGACATGTACTTGATAGTTTATTTTATTTCTACTGTTCTTGATATCTCTAGACAGTCGTAATGTGACTGTGGAGGGATGTTTCCTATCTACAGGTAGCATGGTTGGCTCTGTCACGTGCCTATCTTAGCGCACTCTTGGAAGCGGGGCGTGACAGGGTTTGTTTGGTATCAGAGCCATAGGATTTAGGTTAATCGGGTTTGATTCTTTTATAGTTGGGTATTAGACCCAATACACGAATCAGAAAACCTGTAATTAGGAACATGTCCTGCCACATTGTTATCGTGATTCTTGAATCATATCTTTCTCTCGATCCTTGTCTTGACGGTATGCAAACAACTTTGCATCTCGACTTGAACTTTTGGTTCCCTGTTGTTTATCTCTAGGATTTGGGTGACTTGAGTGGAGTTATGTGATTGTAACTATGTACCACGGCATGGTTACAATACGGTACTCTATTTAAGTAACTTGGAGTTCTAGTCTTGATTCATATCCTTGATTTATGGTCATCATTCATCGCAAGTTTTGAATCTTGTTATCATACTAATCCTTTTCGGTGTCTTGGTTGCAGGATCATGGCAGACAGGAATCTACGATCGTATCAGAGGCGTGTTGATGACGCCGCTTTGCTTAGAGTAATACGTGGGATGCTTGAGGACCAGAAGCGGTAGACCGAGCTGAACCAGCGGCAAGCCGAAGCTTTTCAGAAAGGTTTGCGGACCGTCCAGCAGTCCGTAAACAATGTTGCGGCCAAACCGGTAGAGCGTGTGGGTACCGTGGCGGATTTCAGGAGACTTGGTCCGTCCATTTTCGCTGGTTTGGAGGAGCCGTTGCCAGCGGAGCAGTGGCCATTTGATAAGGAGAATCTGCTCGTTGTAGCACAGATTCCAGAGGACAAGAGAGTGGATGTTGTACGCATCCAATTGGTAGACTATGCCCGTGAATGGTGGCTTGTGGAAGAGACCCGTTTGCCCAAGCCGATCAGTTGGGCAGATTTTTCGAAGAGTTTCTTGCAGAAGTTCTTCCCTCAGACTGCACGGGAAGAAATGGAAGAAAGGTTTATCAGCTTGAAGCAGAATGGCGGATCCGTGGATGCGCATGCGGCTGAGTGGACACGGCTCAGTCGATTCGCTGGACCTTTGGTGGCCAAAGAAGCTGATAGGGCATAAAGATTCATGCACAGTTTGGACGTGGAAATCCAGAGGCACATTATATCTCTGGGATTGACCACTTTCTCGCAAGTGCTTAAAGCAGCCAGGGAGCAGCAAAGTTTATCATTGAAGACTGAGGGTACGCAGCAGCAGGCAGTTGTGGTACGGAAGCCGGCGTTTACGCCGAACCGAGCGCCTATACGCAGAGGTATTCCGGTGAACCGTCGTGGCATAGCACCAATGAAGAAGCCCGTCATAGCCAATCAGAGAAAGAGCGTGATTTGTGACTACTGCCATTTACCCGGACATGTGCAGAGGGAGTGTCGACGAATGCAAGGACTTTGTTTGGTTTGTGGATCAGCGGATCATACTATCAATGCTTGTCTGTCGAAGCTTCGTTTGAAAGATGATGTTCAGATGCCACCACAGAGGCAGTTTCAGGGGCAGAAGCAGATAACTCACGGACCTAATCAAGCTCGAGCCTTTACCCTGACGGCTGAAGAGGCCAAGGCTTCAGAGGAAGTTGTTTCAGGTATCCTACTTGTTCATGATTTTCCCGCATTATCATTATTCGATTCTGGTGCATCCCATTGTTTTATGTCGTCCAAGTTTATTGCTGCACACTCGATTTCTTGCACGACTCTATCTAGTTGTTGGGACATACACACTGGGAATGGGAAGATCATATCTAGTAGCGAATGCAAGGATTGTTCTGTTGTTATTTGCGGACGGGAGTTATTTACAGATTTCTTGATGATCGATACTGACAGCTATGATGTTGTTTGGGGAATGGATTTTCTCGGCACTTTCCACGCTCACATAGATTGTAGAGCAAAGAAAGTGATTTTCCAGATTCCCGAACATCCGGAGTTTGTTTTCGCAGGAGGAAGCAGTTCTGTCGGGCTAGTCAAGTTTAGGGCTAGGACGACAAGCTGTGTTCTTTCATCAATGGAAGTTGATAAGGAGGAAGCGTCAGCTGTAGTTCGAGAGTTCATGGACGTGTTCGAGGACATCTCGGGTTTACCACAAAAACGAGATGTGGAGTTCGCGATCGATCTTATTCCTGGTGCAGCGCCAATCTCAAAGGCGCACTATCCAATGGCACCGGTGGAGTTGGAAGAAGTCAAGAAGCAGGTTACCGAATTGCTAGAGAAGGGTTGGATTCGTAGCAGTAATTCACCTTGGGGAGCTCCAGTTCTTCTAGTCAAGAAGAAAGATGGCATAAGAAGGATATGCATCGATTATCGAGAATTGAACAGGGTGACTATTAAGAACAAGTACCCGATCCCTCACATTGGCGAATTATTTGAGCAACTCAGTGTCGCGAGGGTATTCTCGAAGCTGGATTTGCGATCCGGATAACATCAAGTTCGAGTAAAATCAGAGGATATTTGCAGGATCGCGTTCCGAACTCGATTTGGACATCACGAGTATTTAGTGATGCTATTCGGAGTCACGAATGCACCGACGATATTTATAGACTTGATGAACCGAATCTTTTCACCGTTCTTGGACCAGCTTATAGTGGTGTTCATCGATGATATTCTGGTTTATTCGAGGAGCCTAGAAGAGCATGCAGAATACTTGAAGATCGCACTGCAGACATTGAGGCAAGAAAGATTATATGCAAAGATGAGCAAGTGCGAGTTTTGGCTTGAAGAAGTGAAGTTTTTGGAGCATGTCGTATCCGGAGATGGAATCACCGTTGACCCTGATAAGATTGCAGCAGTTCAAGATTGGCCGATTCCGAAAAACGTAGCAGAGATCATAAGTTTTCTTGGACATGCTTGATATTACAGAAGATTCGTGGAGAATTTTGCTCGTTTGGCTGAGCCTTTGACCAAGCTTACGCACAAGGAAGTACCGTTCGTATGGACGGATAGATGTGCGTTAGATTTTGAGGCGTTGAAGCAAAGGTTGATAACCGCTCCTATTTTGACCATACCAGACGGTTCCGAAGGATTGGTGATTCACAGCAATGCATCTGGGAAAGGTTTGGGATGCGTTTTGATGCAGCATAGGAAGGTTATAGCTTACGCATCGAGACAGTTGAAGATCCATGAGAAGAATTACCCAACTCATGATTTGGAGCTTGCAGCTGTGATTTTCGCTTTGAAGATTTGGAGAATCTACTTATTAGGCGAAAGGGTCGAAGTATTTGTTGGTGTATATGCCCTAGAGGCCATTACTGTATCATACTAGTATGTATATTACTTGATGGAAGCTTGGGATATTCACAGTTGTATATACAATCTTGCTCGAAATGGTAGTATGCTACTTGGTTTGTCTCTGCTTTAATATGTGCATGTGTTTCTTTTAGCATATTGCTGGTATACATATTAGTAGAGCCCTTAGGATCTTTGCTTGATTACCGGCGTTGTGATGGCGATCACACTCGTGGGGGCTGGGTAATCTATAAGCACATCCTTATACAGGTCCCTGGTCGTTGGACTATCGAGACATGGCATCGATGCTCCGGAGTAGACTAGCGTATGCGCTTCTCATCCCAGTGTGGGAGACGGTCTGTCCCACAGCCGTTAGTACGTTGTACTTGGGATAGTATGCGGGTGCTCGTTAGGTTACGAGTACACTGGACAGGACTCGTCGGGAACTGTTGGTTGGTAATATACCTATCGTCAGTTATCAGTTCCCAGGTGACATGAGTACAGCTTAGTCCGCTGACTTGACACTATCACTTCGCCTCGAGTGTGTTCCCACTGTTCTTTGATTACTACCCTACCACGGCTCTACTGAGTCGTGCAAACAGGTAGTAGTTGGGAGCAGTCCCGAAACACTTGGAGGCAGTGACGGTTAGACAGGATTCGTCTCTCCCGGTATTGGGGGTTGACATCGCGCTGTGTCTAGGAGAGCCATTACACAAGTAGTCCCTGGCCAGGGCAAGCGAGATCTACTGGTAGGTTCCAGTGTTATCTCAGGGTGTATTGGGCTACGCTCCGACACGACTTGTACCGCTATTAGGGGACTGACGTTCACCGCCCCCCTAGGCCCACCATGCGATGTATCAGACGAACAGACCGGACTGTACGGAGACTGTCACATACAGGCTCAGTAGGAGTGCAGATGGGGTTCACCTCGTCAGTCTTCTTATCGACATCTACCTGGGGACCGTTACGTACAGCTAGTGCCGCTTGCGGTCTGTGGTTAAACCCACTGCCAGCGTAGTGTCGAGTCTTTAGAGTCCCACACAGAGAGCTATTCGCCTTTAGGCAAAAAGAGTAGAGGTCGCATGGTTTTGCGACAGGGTTCGTTCGCATCCGCGCACTTGTGCACGTTTGCTGTCCGGATAGTTTATACTAGTGGGCTTTGGTTTAAGCCGGATCCTAGTATATGATTTGAGATTGGTTTTTCTCAGTGCATTCGTGTTCCTCGGATCACGAATGCGGGTGCGTATGCACAGTTGCTTGAGATTGAGGGAGAGGACCTTGTTTAGGGTTATTGACTATTGTCATTTTATTAACCCTATTGCTTTTGTGTGTATTATTGTTAATTGATAATTAGCTTAATTATTGTGCATGGTTGTTGTTGTTGACCATTTGACTTCATTGACTTGTTGACCATGTTGACAACTTGACCATAATCATTTCAATTGGAAGATGCTCTTTGATCCTTGCAATTTGCATTAATATTGAAATGATAATGGTCATCTCTTGATTAAACCATGACAATTTTCTAGCTAATTATGGAATTAAAATATTACACACATATTAGTGAGAATGGCTCACAAATTTTTCATTATCTCATATCTTTTCTCTCTCTTGCTCATCCTCTCCCTCAAGCTCTCTCCCTCTCATGTGTTGAGAAACAAAAAGCTTGAGAAAAACCTTCACTTGATCTTCTCTACTCACTTCTAGGGTTCAAGTCTTAGCATTTCTTGCACTCTAGTTACTCCTAGCTTGGAGTTGAAGCTAAAGGTCGAGGCTTTCGGGTGGATCGTTCTTTGACGGGAGAAGACAAGCAAGGTGACATCTTTCTACCATTCCGGCGAGCAAGGAGAGAAGGAGTTCGAGCTCAAGGTATAACCTTTCTACAACTTAGCTAGTTGTAAGTATGCTTTAGCTAGTTTTCGTTTAGCAAAGATCCTCCTAAGCTCGGTCCATGTTGCCTAAGTCGATAAAAATCCAATTTTTATTATGTTTTCCGCCTCCCCGTAAGCACCGGGGTGGGCAACGTGGACCTAACAGTGGTATCAGAGCCTAACTAAACTCAAACTAGCTAGGTAGTGAAGTGTAACGAAGTTTCGAAACCGGAAAATCCAAAAACCAAACTTTTGCAAAACCCTAGTTTCTGTTAAAATTTTTTCTGCTCTAAATGAAAAACTTTATACTTGTAAATTCGGCTCAGGGTTTTGTGTGAACACCCAAGAAAAACGATACACTAATTCTTTCAAACCGCCGCGCTTCCGCCGCACTAGGTAGCCATGTTCCGCGGAAGCGCCGCAGTTTGTTGTCTTCTGTGCATCGTTTTTCATGCAGTGTGTGTCTGTGTTGGTTTTGGGATTTTTAAAATATATTATATGTGCCCAGATTTTCCAGAACTAAAATTTACTTTTGGGGGCCTATAAATCCGTATTTTTCGGAACTTCACTACGCTTTAACTACATCGGTTATATCTGTAATGCTTGCATGTATTGAACGTCGGCTAATCGCTATAAGACGATTAGTCGGGGTTATACATGATCTGTGATTGTTATTGGTTTGTGGATATGAATGGATTGGATTGTCGAGGGTGAATAGCCGGGGTGGATGTGAGATGAGCGTTTTTCTTCTTTCATTCATTTGTAACATGTAAATTGATGTAATAATATTCTTTGTATGGCCGCACAACCGGGTCGGGGTTGTAGCCGTCATTGTATAATTCTTTTTACTGTTTTTGCTCCTAGGATAGACCCATGGAGGGGGTGCATAAACTACCGGGTATCTCGAAGTGCCGAGTGACCTACTCACGGTGGTGAGGGAGGTTGCTTCGCTTCGGGTGCTTGGCGGGTAGTTTGCCGCACCCGTAGGGGTCTTGGGTGGGGTATTGGCTATTCACCGCGACCGTGTAATCCGCTTTGCGTTGCAGGCTCGAACGCATTGCGGATTCCTAGTATATCCAATGTATTCATCTGTGATCTGTAATGTCTATCATTGCTATATATTTATATATAATAACTATTTAGGCGTTGCTTATGTTTTACAGCCGCGCTAGCCCAGCCCCCGCTCTGTCGTTAGTTAAGTAACCTAACGGGTGATGACGGGGTCCCGTGGCGAATGCGAATGGCATAAGCGTACGTCATATTTTGGTTGTTTTCTGCAATGGTAGGATTAAATGATTGGACGCATTAAAAGAACTAATGCAAGAAAATAAACCTAAAAGACGTTGTTGGAACAATTTTTCAAAAAGCTGTTATTGCAAGGACGTTCATTTTTGTTTTGCATAGCGGTATTCGGTTGTGAATGCCCAGCACCTCAGTCGACGAGGCAAGGGCCGAGATCCCTTCACCGGGAGTGACCCCTTGGACAAAAGTTTGCGTCAGGGCAATAACTTCACTATAGTCGATTATTCTTGCTTTGCATCGAGGTATTCAATTTGGAATATCCTGCACCTCATACGACGAGGAAAGAGCCGAGATCCCTTCACAGGGAGTGACCTCTTTAGCAAAAAGTTTTCGCCACTATATTTTCAAAAAATACTATCAGGTTCCTTCAACGATATCAAGTTCATTACGTTAACGGGTTTTTCGCCAAAAACCCAGCCGTAGCCCTCCGTCGTTTCGGATAATTAACACTTAGTATCCGTGCTGCGTTTGTTGATTATTCGTCAAGACACAGTGAACGGTAGCTGAGTAATAATTCTCTGTTGCACTGATAGATGCGATTGGTTAGGACGGTCGCATGATTTTGTTGATTATTCGTCAAGGATCATGCGGGCGGGTCTAATGCAATCCTGGATAACGACGGGTTGAACTTGACTAGGACCTTTTGATTTGTTGATTATTCGTCAAGGTCACTTGGGTCCTAGGGGCAAAAACCACATCGGGAGTTTCAAAAGAACTGAAACTTGCAGATTTAGCATACCTTCTGGAGTGTGGTGACTAGAGTGGATTCCATCTAGGTTATCACACAATGACAGTTGGATCCCGATCCCACTGATGAGTTGGTTTACTCTCGGGAGATTATTTCACTTAACGATCAATGCTATAAACCCAGTAGGTGTCTAGAAAGGTGTTAGCGGGGTTACGCCCCCAGGGAAAAGAGGTTATTTAATTAAGGAACTTCGCGAAAGCGTTGGAAAACCTCCCTCGAAGTACCGACACTAGCCTGGCTGAAAGGTTAAGCAAGTATTGTGACGTGAATTAAAACCCGGCTAGTTCTTCTTTTAAAAGGTTTTAAGAAGAATTTGAGGAAACAGTGGGAGACATCCTGGTTAGATAAATTAATAAACCAATCTAATCTTGCAAGAGCATATGCTGAGTGTTTCTTTTCTCTCTCTCCAGGCAGCAACCATTTCACGCCCTAATCAAGATAATAAAATGTATTGCTTGACCGATCCGAATTCTTATTCAGGACTGGGGAAAGTTGGTTCTGCTCTAACTTGTGACAACAGTCATGAGTATGAGAATGGGAAAGGGGATTGTATGGATTTCCAGGATACCCAGTCGAAGAAGAAGCATGGTTTTGCATCTACTTCAGGTGTTCTTGTAATTGAGAACTGTTTTACGGTCAGCCCTACCTCCTGGGTACTTGATACCGGATCAGGATCTCATATCTGTAATTTATTACAGGGACTGAGAAAAAGTAGGATAGTTGCACCGGGTGATATGTCGCTCAGAGTAGCGAACGGAGCACAAGTTTATGCGGCAGCCGTCGGTGAATATCACCTAGTATTGCCAAATGGCAAGACTATGATTTTGAACGATTGCTACTATGTACCCTCCATGGTTTGCAACATCATATCAGTGTCTTTACTCGATAAAGATAGATATACGTTTGTTCTTGAAAAGAATATCATGAACATTTACCTTGATAAGGTACTGGTTGCAGAGGGTACACTGTTTAATGGTATCTACGTTCTAAATCAGAATACAGTTCTCAATATACAAAACACACGCAAGAGGAAGAATTCAGATACGAATGAATCCTACTTGTGGCATTGTAGACTTGGTCATGTCGGAGAGAAAAGACTGAGTAAGTTGCATAAAGATGGACTCTTGAATGCGTTCGAGTTTTCATCTTATGAAACTTGTCAATCTTGTCTCAAAGGAAAGATGACCAAATCTCCGTTCACCGGACATGGAGAAAGAGCAGCAGAGCTCTTGGGACTCGTACATAGTGATGTATGTGGTCCGATGTCTATACATGCAAGGGGTGGGTTCTCGTACTTCATCACATTCACTGACGATCTCTCCAGGTTCGGATATGTGTATCTGATGAAACAAAAATCTGAAGCTTTTGAGAAATTCAAGGAATTCAGAAAGGAAGTAGAGAACCAGACAGGCAAAAGTATCAAGATCCTCCGGTCTGACAGGGGAGGGGAGTACTTAAGCACGGAATTCCTAGATTACTTAAAAGAGAATGGCATTCTCTCTCAGCTTACTCCTCCTTATACACCACAGCACAATGGTGTATCGGAGCGGAGGAATCGTACCCTATTGGATATGGTTCGCTCCATGATGAGTAGTGCTGAGTTACCTCTTTCATTCTGGGGACATGCGCTTCAGACAGCGGCATACCTTTTGAATCAAGTTCCGTCCAAATCTGTGCCTAAAACTCCGTATGAAATATGGAGCAGTAAGAAACCATGTCTGAAGTTTATTAAGATATGGGGTTGTCCGGCCTATGTGAAAACACATAGACCGGACAAGTTAGAGGCACGGTCAGTTCTCTGTAAATTTGTGGGATATCCTAAAGACTCACTAGGATATCTGTTCTACCACACTGAGGAACAGAAGGTGTTTGTATCTCGCCACGCCACCTTCTTAGAAAGGGAGTTTCTTGCAAAAGAAACTAGTGGGAGTTCGGTAGAACTGGAAGAAATTCAGCGACCACAAAATGTAACTGAAAATTTGGAGGAACCGCTAGATTCTATAACCCCAGACGAACCTCAGCCACTCCGCAGATCTGGTAGGATTTCTCATCCGCCCGAGAGATACTACGGTTTTCTCATTGACGGGGATCGAGAGGATTGCATCTTGGAAGAAGATGACCCTACCAGTTTCAGGCAGGCCATTATCAGTAGGGACTCTGATAAGTGGCAGGAAGCAATGCAATCCGAAATGGAGTCCATGTACGCCAATAAAGTGTGGACCTTAGATATTGCTCCAGACGGGGTAAAACCCGTAGGATGCAAATGGATCTACAAAAGGAAACTTGGTGTAGATGGGCAGGTGGAGACCTATAAAGCTAGACTCGTTGCAAAAGGTTTTCGTCAAAGACCTGGTTTGGACTATGACGAGACTTTTTCTCCGGTGGCTATGCTCAAATCCATTCGGATCCTACTTGCCATTGCTGCCTTCCATGACTATGAAATCTGGCAGATGGATGTTAAAACGGCTTTCCTAAACGGTTGTTTGGAAGAGTGCGTTTACATGGATCAACCAGAAGGTTTCGTAGACAGTGGGAGCAGCGGAAAGGTGTGCAAGTTGCTTAAATCCATTTATGGATTAAAGCAGGCATCGCGGAGCTGGAACATCTGTTTTGATGAGGCAATCAAGGAATTTGATTTCATCAAGAACGAAGATGAACCCTGTGTATATAAGAAGATTGTAGGACGAACTGTCGTATTCCTAGTCTTGTACGTGGACGACATTCTTTTGATAGGAAATGACATTCCTATGCTACAATCGGTCAAGCTGTTTTTGTCACAAAGGTTCTCCATGAAGGACCTGGATGTTGCCTCGTACATTCTGGGGATCAAGATCTATAGAGATAGATCCAAGAAACTGTTGGGACTTTCACAGTCCAGGTACATAGAGACCGTACTAAAGAGATTTAGTATGGAGGGTTCCAAGCGCGGTAACATACCCGCATTGCACGGAATTACCCTCTCCAAGAAGATGTCTCCTAAGACTGACGAGGAGAGGGTTCGCATGAGCACTATACCCTACGCTTCGGCGGTAGGATCTATAATGTATGCGATGCTATGTACAAGACCAGATGTAGCTTACGCGTTGAGCACGGTAAGCCGGTATCAGTCAGACCCAGGGGAGGACCACTGGACAGCAGTGAAGAACATTCTCAAGTACCTGAGAAGGACTAAGGAGATGTTCCTGGTTTACGGTAATGGAGACCTCAGGGTCGAGTCCTTTACCGATTCAAGCTTCCAGAGTGACAAAGATGACAGCAAGTCCGTCTCGGGTTTTGTGTTTACCCTCAACGGAGGGGCGGTATGTTGGAGGAGTTCCAAGCAGGATACCGTCGCAGACTCGACGATGGAAGCTGAATACATTGCTGCAAGCGATGCCGCAAAAGAGGCGGTCTGGATTAAGAAGTTCATTAGTGAACTTCAGGTGGTTCCGTCCATTGTTGACCCAATACCTTTGTATTGCGATAACAATGGGGCTATAGCTTTAGCGAAGGAACCAAGGTCCCATCAGAAATCCAGGCACATCTTAAGGCAGTATCACCTGATCAGGGAGATCATTGATCGACAGAAGATCGAGGTACGGAGAGTGAACACAAAGGACAACACTGCGGACCCATTCACGAAGGCTTTACCCCAGACTCAGTTCGAGCGGCTGATCGAGATGATAGGTCTTCGATACGCCAGTACATGGCCTTAGTGCAAGTGGGAGATTGTTGGTGTATATGCCCTAGAGGCCATTACTGTATCATACTAGTATGTATATTACTTGATGGAAGCTTGGGATATTCACAGTTGTATATACAATCTTGCTCGAAATGGTAGTATGCTACTTGGTTTGTCTCTGCTTTAATATGTGCATGTGTTTCTTTTAGCATATTGCTGGTATACATATTAGTAGAGCCCTTAGGATCTTTGCTTGATTACCGGCGTTGTGATGGCGATCACACTCGTGGGGGCTGGGTAATCTATAAGCACATCCTTATACAGGTCCCTGGTCGTTGGACTATCGAGACAGGGCATCGATACTCCGGAGTAGACTAGCGTATGCGCTTCTCATCCCAGTGTGGGAGACGGTCTGTCCCACAGCCGTTAGTACGTTGTACTTGGGATAGTATGCGGGTGCTCGTTAGGTTACGAGTACACTGGACAGGACTCGTCGGGAACTGTTGGTTGGTAATATACCTATCGTCAGTTATCAGTTCCCAGGTGACATGAGTACAGCTTAGTCCGCTGACTTGACACTATCACTTCGCCTCGAGTGTGTTCCCACTGTTCTTTGATTACTACCCTACCACGGCTCTACTGAGTCGTGCAAACAGGTAGTAGTTGGGAGCAGTCCCGAAACACTTGGAGGCAGTGACGGTTAGACAGGATTCGTCTCTCCCGGTATTGGGGGTTGACATCGCGCTGTGTCTAGGAGAGCCATTACACAAGTAGTCCCTGGCCAGGGCAAGCGAGATCTACTGGTAGGTTCCAGTGTTATCTCAGGGTGTATTGGGCTACGCTCCGACACGACTTGTACCGCTATTAGGGGACTGACGTTCACCGCCCCCCTAGGCCCGCCATGCGATGTATCAGACGAACAGACCGGACTGTACGGAGACTGTCACATACAGGCTCAGTAGGAGTGCAGATGGGGTTCACCTCGTCAGTCTTCTTATCGACATCTACCTGGGGACCGTTACGTACAGCTAGTGCCGCTTGCGGTCTGTGGTTAAACCCACTGCCAGCGTAGTGTCGAGTCTTTAGAGTCCCACACAGAGAGCTATTCGCCTTTAGGCAAAAAGAGTAGAGGTCGCATGGTTTTGCGACAGGGTTCGTTCGCATCCGCGCACTTGTGCACGTTTGCTGTCCGGACAGTTTATACTAGTGGGCTTTGGTTTAAGCCGGATCCTAGTATATGATTTGAGATTGGTTTTTCTCAGTGCATTCGTGTTCCTCGGATCACGAATGCGGGTGCGTATGCACAGTTGCTTGAGATTGAGGGAGAGGACCTTGTTTAGGGTTATTGACTATTGTCATTTTATTAACCCTATTGCTTTTGTGTGTATTATTGTTAATTGATAATTAGCTTAATTATTGTGCATGGTTGTTGTTGTTGACCATTTGACTTCATTGACTTGTTGACCATGTTGACAACTTGACCATAATCATTTCAATTGGAAGATGCTCTTTGATCCTTGCAATTTGCATTAATATTGAAATGATAATGGTCACCTCTTGATTAAACCATGACAATTTTCTAGCTAATTATGGAATTAAAATATTACACACATATTAGTGAGAATGGCTCACAAATTTTTCATTATCTCATATCTTTTCTCTCTCTTGCTCATCCTCTCCCTCAAGCTCTCTCCCTCTCATGTGTTGAGAAACAAAAAGCTTGAGAAAAACCTTCACTTGATCTTCTCTACTCACTTCTAGGGTTCAAGTCTTAGCATTTCTTGCACTCTAGTTACTCCTAGCTTGGAGTTGAAGCTAAAGGTCGAGGCTTTCGGGTGGATCGTTCTTTGACGGGAGAAGACAAGAAAGGTGACATCTTTCTACCATTCCTGCGAGCAAGGAGAGAAGGAGTTCGAGCTCAAGGTATAACCTTTCTACAACTTAGCTAGTTGTAAGTATGCTTTAGCTAGTTTTCGTTTAGCAAAGATCCTCCTAAGCTCGGTCCATGTTGCCTAAGTCGATAAAAATCCAATTTTTATTATGTTTTCCGCCTCCCCGTAAGCACCGGGGTGGGCAACGTGGACCTAACAGTATTCACCGATCACAAAAGCCTGAAGAACGTGTTCACACAGAAAGAGCTTAATATGAGACAGCGTAGATGGTTGGAGCTGATGGCTGACTATGATCTTGTTCTTAAGTACCATCCGGGGAAAGTTAATATTGTGTCGGATGCGCTTAGTTGATTGCCAGCGATTCGGCTGTTGACTGCACAGAAGGAGCTTATCGAAAATTTTCGGAGATTCGAGTTGGAGATCGTGCTACCGCATTCTTCGGGACAGTTGATGCAGCTACAAGTACAGTCGTCGTTGATTGATGATATTAAAGCAACGCAGTCACAGGACCCAAGATTGCAGAATTTTCGAGAACAAGTTGAAGAAGGACTTCGAACGGACTTGTTGATTCATGAAGATGGTTCGTTGCGATATGGTAGCCGTTTATGTGTGCCAAAGGGAGACATTCGTGAAGAAGTGATGAAGGAGGCACACAGTTCCGCATATTCCGTACATCAGGAGGCACGAAGATGTACCTTGATCTACGACAACATTTCTGGTGTGAATGCATGAAAAGAGAGATTTCTCGCTTTGTAGCGAAGTGCTTGATGTGTCAGCAAGTCAAGACTGAACATCAAAGGGTAGCTGGTTTATTGCAACCACTTTCGATTCCTCAATGGAAGTGGGAACATATAACCATGGATTTCGTGACAGTTTTACCGCGGAGTCCAAATGGCAACAATGCAGTTTGGGTGATTGTTGATCGTTTGACCAAGGCAGCTCATTTCATACCATTTCGAGTTGGTCAATCAACGGAATCGTTGGCAGAACGGTACATGCAGGAGATTGTAAGATTGCATGGGGTACCTGTGAGCATCGTGTCCGATCATGACACCCGATTCTTATCGCACTTCTGGAGGAGTTTACAGGAAAGTTTGGGGACGCGATTGAAGTTTAGCACAGCTTATCATCCCCAGACGGATGTCCAGTCGGAGAGAACGATCCAAACTCTTGAAGATATGTTGAGAGCTTGTATGTTGGACTTTAAGGGTTCGTGGGAGGATCATCTACACTTGGTGGAGTTTCCGTACAACAGCAGTTTTCAGGCGACTATTCAGATGGCTCCATTCGAAGCATTGTATGGTCACAAGTGTCGTTAACCTGTTTGTTGGGACGGTGTTGGAGAACGAAGATTGTTGGGACCGGATTTGATCGTACAAACCGTGGAGAAGGTTAACACTATCCGGAATCACATGGAGGCAGCACAAGATCGGCAGAAGAGCTGGGCCGATACATCGAGAAGACCTCTAGAGTTCGCTGTTGGTGATATGGTATTCTTGAAGTTATTACCGACTAAAGGATTGATTCGTTTTGGGAGTCGAGGCAAGCTTAGTCCTCGATTCGTAGGGCCTTTCAAGATTATGGAGCGTGTTGGAGAAGTGGCTTATCTATTGGCGTTACCACAATCTTTGGCGAATGTTCATGACGTGTTTCATGTATCTAAACTCCGTAAGTATGTTCGAGATGAAACACACGTGCTGGATCATTCGGAGCTGACTGTAAGAGAAGATTTGACCTTTGAGGAACGACCGATGTTGATTGTTGATCGAAGAGAAAAGGTCCTTAAGAACAAGGTTATCCCTCTCGGACTTGTTTCTTGGGGAAATCACTCATATGGAGATTGACTTGGAAACGAGAAGACGAGTTTCGACAGAAGTTTCCAAATCTCTTCCTGTAGTTTGATGTTTGTTTATCTTTTCTTGTTCCTGGAATTTCGAGGACGAAATTCTTTTTGTAGTTGGGTATAATGTAACACCCTAGTTCATTTATACCAGTTCTAGTCAAGTATTTCTTTATTTATGGTAGTTTCTTGATTTACTGTGTTTTGGGTGCGAATAGTATTTTGACATCTGTATTTGCATCCGACCCGACCCGCTTGCTTGAAACCAGTCTCGATTCATGTTTATGATTTATCCTGACTTGTTACATGGACTCGTGCACTTCCATATTTACATACTGCATATTGGCATTGATCTGGCATCTGCATTTTTAAATATAGCATTTAAAGTCACATAAAATATTTTTAAAATACATTGCATGGCCTGCATGATACCCCTAACCCTGTCGTAGCATCCGCGCATCTTGTTCTTGTCTCGTTCAGTGAAATGGGCTTGTTTGGATGGCTACGCGCACGTACGTGCATCCGTTCTTGGGGTTATGCATTTTCGTTACCCGGATATCCAATTTTAGTTTTGGTCGACATATATATTTTTCGTATTTTAAAACTAAAATTTTAGACCCGACCCGGGCATGTTTTGGACTAAATTTGTATTTACCAGAAAATCCAATTTTATTTAATATAATATCTTTATTAAATTATATCGACAATTTAAAATTTATAAAACTAACAAAAATCATTTTAAATTAAAATCCTAACCTTTTAACAACCCAGCTCTCTCTCTTCTCTCTTTCTCTTTCTTTCACTCTTTCTCTCTCTCCCCCTCGCAGAGTCTCTATCTCTCTTCTTTCTCTCTCCTCTCGCGCCTCTCTCTCCTCTCGGAGGCACTGTACACTCCTCGAGTGTGGTCACCTCCCCGAGCGCTATCATCACCTCCCTTCTATTTTCTCTCCTCTTCTCTTCTTTAAAACCCCGAGCACCCCATGAGGAAACCCATCAAGCTCCCTGCCTCCTCAAACCCTAACCCTAACTCCTCATCACCCTCAACCTCAACCGAGCCTCCATCTTCTCCTCCTTCTCCTCGTCATCTCCTTCTTCTTCTTTCTCCTTCCCTGAGCCTGCACCAACACCCGAGCCCAAACCCTAACCTAACCCTAGCTCCTCAAACTCCCCTCCACCGCCGACGACCTCCTCTCCTCGACACTATCACCTCCTTTCTGTCCCCAGAAACCACCGAGCACCATAACCCCAGTGAGCACAACCCCTTCTCCCTTCTTCTTCCTCTTCTTCTTTTCTTTTTCTTTATTTTTCTTGAATCTTGTTTTTTAGCGATCGCCAGAGCCGTGACCGTCGCTGCCGTTCCAGAAGACCCAGTAGACGTACTTTGCCTGCGTGATCACCCTCTTGCCTTGCCTGGAACCGTCCCGCGTGCCGCGTATGCTTTGCGACGATTTACCGATGTTGGACGTGCCGTGCGTATCCGTCGCGTGATCAATCGAGGCAAGTTTATCTTGCTACATGATATGTTACTCTATTTACATCCATTTGAATAAATATAATACATGTATTTTAAATTATGCATCCCATGTTATAGTTTTACGACGTCTGTTTGTATCCATATCATTATTTACATATCTAGACGCATGCTAATTCATCTTGCTACATGCTAGGTATAGTATTGTGCATCCATATGAGTAAAATGTTATCCGTTTATCACATTGTGCATCCATTTTACATTTTTACTGTTTTCGGATACCCGTTTGCATCCATATCATTTAAAATATATATAACTGCATCTATAGATCACATTAATTCATATTACTATTGTAGTAACACCCCATGCTTAATAATGTGCATCCCACTTAGTTCTGTAACTGTAAATGTAACCCTAATCGATATTTGTGCATCCATACCATTAATTATATATCAATTTGCATGCCATGTCACATTGTTTCATACTATTGTTGTATTAGTACTCCATGTTCAATAGTGTGCATCCTACATAATCATGGAACTGTAGTTGTAACCCTTGATAGTTATTTAAGCATCCATGTTCATTTGTGTCTACATACCATTAATTCTGCATACTTAATTGCACCCCATATTACATTAACTCATATTATTAATACATTAGTACCCCATGCTTGATATTGTGCATACTTCTTAGTCATGGTATAACCCCTGGTGGATATTTGTACACCCATGCTGTTATCATACATCCGCATTCTACCCCGATTCAATACTTGCTACATTTTACTGTTGGGCATCCACTTGATACATGTACACTACCTGACATGACCTGATATATCACTACTTGACATGTTACCTGATTCTGTTTCTAATGCCGACAATCCTGATATGTTGTCCCGATGGACATATCCTGTTGTCTGTATAGACAAGCCTGTTCCTGTTGATCCTGTGTTGGCATTAGCTTCAGATTTATCAATACCTGACTTGAACACATAACTTAGGGGTATGGGGAAATCAATGATGAAACCTGACTTGTAACTCAACAGTTCGATGCTTACACTGATCGGTTTTACGGGCTAGGCCAGCCCCGGGATGCTGCTGCTGACATCATTCGTCTGTACATGTTACCTGTTTACTGCCTAGCGGCACGTCTCGGATTCAGCCCGAGAGTCTTGACCGTGGTCCCGGGCATGCACGGAATACTATTGAGTTACATCGATGATTCATTAAATTGATTTCACAGAATTGAGAGTAGTTACCCAGTAGTTTAGTTCAGATTACCCACTGCACGTCACATATGCTTTTACCCTTCACTGTTCCACATTCGTGTTACTGTTATACCTTTATTACTGTTCATACTCGTGCCTGCATGTTTGTTACCCCTGATTATATTATTGTTGATATTATGACGCACTGACGTCTGGGTTTTGCATGACCCAGATCCTCTACCTTTGCAGCAGGCTGATCAGGAGTATTTCAGTGAACATGCCGAGCAGTGAGGACCTGTTAGTATTTTAGTTTAGTTTTCTTTCAGCATTTTCATTCCTGATGTGAGCCCGTATTTGGGACGTACATTCCAGATTATTATTGTATTGGATCTATTGCTTCCGCATATTATTTCTTGACTCGTTTATTCTGGATCATGGACATGTACTAGATAGTTTATTTTATTTCTACTGTTCTTGATATCTCTAGACAGCCGTAATGTGACTGTGGAGGGATGTTTCCTATCCACAGGTAGCATGGTTGGCTCTGTCACGTGCCTATCTTAGCGCACTCTGGGAAGCGGGGCTTGACAATCATGCAAATCCCTTTCCTCATCAGTCTAGAAAACATCTCTTCAGAGAGGGTGACTCCATTACCTGCGGGTACAACACCACGCCAGTAGTCGTCCATTCTAAAATACTTTAGAATAGTGTCAAGTACTCAAATTGGGACACTTTCCACATCTAGATCTAAAACCATAGATCTAGTTACCGGAATCCCTGATTTTTTTATCCAGATCCTATGTAGAGAAATGCCTTGTGACAATCACAGTATAACCGATCGTAGTATAGGAATATCACTTCCTATCAAGAGCATGTCATCCAAATACCAGGACGTCACTCCATACTACCTTCTTACCAGATCCATCTATTATTCTGATGAAGTCAAACTCTATGACTGTTATATCAAAACTACATGATCTATCTCCGCTGTACTTACTTTAGTCTATAAATAGACATAAACTACTTGCCCACTATGCTTCCGCTGCTCCCACTGACTACAACAACCCTCTGGCAGAGCCATATACACGTGCACTTCTAAAGATAATTTAGAACGACGTTATACTCGTTTTCCTGCCAGATCTTATAGTCTAGAACAACAACAGTGGCAAGTTTGGGTAATCAAAAACCTCCCTGTCACCATCTTTGAGGAGAACAAAGTACCTCTTGGGTGCCTGAGGTTACCCACCAAATCTGCGGAGTGGCTAATGGATCGTCGAAACCAATTGAATTCTTAGGTTCTACTAAATTTTCAATAATTATTTGTGCTTATGGAATTAATTACAGTTCTACCATACTCCCACTAATTTTTTCTGAAAAGAATCCATTTTACTAAAACCGTGGCGAGTCAAGAACAATAGAACTATTGATCTTCCAGATGGTAGAATGTTAACCCTCGTCAATACCCGGGAAAACCCACAAACTGCCATTACTGAAACGTGCCTAGAGTTTATCCGTATTCTAGTTTTAAGCATAAGCCGGACAACTCCATATACCTTAACATCGTTAAGATATGAATCCATTCTATATCCAATATAGAAACAAAGGCACAAATTTAATTGGAACCAGATTCAAAATACATGCAGCCGTTTCCAGTGCATATCAATTAAATGGAAGGAGGCCAAGCAGCATTACTCATCAAGGAATGCACCCACGCATGAGTAACCAGAAAGAGAAGCAAGTTCTCAAAACCATTACTTACAACGGAATACCTAACACAAATATCTACATCTTCGATCACCTTGAAGAATCCTGATACTTGCAACATATGGTTCTCTACTTTATTCTTATACCTATATCTTCTCAAAATCTGGACCTAGTACTTCAACGAAATACTTGTCTAAAACTAGAGAAGCCATGAGTAAATAGAATATAGTACAAGTACCAACCCCTTTATCCTAACGGACATCGGACAACATACAATACTTTATATAAGTCGACCGAGTTTAATAACTCAAACCCTGTGCGTCGTAAGTTGAAAACTGTGCTATGGTTAAGAAGAATTACACCGTTGTTGAATTCACCTTACCTAACCATCAACTGATGTAGGTAAACGATATAGACATAATTTTAAAAGGTTATATCTCACTTTATAAAATAAACGTAAAGATATATCAGTTTGAAATTGGTGTATAACGACGGATATTCAAAACCAAATATTTGCCGTCAGGCATAACCCAGATGATTTTCTCAAATATCACCAATTACAAAGAATTCCGATATATAGAGGATCTAATCACCAATTCCCAATATCTTACTCCTACTCAGCATCCGTAACGCCATACAGATGTGAGAATCAAATTTGGTAAATACATACCCTGGAGTGAGAATCTAATTGGGAAAACAGTTTTCAATTAACACCGCACAGTAAAACTAAAACATGAAAATGTTTCGAAGGGGTGGCCGGGTATTGCTAGTAATGCCTCTTCAACTATCCAGATTGATGACAGTAACCGTATATTTCCTTGCCCTCACTCCAATCCCTTTATATGTCTTTACTTCTTACATTCTGTACACCATTCTTAGGCTAAATGGTTTTCTTCCTTCCCTACCTTTCGGCACATGCCTATGGTTTGGAAGAAGACTGTCCAATAAGCGCAATAGGTTTACTCTCCTAATACCAGGAGTTCTCGCAACCTGAGAGAAGGTAAAGATAAAAGACAGCTGGATAATCCTATTCAATTTCTCCAGAACCGGAATCCATCCTCGAACTGAAACAAATTTCTTCGAGTTCGTATGTAACTATACGATAGAATATCCAATCAATATGGATCTTCGAGTTCTACAAACAAGCACCACTTAGCTACCACACACTACGCCTTAACACGGTCAACAAACGCAGCACGAATACTAAGTACTACTCGTAGGAAATGACGGAGGGCTACGGCTGGTTTTTGGCGAAAAACCTTTAATGTAATGAACTTGATATCGTTGAAGGAACTCGAGCAGTTTTACAAATATATAGTGGTGCAAACTTTTTCTAAAGAGATCACTCCCTGTGAAGGGATCTCAGCTCTTTCCTATTGAATGAGGTGCAGGATATTCCTAACTGAATACCACGATGCAAAGCAAAAGAATTGACTATAGTGAAGTTATTACAATGATGCAAGCTTTTGCCCAAGAGGTCACTCCCTATGAAAGGATCTCGACTCTTTCTTCGTCGAATGAGGTGTTGGATATTCAAAACCGAATACCGCTATGCAAAGCAAAAGGAAACGTCTGTAATCACAGTTTTTAAAAAACTTGGTTCCAACAACATCATATAGGTTTCTTTTTTCTTGCATTAATCAAAGTTAACGCTGTCACATCAATTAATCCATATCACACCAGAAAAAGGAACGAAAATATAATGTACATATATGCCATCCGCATTCGCTATGGGGCCCGTCATGCACTGTTAGGTTACTTAACTAATGGCAGAGCAGGGGCTGGACTAGCGCGGATGCAAAACATATACAACATCTACTAGTATATATAAATATATATAACATTCGTCCCGGGCATGATATAAGCAACATCACAGAATATCAACAAAGATCACAGAATGGTAGATAATCTTAGAGCCTCGGGTTTCATTTGAGCCGCAAATGAGACCCGACATTCCCGGTCATGTGGATAGCCCGTGCAATGAAAACCTGGACCCCTACGAGCGCGATAAGTTACCCGCCAATCCCAGAAATGAGGCAACCCCAATCAACAAAGTGAATGGGCCTCCCAGCACTTAACGGAATCCGGTAACTTGAGCACTCCACCGTGGGTCATCCTATACCCCTACGAGTGCGGTGAATAGCCCGCTAATTCTAGAGTAAGGCCCCCTCCGTCTCAACGCCATGAGATGCGGTCCTGTTGCCCTCTAGAACCCGGCTATTCGAGCACTCCACCGTGGGGTAATCCTAGTACAAGAAATAAAAATATATATACAATGGCGACATTGACCTCAACCCGGTCGTGCCCCAATAAAAGATTATACAATCTGGCAGAGACGGCTGTCCACATGTCAACGCTCGCCCCGCAATAACAAATATACAAATGAATCTGAACTGTACAACTAGCATTGCACCACGGGCTATCCACCACGATAATCCAACCACAATATCAGCACAACTCAGAACATCAACGTGAATATCACATTCGCAAACCCGTCTAGTTGAACATATAGCAACTAGTCGGGTTGTACCGCTCAATGATATTTATGGTCGCAGATATTATCATATGCACTGATAAACACATACTTAAAATTTTGATCGACTAAACTTTTCCAAATTGGCCCCAAATGCAATCTAGCACTCCCAAAACCATACATTCCAAAAATCATATTTCCAACTTATAGAGTGCCAGAAGAAATTTGGCGCACAGTGGCTACAAAACAGCCGCGGAACCGCTGCCAATAGGTATAACTTGCGGCGGTTCCGCGGCCAATTTGTTGGCTCACATGCCCAAATTTCTTGTGGAGCTCTAAATATGCATGCACGTATTTTTAGGATGCTCTGAATGATTTTTTGAACAATATTCAAAATCGACAGCGGGCACATGAAAATGGAAAAACGATTCGGAAAATTTGGTCGATCGATATTTTAACCTTGTATAAACTAGCTAGTATGGGTTTATGGCATGGCTCTGATACCATGTTGGGTTACGATAGCGCCTTGGCCATCTACCGTGGCCGACGCAGAACAAAAATGACGTTTAAAAACTTGACGCTAACGTACCCGTCGTAGAATCGAACCATAAACCTATACTAGCTAACTAACAATGAGCTAAACTACTATGATAGAAGCATTATACCGAATGATCCGTGTCCTTCGGTCTTCCACCATCATCCTTAGCTTCTTGAGGTGTCTAAGATTGAGCTTGGTCGCCGGTCTTCCTCCGTCGAAGATGATCCACCCGAGGGAAACAATGCAGGCTCCAGCTTCACCTAACGAAGCAACCGACGCGCCAAGGTTGCTAGCAATGGAGAGCGGGGTGTGTAGGAATATCTCACTATCTTTTTCTCTCATACCTCATGCTCAAGTGAGCAATCAAAGAAGAAGAAAGAGGAGGTGTGGAAAACCATGGGCATGAGTGTTCTCCGCCGAAAAACAGAGACGCGACCGCATAGGTTCGTCTTGCCTGAATTTGGGGGCAGATGCTATTTGGTGCTATCCGTCCACCTCTCCGAAGATACCAAGTTGATTTATGACACCATGTATCGAAGGTTTAAACGGATGCGGCCGATATAGAAGACTTCGTCAGATTCCCCCTCATTTGAGGGGGTTTTGATTGTGGGGACGCTCTTCCCTGCAGGCGCAAGCCCCTGCAGTTAATTATGCTACCACATCGCGGTAACCACTTTCTCCTTCTCCAGATGGTCACTTCGTGTCTTGTGTGTTTGTTTTGTTTTTGGTTGTCCGTAGATTGTATACGGAGACTAATTTATGTTGTCGCCCGTAGGACGTGGATTAGTCCAAATCCGTATCTTCTTAGATTTGGGTTTGGGGGTTGGGTTTAAGGATACATTAGTCTCATTTGAAACTAAGATCAACTTAAATGTTTGTTAAGAATACGTTAGTCTGATTTTAGACTAAGATCAACTTAACGGGATCGTTTAGATCCGACAAAAGAGCATTTGGGCTATATTGTTTAGTTTAGGGACATTGCGGTCCATTGTTAGTTTAAGGACATTACGGTCCAATGTTAGTTTAAGGACATCTCGGACCAGTTTAAAGACATCTTAGTCTGTAAAGGTTAAGGACATCATAGTCCATGGGTTTAAGGACCCCACAGTCCGAGGTTAAGGACATCATAGTTCATGGGCTTAAGGACCCCACAGTCCGAGGTTAAGGACATCATAGTCTATGGGCTTAAGGACCCCACAGTCCGTAGTTTAAAGACGTCATAGTCTATAAAGTTTAAGGACATCATAGTCCATGAGTTTAAGGACCCCACAGTCCATGGAATGATTGGTTATCGGGATCCGTCACCTCTCTGAAGACGTTGAAGGATTACAACGACAAATATCAAAGGGGTGAAGAGATGTGCCCTTGAACCAATGTTGATTGGGAAATCTGTAGTCCAATTTGGGACTAAGATCAATTAATTAGATTATGAGCACGTGGGCTCAGTTAAATCTGAATTGAGCACTTATGGCCAACTTGGGCTAAGTCCAATTAGGTTTAAAATGCTAGACCTTTGTTGGGACTGTTGAACATTTGTCTGGGCTCAGCTCCCCATTATTTAGCAATGCTAAGCATGGGTTTGGGTTCTGACCATATTTTTATCTCTTATTGAGTGCTGAGCACTCATATGCCATATAAGATGATCAATCTTGGAAGGCGAGGATGTATTTGAGGTTCAATCAAGGGGGAGTCTTCTTTGGAAGACTTAGCCGATTTGGGATAAGACTATTTTGCATATAATGTTAAACACTAGCACATATCTGGCGGTCACGTGTTCCCACGTGATGCATAGTGTTAAACACTAGGGATGAAATGCTTAAAATAGTGTTAAACACTAAAAGTGAAGCACTCACGTGGGGTCACGTGAGGCGTCCTAGGATTGGGCTAAGCTTCTTTTATTTTATTCTCAGAATATTCAAATAAGTGTTAAACACTTAAGTCTTCACGGCCATCACGTGTGGGCATGTGATGGGTATCCATGCACTGGATATTAAAGGGATTTGCTCGGGGTCATGTGGGGACACGTGAGGGCGCCCATGCATTGGATTTTAATCCTTCAGTTCTTTCCATCTTCTCTTTTTAAAAAGGTGTTTGTTAGGGGTCACGTGGGGACACGCGAGGGCGCCCAAAGTCTATTCTGCCTTTATTTTGAGAAGTTTGTTCAAGGGTCGCGTAGGAGCACGTGACCCGATCTCATTTATTCTTTTCTGATCATTCAAAGGAGGGTCACGTGTTGCCACATGATCAGGTTGGATACTGACTTCTTTACGTGCATGGAGAGTTTTAAGTCCCTTATTTAAGAATTAAATTCTTTTGTAGGGTTAAACCCTAATTTTGTGTAGAGGAATTAAATTCCTATGTATATGGAAGAATTAAATTCTTTAAACCCAAATCTCCCTCTAAGTTTTGGATCTGCATGGAAGAATCTCCCTGATGAGAATTAAATTCTCAACTTATGGGGAGATCTGCTTCTGCAGATCTTCAACCATGAAGAAGAACTAAGTTCTTGTTTAAGGGTTAAACCCTGTCTCTGTTGGAGGAATTAAATTCCTAAGTACTTGTGAGAGAATATAATTCTCTGAACTTAGGTATTCTCTTAGGTTTTAGATCTGCATGGCAGAATCTTTCCTGTTCCCGCCGAAAATTTCTGCGCAGAAGAGTCCAAGGTATCAAATGGAAACGATACGCTTAAGGAAATGCGAACCAATATCTTCCGGCCTGTATTTTGATAAGTTCCCGAAGGAGGAACTATTAAATTCTGATAGTATTGGAAGCATCTCAAAAAACCCTTCGATTTGATATATTATGGGTCTCATAATTCATCCGGGATCAAAAGTTATGAGGCATCACGTGTCCACACGTGATGGACTTTTAAGAACCCGCTGGAGGAGTTAAAAAATATAATAAAAACTCAGAAAAGACCCCAATGGGGAATCACGTGCTCACACGTGACCATGGGTCACGTGTAGACACGTGATGGGCTTTTAAGGCCTCTAAAATAATGAATAGAATTAAATTCTAAAATCTGTTCCCTGATTAAAAATCAGGAATCACATGCTCACACATGACCAATGGTCACGTGTTGACACGTGATGGTTAAAACTGAAGCGTAAACAAACAGTTGAAGGAAATACCTCAATGAGGTGTCACGTGCTCACACGTGACCAATGGTCACGTGTTGACACGTGATGGTTACGACTGAAGCGTAAGTAAACACTGAGAAAATGACTCAATTGGGGGTCACGTGGCAACACGTGACTGGCTGTAAAAGCCTTGTTGTTCAACAGAATTAAATTCTGAAAAAAGATCATTTAAATCTTTCGAAATAGAATTAAAATTCTAAAAGCTTCTAAATCTTTCCAAATGGAAAAGGGTTATGGGGACCGTTGGATTAAAAATCCAAGGGTGATTAAAAATCACCAATTTATGGAAAAATCTTGGACAAGGAAAGATTTCCCTGAAAAACTCACCAGAATAACAAATGGAATATCTTTGGATTTAAAATCCAATGGTGAATAAAATTCACCTAATAATCCAAAGGTCCAGATGAATGATGAATGCAAATCAAATCTCTAACGAATACAAATCAAATCTTTCAATGAGAGATTTGCTAAACAAATTGATTCTCTTGCTTCTCCTATAAATAGAAGCCAAGAAAAGAAGAGAAAGGGGGATCTACTTTTTTGGGAGAAGAAATAGAGGGAGGAGAATTTAATTCTCAAGAGAAAAAAGAAAAGAGGGGAGAATTTAATTCTCTGCAAAAGAAAAACCGTAGGTAAGAAAAGAGAGGCTTCAAAAGAGAATTTAATTCTCAAAAGAGTTTAACTCTTATTAAAAAAAAAGAACTTAGTTCTTTCTCTGGTTGAGGATCTGCAAAGTGCACATCTCCCCATGAATTGAGAATTTAATTCTCATTGGGTTGAGATCCTGCCATGCAGATCTAAAACACAGAGGAGGAATTGAGTTTTGAGAATTTAATTCTCCCAAACTCACAGGAATTTAATTCCTCCTAAAATGAAACTAGGGTTTAACCCTAATCAAGAATTTAATTCTTTTACATATCTGGGAATTTAATTCCTTTGAAAAGAAATCAAGGTTTCATCCTAAATAAGAATTTAATTCTTTCACGATAGGAATTTAATTCTTCCAAAATCATAATTAGGATTTAACCCTATAAAGAATTCAATTCTTAAAAGATCTCTGTTCATGAAAAGAACTAGGGTCACGTGCCCCCACGCGACCCTTGAAAAGATCCCCTATAAAGAACTTTGAAGCATCACCTCACGTGCTCCCACGTGACTCCCAAAACGCAGAAAGAAAAAGCAAAGGAAATGAAAGCTTTGGGCGCTCTCACGTGTTGTCACGTGACCCCTCAGCAAATGCTTTAACAGTTGGCGCACAGATCCCCATCACGTGCCAACACGTGATGCTCTAAAATAAAAACAAAAGTGTGTAACACTTATTCGCAGATTTGAGGATAAACCAAAAGGAGATCTGGCTCCACATTTAGGGCGCCCTCACGTGTCACCACGTGACCCTTAATGAGCATTCTAACAGACCAAAGCGGGGGCCTCCATCACGTGCTCACACGTGATGGCCGTCAGAATTAAAAGAGTTAAACACTGATCTGCAGAATAAAATAAAAGAAATCAGGGCGCTCTCACGTGTCCACACGTGACCCCTCTCTCCTTAGTGTTTAACACTAATCTGAAGACTTTGTTCCCAGTGTTTAACACTGATTTGCTTTAGTGTTTAACACTAATTTGAAATCTCTGATTACCAGTGTTTAACACTGATTTGCTTTAGTGTTTAACACTAATTTGAAAGTCCTGTTGCTAGTGTTTAACACTGGTTATCTTTTAGTGTTTAACACTAACTTGCTAATCTTATTCCCAGTGTTCAACACTGTTGGTCTTTAGTGTTTAACACTAGCTTTAGCCCAATTGGCTAAGTTTCTAGAGGCAAAGCCTCTCCTTCAATGGACCAACAGAGGGTCAATATTTCAAATATAATTGGACTTAGCCCAAACTGGCCATAAGTCCTCAAATCATCTTGAACTGAGCACATCTGCTCTTTCAACCAACTCATTGGTTCAAGGGTACATCTCTGAACTCCTCTGATATTTGTCGTTGTAATCCTTCAACGTCTTCAGAGAGGTGACGAGTCCCGACGACCACACATCAATACGGACTGTGGGGTCCTTAAACCCACGGACTTATGCGTCCTTAAACTAAAATACGGACTGTGGGGTCTTTAAACCCATGGACTTATGCATCCTTAAACTACCTATTGGACCACCACGTCCCTAAACTGGAATATGGACCACTATGTCCCTAAACTGGAGATGGACCACCACGTCCCTAAACTGGAACATGGACCACTATGTCCCTAAACTGGAGATGGACCACCACGTCCCTAAACTGGAACATGGACCACTATGTCCCTAAACTGGAGATGGACCACCACGTCCCTAAACTGGAACATGGACCACCACGTCCCTAAACTGGAACATTGACCACTATGTCCCTAAACTGGAGATGGACCACCACGTCCCTAAACTGGAACATGGACCACCACGTCCCTAAACTGGAAATGGACCACCATGTCCCTAAACTGGAACAATAGAGCCCAAACGCTCTTTTGTCGGATCTAAACGATCCCGTTAAGTTGATCTTAGTCTCAAAACTGGACTAACGTATCCTTAATAAACGTTTAAGTTGATCTTAGCCTCAAATACGGCTAACGTATCCTTAAACCCTCAAACAGACTTTAGTCCCAAATTGGACTACAGGTCTCTCAACCGACTTTGGTTCAAGGGTACATCTCTGAACTCCTCTGATATCTGTCATTGTAATCCTTCAACATCGTCAGAGAGGTGACGGGTCCCGACGACCATATATTCAATGGACCACTATGTCCTTAAACTGGTATTGGACCACCACGTCCCTAAACTGGAGATGGACCACCACGTCCCTAAACTGGAACATGGACCACTATGTCCCTAAACTGGAAATGGACCACCATGTCCCTAAACTGGAACAATAGAGCCCAAACGCTCTTTTGTCGGATCTAAACGATCCCGTTAAGTTGATCTTAGTCTCAAAACTGGACTAACGTATCCTTAACAAACGTTTAAGTTGATCTTAGCCTCAAATACGGCTAACGTATCCTTAAACCCTCAAACAGACTTTAGTCCCAAATTGGACTACAGGTCTCTCAACCGACTTTGGTTCAAGGGTACATCTCTGAACTCCTCTGATATCTGTCGTTGTAATCCTTCAACATCGTCAGAGAGGTGACGGGTCCCGACGACCATACATTCAATGGACCACTATGTCCTTAAACTGGTATTGGACCACCACGTCCCTAAACTGGAAAATGGATCACTATGTCCCTAAACTGGAGATGGACCACCATGTCCCTAAACTGGCGATGGACCACTATGTCCCTAAACTGGAACAATAGAGCCCCCAAATGCTCTTTTGTCGGATCTAAACGATCCCGTTAAGTTGATCTTAGTCTCAAACTGGACTAACGGATCCTTAACAACCGTTTAAGTTGATCTTAGCCTCAAATATGGCTAACGTATCCTTAAACCTTCAAACAGACTTTAGTCCCAAATTGGACTATAGATCTCTCAACCAACTTTGGTTCAAGGGTACATCTCTGAATTCCTCTGATATCTGTCGTTGTAATCCTTCAACGTCGTCAGAGAGGTGACGGGTCCCGATGGCCATACATGCAATGTTAGATCTAAATGATCCCGTTAAGTTGATCTTAGTCTCAAACTAGACTAACGTATCCTTAACAGACGTTTAAGTTGATCTTAGCCTCTAATATGGCTAACGTATCCTCAAACCAAAACCCCAAAACCAAATCTAAGAAAATACGGATTTGGACTAATCCACGTCCTACGGGCGACAACATAAGTTAGTCTCCGTATACAATCCACGGGCAACCACAAACAAAACAAACACCCACGACACGAAGTGACCATCTGGAGAAGGAGAAAGTTGTTACCGCAATGCGGTAGCGTAATTAACTGCAGGGGCTTGCGCCTGCAGGGAAGAGCGTCCCCACAATCAAAAACCCCTCAAACGAGGGGGAATCTGACGAAGTCTGCTACATCGGCCGCATTCGTCTAAACCTCCGATACACGGTGCCATAAATCAACTTGGCATCTTCGGAGAGGTGGACGGATAAAACCATATAGCATCTGCCCCGAATCTCAGGCAAGGCATTCCATGTCTTGGCCGCCATTCGGAGGGGAACATTCTCGATGAGAATTAATGGGGAGATCTACTTCTGCAGACCTTCAACCAAAGGAAGAACTAAGTTCTTATTCAGAAGAGTTAAACTTTTAGTTTGAGAATTAAATTCTCTTTTTGTTTTGTGGAGCATATGATCTCTTTCCCTTTCTCACCTAGGGTTTCTTTCTCTTCTGAGGAGATCTTCTTTTCTCTCTGGAGAATTAAATTCTCTTCTTTTTTTCTCTCTGTTGTTGTTGTCTCTTCCCTATTTTTTCCTCTTCTCTTCTTGGCTTCTATTTATAGGAGAAGGAAAAGAATCAGATTGTTTAGTTAATCTTTCATTGAAAGATTTTCATTGATTTTGTAACCAACATGATCTTTTAGATCACTCAGTGAATTTTATTCACCATTGGATTTTTAATCCAAAAGATATTTTGTCTGTTATTCCTGGCAAATTTTAGGGAAATCTTTCCTTGTATAGAATCTTTCTATAAATTGGTGGTTTTTAATCACCATTGGATTTTTAATCCAACGGTGCTCCGCTTTACAGAGCGCAATCTTTTTGTTTGGAAAGATTCTAGGAAATACTTTTCCAATTAGGGTTTTTGATTTCCCTTAATTAGAATTTAAATCTATTAGTTTAGAAGGTTTAAGAGTCTATCACGTGTTAGCACGCGATCCCACTGATTGACCATTCTATTAGTTCAGAAGTATTAAGGAACCCATCACGTGTTGGCACGTGATCCCCTGTCACGTGTGGGCACGTGATGCCCCATTTAGGGTTTTCTTTCCTTTATCTCAGAGAGTTTTTAAGACCCCATCACGTGGTGGCACGTGACCCATGGATTAAGCATTTAACAAGAATTTAATTATGTTATTTTTAAAGAACTCAGAAATTATCACGTGTCAGCACGTGACCCTTGGTCATGTGTGGGCACGTGATGCCCCATTAGTTTTTTTTCATTGTTGTTTTATTATACCTTTAATTCTTTTCAGTGGGTTTAAAGGACCATCACGTGTGGAAACGTGACCCCATTTGATTAAGATTCAACTCTTATCATTTCAAAGCCTTCAGGAAGCCATCACGTGTCGGCATGTGACCCTCGATCACGTGTGCGCACGTGATGCCCCATTGGGGTTTTTTCTTGTATTTTATGAGGGAACAATGAGCAACAAAAGAATATGACTAAGTCTCCAAGAGAATGAATGAATGACTGTCATGTAGAAAGAATGGCCAAGTGTTTTTCAACCATGCAAGAAAATATCTCACACATTTTACAATAAACAATCAAGAGCCATACCTCTCTACATACCTCCAACCATGCCATGTCACCTCACCCTCCAGCTCATTTCCAAATGATTTTCTAAAAAGAAAATCATATAATGAGGTGTCCATCTTCTAGAAGATATTCCGTATAAATACGGAATACTATCCGGTATACGTATCGAAATACATATACGCGTATTCGTATAAAAATACGAATAACCAAGAGAGAAAATGAATAGTGAACAATAATAATAAAATACACACACACACACACATATAAATTATTAAATCAAAACTTGATTTAATAATCCGGCTCAATCCTAAGCCGCTAGTATTATCAACCGTCCGATAAAAGTCTGTGTAGCATGTACACATTTAATCAGACACCTATATGTACCAACATGCGTCATCTATATCATATTGTCTGAACCGTGAAAACCCTCTGTGTAGAACTCTAAAGACTACAAGCACGTCAGCGGCACTAGCTATACGTAATGGTTACCCAGGTATTGAGCGAAAGGAAGGCTGATGAACAAACTCATCCGAACCCTTACTGATCCTGTCCGTGACAATCTTCGTACAGTCCGGTCTGTTCGTCTTAGAGTATGGCATATCGAGTCTAGGGGGTGGATATAGTCAGACCCCTAATAACGCGAAATTTCGTGTCGGTATGAAGCCCATCACCAACTGAGAAACTACTGATCCAAATTAGTAATTCTAGTCTACTTTGGCCAAGGATTTATGGTGATGGCCACCGGTGCACTACGCGACATCAACCCCTAATACCGGGAAAGACAAATTCTTGACGATCTGCTCACTGCCTCCATGTGGCTCGGGACTGTACCCAACTAAAACCTGTTTGCAGGACTCCTCTAAGCCATGGTAGGGTAGTAATCAAAGCACTGTAGGAACTCACACGAGAAAAATGACGATCTCAGGTCGACAGACTAACCTATACTCATGTCACCTGGGAACTGCTATCTGACAATAGATATAATACCAACTAGCATGTTCCCGGTGAGTCCATCTAATGTACTCATAACCCAATGAGCACCTGTATAATATCTTATGTGACTAACTGCCACCAATGGCTTGTGAGACCGGCCACCGCCCCTCGTCGGGGTCTCGATAAGTATACACTAGTCTACTCTGGAGTATCAATGCCCAGTCTCGATACTCCCTCGACTAGGGACATTTAAGGATGTTCTTATAGACCAACCAGCTCCTACGTATATGATCGCCATCATAATACTGGTAGTCAAGCAAGAATCCTATGGGCTCTATCAACATGTAATTGTGATATGTAATACTACATAAAGCATGTACATGATGATGGAGACAAACCAGATAACATACTATCATTTTGAGTAAGATTGTTCTACCCGTATAGGTCCTCCCTCAATCATTACAATCGCGTGCCTGCGATTATAATAATTGACTTGAGGGCACTATAGCCAACAAAACTAGGTACACACAAACAATTACGCAAAATCAAAATATGCCCACTTGTCAATCCTATGTGATATTCCCCTAAGGATACAGCATCCACGCTCATTCCGTTAGCAACCCTGAGTCATATCACCTGCCTTGATAACTCTACGGTTTCTCATAGCCTGCAATGAATTACAGATATGAGATCCTGATCCGGTATCTAGTACCCAGGAATTAGAGTTAATTGACAGACAGTTTTCAGTTATAAACACACCTGAAGCCAAAGCCACAACGTGCTTCGAATCCTGGTTTCTGGATTTCCAAGCCCTGCAGTCCTTCTTCCAATGCCCTTTCCCGTGACAATAGAAACATTTCTCCTTCTCTACTGTCAGCCCCGAAACTTTTGCCCTGCCCTTTCCTTCTACCTTACTGACACCGCCTTCCGGCTTGGTGGAGGCCTTCTTCTTCTTCCCCTTGGCTTTCGCCTTGGATTTAGAAGAGGAAGATTCCTCAATAAGCAGAACGGGGGTCTCCCTAGATTTTTGTAGGGTGCCCTCAGCACTTCTCAACATGTTGAGGAGTTCTGGAAGTGAAACTTCCTTCCCTTGAATGTTGAAATTCAAGATAAACTGGGCGTAGGTAGAGGGGAGGGACTGTAGAATCAAGTCAGTATATAACTCGTTCTACAACGTGGTCCTAAGGTCCGCGAGCTCTTCAATATAGCTAATCATCTTAAGGACGTGGTCCCCTACAGATGACCCGACAACCAACCTCACCTGAAAGAATTTCTTTGAGGTCTCATATCTCGCGATACGAGATTGCTCTCCATATAAATCCTTGGTATGGAGGAAGATGGAAGCTAAGTCCATCTTCTCGTTCCGCCTCTGGTGTTCATTATCCATTAAGGCCAACACGAGGCGCTTGATTCTCGCACTGTCTTTTTCCCATGTCTTACAGATTTCAATATCCGCGATGATGGAATCTGGACCTGGGACAGCGGGGGCTTTGGTAGTAAGGAGGTTGCCCAGCTTGTCATAGGTAATGGCCATCTGGACATTCCTTAGCCAATCTTTATAGTTTGGCCCAGTCAATTTATTATTATCTAGCAGTAACTTAAGCCCGGTCATTTTGGTCGCTGCAATTAGGAGAGAGAGAAGAAACACTCAGCATGATGCTTTTGCAAGTTTAGATTAGTTATTAGTTTATCTAAACAGGATGGCTCCCACTGTTTCTTGAATCCTCCTTCAAACCATAAAAGAAGAATTTAGTCAGGATTAATCTCACCCTACAATTCTTGCTTAACCTTTCGGCCAGGCTAGTGTTGGTACTTCGAGGGAGGTTTTCCAACGCTTTTACGAAGTTCCTTAATTACATAACCTCTTTTCCCTGGAGGCGTAGCCCTGCTAACACCGTTCTAGGCACCTACTTGGTTTATAGTATTGATTGTTTAGTGAAAAAATCTTCCGAAGAGTAGCGGATACTCACAGTAGGATCAGGATCCAAATATCATCGTGTGACAACCTTGAAGGAATCTTACCAAAATCATCACACTCCAAATGGTATGCAGCACTAGAAAGTTTCATTTTCCTTTGAAACTCTCGATGTGGATTTTTGCCCCAGGCGCTTATGACCATGACGAAGGCCAACATATCATAAGACGCAAGTCAAGGTCTACCCGTCATAATCCAGGTTAATTTGAACACATCCGTACAAACCGTTGACGAAGGCCAAAATAGATGTACGACTGTCCCAAATCAAAGTATCTATCTATGCTACAGATGAATACCTAGTAGCTACCAATCACTATGCCTTGGCGAATGTCAAAATACATAGCTTGAATACTACTGAATACCCATCTGAAATGACGGAGGGCTACAGATGGTTTTGGCAAAACCGTGAACGTAATGATCTTGATATAGTCAAAGGAACCATGATAGCTTTTAAAAGGAGTGGTTTAAGCTCCGCATTTAAAAGTTGTTTTCAAGAAAACCGATTGGTTTTGAAATTGTTCCAATGATTTAAACTTTGGATTATTTTCCATGCATTAATCAATATTAATGCGGTCCCATCATTTAACCCTATCATTGCAGAAAAGAAACGAAAATTGAACGTATGCTTATACCATCCGCATTCGCCATGGGGCCCCGTCATGCACCGTTGGGTTACTTAACTAACGGCCGAGCGGGGGATAGACTAGCACGGGTGAAAAACATAAGCAACGTTTATTATATATAATATGTATATATAGCCATTCGTCTCATGCAATAATAGGCATTCCAGATCACAGATCACAAATGAATATATTGGATATACTAGGAATTCCGTGTTTCGTTTTAGCATAAAACGAAAAACGGATTCCACGGTCATGATGAATAGCCAAACCCCACCCTAGACCCCTACAGGTGCGGCTAACTACCCACCAAATTCTTGAAGTGAAGCAAACTCCCTCAATAAAATGAGTCGGCCACTCGGCACTTCAAGAACCCGGTAGTTTGTGCACCCCACCTTGAGTCTATCCTAAGTGCAAGAAAAAGTAAATGAAATAATACAACGGTGGCTACAACCTCAACCCGGATGTGCCCCGCAAAAATAATATTACATCAATTTACAAATTTACATGAATGAAAAAAAAGAAAACACTCTTCTCACATCCCCCGGCTATTCATCCACGACGATCCAATACTTCATATACGCAAACCATCATCAAGATACAGATATGTGCAACCCCCACTAATCGATATATAGCGATTAGCAGATGTTTAGCAACACATATATAAACTGAAACTTATAAACGATGTTAAAACTGCGACTTCGAAATACTCCGTAATTCCCCAACACAAAGATAACAGAATATGAAATCTGGGCAAAAACAAACAACACCTGAAAATCTATATCCAAGATTCCAGAACACCACCAAAAACCCCAGACCCAAACCCCTAGTACGGCCGGTGAGGCCAGGAAAAATAAGCATTTGGCCGGCCAAACTTTGGAGTTTTTGTCTTGTTTTTCTGTGGTGTTCTAGTTACAACTAAAGGAGCACTCTACAATTGTTTAAATAATTTTTAGAGGCTCTTTGAAATTGGACAGAAACTTGGATTTCGTTTCGACTGTTTCAGAGTTATTTCGGTTTCTTAATTTTAAATATCGCCTAACAAACTAGTTAAGGTCTGAGTAGGCTCTGATACCACTATAAGTCGATGTCACACATCCCACGCACTTGTGGGGAGGCGGAATTTACACTATGCAACACCGACTTTAACTCCAGGATCTTTACGGAAACCATAACTAGCTATTCTACTTGGAGGTTTAACTACTTGGTAAGAGTTTTATACCTCCTTGTTACTTGTCCTTCGGGTCTTCTCCTCCTCCTCTCCTTCATCTTCTCGAAGATCCGGATCTCTCTTGATCGTCAGCCTCCTCGTGTCGAAGATGATCCACCCGAGAGTATATACTTCAAGCTCAAACCTCTAAACCGAGGTAACTAAGGTACCTAGTTCGCTAAGCCAGGTAGCTTAGAATATGTAGAGTGTATAAAGGAGTATTTTATTTCATATAACCCTATGGCTCACAACACATGTAAAGATTAGGGTTTTTGAGGAAGAAGGAGAAGAAAATTGCAGAGAGAAACAAAATGAGCAAATGAACTAGGTCAAAGGCAAGTGAAGAATGTCTCACTCATTATCTCACATGAAGCATGGGTTATTTTCCCATTGAAAATAGCAACCATGCTTCAATAGTAACCACAAACCAATAAACAAATGTAATGAGCCATGTTTCACCCCATGCCATGAATATCTCCAATTTCCACCTCATTAATCTATTTCCAAAAATACATAAACCAAATAATGAGGTATCCTCTTCTAGAAGCATCTCTTGTGAAATTACAAGAATGCCCTCACCGTATATACATACCCATATTCGTATTCCGAAAAATACGAATACAATGAGATAATAATAATCCAATAATATAATACTAGAATCCGGTTTAAACCAAAGCCCACTAGTATTATCCGTCCGAACAACATCCGTGTAGCCAGTACACGTATATGATCATAACCCTGTCGTAAAACCATACGACCTCTACATCGTTTCGCCCGAAGCAGGGAAACCCTCTGTGTGAGACTCTAAAGACTCGACAGTACACTGGAAGTGGGTTTAACCATAAGTCCATCAGTGGTACTAGCTGCATGTAACGGCTACCCAAGTATCTGTCGATAAGAAGGCCGATGAGCAAACACATCCGAACTCCTACTGAACCTATCTGTGACAATCTTCGTACAGTCCGGTCTGTTCGTCTAAGATAGTCGCATATCGGGCCTAGGGGGATAGTAACCGTCAGACCCCTAATAGCGCAATAAGTCGTGCCGGGGTAGAGCCTAATACACCCTGAGAAACTATTGGACTACCTACCAATAAATCTCGCTTGCCCTGGCCAGAGACTTTTTGTATTGGCTTTCCGAACACAGAGCGGTATCAACCCCTAATACCGGGAGAGACGAATCCTATCTAACCGCTACTGCCTCCAAGTGCTTCGGGACTGTACCCAACTACTACCTGTTTGCACGACTCCTTTGAGCCGTGGTAGGATAGTAATCTAAGTGCAGTGGGAACACACTCAAGACAAATAGTGATGTCAAGTCAACGGACTAACCTGTACTCATGCCACCCGGGAACTGCTACCTGACGATAGGTATAATACCAACCAGCAGTTCCCAACGAGTCCGTCCAGTGTAACTCATAACCCAATGAGCACCTATATACTATCTCCGGTATAACGTACCAATGGCTGTGGGATGGACCATCTCCCCTGTTTCCCCCAATCAGAGCAAAGCTCTGTTTCAAAATTCAAAATTTAAATTGAAGAAACGCTTCAGATTCCACGCGTTGCGCGCCACGTGTCAAACGCAGACGCGCTAGCGCCAGGTGTGCTGTGCCCTAGGCAGCGCATCCCCAATCAGAGCAAAGCTCTGTTTTAAAATTCAAAATTTAAAAGTTGAAGCAACACTTCAGATCTAGCGCTCTGCGCTGCGCGCCACGTGTCAAACACGGGTGCGCTAGCGCAGTCTGCGGGCCACGTGTTAAACACGGATGCGCTAGCGCGGATGCGCTAGCGCAGTTGCGCTGCGCGCCACGTGTCGAACGCAGG
Organism: Agapanthus africanus; assembly: GCA_030015575.1. Classification (NCBI taxonomy): domain Eukaryota; kingdom Viridiplantae; phylum Streptophyta; class Magnoliopsida; order Asparagales; family Amaryllidaceae; genus Agapanthus; species Agapanthus africanus. The sequence goes on along the minus strand of CM057345.1, from coordinate 41,854,542 downwards.
TGCGCTAGCGCAAGGTGCGCCGGCGCTGGAATTAAAAATCCCCCACCATTAGATCAAAAGATCTACTAATAATAAATTATTAATTAATCAGAACTAAAATTCTGTTATGGAAAGATCGTTCCAATCTTATTAAAACAAGAAGATTATCTTCTGTAAAACAGAAGCCTTAGGATCAAAGATCCAACGGTGGGAAATATTCCCAAATCAATCAGAGAAAGATCTCTTAAAACTGATTCAACAAATCAATTGGCCCTATATAAAGACCCCCTAGACTTCAAGTCTAAAAGGATACACAAAAGAGAGAGAAAACCCTCTGCAAACTTTGAGAAAACTCAAAGAGAAAGAAATGCAAGCTCTTCGAAAAAAGAAGATCATTTCTTCATATTCAAGGTAAAGAACTATGTTCTTGAACAACAGAGATGAAACCATCTCGTAAAAAGAAGAACCGTCTTCTAAAAAGATCATAGATCTAAAAAAAGACCAAGGTCTTTGATAAGAAAAGCAAAAGATCAAAAGACCTGATCATAATATATATATATATATATATAAATATAAAAGAAGTATTTTACTTCATTCACAGATCTTTGATCCATAAAGGCAGAGCCTTCTATAAAAACAAGAACTTTTATTCTTGAATCTTGAGGCAAAGCCTCCTTTAAGAAGAACATAAATTTGTTCTTTGATCTTAAATCTGATCAAATGTGCTTGGCACTATTAGAAAGTACCTCGCACTCATGAACTGCGCTTTTGCGCTCCTTGGATCGGCGCTCAGCGCCAAAACCTGCCACGTGTCAACCAAAGACACAATCTGCGCTTTGCGCTTCTGAAACAACGCACTGCGCTCATGGGCTGACGCTCAGCGCCAAGCGTGCTACGTGTCATCCACTGGCGCGCCAACAGACTAGCGCAAAGTGCTCATAAATCAAAAGCGCAATGCGCTAATAAACTAGCGCTTAACGCTAAGTGCGACATGTGTCCTCTTCGTGTGCGCTACCTGACAGAAGCGCAATGCACTCTTTAACTGGCGCAAAGCGCCTGGCGCGCTACGTGGCGCATTGTCAGAACACAATTTGTTCTGATGAAGACAAAAGATGTCAGAACCCAATGCTTAGCATTATTAAAAGGGCCGAGCCCAAATAAAGGCTTAATAGCCAGAACAAAAAAATGTTAAACATTTTATTTGGACTTAGCCCAATTCTGGCCATAAGTCCTCAACTTATCTTGAACCGAGCACATTTGCTCTTTCAACCAATCCACCTTGGTTCAAGGGTATATCTCTTCACTCCTTTGATATTTTTCATTGTAATTCCTCAACGTCTTCAAAGAGATGACGGGTCCCGACGACCACACATTTCACAGACTATGACGTCTCTAAACTATGGACTGTGGGGTCCTTAAACTCATGGACTATGATGTCCTTAACCTCGACCGTGATGTCTTTAAACCAACATTGGACCGTGGGGTCCTTAAACTCATGGACTATGATGTCCTTAACCTCGACCGTGATGTCTTAAAACTAACAGCGGACTTTGGGGTCCTTAAACTCACGGACTATGATGTCCTTAACCTCGTCTGTGATGTCTTTAAACTAACAGCGGACTGTGGGGTCCTTAAACTCACGGACTATGATGTCCTTAACCTCGACCGTGATGTCTTTAAACTAACATTGGACCGTAATGTCCTTAAACTACCAATGGACCGTAATGTCCTTAAACTAATCGACCGCAATGTCATTAAACTAAACAATAGAGTCTCAATCGCTCTTTTGTTGGATCTAAACGATCCCGTTAAGTTGATCTTAGTCTAAAATCAGACTAACGTATCCTTAACAAACGTTTAAGTTGATCTTAGTCTCAAAAGAGGCTAACGTATCCTTAAACCCAACCCTCAAACCCAAATCTAAGAAAGATATGGATTTGGACTAGTCCACGCCCTACGGGCGACAACATAACTTAGTCTCCGTATACAATCCACGGGCAACCAAACACAAAATAAACACCCACGACACGAAGTGACCACATGGAGAAGGAGAAAGTTGTTACCACGACACGGTAGCGTAATTAACTGCAGGGGCTTGCGCCTGCAGGGAACAGCGTCCCCACAATCAAAAACCCCTCAAACGAGGGGGAATCTGACGAAGTCTGCTACATCGGCCGCATCCGTTTAAACCTTCGATACATGGTGTCATAAATCAACTTGGCATTTTCGGAGAGGTGGACGGATATCACCAATTAGCATCTGCTCCGAATTTCAGGCAAGACGTCCGCCGCGTCTTCGTCGCGTCTTTCGGAGGGGAACAGATTCTGGCACGCCCAGTGGGACCTTTTCCTCTTTCCACTCCACACTTCGTGTGTCGTGTTCGCGAATGAATCGCGGTTTGCTAATGGTTGCCCTTGGGTTCGAGGTACTAAGATTTGGCGTTTTTCTTGGTGCAGAAAGCGAAGAATCAATAGCATCAACTTGCGTGAAGTGTTCCAACTACAACTGCAACCCACGTTCCGCCTCATCTGGAGGCATAGCTTACGGGCCCCAAGCGGCTTCCTTGTTCACGATGCCGGTGGAACAGGTCACTCAGGCCACCACTAGATTGTTCTTCGGGACCATGCTCCCGCCAACGAGCTTCAGCGCTCCTATACCAACACCGGAAGCTCCCAAGAAGTCGGTCTTTGATCGGCTTGCAACTACAGCGGCCCCTCTCAACGGGTCGTCCAGCTCCAGCGCCTCAGTCTTCGCCAGATTGGGCCAAAGTTCATGTGGGCCCATGATGAAGCCTGTAATTCCAGAACAGGTTATTCCGAAAAGGATAGCCATCCCTGCTCCCGAAGTCGTCAAGGCGGCTTCTCCTGCTAAAGGGTCGGTCTTTACAAGGCTGACTGTTCTGGCTCCCACTCCAGCTCCCGTCCCTGCTCAAAAGTCTGTCTTTGAAAGATTGGATACCGCTACTCAACGGGTGTCGGTCTTCAAGAGGCTGGTACCGGCAGTGCCTCACCTGAACAGGGGGCAAGACGAAGTCGCCCCTCAAGCTGAAACCATCCTAACAGCTCGACGCGCTCGACGTCGCCACTGGCGCCGAGTAAGGAAGGATGGGGGCAACTCCCCCTCTGAGCTAACTCCACCCGCCCCAACGGTGGAAGCCAATGCTGCTGTTCCAACCGGGAACAGCTTTGAATTGCCGAATAAGGTGCGCAGGAACTCTCTTACCTCCATATTGAAAAGTTCTCCTCCACACGCGGAGAATGTTACAGAAATGAAGCCGGAGCAGCCCCCTCAACGACTGTCCTCCAAAATTTACAAAGTCTGGCGACGGGTTCAGGACTCAGTAATCGATCGAGATCACTCTCGCCGGCAGAAAAAGGTGAAAGTTCAGGAAGAAGAGAACCGTCCTGTCAAGTCGCAAAGGACGACAACTACCTGGGTGCCCGCTGCAACGGCCCCCTCAACGTCAACTGCTCAAAAGAGAAGGAGGCCAGAAAAAGCCCCTATGAACGTGGCGGGCCACAAAGACGCTGGGCCCAAACGCCCCAAGTCTGGGGGCATAACGGTGCATACTGTTTACATGGGTTCCGAAAAAGAGGAAAGCCGCGCTTCGACGGGTCACCGACCGCTCACCCGATCCATGACAAAAGCACAGGAGCAGCAACAGAAGCTTCAGGAAATGCTAACGCAAATGACCGCACTCACTGGGCCAAAAGAAAGCCGGGAGGCATCATCAGAACAGCGTCGTGAGCAGGAAACTGATGCTGAATTCCTTCGGAGAATGCTCTAAAAGAAGGAAAAGGAGGCCGCGGAACAAGCGGCCAATATAAAGAAAATGGCCCTTCTATTCCAAGATATGGTGGGCATGATGATCCAGCCGGACCCTCCAGCTGAAGAGCCCCCGATTATCTTCGAAGATGACCGAGCGGAGATGTCAAATCCCATTCCGGCTTGTTCAGCAGCCAAAGAGGAGACCATCTCAAAAGCTGCCCTAGATGATTATATAGCTCAACAAATACAGGCTCATCAAGAAAATGAAGCAACTGGCCAAGTCGTCAGCACTGGGCGACCATATCCTGGATGGTACGATCAGATCAAGTATCCGCCAGGATACACGTTTCCTAAGTTTCACGTATACAAGGGGACGGGAAATCCCCATCAACATGTCGCTCAGTTTATGGATCTTTGCGGCAATACCGGAGGCGACGACAAATTATTACTTCGTCAGTTCGTCGGCAGCTTGGCGGAAACAGCCTTTGAATGTTATTCGGAGCTGCCCAACGACTCTGTCAAAACATTCGCAGAGATGGAGCTGCTGTTTACACAGAGATTTGCAAGCGCTAGCGAGCGCACCCCGATCACCGCATTGATCAACGCCAGGGTAAAGTCAGGCGAAACGTGGGTACAATACGCGATACGGTGGCGGAATTTATAGTCGAAATGCGAGCAGCGCATCGAAGAAGCTCCCGCGGTAGGTGTTCATATCATAATTTTGCATTATTATATTTCCCATTCTTATACGTTTTACAAATAAACATGTGCTTTTGACCCATGTCTGCTACATAGTTGCAGGTTACAGGTTCTCGGAATAAAAACCGTGAAATGATGAAAAGACGATGCAAAAGTGAGACTTCGACCAACAAACAAAGAATCTTTATCATGCCTACAGTTTGAAGAATAAACGAAGATCAATGGACAATTTCACAAAGCACAAAGGCAGAGCAAAGTTCAAGACTTCGACACGAAGCGAACGGTAAAGTCCACTACATTATTCACTGTGGAAATCTGGAAGAGAACTAGAAGATATTCTAAAGAAAAAAGTAAAGAAAACAGAAGAAGAATGTAACTAGAAGCAACCAGGAAAAACAGAGCCAACAAGCCCCATATACGACCGCGGAACCGCGGCCAAACATGGGCTTTGGCCGCGGATCCGCGGTCGTGTGTTGCGCGTGCGTGGTGACGTCAGCAAGGCGGTGCGTTAACTAGTCTTCTGTAGGGTATAAATGTAATTGCAGATGTGAGCCGATTGTAACCCTAGGGTTTCTATGAATCTATAAATAGAAACCCTAAAACCTATTTTAGGTCATGCCTCTTCTTGTGCCTCATTTTATATCTAAAATTCAGATCTGTAAATTTCTGTAATGAATGAAGAGTGCATCAAATTAGAGTAAGTTTTCAATTCTTGCCCTAGTTAATTTTATTTCATTGCCCTAGTATAATTTCTTATTTGCCATAGTTAGATCTTTTATTCTTTGCCCTAGATAGATAGTTTAGAAATGTTTTTCAATTCCCTAATGAGCGAGTAGTTTCCTCGCTTGTTAGGGTTAGCTTTGGGGAAGGCTTGAGAGATGAATATCTCTCACCCCTTTCTTGCCCATCACACGTTTTTATAGGACTCCATGTATACATGCACACACCGCTCCCTACGGTACCCTATCCCACGAGGTAGCCGTGATACCGTAGTATAAAAGCCCGGTTGAGCGTGTTTTCCATGGAGGTTAGGGTAAGGATTAAGAAAGGAAGGACAAGAACCTAGAGGAAGAAACATCATTTCTTCCCGATGGTACTAATCCCCTTTATTAATAATTACCATAACTCCTAAAGAGATCTTAATTTGGGTATAGAAAGCGGTGAGGAAATCTTCAATTTCCAAACTTAACCTAAACTTAACCCTAGCAAGATTTAGATCTAGATAAATTTAGTTTTTAGATTTAATCAATCCGACAACAATCGGAATTAACTCGTAAGAACAATTAGAGAATACACAAAATCCCTGTGGACCGTCCCGTACTCACCGGCTAGCTACCAAGCGACGATGTTCTTGATTGCGGTTATAAAATATTCTTTGAACAAAATCAGTAGGCATGTTCATGGGTACTCTTGATCCGCAGGCGACCATCTCCCAGTTCATGATGTTCTTCAAGCCGACCACGTTCCAGGCCTTGATTGATAAGTTGGCCCAAATGGACCAGATGGGTCATAAACCATCTCCTTCAAAGGCGGATCCTCGTAACGAAAAGGGGAAAGGAAAAGCGACTTTCGTCGCCGATGCTCAACGACAGCCGAGCAACTCAAAGCCGGTTGTTTGCCAAAATAATATGCGTCCACGTCCATCCTTCGAGAAGAGACTAGGACGTCCTTACTCATTTCTTCAAGATAAAACGAGGAGGCTGTTCGAGCTGGCAGTGCGCAACAAACTCATCAATCTGCCAGATCCAAAACGTCCGTTGCAGCCAAATGACGTCAATGATCCCAATTACTGTCCCTACCACCGAGTATTAGGCCATCCGATTGAAGACTGCTACGTCTTCAAAAACTGGATTGAAAACCAAGACCAACAAGGCAAGTTCGCATTATCAGAAAACTGGAAGGTGAGCCCGCGACAAGCTCATGCCCCTAAAAAGGTGGACATGCCGGGGGCATCGTGCTCATTCATAGGGAAAGCACATGTTCAGTTAATAAAACTGCACATTTGTTATTACATTTTTCCTACTATTTCTATATTAGAAAAGGTGTTTATTATAATATATGATACATATGAGGGTTTATCTGTAAAAATACTATTTTCCATATGTTGATATATTATAATTAGTATTTGGTAGGAAAATGTATGCAAAAAAATATCATTGACCAAATCTTAAGAAAACAAACTCTACTAAATATCATTTGAGTTGTTGTGCAGAATTTTCAGGACTAATATCAAGGAAATCAAGTTGTTAAAGCAAACCTGCCTAATTAATAAAGCAAAACTTAGAAATCAAGTCTGGCAGCAGCTACGAGAAGATTTCCAAGTTCCAAATGTTCCAGAGAACTCTACGTGTCATAAAGAGAAAAACCCCAGAAACCAAATCAACGGACCACATCATAAGGCCGCGGATCCGCGGCCAAACCCCCCTGTTGGCCGCGGATCCGCCGCGTGGCAGAAGATTTAGAAGCTGGGATTTAGGTGGGAGAATCTTAACTGTTGGCTTCCAAATTTGGAAGCTAGGGTTCTGGCTTTTGGAGTATAAATAAGGACCAAGAGCCCCTTGGAAAAATCTTCAAGTCGACGCGATCACGAAGTCCAAGACGGCTCACGCATCCAGGCTGATCATCAACGGTTCATCTACCTCCTTAGAAGAGATCGAGAAGCAAAACTAGGATTTGTAATCATTTTCTAAGGAATCAAAGTGTAATGAATATTGTTGATTAATAAATATAGCTCTTTTTCCTATTCTATTTCTTTGTAGTTTAATTATGCATTTTCTCTCCATCTCTTTTTCTCCCAACATGCGCGAGTAATTCTCCGCTTGTTAGGGTTCGTAGGATTATGGTAGGTTAATGGATGATGAAAATATATAAACTCTTTTTACGTCCTATAAAGTTTATAAACTTTATCAAAAGAATCATTAACATCCTAATCGGGCGCGCTACCAATTCATTGTTAGTCTCGACCGCGATTAGAGATTAGATTAATGATTGTTTTGGTAAAGGCTAGATATGAACGGAGTTCCGTGTCGAGATAAGGGTTAAGAGTGGGATTCCTTTTCCCTCCAGAAATCCTAATCTACACGCATCACTGTCGTTCTAGTTTTAAATTTATTAAAGGATAGAAAGAGTAATCTTTAATTAATCATCCATAACTACTAAATCCTAATGAACCCTACAAGCCCTCTTCTTATATAAACTTACATCCGTAGTTAATCTAGATCTATATTTTGCATCCGTGTTTAACGTAGATCTAGATCCTACAACCATTCTACAATATTTTTTATCCCTCCTCTCTTTCTCAACACATCTAAAGTAAGAATAAAAGGTTCAACGTTTCACTGAGGACGACCCGTACTCACCTCGGTCTAGCTACACACAACACCGTTCTGATTGCGGTTAAACTACAAACACTTTTTCGCATCAATCAGCACCATAGACCGAAAAGTCAGTAAACTAGAGATTCGCCTCAAATACGGCGACGGTGGACCACTATGTCCTAAAACCGGCGTAAGACCGAAACGTCGTTAAACTAACAATGGACCACTATGTCCTGAAACTGGATATTGACCGAGACGTCGATAAACTACTACAGATCGCAACATCCCAAGGCTGATACCAAAAAAAAGAGACAATAAAAAAAAGAAGAAGAATAAAAAAAAAGAGAAAAGAGAAAACGGTATGTCCATAAGCAAAATGGGCACGGATGAAAACCCGAAAGGGCTCCGTGAGTAAAAACAGCAGGGCCACCGGCGGGTTTTGTGAAAACCCGAAAGGGCGCAATCTCGTTAAAAGACACTTGCAAGGTCCTTTCGTCTTTGTAAGGAGAAAACCACCTGCGTGAGATCCTTATGACTCACAAGGAAGCAACATACTTAGGGATCCCCACGACTCCTAAGGAGAAATTACACTTACGAGATCCTCACGACTTGTAAGGAGAACCCTCTTATGAGACCTTTACGGCTCATAAGATTCAAAAGTCTTAAGCTACAGGGATCTGAACCTGTTCTTAAGCAGCCACCACAACCTCCAATATTGCCCTACAAGCAGCTCAACGCTGACCCTTGTATACAATCCACGGGCGCGAATAAACATTTCCCTAACAAAGTCTCATCCGTGACTAGGGATATATTTACATGATGAACAACCCTTGTAAGTCCTCTCGACTTATAAGGAGAAAATACTCTTGTAAGATCCTTACGACTTACGGGAGGCCACACACTTAGGAATCCTCACGATCCCTAAGGAGAAAACACACCTACGAGATCCTCACGACTCGTAGGGAGAAAAACCTTTATGAGACCCTTACGGCTCATGAAGTCAAAAGCCTTAGTCGACAGGATCCTAACCCTGTTCGCTAAGCCACCTTTGTTTGACATCGACAGAGGCAAATGATGATTCGCTCCTGGAATTATTCCAGTTGTAGCGGTGCTGATGCCGAAATCGGTGTCTAATTCCAGGCTTGCAGCGAGAAGCCAGCGAGCCACACATGCATACGAAATAGCAGAAATGATGGGGCAACTTGCAACAAAATCAGCAAGTAAAATTGTATGCATGCAAAATAGCCGAAATGATTGGGCAACTCGCAATAAAAAAGCAGCGAGTAAAAAAATAAAACAAATAGCCGAAATGATTGGGCACCGCGAAAAATAGCCGAAATGATTGGGCAATCGCGACCTTCGCGATATAAAAGCTGAAATGATAGAGCATCACGGAAAGAAATAAAAAAAATATAATAAAAAAATGATGAATGAATAAAAGAAAAAATGAAAGTTATGCCCTACAGGTGATATCACATCAATCCCTGTATACGATCCAGGGGCGCAAACAAAGAAGGAATCACGCCTTCCCTCCTCAGGCTCCATCAGAAAGAGAGCCAAGTCTCGACGGTCACATCTGCATCCCAGAAGACCAACAACATCATTCCTCCTTATGCCAGCAAGGCACGGAAGCGACACAGCGAAACGGAGCCACGACATAGTCTCTAGTTCCAAATCTTAACGGGAATATCTACAGCCTAAAAAATCAGCAACGGTGATCCTCCTCATTCCAACAGGACTCGGACGCAATATCACCAAGAGGAGTGATGGCAAAATCCCAACTCCACCTCAGCATTTATCTCGTTACAACAGACGCAATGCCAACAACGGCGTTCCTTCGCAATCTAGCAGGATGCAGACGCAACGTCAACAAAAGACCCCATGGTCGAGACAAAGTGGAGTGATGGCAAAATCCAAGCTCCATCTTAGCATTCGTCTCATCACACCAGATGCGATGTCACCCCAGCGCTCTTCCTCCAATAGGATTCGGACGCGCCAAAACAATGAAGCAAAGGCCAAATTCCTAGCTTCAGGGTCTTGACGGTAACTCATATAAAACCTGAAAGACTATCGGAGATCATCCCACACCAGCGCGGAATGGTCACCACCTCGACGTTCGTCTCGATACAGCAGACGATATGTTACTACTGTGTCCTTCCTCCAACAGGATTCGGACACACCAAAGCAAACAAAGCGAAGGCCAAATTCCTAGCTTCAGGGTCTCGAAGGTAACTCACATAAAACCTGAAAGACTACCGGGGATCATCCCACATAGAATGGTCACCACCTCGACGTTCGTCTTGATACAGCAGACGAGATGTCACCACAGCGTTCTTCCTCTAGCAGGATCCCGACGCGACACCAACAATGGAGCCACGGAAAAGTCCCTAGTTCCATGTCCTGACGGTTCACCAACAACCTAGAGACCACCTCGATGTTCGTCTTGATACAGCAGACGAGATGTCACTACAGTGTCCTTCCTCCAACAGGATTCGGACACGCAAAAGCAAATGAAGCAAAGGCAATATTCCCAGCTTCAAAGTCTTGACGGTAACTCATATAAAACCTGAAAGACTACCGGAGATCATCCCACATGGAGTGGTCACCACCTCGACGTTTATCTCGATACAGCAGACGCAATGCCAGCAAACGAAGCGAAGGCCAAATTCCTAGCTTCAGGGTCTTGATGGCGACTCATATAAAACTTGAAAGACTATCGGAGATCATCCCATGCCAGCACGGAGTGATCACCACCTCGATGTACGTCTCGATACAACAGACGAGATGTCACCACAGCGTTCTTCCTCCAACAGGATTCATACGCGATAATCAAACAACGGAGCCACGGCAAAATCCTTAGCTCCAAACCTCGACGGTTCACCAGCAACCTAGAGACAACCGCGACATTCGTCTCGATACAGCAGATGCAATGCCAGCAAACAAAGCGAAGGCCAAATTCCTAGCTTCAGGGTCTTGACGGTAACTCATATAAAACCTGAAAGACTATCGGAGATCATCCCACACCAGCGTGGAGTGGTTATGACTCATCGGGGCTCTCCAAAATGAGCCTAACTTCAAGTAAAAAGCGGCATGGCAAAATTCCTAACGCTTGCTCTTCCGACGGTCAAACTGCCTAGGAAGATTGCTTAAAGACGTCTTGTCCAGCCCCCGAAGGGATCAGAGACACGACAGTCGCAAGGCTACTCGAACAGCAAGACTGCCTATCGAGGAATACATCAGCCAACGCGACGGTATGACGGGCAAAACCCTAGTGCCACAGACCCTAACGGACCTCTGTCGTAAAGAGAAGAGGTTAACTGTGACGTTAGGACATTCTTGCGAGAACTTCTCGATTCATCTCGACTCGTAAGGCAAAGCCTTAGGCAATGGGGATTTAAAAAAAACAAACAAACCTGTTTCCTAAGCACTGGGGCCCTGCAAGTCGGTCCAAAATGGACTCTTGCATACTATTCACGGACCACACTCTCCAAAGTCGAATCTCGAAAAGGAGGGAAACAACCGCTTACGAGTCCTCTCGACTTGTAAGAGGGAAAATTCTCTTGTGACATCCTTACGACTCTCGAGAGAAAACGCACTTAGGAATCCTCACGATTCCTAAGGAGAAAATACACCTACGAGATCCTCTCGACTCGTAGGGAGAAAAGTCTTCATGAGACCCTCACGGCTCATGAAGTTGAAAAGTCTTAGGCAGTAGATCTGAACCTGACTCCTAAGCCATCACTACCCCTCGAAGAAGCCAAAACAAGATGCCCACCCTGTCATCTTCCGGCTATGCTTGCTAAGGTGACATGCTGATAACAAAAGAAAGAAGAAAGCAGAGAGATGACACAAGACATTGCGAAAGAAATGTATCTTTTATTCATGAATTCAATTGAGTACAAGCTACATCATCTGAAAGGATAAAGAAAAATGAATACATTTTATTCAAAATTTACAAATGGCGCAAAATGCAACTATTGGGAGGGAAGCATCTTCAGTAGGCCAATCAATTGCTCATGCACTCCTCTCAGCCTTTCGTCACAGTCAGCTGCCATGGCCAACTCCGTTTCAACCTGAGCCCGTTGCTGCAAATAAGACAAAAGTCGCTCATCAACGACCCGCCGAGCTGCCTCACGACTCTACGCATCCTGCTCGATGAGGTCGAGCTTCTGCCTTAGCGTTAACCCATCAGAAATGCATCATAAAAGGCCCTCAAAGATGGTTTTCAACTGCACAGCATTGGCGTCAACTTAAGCATGCAGTCGAGAAGATTCGGTTGAAGTCTCTTCACATTCCTTATGCTTTAAGGCCGCTTCTTGTTCAAGATGACGGAAGTAAGGAGTGCTCTGCTTGACCCACGCAGCCCGTTGAGAGTTCACAGCCAGGACCTCGGGAGCAGGACGTCTGACCTCGAGCTCATACAAACAAGCCTCGATTTTCCTGCAGTGGCTAACCCAAGACTCAACGATGCCCTCACTATGAAAGTTCACGAGTGTCGCCAGCATAAGATTAACCTCGGCGGCAAAATCCGCAGCGAATGTAGGAGTCTCTACGTCGAGCTCCTTAATGTAGTCGCTCAGCATGCGCAGACTATTCGCGACGCCTTTCAAGGACGGACGTCTGGAAAAGGGCCCTGCCGGCATAATAATGTGAGACTCGAACGGGGCTGGAGTCGATGTGATCGCTGCAAAATAAATCATAGTTAGATGTCGGTTCAGGAAATAAAGAAGATACACGAAAACAGAGTCTACTATACCGGCCGCAACAGGGGGCAGAGCTGGGAGTACTGGCGGCGCGATAGCCTCGTCTCTGCCTTCGATTTGTAAGGCTATAAGTAATACAAAGAGGGATTAGCAATAATGTGACTGCCCATTAAAGAAAAGACATCATTTAGAAAAGATACTCACCGACACCACCAGGCGGACCAATCTCTGACAGGAAGGAGAAGTGAGGGTGCAGCACCTGATACAGGTGGTCAAAAAGGACTCCTGCAAAGACGCGGTAATGCAATGTCAGTACATAAAATATACAGCCTAGAAGTAAGACTGATGGGTCACAAATCCGTACCTTCCAACATCTGAGACGGTGCGAGAGAAGGTAGAGGGGGAGTCACCGTCAAAACAGTAACTGGGGGTGGTGTCTCGAGTAGCGCGAACTCAGCACTCGCCACACCTACATTAGAAACAAGACAAATACTGTCAGGAAAGATTGAAAAGGATTGCAAAAGAAAAGAAAAGAAATGACCCAAAATCTACCTGATGAGTCGCCAGTCGGAACCGCGACGAGGGCACCACTTGATACAGCAACGGTTTCCTCCTCCCCCATCGGGATGGTCTCACCTCCCGTCGCCTCATCCCCTGACTCTACAAGAGCCGTCGTAACTCTTGCGACGCCAGGAGATGGCCAAGAGCCGTAAACGGGAAGAGAAATGATTGGGGCGGTGCCTAACTCTTGAGAGGGAGCGGCCACCTCAGGCTCAGCAATTGTAGCCGTCTCACCCATCACCACCTCGGGCTCGGCAATGGTAGCTATCTTAGGCACAACAAACGTGACTGTCTCACCAGCCGCTGCCTCGAGCTCGGCAATTGGAGCCACCTTGCCTACCGCCGCCTCGGGTTCGGTAATCACAGCTACCTCTAGCTCAGCGGTCGCCGCCACTTCTTCGGGAAGAATCGGCTCTGCAAGATAAAATATATGAGAATTGATACTTAAAACTTTGACAACGGAGCCCCGTGTCACATTACCTTGGGTTGGTCTTCCGACCGCTTCTCGAGCCGCACGTGCTGCTCGTCTATAGGTAGTAGACAAGGCAGCCGGGGACTCCTCCGAAGGAGCAGGGGCAGGGGTAGCGGTGCTCGAACCCGCACCCGCAGCTAAGGCAGCACTACACTCCCTTGCCGCGCGCACTCGGCGCTTCCTTTCCGCCCGGATAGTCAAAGCGGACCTTCTAGACGCCTCCACCAACAGGACGTCATCGTCCACACCAGGGGTTACCTCTGGAGCCGTCAAGGCTTCCGTCATCGGTCGCTTGAGTAGGGCCTCTTTCGGCAATGCCGAAGGGGGCAGAGCTTCGGTGGCTGGCCCGGGAAGAATCTCCGCATCAGCTTGCGGGATCGACATTGTGGTCCCTGCGATAAGATAAAGAAAGGGTCAGATTGTCTATAAAAAAGGAGAATGAAGATGCAATAAGCCTAGACATACCAATACCCAACAAAGCACGATTCCCCTCCTTCTCCTCGAAGGTCTTGATGGAAGCCGCCAGAGCCTCTTCAGTGGTAAAGCCTGTTACAAAAATAAAAGTGTCAGTCAAGACATGGTAATAAAAATAAAGATATAGTGCAATAACAAGGTACGACTGATGTTTACTTGATTGTATGAGGGTGGCCATCTCCGCCTGGTGGCTTGCGGATCGCACAGAAGCTGCAATAGCGGCTGCGAGATCAGTATCTTCCGGCGCTATGAAGAGACCTTCATTGGTCCCATATTCGCTCAGGCCCTCATTATAAGGAGCCTAAGGATCCAGGCCGAGTACAACATCTAGGAAGAGGACTGACTTCTTCCTCTTTTGCGCACGAACTCCAGTCGCAGCAAGCACGAGCTTACGCTTAGTGGGCATCTTGGGGTGATGAGTCCCGATATCTGAGCCCACGCCAGATTCAGGGGAAGCTACAGTTATCGTCTCCGCGGGAGCGCGGGGCACTGATGGCACATCCACCGTCTCCACAGGAGCACGAAGCAACCCGCGCGTAGGGCTTAGCACACGTGGAGGCACGACTGCAGCGACTTCTCTTAGCGGAAGGAGGACAGTGGTCCGCCGCTTCAAAGGGACGTTACGATCACTGGCAGGAGGCGCACTTTTGCAATCAAGAAGCAGCCGCCTTTCTTCCTTAATGACGGCACCCATCGAATGCCGGTACCACGCCGCATACACATTAAGGATCCTCGGAACGCAACTCGGCTCGCTGATAAAGAAGTGAGAGCCCGTATTCAAGCGCATGAAGTGATGAAGCGCATTCCGCATCCCCTCTTCAGTGGCAGTGGGTTCTAGCAAGAAAGCCTCCAGCGGCACTCCTTGATTATAGCTCAATTGTTGGGCAAAACGATACGGATTGTATCTCATGAAAAGTGCCGTATCATTTTGCCTAAACACTAAGAAGCCCGGTCTGATAGAATATAAATGAAGGGTCTCCCGAGCTTTCAAAACTGAGGCTCCGTCTTTAAAGATATTCTGCATTGGCCGCAACGCTGTGGTGGACTCTTTTCCGATGGTTACAACCTTGTCGGTAAAGGTCATCCCGTCTCCAACCGTACGGGGACGAAGAAGCAGACCTCTAGCATCCCGCGTTGACGGATTTACAATTGATGCTCCGACTTGCATAATACGGGGGAAGCTGCACCGGTCATAAAATGAAGGCCTTTTGTGAATACCAAAAATGCCAAGCGCATGTAGCTCGAGCTATGATATGAAGTAATGCATTGAGAAGTTCATATGCTGTACGCCAGGTTCGGTAGTATCCGCCGCTTGACTAAGGCCATAATACAAATGGGCTAAGTCGGCGACCCCGACAGCCACTTTCACCTCAATAGTCATTCGGTGAGCCGGATAAAAGACAGATGGCCTCATACGGCGAAGGTGCATCGGGAGCGCGAACCAGCTCAACCATAGCCCCAGAAATCCCAAAAAGAATGTTTCCTCATTCATCCCAGGGACTGCAATCTCCGAAAAAAGAACAACTGGAGAGTTAGGAAGAAAGAAACTCTTCTGATCTACCTCCGTCGTTGGCAGGTTGTCTAAACCTAAGCCGAAAGGGTCGTCAAGCGTAGCGAAGTTAACAGCCCCCTTCGAGAGAACTTTTTGGTGAAGAAAGAAAGCAATGAAGTTCTCGAAACTAACCCCGCGGCTCCCAGATTCGAGGAAAAGACCCTCGTAGATATTCAACACTTTAATCAAACTAGGAAATTGATGTTGAACGGCGTTCTCCGGGGTAAGGCCCATTATCACTGGCTTGGCACCAAAAACGTATTCATCCATAGGAAGCAACTCCTCATAATGCCCCCCTATGACCGGCAAGCCAGAAACTTCTGCAAATTCCACTAAGGAGATTGATACTTCTCGGTCCAGCGAGAGGAAGGTGTGGGTAGGAATGTTCCACTGCTCCAAAAATGCCTTAACCCACCAAGTGGGAAGCGTAGGATACTGGAAGAGAGAAGCGTAAATGGCGGGATACAATCTAAGCCTCAACAATTGGGACTTCTTCGCTGACAAAATATAGCGGGCCCATTGCAGATAACCGGTCGGATGACAAGGAATCAGACCTATATTATATGTTTGCCCCCACGGCCACGCCTCGCCTTGACAAATACGGCGTCCCAAGGTATCTAAAGCCATGGGAGGCTGAACGGGAATCGAAGCTATAGCAGGCTGAAGAAGGCCTTCCGAAGTCTAATTAACCATCTCTACGGCGCAGTTCACCGGGGGTGAGTTGGCGTAATGGATCGCCATGATGGGCTCCGAGGGTACCGCGCACGAAAATCTTTGTCGACCCCTAATAATCTGATTGTACCATGACCCCCAGAGGTGAAGATTCTTATGTTCCGGATCATGGTCTCTGATCAAAGCTAGGACCTCCCGGTTTACAGGTGCTCCAGGAAATCCTCCCTCTGAACGAACGAACGGTTACGAAGCATCGAAAGACATATTGCCTGCAAAAAGGAGGGACAGAAGTCAACTGTCAGTGCTTTAATTTAATCTGACACTCAGTATTTTAAAATTTGTACCACACTGCAAAGCAGTGGAAAGGGGACCAGAGGGGGACCCACAAAATCTAGATGACAATGCATCAATTAAATAAAACAACCTCATCATTAGATGAGACTGTTAATTAATAAGGAAATTCTCAAGGAAATTCTCATTAAATGAGAAATCCCTTGGGAAAAGGAGAAAATCTCCCTTTGAGAGCAACGCTCTATAACAGAGTGACACTTGTCAAACTCTGGTCATGAAGGAATAAAATTCCTTAAAGAGCCTGGCTCTGTAATAATGATGGAAAATCCATCAAAGATTAATTAAAATTAATTTTTGAGAATTAAAAATTCTAGGATCTTCAAGATTCATGAAAAAACTCTTAAGAGTTCTTCATCAAAGATCAAAAGATCCACATATTATCAAAGAGCAGAGCTCTGATTCATGGGATAAGAAACCCCAAGAAAAGATCTCTTTAGATCTATGGATTCATGAGAGCAAGGCTCTATTAATGAAACCCTAAAAGGGTTTTCTTTAGATCAAAGTTCTATGAAGAGCAAGGCTCTGTTAATGAGTAAAAACCCTAATTTATTAAAATTTTTAAATTTTACCTAAGTTTGGAAAGAGTTCTGACTTTTGAAAGTTCTTAATTGAAGAGCAAGGCTCTGAATAAAATTCTCAAGAAAGAAGATGATAATCATCTAAGGGACCAAAGGTCCTATTTATAGGCATTGAACCGCCTCTTCAATTTCTGAGTTGATCCAAGGGCTCAGATGCTGCCACCGCTGCACTCACATGTGCGCCACGTGAGCGCAACGGTGGGGGGCATTTGTTTCCCCCAATCAGAGCAAAGCTCTGTTTCAAAATTCAAAATTTAAATTGAAGCAACGCTTCAGATTCTGCGCGCTGCGCGCCACGTGTCAAACGCAGACGTGCTAGCGCCAGGTGCGCTGCGCCCTAGGCAGCGCACCCCAATCAGAGCAAAACTCTGTTTTAAAATTCAAAATTTAAAAGTTGAAGCAACGCTTCAGATCCAGCGCTCTGCGCTGCGCGCCACGTGTCAAACACGAGTGCGCTAGCGTAGTTGCGCTGCGCTCTGCGCTGCGCGCTACGTGTCGAACGCAGGTGCGCTCGCGCAAGGTGCGCCAGCGCTGGAATTAAAAATCCCCCACCGTTAGATCAAAAGATCTACTAATAATAAATTATTAATTAATCAGAACTAAAATTCTGTTATGGAAAGATCTTTCCAATCTTATTAAAATAAGAAGATTATCTTCTGTAAAACAGAAGCTTTAGGATCAAAGATCCAACGGTGGGAAATATTCCCAAATCAATCAGAGAAAGATCTCTTAAAACTGATTCAACAAATCAATTGGCCCTATATAAAGACCCCCTAGACTTCAAGTCTAAAAAGATACACAAAAGAGAGAGAAAACCCTCTGCAAACTTTGAGAAAACTCAAAGAGAAAGAAATGCAAGCTCTTCGAAAAAAGAAGATCATTTCTTCATATTCAAGGTAAAGAACTATGTTCTTGAACAACAGAGATGAAACCATCTCGTAAAAAGAAGAACTATCTTCTAAAAAGATCATAGATCTGAAAAAAGACCAAGGTCTTTGATAAGAAAAGCAAAAGATCAAAAGACCTGATCATAAAAAAATATATATATAAATATAAAAGAAGTATTTTACTTCATTCACAGATCTTTGATCCATAAAGGCAGAGCCTTTTATAAAAACAAGAACTTTTGTTCTTGAATCTTGAGGCAAAACCTCCTTTAAGAAGAACATAAATTTGTTCTTTGATCTTAAATCTGATCAAATGTGCTTGGCGCTATTAGAAAGTACCTCGCACTCATGAACTGCGCTTTTGCGCTCCTTGGATCGGTGCTCAGCGCCAAAACCTGCCTCGTGTCAACCAAAGACACAATCTGCGCTTTGCGCTTCTGAAACAGCGCACTGCGCTCATGGGCTGGCGCTCAGCGCTAAGCGCGCCACGTGTCATTCACTGGTATGCCAACAGACTAGCGCAACGCGCTCACAAATTGAAAGCGCAGTGTGCTAATGAACTGGCGCTTAGCGCTAAGCGCGACTCGTGTCCTCTTCGTGTGCGCTACCTGACAGAAGCGCAATGCGCTCTTTAAGTGGCGCAAAGCGCCTGGCGCGCCACGTGGCGCACTGTCAGAACACACATTTTTTTGATGAATGCTATGCATTCAATACGAGACAAAAGATGTCAGAACTCAATGCTTAGCATTATTAAAAGGGCCAAGCCCAAATAAAGGCTCAATAGCCAGAACAATAAAATGTTAAACATTTACTGGACTCAGCCTAACATTGGCCGTAAGTCCTCAACTCATATCAACTGAGCCCATATGCTCATAAACCTTTCAACAGACTTTAGTCCCAAATTGGACTATAGATCTCCCAACCAAAATTGGTTCAAGGGTACATCTCTGAACTCCTCTGATATTTGTCGTTGTAATCCTTCAACGTCTTCAGAGAGGTGACGGGTCCCGACAGCCATACATTCCACAGACTAAGATGTCTTTAAACTGGACTGTGGGGTCTTTAAACCCATGGACTATGATGTCCTTAACCTGGACTGTGGGGTCTTTTAAACCCACGGACTACGATGTCCTTAACCTGGACTGCGAGGTCCCTTTAAACCCACGGACTATGATGTCCTTAACCTCGGACTGTGGGGTCCTTAAGCCTATAAACTATGATGTCCTTAACCTTGGACCACTATGTCCTTAAACTGGTAATCGACCGCAATGTCTTTAAACTAAACAATATAGTCCAAATGCTCTTTTGTTGGATCTAAACGATCCCGTTAAGTTGATCTCAATCTAAAATTAGACTGACGTGTCCTTAACAAACGTTGAGTTGATCTTAGTCTAAAATTAGACTAACGTATCCTTAACAAACGTTTAAGTTGATCTTAGTCTCAAATGAGACTAACGTATCCTTAAACCCAAACCCCAAACCCAAATCTAAGAAAATACGGATTTGGACTAATCCACGCCCTACGGGCGACAACATAAATTAGTCTCTGTATACAATTCACGGGCAACCAAAAACAAAACAAACACCCACGACATGAAGTGACCATCTGGAGAAGGAGAAAGTTATTACCGCGATGCGGTAGCGTAATTAACTACAGGGGCTTGCGACTGCAGGGAAGAGCGTCCCCATAATCAAAACCCCCTCAAACGAGGGGGAATCTGATGAAGTCTGCTACATCGGCCACATCCGTTTAAACCTTCGATACACGGTGTCAAAAATCAACTTGGCATCTTTGGAGAGGTGGACGGATAGCACCAAATAGCATCTGCCCCCGAATTTCAGGCAAGACGAACCTACGCGGTCCTGTCTCTGTATTCGGCGGGGAACATCCCCTGCTGGGATGAGAAGCGTATACACTAGTCTACTCTGGATTATCGATGCCTTGTCTCGATAATCCTACAATTAGGGACCTGTATAAGGATGTGCTTATAGACTATCCAGCCCCCACTAGTGTGACTTCCATCACAACGCTGGTAGTCAAGCAAAGATCCTAAGGTCTCTACCAATATGTATTAGCGATATGCTAAAAGAAACATATACACATATTGAGGTAGAATCAAACCAAGTAGCATATTGCCATTTTGAGCAAGACTGTTATTATATCTGTGTATATCCCAAGTTTCCAAAATGTAATATACAAACCAGTACTATACAATAATGGCCTCTAGGGCATATATCACTAACAGCTCACACGTAAAGATGAAGCATTCCTGTGGTCAGAAGTATGTGAAAAAGCTTTTGTAGAACTCAAGTCAAGATTAACTTCTGCTCCCATTCTTGTAATACCGGGTCAATCTGGAGGATTCGTTGTGCATTGTGATGCGTCCGGTAAGAGATTAAGATGTGTTCTACAACAGCATGGAAAAGTTGTGGCTTTTGCATCAAGACAAGTGAAGGTTCATGAGCGCAACTATCCAACACATGATCTGGAGTTGGCAGTCTTTATATTCGCGCTTAAGATTTGGCGCCACTACCTCTTGGGATAACGAGTGGATATATACACTGACCACAAGAGTCTGAAGTATGTATTTATTCAGAAGGAAATAAACATGAAGCAGAGAAGATGGCTAGAACTCATGGCGGACTTCGACATCAACCTACAGTATCATCCTGGAAAGGTGAACGTAGTTCCTGATGCACTTAGCCTCCAGCCATTAGCAATGAATCTCACCGCTCAGTGGAAGCTATAGCAAGAATTGGACGGATTGGTAATCGAAGTAGTTATGCCAGGTAACGCTTCGTATTTGATGAGCTTACAAGTCCAGTCTACTCTTGTCAATCAGATCAAGGCAACTCAAACAAATGATACCAAGCTACAAAAGATCCGAGAAGAAGTAGAAAGTGAACTTCGAATTGAGTTCATCATCCACGAAGATGGATTTTTATGATATGGAAGTCAATTATGTGTACCAAACGGCTCAGTTCGAGAAAAGTTGATGAAAGATGCTCACAACTCTCCTTATTATGTACACCCCGGTGGTACAAAGATGTACAAGGATCTACGATAACACTACTGGTGGCATAGAATGAAGCGCGAAGTAGCAAGGAGAGTAGAAAAGTGTTTGGTGTATTAGCAAGTGAAGGTTGAACATCACAGAACTGCTGGTCTACTTCAGCCGTTACCAATCCCATAATGGAAATGGCAGCACATTACCATGGACTTCGTGACTGCCCTTCCTCACAGAACGAAAGGTAACGACGCAGTATGGGTTATTATGGATCGACTCACCAAGTCGGCTCACTTTATTCCATTTCGAGTTGGCCAATCAACCAAGATGTTAGCAAAGAAGTACATGGAGGTAAGCATAAATCTAAAGTAAGATTTAAACCTTCAAAGTGTACTATATTTGATACCCAGCAGGAGATCGTAAGATTACATGGAGTTCCTGTTTGCATCGTCTCCGATCGTGATACAAGATTCCGATCACAATTTTGGCAGAGTCTGCAAGCTAGCCTGGGAACGAGTCTGAATTTCAGTATGACTTATCATCCAAAAACGGATGGACAGTCCGAGCGAACGATTCAGATTCTGGAGGACATGCTAAGAGCTTGTATGTTAGACTTTGGAGGTTTGTGGGAAGATCACCTACACCTTGTGGAGTTTTCATACAACAACAGCTATCAGGCAAGTATTGGAATGGCACCATTTGCAGCACTCTACGGATGGAAGTGTCATTCACCGCTAAGTTGGGACGACATCGGAGATCGTGAACTTCTTGGACCAGAGATGATTGTGGCAACTGTGGACTTAGTGCGCACGATCAGGGAAAGAATGCGCATAGCCCAAGAACGACAGAAGCATTGTGCAGATGCAAAGCGGCGACATTTGGAGTTCCAACCTGGAGACCATGTTTTTCTAAAGATCTCTCCAACCAGAGGAGTGATCCGTTTTGGCAAAAGGGGTAAGCTAAGTCCAAGATACATAGGACCGTTCGACATACTCGAACGAGTTGGAGAAGTGGCATATCGTTTAGCACTACCATCCTCATTAGAAGGAGTGCACAACGTGTTCCACATATCCCAGCTACGACGATATGTAAGCGACCCCAGCCACATACTCAATCACTCTGAGCTCACAGTAAAGACCGATCTACCCTGCGAGCAACAACCAGTTGAGATCCTGGACCGAAAGGTGAAGACACTACGGAACAAGGAAGTAAACTTGGTCCGAGTGATGTGGAGAAAGGATCGCCAGGAGAATCAACATGGGAACGAGAAAAAGATATGCGTGCAAGATACCTTTACCTCTTTGAAAATTAGTCCATATGTAATTGTAAATTTCGAGGACGAAATTTTTATAAGGAGGGTAGAATGTAACGACTCTAAAATCTTGTATGGAAATTTTACTGTTAATATACAAGAAATGAGTTTTACAGCCTGAGTTTGAGTTATAAGTTATTTTTGTTAAATAACAGTAAGAAACAACTTGTAGCTCACTGGTAAAGCTTTGCACTGCTGTGACGTAGCCCCTATGTTCGATTCCCATCAGACACATTATTTTTTTCTGAATTTTTTTTAACTTTTTGGAAGCCCAAAATATTGCACGTGTAATACACGGGGAAATGAAAAGTTTAGAAAAATCAAACATGTGCAAAAGGGTTTAAATACTGTGTTAATCAAGTGTTTCCTCGAGATCGACCGGACAAATCCCTCAAAAGACCGGCACCGACGGTCGGATAGAGCCCAATTTGCCCCGGGCTTTGCACACTTGCCTCTTCACCTACCCCTAACTCCTCTGCACTGTTTGATTTTCCTGCAATCAAACAGAGACCTTTCAATTCACAATTTATCTCAATTTTAATGCTTTTTAATCCACCATTTTAATTCCAAAACCCTAATTATCCACTAAAAATACCATCCCCTACTTTGGCTCGGCACCATTCTGAAAATTATAGCAAAATTCTCTCAAAAAATTTCTAAGTACAAGTAGAGTAAAGAGGAGTTAGCAAGAAAGCAACTTCCAGCGAAGATTGAAGCAACATCCGGAGCTCCCGCAACGCTATGACGACACTCTTCCTTTCCTAACCCTCTCCTTGAAACTCCTAAACCGTAATTCCCTCCCAAACCCTCTTTCTCTTCATTGAATTTCACCTTTAATCTTATGTCGGTAAAAGTGGAGTTATTATCGACATCTTTTTCTAAACCCTAGAAAACTCCTTCTCCTTAATATTTTGTTCAATCTAATTTTTATCCAATACTTGTAACCCTAAATGCTAATGTTTAGAATCAAGTTTAACCAAGAATCTCATATGAAACATTCATACTAGAACTTTTTCATTAAAATACCATGAACTTTATAAACACGTCTTTTAGTAATTGCTTAACAATACCTTAAGAAAACTTCACGGGGTAACGACCTACCCCACACGCACACTTGGTATCATAGCACGATACTCATTGTATGTATTTTCGTTTCGAAGAAAACTTTAAAATAAAATACCACATAACTTTAAAAACCGGATTTCTTTTAAAGCAGTATTTCATATCCTTTGCGATTACGCATCTACAACCCTTTTTAGGGGACCCGCTAATGTATGGTGCGGATTATCGCACATCCTTGGGCTATTAGAATAAGATGCAGACCTCCTCATGAAGCATTCGATCTCAAAAGGATTTAAATACGGTTTTTAAGAAATAAGAATTTTCTAAATAAAATAAAATTATTTTTAAAATTAATATTATATAAAATTATAAATCCATATTTTCAAAAATATAATAAATCTATATTTTTCAAAAAATGAAAAGATTAATAAATGACAATAAAATACCATCAAGATACCAAAAAGGCAAGTTTTTCAATAAAATACCATGAACTTTCCAAGGCTAAGTATTTATCACTAAAAATACCTCAATACTTAAAATCCATCCTCATGAAAACCCTAAATAATACTAATCTCCCTCGAGGTTTACTTTTAAACTATATTAAAATATTTTTTCATAAAACCCCTTCGAGATATATAAAACGATATTTAAGGACTTTAGTAAATATAGGTTTAAGCGGGATCAATTCTCTTGAGCCCTAGGAAGCCGGAGAAAGTGAGTGCTTGCCTATTTAAGGTAGATAACTTAACGGAGTTATCAATAGTAATTGTCTTGGAAAAAGACACAAATCATGTCGTCCATATGCAGCAGTTACCGATGACTCCCGAACCTAATTCAAGAGCTAAATCTGTTTACAAGTGTCTGACTCAGTCCGAGTCTAATTCAAACCTGAATCTAAAATCAAACATGAATACTTGATCATGAACATGAATATTTCAAATCAAACATCAATATCAAACATGTATACTTGACATGACTGAACTATGGTTATAACTTGACTTGTCTATTTGAATACTTGACTACATTCTGAACATGAATACTTGAACATTTTGTATCCATGGTTTCAGCAAGACTTGTAATTATAATCTATACAATACATTACGCGAGGATAAAGAGGTAGATTGGTACGGAACGTATATCGTGACACGAGAGGTCACTTAAAAGACACCAATATGAATTCTCTTGTCGTTGTCCCATGGGTTATAATGAGGCCTTGCACTACATGTTACCATAGTCCACGGGGTTAGATAGACCCGTCTCGTATATATGAATACCTTCTTTTTCAAGCTACAAACAACCACGTTATAATAACCATCATATACCTGCACAACTTACCTGCTCATTCACATTACTTGTTATATTCTCTTTCTTCTATTGGGACTTACCGAGCGCTAGTTCGCTGACGACATTCATTTCTATTTCTTTCTTTGGAATGTTCTTCAGGAAGATAGGACTCCCAGGAGATCGAGCCTAGCCAGGAGGACTTGGATCAGCTTGCGGCACAGCCTGACTTCTAGTTCCTTATACATACTTTCATTTTATAAGCCACTGTTTAGGCACTGCTTTACTCATTGTGTCTTTTCTTTTCAAACAATTGTATATAAAGTTGAATGTAAATAAAGTTGTTGTTTCATTTTAATACTCTTGTTATTCTTGTACAGGTTATATATTGCTTAATTACGCTTAACGTATTTATTTCTTAGTAAATACGTTGCGGCCTGCCACGTCATCGTTTCCGTCTACTGAGAAGCGAGGCGTGACAATATAAAACTATGAATCCATATTTTCAATAAAAAAAATTATGAAACTATATTTTGAAAATGAAATATTAGAATTTTAATAAAATACCAACAAGTTTCCAAAAGTGGTAGTTTTCATAAAAATACCATAAACTTTTAAAAGCTAGGTTTTATCACCAAAATACCACTAAAATTAAAATACATGTTTATAAAAACTCTAAATATTATAAATAACCCTCGAGTTTTATTTTTAAACAATATTAAAGTATTTTTCATAAAACCCCGTCGAGAGATGCAAATAATATAAATACAATGTAAATCACAATATTAAATATTTAAGGACTCTAGATTAATATAAATTTAGCGGTATAATTTCTTTTGAGCCTCAAGAAGCCGGAGAAAGTAAGTGCTTGCCTATCCAAGTTAGATAACACTACAAATTAACGGAGTTATCAATAGTAATCGTCTTGGAAAAAAATACAAATCCTACCATCCATGTACAGCGGTAGTCTGATTATTCCTGAACTTAAGATCTTCAAGGTTAAATCTAATAACATGAAATGACTATAAATCGAATACAAACTTGAACATGACTCAGATGTGAATTTAAACTCGAACTAAAAATTACACATGAATCTAAACTTGACACTTGAACTTAACATGAATACATGAACCCAATGTATATTCTTGAACTGACTTGACTTGAACCATGAATACAACTTGATATGAACACATGAACACTTGACACGAATACTTGATCTTGACATGAACTCAATCTTGCAACTTGATATATTCATGGATTCGAGCAAGACTGGTAATTTTAGGTATAATTTATAATACACGGGGTATTGAGGTAGTTCAAGTGCGAATCCAACGAAATTTCTGGAGTCCCCCTAGATCATGAATCCATGTCTACTAATACAAGTAAGCTATCATGAGGGCCCGTGTTTCCTTTGTTGGAGATAGTGCCCTCATAGTCAATTATTGGATCGCAGGTACGTGATTGCAATGATTGCGGAGGACCTATCCCGGTAGCACAGTCTTACTCAAGATGATAGTATGCTATCTGGTTTGCCTTTATCAGTCGTGTACATGTTCAGGTGACTGATTGCATGTTACACTTTGATAGAGCCCTTAGGACCTTGCTTTACTACCAACAGTATGATGGCGATCATATACGTGAGAGTTGGGTAGTTTATATGCATATCCTTAATTGTGGTCCCTAGTCGTGGGAGTTTCGAGACAGGGCATCGATACTCCGGAGTAGACTAGTGTGTACAGTCGAGACCCCAACGAGGGGCGGTGGCCGGTCTCACAAGCCACTGGTGTCAGTTGGATCACCTAAGATGTATACAGGTGCTCATTGGGTTATGAGTACACCGGACAGGACTCGCCGGGAATCTGCTAGTTAGTATTATATCTACCGTCAGATAGCAGTTCCCTGGTGACATGTGTACAGGTTAGTTCATCGACCTGAGGTCGTCATTTGTCTCGTGTGAGTTCCCACTGTGCTTTGATTTCTACCCTACCACGGCTCAAAGGAGTCGTGCAAACAGGTAGCTTTTGGGTACAGTCCCGAGCCATATGGAGGCACGTGAGCGGATCGGCAGGGGATTCGTCTCTCCCGGTATTGGGGGCGAGGTCGTGCTGTGTCTAGGAGAGCCATTACACAAATCCATGGCCATGGTAGGAGATTTACTGGTAGGTACTCCAGTAGTATCTCAGGGTGTATTGAGGCTTCACTCCGACATGACTTATACTGCTATTGGGGGTCTGACGTTACTAGCCCCCTAGGCAGATATGCGATACTCATTGACGAACGGACCGGAATGTATATACATTGTCACTGTTAGGCTCAGTAGGGTTTCTGGATGAGTTCGCTCATCGGCCACCCTTGAGTGCGCTCATCAGCCTCCCTTCAGGTCAGTCCATGGGCAGCCGTTATGCATAGCTAGTGCCGCTGACGGTTTGTGGTTAAACCCACTGCCAGGGTACTGACGAGTCATTAGAGTCCCCCACAGGCAGTTTCCCAAGTTCGGGCGAAACGTTGTAGAGGCCGTATGGTTTTATGGCAGGGTTCGGAAAATGCACGTGCGTTTTCGCACGTGTTATTTTTCGGGCAGATAATACTGGTCGGCTTTGGTTTAAGCCGGATCCGAGTATTATACTGAGTAGGTATAATATCTTTGTCTCAGTTGCATTTGTATTCGGTCGTAATACAAATGCGGGTATATTTATACAGTTTCGGGGTTATCCTGAAAGTCGTTTCAGGATCACTTTTGGAAGTTGCCAGTTTCCAGTTTTCTATCAGCCGTCTTTTAACATTCTGTTAAAGACGGATTTATCTTTTCTTCAGATATGATGAGTCGTGCTTCTAGAAGTTTCTAGATATGGTGACTAGGGTGATGACTTGGCTTCATGACTCATTAGGCATTAATGGTGTCATTAAAGCTTTTGGTGACTAGGGTTTTTAGTTCAATGTTTCTAAATGACTCATCCTTTTTCATTAATGCATTTTGTTTTGGCTTAAGATATTTTAGTGAGAAGCTTTTGGTTTATGGTCACCTCCCTCCTCCTACGGTCACCCCTCTCTTCCTTATAAGGTGGCCGGCCCCTCTCTCTCTCTTGATCGATCTCGATTCACTTGATGTTTCATTCGGTTAGAAAAGATATGATAGTTTTGGGGTGTATGGAATTTATAGTTCATTTCATTCCATCAACCGATTTCCACGGCAACTTCATTTACCGATCGTCCACGGACTTGGACGAAGTGAGACAAAGTCATCTACTCATTCTCTACATCATTCTTGGTCGTCTCTTTTAGCAAACTTGACGATCGAGTTGCCTCGAGTCAGAGGCGGGAGCCCGTTTAAAGAACCGATCATGTGGTGCCACCTCGACGAAGGAATCGGAGATCGACGAGATCGGAGCAGCCGCAACGGAGCGTGGGATGATGGTTGAAGAACGAAGGACTCGGATCGTTCGGTACAACCTTTCTACACTCTTTACTGTTTGTTAGTTTAGCAATTATGGCAGATCCGGGTTAAAGTATACGATAGCGCCAGTTAAAAGTTTTTTGTTCCGCATTTGGCGTCTGTAGACTGCCGGTGCGCTAGCGTAGACTTACAGTGGTATCAGAGCCTAACCATTTTGCTATACTAACTTGTGCTAACGCGTTTAAAACATCGATCTGACCGGAAATCAAAAAAATCATAAAATTCCTACTTGACAGTTTCTGTTGTTTTTAAATGGTCTCGAAAATTAATTCTACATGTCTCAGAATACTGTGCAGGGATTTCTAAGAACGTCGTCAAAATTTGAGCATGTCAGTCGACAAGACAGCCGCGGAAACGCGGCCAAACCCATGGTTTGGCCGCGCATCCGCGGCAGTTCTGGGCGATCATGCCCCCAAATTTGGACAGTGTGTTCCCCTCTGGAAATTGTGATTTTTGATATATATCGTTTTTGCCCAGATTTTGTTACTGTTCACCAGTAAGCAGTGGGGCCCACTTTTTGATATTTGGTCTTTGGTAGATCGAAATTTAAACACGTTAGATTACAGTGCTTACATTATATCTCCGACCGGGAATGTCATTTGATCGGTAAACCGCGTTTGATTGCTATAGTTCTTTTAGACGGGTTTGCGAACGTGACATTCGCGTTGATGTTCTGTGTTGTGCTGTGATATTGCGGATTTGTTGTGGTGGATAGCAGTGTGCAATGGTAGTACAGTTTGTGTTTATTTGTACATTTGATATTGCGGGGCGAGCGTCCAACTTGTGGACTGTCGTCACTGCCTGTTGTATAATATTCTTTTGGGGCATGACCAGGTTGCGGTCGATGTACCTATTGTACTATTTTTCATTACTGTACTAGATTTTACCCCGCGACGGAGTGCACGGATAGCCGGGTTCTGAGAAGCAACGGATCCGCATCTCATGGCTTTGAGAGGCAGAGGGGTCCCACTCTAGAATTGGCAGACTATTCGCCGCACTCGTAGGGGGTACAGGTTGACCCAAGGAGGGGTGCTCAATTTACCGGATTCCGTGAAGTGCCGGGTGTTCCATTCACTATGCTGTGGGGACTGCCTCGCTTCAGGTTTTGGCGGGTAACATGCCGCACCCGTAGGGGTCTAGGTTTCATTGCACAGGCTATCCACACGACAGGGGAACGTCGAGTTTCAGCAGCGGCTCTGTGAAACTCGGGGATCCCAGATTATCTGTATTGTTCTGTGATGCTTATTACTTTTCTGTAATGTTGCATACTATCACGCCTGGAGCGATTATTGTATATTGGTTTATATACTATTAGATGTTGTATATGTTTTACACCCGCGCTAGTCCAGTCCCCGCTCTGTCGTTAGTTAAGTAACCTAACGAGTGATGACGGGACCCAGTGACGAATGCGGATGGCATATACGTACATTTTATTTTCGTTCTTTTCTGGTGTGATCGATTGATGGGACATGCGTTGATTCTGATCAACGCAAAGTAAAAACAAACTTGTATACAGTTGTTGGAACAATTTAAAAAGTGTTATTGCAAAGACGTTTCCTTTTGTTATGCATAGCGGTATTCAGTGGAATATCCTGCACCTCATTCGACGGGGCAAGGGCTGATATCCCTTCACCGGGACTGACCCCTTGGGCAGAAGTTTGCGTCAGGGTAATAACTTCACTATAGTCGATTACATGTTGCTTTGCATAGCGGTATTCAGTCGAATATCCTGCACCTCATTCCACGAGGAAAGAGCCGAGATCCCTTTACCGGGAGTGACCTCTTTAGCAAAAGGTTTTCGCCACTATATTTTAAAAAGCTATCAGGTTCCTTCAGCGATATCAAGTTCACTACGCTAAAGGTTTTTCGCCAAAAACCAGCCGTAGCCCTCCGTCACTTCTTTTGGGTATTTAGTAGTATTCAAGCTATGCATTTTAGCCAAAGTTAAGGCATAGTGTTTGGTAGCTGCTGGGTATTCAATTGTTGCATAGATAGATGAGTTAGTTTGGGACAGTCGTTCTGCCGATTGGCCAAAGTCAGGGGCATGTGCGGGTGGGTTCAAATTGACAAGATAGTGACGGGTAGAACTTGGCATGTGACTTATGACACTTTGACCAAAGCCAAGGTTATAAGAGCATGGGGCAAAAATCATATCAGGAGTTTCTAAAGAAACTGAAACTTGCCGAGTATGCGCATACCTTCTGGAGTATGAGTAACGTGGATGCATTCCATCACGTTATCATGCGATGAGAGTTGGATCCTGATTCCCACTGATGAGTTGGTTTACTCTTCGGGTGATCCTGATTGATTCTTCTTTAGGTTTGGAGGAGAATTTGACAGGACAGTGGGAGGTTTCCGGATTAGATAAATTGATGACCATTCTGATCTAGGTTAGAGTGCACGCAGAGTGTTTCTTTTCTCTCTCTCTCTTTGGCAGCGACCTTTGACCGACCCTAGACTATGACTCAGTGACCAGGTTGACCGAACCTTCTTAAAATACTGGCTTTTGGATTGTCTGAGTTGCATAAGTCATT
The DNA here is from genome assembly GCA_030015575.1 of Agapanthus africanus. Classification (NCBI taxonomy): domain Eukaryota; kingdom Viridiplantae; phylum Streptophyta; class Magnoliopsida; order Asparagales; family Amaryllidaceae; genus Agapanthus; species Agapanthus africanus. The sequence continues at coordinate 41,823,878 of CM057345.1, read as the reverse complement.
GCCACTCCTTCTTTTACCCTTTGCATTTCTCAGAACACCCGTATTACTACGGATATCCACTTCCATTGGATAGAGCCATCGTATGGTTATATACGAACTCGAAGGGACTTCTTCGAGGATGGATCCAGGTTCAGGAGAAATAGAATTGGTTTATTTAGTTGTCTTTTATTATCACCTTCTCTCAGGTTGCGAGAGCTCCTTGGTTTAGGAGAGTACACTTATTACGCTTATTGAATAGTCTTATTCCAAACCATAGGCTGGTGCCGAAAGGTAGGGAATGAAGAAAACCAATTATCCTAAGTAGGGTGTGCAGAAGGTAATATGTAAAAACAAAATAAAGGGATTAGAAAGAGGGCAAAGTAAATTGCGACTGATATCATTCACGACCAAAACCGCGTACTTCATCGCCGCTCCTATTTCACCTTTAAAAGAATAAGGTATTATTCAGTTGTCTTTTATCGTCACCTTCTCTCGAGTTGCGAGTACTCCTTGGTTTAGGAGGGTACACCTATTATGCTTACTGGATAGTCTTCTTCCAAACCATAGGCTGGTGCCGAACGGTAGGGAAGGAAGAAAACCATTTAGCCTAACGATGGTGTACAGAAGGTAACGACTAAAGACAAATAAAGGGATTTGGAGAGATGGCAATAAAATATACGGTTGAAGTCATGAATTGGATTATGGAAGAGGCATTGCTATGAATACCAGGATACCCCTACGAAACATTTTTCATGTTTCAGTGCATTGTTAAAGGAAAAACTGTTTTCCCGATTAGACACTTACTCCAAGGGTATGTATTTACCAGGTTTCATTCTCATATCTGTATGGTTTTACAGATGATGAGTGGGAGTAAGATATTGGGAATTAGGTGATCATCCTCATTATATCGGGATTCGTTGTAATTGGTGATAGTTGAGGAAATCGCCAGGGTACAGTTTTCCACCGACAACGCACAAGTTATGAGTTGTTTAACTCAGCGGACTTATACAGAGTATTGTATGTTGTCCAGTGTCCATCAGGACAAAGGGGTAGGTCCTCGTACTATGTTCTGTTTACTTATAACTTCTCTAGTATTTAGACAAGTGTTTCGTAGAAATACAAGGTCTAAGTTTTGAGAAGTTATGGGTATAAGAATAAAGTAGAGAACCAGATGTCACAAGTATCGGAATTCTTCAAAGAGATCGAAGATGTAGATTCTTGTAACTGGTATTCAGATGATAGTGATGGTTTTGAGAAACGTGTTTCTCTTTCAGGTTACTCATAATTGGATGGATTCCTAAGTTGAGTAATGCTGATTAGCCTCTTTCCATTAAGTTGATATACACTGGAGACAGCTGCATGGATTGAATCTTGGTTCCAATTAAATTAGTGCCAAAGTTTCTGTATTGGATATAGAATGGATCGTACCTTAAAAGATGTTAAGGTATGGGGAGTTGTCCAGCTTATGATTAAAACCAGACACTGGATAACTCAGGGCACGTTTCTGTAATGGCTGTTTGTGGGTTGACCCTGGTTACGACGAGGGTTGATATTCTACCATTTGGAAGATCAATAATGATATTGTTCTTGACTCGCCACAGTTTTAGTAAAATGGATCTTTTTCAGAAAACAGTAGTGGGAGTATGGTAGAACTGGAAGTGATTCCAGAACCGCGAACGATTATGGAAAATTTAATAGGATCTATACATTCAATCAAGTTTGACATTCCAATAGCCACTCCGCAGGTGAGGTAGGTAACCTCAGACGCCCGAGAGGTACTTCGGTAGCCTCAGAGATGGTGACAGGGAGGTTCTTATCTACCAAGACTTGACACTACTGTTGTTCCAGGATATGAGACCCGGTAGGAGGGTTGTCATAGTCAGTGGGAGCAGCGAAAGCATAGTGGGCAAGATGCTTATATCTATTTATAGACTTGAGCAGTTATAGCGGAGATAGATCATCTAATTTTGATGTGACAGTCATGGGTTTGACTTCAATCAGAATAGGGGATGGATCAGTTAAGAAGGTAGTAGGGTGTGATGTCATGGTATCTGGATGACATACACAGAGTAGGAAGTAAAATTCCTATACTACGATCGGTTGTACTGTGATCGTCACACAGTTGTTTCTCCAGACAGGATATGGATATAATATTTGACATTCTGGTTTCTAGATCTATGGTTTTAGATCTGGATTTGGGTAGTTTCCTAATGTGGGTACTTTGACAGATATTCTAATGGTTTTTAGAATAGTTGACTCCAAGCATGGTGGTGTACCTGCAGGTGATGGAGTCACCCTCTCTAAAGGTGTCTTACAGACTAAAGGGGAGAGGGATGTGCATGATTGGCAGATCACTTGCTTAGGCAATTGAGTCAATCATGAGATATCAAGTACCACACCAAATGTTGGTTTTGCACTAGATGCAATAAGTTTGTATTAATCCAATCCTGGAGAAACATAAGGAAGCAGTTTTAGAACATAAGTACATGTTCTACGGATTTGATGACGGCAGCCTCCTTCGGGAGACGATTATCATTCCAGGCTTCAAAGGTGACGTGGATGACAGAGTGACTGTCAGAGTTTTAGTTTTTCCCTCCGACGAAGAGGGACAGTATTATGGACAGGTGGTCCAAGAGGATACTGTGGGAAGCAAGGTGCCCGATACTGATTAGGTTCAGTAATCGATTCAGTCTAAGAAGTTTGGATATGGAGTTCATTTATGAACTAAGGTCCCATCAGATATCCAGACATATTCTAAGACAGGTACTACTCAATTCGGGAGATGGTTTTCTCCGCGAACTTGAGATTAAGAGAGATATAGAAAGAAACATCTAGGCGGATCCACTCACTGAGGCTATTTCTCGAACACAATAGTTTTACAAACGGGCTTTGTGAAACTGATTAGTAGAGGAGTTGGATGTTCGGTTTTACACGGGCTGTGAGTAGTCGACATCGCAATATTAGCCTTGAGTGCAAGTGGGAGATTGTTGGAGATAGTGCCCTCATAGTCAATTATTGGATCGCAGGTACGTGATTGCAATGATTGCGGAGGACCTATCCCGGTAGCACAGTCTTACTCAAGATGATAGTATGCTATCTGGTTTGCCTTTATCAGTCGTGTACATGTTCAGGTGACTGATTGCATGTTACACTTTGATAGAGCCCTTAGGATCTTGCTTTACTACCAACAGTATGATGGCGATCATATACGTGAGAGTTGGGTAGTTTATATGCATATCCTTAATTGTGGTCCCTAGTCGTGGGAGTTTCGAGACAGGGCATCGATACTCCGGAGTAGACTAGTGTGTACAGTCGAGACCCCGACGAGGGGCGGTGGCCGATCTCACAAGCCACTGGTGTCAGTTGGATCACCTAAGATGTATACAGGTGCTCATTGGGTTATGAGTACACCGGACAGGACTCGCCGGGAATCTGCTAGTTAGTATTATATCTACCGTCAGATAGCAGTTCCCTGGTGACATGTGTACAGGTTAGTTCATCGACCTGAGGTCGTCATTTGTCTCGTGTGAGTTCCCACTGTGCTTTGATTTCTACCCTACCACGGCTCAAAGGAGTCGTGCAAACAGGTAGCTTTTGGGTACAGTCCCGAGCCATATGGAGGCACGTGAGCGGATCGGCAGGGGATTCGTCTCTCCCGGTATTGGGGGCGAGGTCGTGCTGTGTCTAGGAGAGCCATTACACAAATCCATGGCCATGGTAGGAGATTTACTGGTAGGTACTCCAGTAGTATCTCAGGGTGTATTGAGGCTTCACTCCGACATGACTTATACTGCTATTGGGGGTCTGACGTTACTAGCCCCCTAGGCAGATATGCGATACTCATTGACGAACGGACCGGACTGTATATACATTGTCACTGTTAGGCTCAGTAGGGTTTCTGGATGAGTTCGCTCATCGGCCACCCTTGAGTGCGCTCATCAGCCTCCCTTCAGGTCAGTCCATGGGCAGCCGTTATGCATAGCTAGTGCCGCTGACGGTTTGTGGTTAAACCCACTGCCAGGGTACTGACGAGTCATTAGAGTCCCCCACAGGCAGTTTCCCAAGTTCGGGCGAAACGTTGTAGAGGCCGTATGGTTTTATAGCAGGGTTCGGAAAATGCACGTGCGTTTTCGCACGTGTTATTTTTCGGGCAGATAATACTGGTCGGCTTTGGTTTAAGCCGGATCCGAGTATTATACTGAGTAGGTATAATATCTTTGTCTCAGTTGCATTTGTATTCGGTCGTAATACAAATGCGGGTATATTTATACAGTTTCGGGGTTATCCTGAAAGTCGTTTCAGGATCACTTTTGGAAGTTGCCAGTTTCCAGTTTTCTATCAGCCGTCTTTTAACATTCTGTTAAAGACGGATTTATCTTTTCTTCAGATTTGATGAGTCGTTCTTCTAGAAGTTTCTAGATATGGTGACTAGGGTGATGACTTGGCTTCATGACTCATTAGGCATTAATGGTGTCATTAAAGCTTTTGGTGACTAGGGTTTTTAGTTCAATGTTTCTAAATGACTCATCCTTTTTCATTAATGCATTTTGTTTTGGCTTAAGATATTTTAGTGAGAAGCTTTTGGTTTATGGTCACCTCCCTCCTCCTACGGTCACCCCCCTCTTCCTTATAAGGTGGCCGGCCCCTCTCTCTCTCTTGATCGATCTCGATTCACTTGATGTTTCATTCGGTTAGAAAAGATATGATAGTTTTGGGGTGTATGGAATTTACAGTTCATTTCATTCCATCACCCGATTTCCACGGCAACTTCATTTACCGATCGTCCACGGACTTGGACGAAGTGAGACAAAGTCATCTACTCATTCTCTACATCATTCTTGGTCGTCTCTTTTAGCAAACTTGACGATCGAGTTGCCTCGAGTCAGAGGCGGGAGCCCGTTTAAAGAACCGATCATGTGGTGCCACCTCGACGAAGGAATCGGAGATCGACGAGATCGGAGCAGCCGCAACGGAGCGTGGGATGATGGTTGAAGAACGAAGGACTCGGATCGTTCGGTACAACCTTTCTACACTCTTTACTGTTTGTTAGTTTAGCAATAATGGCAGATCCGGGTTAAAGTATACGATAGCGCCAGTTAAAAGTTTTTTGTTCCGCATTTGGCGTCTGTAGACTGCCGGGGCGCTAGCGTAGACTTACATCCTTACTCTTGGATTATAGCCTGTTGAGTTTGGAATACTTCAACACTAGGTTGAAGTCTCTTTACTAACACTTGATTCGGGGCTGTGGTTCCTTACCCCTGAATTACAGCATGTTGGGTTCGAGAACACTCTTGAGATTGGTTGGCATTCACCTTTGAACTTACGTTAACTTATTTTACCCATGTAGAAACATTTTAGGACACTTGCATGCACTTCATGTTCACTATATCTACACTACACGTCATGCTATACTATGCTCATGTTACTTTACTATGATATATAGAACTGCATGTTAAATAGAATTGCCATGCTTACATTAAATGACATGTTTCAACACTATATCTCATAATCCATTGCTTCATGATATCCATTTTTTCTTTGTCATTATACTTTTATACTTCACATCCTTTTTCTTAGGGACTTACCGAGCGAAAGTTCGCTGACACATTCCACCCACCTTTGTTCCTTGGAATGTTCGTCAGATACTGTAGAGACTGAGGAGGTGGACACCACAAAGAAGGAGCGCGATCAGATCATGACTGAGGCCTAGACTAGTTATCTTTTTCTTTCAGTTTATGCATGCCACCTATTTAGGCATTTCTTTTCTTGTAATTTTTTTTTCAGTTGAACTCATGTATTGTAAATGTATCAAGTTTGAATGTAAATAAAGTTGTTGAAGTTTAAATCTCATGTTAATTTCTTGTCATTTTATATTGCTCTATTACGCTTAGCGTATTTATTCTGGGAAATGACCTTCTCGAAATAAATACGTCGCGGGTCTCGTCATGTACCTGCTTCCGTCTACTTGGAAGCGGGGCATGACAATAGCCATCATTTCCATCGACTATGAACCCCTCTGGCTGATGCATATAAATATCCTCCTCTATAGCAACTCTCCAACTAGGAAAATTGGTAGACTGTACAACCTTTCTGTAACTGGACGGTTCATCATGCTCAATAGTCAAAGCATATGATGCCACGTCATCGAAACCAACTACGGTCATGTCTTCAAAACCAAGTCTGACCGGCGGACGCCTAACTCGAGCAGATCTCCACCCTTCTATCTGTACTGGACCATCTAGCTCTGTCGGACCCTCCGCTTTAATCTGAGTATCAATCACCTCATCTCTCTTACTATCCTGCACCGGAACATCAATCTCCACCTCTCTTAGTGGCCCAACCGTTATCTTTTCACCATTTGATTGAGTCTTTTTTCTACGAACCATCATAAACCCATCGAATGTAACATGCTACCTGATTACTATCTTTTGGGTCTCAGGACACCACAGCCTGTATCTTTTGGTTTCACTTTCGTAGCTAAGTAGGACACACTTCCTATCTCTCGGTTCTAACTTATCGCTCCTCTGCTAAACATAAACCGTGCACCCAAATATACGAAGCCGCTTGTAATCTCCAGCCTTCCCGATCTACACTTCCTCAGGAATTTTCTTATCTATCGCAACCGATGGTAATCTGTTGATGAGATACACGGCGGTAGATAGGGCTTCAGCCCAAAACTCCTTCGTAAGCCCAGCTATAAGCCACAAACATCTGGTCTTCTCCGATAATGTGTCACACCCCGCCTCCCAGTAAACAGAAACAGTGATGTGGCAAGTCTGCAACATATTACTATGAAAATAGGTTAAGCGTAATTAAGCAATATAACCATGAGCAAGAATGACAAGAGTAATAAAATGAAACAACAACTTTATTTACATTCAACTTTACATACAACTGTCTGAAAATAAAAGATACAATAATAAAAGTAAATGCCTAAACAATGGCATACTGAAAGTAAGTGCAGGCTGGAAGGAGCTAGTAGACTGGCTGAGCAGCAAACTGGTCCAAGTTTTTCGGGCTCGGCTCTATCTCCTCAGAGTCCGGTCCTTCTGACGAACATTCCAAAGAAAGAAACAGAAAGGAACGTCGTCAGCGAACTAGCACTAGGTAAGTCCCAAAAGAAATAAGAGAAGATAGTATATAATATGAATAGAAACCAAATGAACAGAGGACGGGTAAAATTGTATATGATCATTCACAAGTATAGGATATGTATTCTAACGTGGTTATTTGTAGTTTGATAAAGAAGGTATTCATGTATATGAGATGAGTCCATCTTACCTTGTGGACTATGGTAACATGTAGTACAAGGCCCCGTCATAACCCACGGGACAATGGCACGTGAATTCATGTAGGTGTCTTTTAAAGTGACCTCTCGTGCCACGATATACGTTCCGTACCAATCTACCCTTTTATTCCTGCGTATTGTATTGTATAGATTAAGATTACAGGTCTTGGCCGAATCCATGGATATAAAATGTACAGGTTCATGTTCAAGATGTAATCATGTGTTTAGGTATTCATGTCAAGTTCATGTCAAGTTATAACCATGGTTCGGTCAAGTCGAGTCAAGTATACAAGTTCGAATTTGATATTTGAATTCGAGTGTTCAGGTTCAGGATCAAGTATTCAAGTTCGTGTTTGATTTTGGATTCTTGTTTGAGTTTGGATCAGGTTGAAGTCAGAAACTTATGAACGGATTTAGCTCTTAAAATTCTTAGGTTCGGGAGTAATCGGCAACTGCTGCAAATGGACGGAGGGATTTATAACTTTTTCCAAGACAATTACCATTGATAACTCCATTAAGTTGTTTATCCTGAATAGGTAAGCACTCACTTTCTCCGGCTCCCCGAGGCTCAAGAGAAATGATACTGCTTAAACCTATATTCTTCTAGAGTCCTTAAAATATTGTTTGTATATCTCGAGGGGGTTCTATGAAAAATACTTTAATATAGTTTAAAATACAACCTCGAGAATGATTTATAATATTTAGGGTTTTCATAAACATGTATTTTAATTCGGTGTTTTAATGATAAAAACCTAGCTCTTTTGGAAACTTGATGATATTTTATTAAAATTTTAATCTTTCATTTTAAAAATATAGTTTCATAATATATTTTTATTGAAAATACTAATTCATAGTTTTATATAGTTTTCCAAAATTTAATATTTATTTAGAAAATTCGTATTTTTTAAAAACCGTATTTTTATTTCCTTTCGAGACCGATTACTCCGTGAGGAGTTTTGCATCTCACTCTACTATCCCAAGAATGTGCGATAATCTACACCATTCATTAGAGGGTCCTCTAACGAGGGTTGTAAAGGCGTAATTGCCAAGGATTACAAAAATACCGATTAAAAGAAACCCGTTTTGAAAATGTGTGGTATTTTAATGAAAAAGTTATTCTTTAAATGAACCATAGATCTAGAATACCGTGCTATGAAACCATAGTGTGCGTGTGGGGTAGGTCGTTACCCCGTGAAAGTTCTAGAGATGGGTATACTAGTTATCGAAAAAAGGGTCATACTAAAGTTCATGGCATTTTAATGAAAAGTTCGTTATATGATTGTTTCACATGAAAATTTTGGTTAAACTAAAAAGTAAATGATGTGAATAAGGTTAAGATTAGTATAGGATGTTAGTTTGATCTAATTTGCTTATCACGTGGATTACAAATATTAAAAAGAAGATTATATCGGAGATAACTCCACTTTTGTCGATTTGTTTTAAAAATTATTTTGAGATTGAAAGGGAGAGAAATGAAGGGACTTACGGTTTTATAACTTCGAGAAAGGAGTAAGTAAAAGAGAGGGGGCTCCGTGGCGTCATGGTAGCTCCAGAAACGACTTCGATCTTCGACGAAAGGAGCTTGGTTGCTAACTCCATTTGCACTTAGGAACTTTTGGGAGAATTTTGATAGAAATCAGAATAGAGGGGACGTAGGGCATGGGGTAGTATTTATATTGAAGAAATTAGGGTTTGGGAATTAAAAATTTGGATTAAAAAAATTAAAATGGTGTTAAATGATGAATTTAAAGGTCACTGTTTAATTGCAGGGAAATCAAACAGTGCAGGGGAGTTGAGGGGAGCTGAAGGAGTGTGTGTGCAAAGCACGGAGGGATTTGGAGTATGGAGGACCGTCGGTGGCAGCCAGGATCAAGGAATGGGCGGTTGGAGTTGGCCCAATTGCCTCGAGATTCATGCCACTTGATTTAAACAGTGTTTGCTCCTTTTTACGTATGTTTGATTTTTCTGAAACTTTTCGTTTCTCCGTGAATTGCACGTGTAACTCTTCGGCTTCCAAAAAATTAAAAAGAAAAATCTAAAAAATAATTGGGTATGATGGGATTCGAACACGTAGGATATGGCACAGTAGTAAAGAGTACTAACCAGTGAGCTACAAATTGTTTCTTACTTTTATTTAACAAAAATAACCTATAACTCTTACACAGGCTGTAATACCTTTTTCTGTACAATAACAAGAATTTTTTTTGTACTGGAATTCCAGAGTCGTTACATTCTACCCTCCTTATAAAATTTCGTCCTTGAAATTTACATAAAGGACTAATTGTTCATCACAGAAAACTGCATTTTAATACCGCTCATTCATTATCTATTTTGTTAATTATCGGTACTATTAATCAGTGTCTGCTCAGTAAATACAGATTACAGGTATTCGTGACAAAACAATGGAAAACATACTCAAAGTCACGGATATGACATTTTTGAGCCGACACTGCAATCAGAACAGAAAACCAATCGATATCCAAAGGGTTCTTTTGCAATAAACACGTGTACACAATCTTGGTCCAATACAATACAAGTGTGCACATAGCTCTTTGAAGACTTGGACCATGGTGGCGTTGCCTTAGGCATAACTTGTGCAAGTGGGCATGTGTGAATTGATGTGTGATAAATGCTAAAAAGATATGATGTGATTTAAAGTATCAAGTTTCCCTCCAAGACTACTGAGTATAACCCAAGCTGATATGAAGAAATCAAACAATACCAGTAGACTTTTTGAGTGCACTCGAGTTCACCACACCAACACGAGCCCCATTGCTCGGACCTCGACCGGCGAGAACCCCAAGAAATCCGGCGTCGCCGGCCCCCCTAGCTCCTCTTGTCTCCTATTTTTCTCTGGTCATTTCTTAGGCCATATCATATTATTTTTGTTGTTTGTTTATTCTGGAATGGGGTCTATAAATACCAGAACAGATTTAGAGAGAGAGCCATATGTAAAAAATATATGTACATTATATCATTTTAGTTTTTGGTTTAGCTTTTGAGAGTTGTGTGAGCTTAAGCTTGGTTTCTTTTTCTTCTTCCCTCTTGGAGCTTTCTTTTGATAACTTCATTATAGAGATTGAACAAGTAACCAACACCATGTATCTCAACTCATCTCTTTGCTAATATATTTGTCTTTTCTTTGTTTATTTGCTTTCATCTTTTTGGTTACTTGCTATTCTTTTATGATGTTTAACTAATCTTTTGGTTGTGGTGATGGTGTGGATGTGAGATGAATGGCTTTTCCTTCCTCCTCCTTTTGTTAATATTTAATATGCTTTAATGTGATTCTAAACTTAGTATTGTAACTTGGATTGGTTTGATATGGTATGTTGATTCCATGGTTACTTGGTAACCTCATCGCATACTATATTCTCTCCAAAATCCCTATTTTACAAACCTAAGGTTAAAATCAATTTAAGGTTGAGGTTTCTAAGTTTAGATAGGTTATCGTGTTATCTAGTGGCTTGACAAATCTCTTGGTTTCATATACCCTATACTATCACAAACACTTAGCAAACTTAACACTAAAATCATTTGCTCTCACTCACTAATTTGTGTTTTTGATGTTGTATTGCTAACCCTTGTGCTGAGTGTTGATACCTCAAGCTCGGACATACAAACGGTAAGTGAACAAAACGGACTCGTTTCGTGTTTTGCGTCGAAAATCGGTATTTTGATGATTTGTGCTTCGCAACCGCCTTGACAAGTCATGCTTCACGCCGGGATCGATATAAGGACGGACAACTCATGATCAAGGGAGTGTCGAAAGAATCGCCGCGATTCAACCATCCGAGCCAAAGCCACAACCACTTCTTCTTAAACTTGTTTTCGTTTTTTTTGACAAACCAAACCCAATTCTTTGTTTCTCGAACCTTAAATAACAATACCTAATCTCCATTCCCTATGGATCGACCCGTACTTACCGGTTCGCTACAACGCGCCGTGCACTTGCGGTTTATAAATTTTAAAACGAGTCCGAGCTCGCGTGCGCAACTATTTCTTAAAACCATTCTCTTTTCCAAAACATGCACATTTGTGCGTGTGGGTGAAACCCCAACAAGTTTTTGGCACCGTTGCCGGGGAGTTGGTAGTCATTAGGTATTGTTATTTCTGGTTCGTTCTAACAAACTAACTACTAACTCAAAATTCTTTCAAAACTAACAAAACGATAATTTCTAACTCTTTGTTCTCTTTCCTTGTAACCTGCTATCACCTTTCTATTAAACTAAAAAATCAAAGTATACTATTAGAACACTAATATAGCTTGGAGGAGCCACAAAAAATTCGAGCACCCAACTCTTAAAATCGACCGGAGACATACACTAAAAATCCGGCGCCGCCGGTCTATTATTGATGTTTTGAAATTTTTCTTTTTGTGTCATCTCCAGTGCATTGTTAGTATTCTTTTAGTATTTTTTGATTTTTATAATTTTGAGTGTGCAGGAATTGGGGCAGTTATATCGCTTTTGGCACTAAATATCGTATTTTCCGACATTTGCAGATTTTTACGGAATTACGAGGAGCGATCGTGCGGAGCGAGGTTCAAATGCAATTACAAGACGTTAGTGAACTACGGTGCCAAAGATCCGGGTAGTTTGACCCGCGCAAGCGAACATTCAAATACTCGTAATCACTTCAAAGGGGGTTTCTTAACCCCAACCACATCGGTACGTAATTTTCTAACAACTTCGCTCAAATCCGACGCATTCCAATATTCTATCTTCTGCAGGATTCTACGCACAATTTGCCACCATTGAACAGAGAACTAACATGTATTTGTTGCAGCGCTTAAGCTTAAAACGAAAAAAGAATTGCTTGATTGATTGATTTCTTAAATTCTTTTATTGAATTGCGCATTTGCATATTAATACGGATATTAAGGGCACGAAACCAAACAAGATACGATAAAGGATTTCATCACCTTTCTTCGTAGCCCACAAATGTATTCTTGCATACCCACAGTAATTCTTAAAATCCATTAGAACTCTGATTTTAAGGACTTCGCGCTCATTAGGAGAAATTAACTGTGGGTATGCAAGAATACAGTTTTGTGATTTGTGGGCTACGAAGAAAGGTGATGAGACTTCGCGCTCACTGAGGCTATTTCTCGAACGCAATCATTTTCGCAAACGGGCTTTGCGAAACTGATTAGTAGAGAAGTTGGGTGTTCGGTATCACACGGGCTGTGAGTATGCGACATCGCAATAATTGGCCTTAAGTGCAAGTGGGAGATTGTTGGCTATAGTGCCCTCAAGGCAATTATCATAGTCGCGGACTTGTGATTATGATGATTGAGGCAGGACCTACACCGATAAAATAGTCTTACTCAAGATGATAGTATGCTATCTGGTTTGTCTTTATCATCATGTACATGTTGATAGAGCCTATAGGATTCTTGCTTGACTGCCAGCATTATGATGGCGATCATATATATGGGAGCTGGGGTCTATAAGCATATCCTTAAATGTCCCTAGTCGTAGGAGTATCGAGACTGGGCATCGATACTCCAGTGTAGACTAGTGTATACTGATCGAGACCCCGACGAGGGGCGGTAGCCAGGTCTCACAAGCCATTGGTGTTATTTTGTTCACCTAAGATAGTATACAGGTGCTCATTGGGTTATGAGTACACTGGACAGACTCGCCGGGAACCTGCTAGTTGGTATTATACCTATTGTCAGATAGCAGTTCCCAGGTGACTTGTGTACAGGTTAGTCTGTCGATTTGAGATCGTCATTTATCTCGTGTGAGTTCCTACTGTGCTTTGATTACTACCCTACCACGGCTCAAAGGATTCGTGCAAACAGGTTTTAGTTGGGTATAGTCCCGAGCCACATGGAGGCAGTGATCGGATTGTCGGGGATTCGTCTCCCCTGGTATTAGGGGTTGATGTCGCGTTGTGCACGGGTGGCCATCACCAGAAATCCATGGCCATGGTGAACGAGAATTACCGATCCAGGATCGATAGTTTCTCAGGTGGTGATGGGTTACATGCCGACACTAAATATCGCGTTGTTAGGGGTGTGATTTTATCCACCCCTAGACTCGATATGCGATACTCTTAAACGAACAGACCGGACTGTAGGGATATTGTCACAGTCAGGCTCAGTAGGGATTCAGGATGAGTTTGGTCGTCGGCCTCCCTTCGCTCAATACCTGGGTAGCCGTTACGTACAGCTAGTGCCGCTGACGTGCTTGTGGTTAAACCAACTGCCAGCGTATTGACGAGTCTTTTGAGTCCTAGACAGAGGGTTTTCACGGTTCAGGCGATATGGTGTACATGACATATGTTGATACATATAGGTGTCCGATTAAATATGTGCACTTGCTGCGCAGACTTTAATTGGACGGTTGATAATACTAGCGGCTTAGGACTAAGCCGGATTATTAAATCAGGTTTTGATTTAATAATTTATATATTTGTATATACGTATTCTAGTATTATTGTTCACTATTAGTTTTCTCTCTTGGCTATTCATATTTTTTGTACGAATACGTGTATATGTATTTCGATACATGTACCGGGAAGTATTCCGTATTTTCTATGGAATAGCTTCTAGAAGGTGCCACATCATTTGTATAAATTTCCATTTATGGAAATTCATTTGTTTAACAAATGAGGTGGAGGGTGTGAGGTGGCAAAGGCATGGTCTTGGACATGGTTCAAGTTATGGTTGGATTTTTTTATTCATTAATTGCTAAGACTTTTTTTGGTGGGAATGAGAGAGTGGGGGCTGGCCAATTTTGGAAGGGGGATTGATTTTCATTTAAAAAAAGATTACACTCACTAGCCTCTTCACTCTCTCACTCTCATTCTCACAAATACTTAGCCAATTTCTTTGCTCATGCCAAAACTTCATCACCTCTTTCATCTTCTTCTTGAGTTGCTCCATGGAGCACATGGATGAGAGAAAAATTATAGTGACACTTTCATACTCCCCCACTCTCCATCGCTAGCGACTTTGGAGCGTCGGTTGTCTCGTTCGACGAGGCTGGAGCTTGCACCGTTTCCCTCAGGTGGATCATCGGAGATGAAGGAAGACCGACAACCAAACCACATAAAGAAACCACTAGGAGCTTGGAATGAAGACCGAAGGACACGGATCAACTCGGTATAACGATTCTAACTCTTAGTTAGCATGCTAGATTAGGGTTTAAGGTCGATCCGGGAATCGGGTAATGGTAGCGCCGGTTTAGTAATTTTTGTTCCGCATTTTGGCCGCGTTTTGATGGCCGGGGCGCTGCCGTAACCCTTCACAGAGATCGCTAAGTTTCCAATGGCCAAATAAAACAAGCTAAGCAAGTGTTCTCTCTAAGTTAAAAGTCCTTACGGTTCTTTGTGGGAGAATAATCTTAGCGAAGACGAGTTTTCTATTATAAACAGTTTTTTAGCGAAGATATGAAGGTTTATATTTAAAAAGACGTTTTGCACGATCACGAAAGGTGTGTATGAACAACAACGGGTGAATGATAGGAGTCTTTTGCAATAAACATGTGTACACAATTTTGGTCCAACACAATACAGGTGTGCGCATAGCTCTTTGAAGACTTGGACTATGGTGGGGCTGCCTTATGCACAACTTGTGCAAGTAGGCATGTGTGAATTGATGTGTGATAAATGTTTAAAAGATATGATGTGATTTAAAGTATCAAGTTTCCCTCCAAAACTACTGAGTATAACCTAAGTTGATATGAAGAAATGAAACAATACCAGTGGACTTGTTGAGTGCACTCGAGTTCACCTCACCAACACGAGCTCCATTGCTCGGACCTCGACCGGCGAGAACCCCAGGAAATCCGGCGTCGCCGGCCCCCTAGCTCCTCTTGTCTCCTATTTTTCTCTGGCCATTTCTCAGGGTCACATCATATTATTTTTGTTGTTTGTTTTTTCTGGAATAGAGCCTATAAATACCAGAACAGATTTAGAGAGAGAGCCATATGTAAAAAATATATTTACATTATATCATTTTAGATTTTGGTTTAGCTTTTGAGAGTTGTGTAAGCTTAAGCTTGGTTTCTTCTTCTTCCCTCTTGGAGCTTTCTTTTGAGAGCTTCATTATGAAGGTTGAACAAGTAACCAACACCATGTATCTCAACTCATTTCTTTGCTAATATATTTGTCTTTGCTTTGTTTATTTGCTTTCTTCTTTTTGGTTACTTGCTATTCTTTTATGATGTTTAACTAATCTTTTGGTTGTGGTGATGGTGAGAATATGAGATGAATGGTTTTACCTTCCTCCTCTTCTTATTAATGTTTAATATGCTTTAATGTGATTCTAAACTTAGTATTGTAACTTGGATTGGTTTGATATGGTATGTTGATTTCATGGTTACTTGGTAACCTCATCACATATCATATTCTCTCCCAATCCCCATTTTTCAAGCCTAAGGTTAAAATCAATTTAGGATTGAGGTTGCTAAGTTTAGATAGGGTAACTTGTTATCTAGTGGCTTGACAAACCTCTTGGTTTCATATACCCTATACTATCACAAACACATAGCAAACTTAACACTAAAATCATTTGCTCTCACTCACTAATTTATGTTTTTGATGTTGTGGGATGCTTGCTAATCCTTGTGCTTAGTGTTGATACCTCATGCTCGGACATACAAACGGTAAGTGAACAAAACGAACTCGTTTCGTGTTTTGCGTCGAATATCGGTATTTTGATTATTTGTGCTTCGCAACCGCCTTGACAAGTCATGCTTCATGTCGTGATCGATACAAGGACGGACAACTCATGATCAAAGGAGCGTCGCAGGAATCGCCGCGATTCAACCATCCGAGCCAAAGCCACGGCCACTTCTTCTTAAACTTGTTTTCTTGTTTTCGTTTTTTTTGACAAACCAAACCCAATTCTTTGTTTCTCGAACGTTAAGCAATAATACCTAATCTCCAATTCCCTGTAGATCGACCCGTACTTGACGGCTCGCTACAACGCGCCGTGTACTTACGGTTTATAAATTTTAAAACGAGGCCGAGCTCGCATGCGCAACTATTTCTTAAAACCATTCTTTTTTCCAAAACATGCACGTTTGCGCACGCCGGTGAAGCCCCAACACTAATCTTCGAATAGCTGAGGGTATCATGCACGCATATCGTCTTTTCGCTTCTATGTCGATTCTCCTGACGGGTCTATTTGGAGAGATCTTCAAGAATACATGCTCTCCGGGTTGAAACTCTAAGTGTCAACACTTTGCATCTGCTCAATATTTCTATCGGTCTTGGGCTATGCGCATCATTTCCCTGATCGTGCGAACCACGTCCACAGTTGCCATGATCATCTCTGGTCCAAAGAGTTCACGATCTCCAACGTCATCCCAACTCGACGGGGAACGACACTTCCGTCCATAGAGTGCTGCAAAAGGTGTCATCCTAATACTGGCCAGATAGCTGTTGTTGTATGAAAACTCCACTAAGTGTAGGTGATCTTCCCACGAACCTCCGAAGTCTAACATACAGGCTCTCAGCATATCTTTCAGAATCTGAATTGTCCGCTCGGACTGTCCGTCCATTTATGGATGGTACGCCGTGCTGAAATTCAGACTCGTTCCCCGGCTATCTTGCAGACTCTGCCAAAATTGTGATCAGAATCTTGTATCTCGATCGGAGACGATGCAGATAGGTACTCTATGTAATTTCACGATCTCCTGTATGAGTTCATAGGTATCAAGACAAGTATGGTATATCTTGAAGATTTAAATCTTACTTTAGATTTTTACTCACCTCCATGTACTTTTTTGCTAACGTCTCAGTTGACTGGCCAACTCCGAATGGAATAAAGTGAGCCGACTTACTGAGTCGATCCACAATAACCCAAATCACGTTGTTACCCTTTGTGCTGCGAGGGAGAGCAGTCCCGAAATCCATAGTATTGTGCTGTCATTTCCATTCTGGGATTGGTAACGGCTGAAGTAGACCAGCAGTTCTGTGATGTTCACCCTTCACTTGCTAACATACCAAACACTTAGCTACGCTCCTTGCTACTTCGCGCTTCATTCTATGCCACCAGTAGTGTTATCGTAGATCCTTATACATCTTCGTACCGCAGGGGTGTACCGAATAAGGAGAGCTGTGAACTTCTTTCATCAACTCTTCTCGAACAGAGCCGACCGGTACACATAAACAGCTTCTATATCGCCAGGATCCATTTTCATGGATGATGAAGTTAATTCGTAGTCCACTTTCTACTTGTTCTTGGATCTTTTGTAGCTTGGCATCATTTACTTGAGTTGCCTTGATCTGATTTACAAGAGTGGACTAGACTTGTAAGTTCATCAAAGATAAAGCATTACCTGGCTTAACTACTTCAATCTCCAATCCATACAATTCTTGTTGTAGTCTCTACCGAGCGGCGAGGTTCATTGCTAATGGCTGGCGACTAAGTGCATCGGGAACTACGTTCACCTTTCCAGGATGATACTGTAGGTTGATGTCGAAATCCGCCATGAGTTCTAGCCATCTTCTTTGTCACATATTGAGTTCTTTCTGAGTAAATACATACTTCATACTTTTGTGGTCAGTGTATATATCCACTCGCTCTCCTATTAAGTAATCCTGAAGGCGAAAATGACGGCTGCCAATTCCAGATCATGCGTTGGATAGTTGCGTTCATGAACTTTTAATTGCCTTGATGCAAAAGCCACAACTTTTCCATGCTGATGTAGAACACATCCTAATCCTTTATCGGACGCATCATAATCACATCGAATCCGCCAGATTGATCCCGTATTACAAGAATAGGTGCAGAGGTTAATCTTGACTTGAGTTCTACAAAAGTCTTCTCACATTCTTCTGACCACACGAATGCTTCGTCTTTACGTGTGAACTTGGTCAGGGGTGCTGTGATCTTTGAGAATCCTTCAATGAATCGTCTGTAATATCCTACTAAGCCCAAGAAACTTCTTATATCTTTCACCGTCTTTGGTGTCGGCCACTCGCTGACAGCTGACACCTTAGCTGGATCCACAGAGATTCCTTCGCCTGAAACAATATGTCTGAGAAATCCGACTTGATCTAACCAAAATTCACACTTGCTGTATTTGGCGTAGAGCTGGTGTTGTCGTAATGTCTCCAGGACAATGCGTAAGTGCTCGGCGTGTTCTTTCTGATTCTTTAAATACACCAGGATGTCGTCAATGAAGATAACAACAAACATGTCTAAGTGCTCTCGGAAAAGTTGGTTCATCAAGTTCATAAAGATGGCAGGTGCATTGGTCACTCCAAATGGCATTACGAGATATTTATAATGGCCATAACGAGTCCTAAATGTCGTACTCTTTGACTTTTACCTGATGGTAACCCGAACGAAGATTTAGCTTTGAAAAGACACAATATCCACTTAACTGATCGAAAAGGTCATCAATGCGCGGTAGTGGATACTTGTTCTTAATTGTCACTTTGTTCAGAGCTCGATAATCCACAAACATCCTGTAGGAACCTTCCTTCTTCTTCACTAGTAATACCGGAGATCCCCAACTTGAAGTACTGGGATGAATCCAACCTTTCTTTAGAAATTCGTCCAACTGAATACGGATCTCCTTCAATCCTTCCGGACTTAATTGGTATGGAGCTTTGATTACAGGTTGTAAATCAATACTAAATTCAAGAGCTCGACCGGGAGGCAAACCTGATATGTCTTCAGGGAACACATCCTCGAACTCTCGAACTACCTCAGGTTTTTCTTCTTCAGCTTGTAAAGGAAACACTTCTGCATTCTTTGGTTTAGCATGGTAGCTTCCTGGCTCCAAGGTTCTATCACCATTTACAAAATAGAAGACTGGTATCTTAAATACTATTCTCCTTTGACGGTAGTCAATGGTAGCATAAAATACTTCCTGCCAATCCATTCCCAACACAATATCGAAATTTTGTATGTCTAGTACTTTGAAATTTGCGTAGAATTCTCGATCGCAAACTACAACTGAGCACTGATCATATCCCAATGTCGCCTTCAAGACAACATTTCCGGAACTGACATTCCAGCTTGAAATGAGTGGCTTCATTGGAATCGTGTGCGTTCTCACGAATCGTAGTGACATGAAGTAGTGTGAAGCTCCAGTGTCGAAAAGTGCGAGTGCAGGAAGGGTGGCTACTAGTATAGTACCTAAGTTGTGTGAGGTTTTTTTAGATATAGGGAAAGTATATCGATGCACAAGAATTGAAAGGTTGAAAGCATGGGGGAATTTACCGGTGATGACTTGTTCTGTGGCTTCGGCCTCCTCGACCGTCATTGTAAAAGCCTGTCATCTCGGTACATTCCTTCTTGCCGAAGACACATTCCTCTGCCCTTGAGGTACGTTTCTCTGTGCCTGATGGAATTGACACTAAGGTTGTGCAGGTTGTCCATGTAGAGTTGGTGCAGGAAGAGCTAGGCGGGATGCAGGTACCTGAATGGCTGGCCTCTGCGGAGCTGTAATTGCGGGTCTGTGTGTTGGGCTGTGTTAATACGATATGGGCATGCTCCTATAGCGTGAGTAGATGCGCCATAAATCAAACACAGGCTATTTGCATGCCTACAGTCCTTCTCCAAGTATCCAGCTCTCTTACAGTAGAAATAAAAATTTGGACTAGACCAATTAAACAATCCTCCTGGCCTTTTGGGTACAAAAGTCGGCCTAGAAGAGGCTCCTCCTATCATCTGGGTAGCACGGTGTTTGATTCTGGCCGTTTGAGGCTTACCCTTCTTCTTGACCACAACTTCATAACGACGTGCTGCATTCAGTGCGAGTGTATGAGTTGGATAGTCGCCTGTGGCTAAAGCCACCTGAATCTCCGGGTCTAAGCCCCGTTGGAACCGTTTAGCCCGAATCTCATCGGTCGGGATCAAGTGTGCCGCGAACCTACTAAGCATGATAAATTCGGTATCATATTCATCCACTGATTTTACCTATATAGAGCCTTATTGTAAGTGGATGAACTGTTGTT
This sequence comes from Agapanthus africanus, assembly GCA_030015575.1. NCBI lineage: Eukaryota > Viridiplantae > Streptophyta > Magnoliopsida > Asparagales > Amaryllidaceae > Agapanthus > Agapanthus africanus. The sequence goes on along the minus strand of CM057345.1, from coordinate 41,803,681 downwards.
CCATCTCAAAGCGAGCAGTCTCGGGGAAAAACTTCGTATCGAACAGATCGCGAAACGTCTTCCACTCTATTGGTTGTGTGAGACGGCTTTCTTCGGCCTTCCGCCAGACTCTTGCATTGTCGGTGAGCTGGAGCTTAGCCACACGAATCCAAGCTATGTTTGGTACCTGCGCTGCTGCAAGGTCGTCCTCGATACTTTGGGCCCATTCTTCAGCCTCTAGAGGACTCTCTTTTCCTGAAAAGTTCCTTGGATGTAACGCACAATTTTTTTTACTCCAGGTGCTTCGGCTTCCGGGCCCTCCGGAAGACTTTTGATGGCTTCTAAAAGCACCGTCTATTCATTGATCGGAGTAGCAACAATAAGGGGAGGTGGTAAGGTAGGTGGTGATGTGTTGCCATTGACGTTGGTGCTGGTGTTGTTGGGAGAATCCATTACCTTGATAGAAAAAGAAAGGTTATGATAGATTCAAGAAATTTGAAATGCAAGGAATGTGTAATTGTTGATTCTTATAATTCTTGTGACATATTGCTTAAGACTTCATGCAACACTGACCTGTATGGGCCATCATAAATGTAACGCCCCACGCCCCAGTACAGATGGTATTGTCCGCTCTGACCGAAACCGCACGGTTTTGTCCTTTAGAGCGAACCGGACCCGACCAGTGGCCACTTCCCAGGAGGTCACCCATCCCAATACTTCCTTAGCCCGATCACGCTTAACTACGGAGTTCTCAAGCTCCTGTAGTGCCGATTCACTAAAAAGGCGCCTCTGTAATTGAGGGTGGCATCATTACATTTATAATGCAGTTCGGTCCTCTTACGGAATGTGTTCCGAAAATTCCTTATTGTTCTACAGTTGGTCCCACGGACTCAAGAGGTGTCCCCCACGGATTCAAGAGGTGTCCCCCGCCCCCTTGGCATGACAATTGACATGGCACTTTGTAATGTCTGATTCATCCATTCTGCAACGCCATTTGACTGAGGGTCTTCCAGAGTGGTGTAATGGCGCACAATCCCCTCTGACTTGAAGAACTTTACAAACGCATGTGAAGTAAACTCTCCACCGTTATCGGACCGAAAAACCTTTACGTGCTTACCAGTCTGCTTCTCCACCTTAGCCTTCCATATCTTAAACTTCTCAAAAGTCTCGGTTTTAAACTTGAGAACATACACCTAGAATTTTCTCAAAAAGTCATCAATGAAGGAAACAAAGTATCTGGCTCCACCTCACGAAAGAACCATTGTTAGCCCCCAAATATCAGTGTGGACATAATTAAGAATACCCTTTGTATCATGTATTGTTGTCTCGAACTTCACCTTTGTCTGCTTTCCTAGGATACACTCCTCACAGAAATCAAGACTCTCAAAATCTCTATCTCCAAGTAGCTTTCTCTTACGAAGCACCTCCAAACCCAACTCCCCAATATGGCTCAACCGTAAGTGTCACAATCATACCGAATCCGAATCACCTGAACGAGTAGATACCATAGTAATATCATCTGTAACTGACTGCCCTCTGGATAGTACAAGTTCCTCACCGTCTTTCCTTTCATAACAATAAAAGACCCTTTGAAAATTTTTATGGAATACCCATCGACTATGCACATGCTATTGATCCCTGCCAAAGCTCTTACAGAAATCAAACTCTTCTTCAGATCTGGCACATATCTGACATCCGTCAAAGTCCGCACAACCCCATCAAACATACATTTCCGAACAGAACCAATCCTCTCGATCTTGCACGCCGCATTATTCCCCATCAAGACCGAATCTCGATCAAGAGAACGAAACTGTAAATCTACATTTCCTCTGTACTTTCTGTGTTTGAAATTTCAATCCCAATAAAATTTTCGTTTAAATCCCAAATTATTTTCCTTTTTCTATTTTTCCTTCCTTCTTTCTAAACCCTAAGCAATTAGACCATAACCCTTTTCTTTTTAACCCAAAACCCTAATTCCCTTCCTAACCCAAACACCGACCCATTCCCCGTCCCAAGCCCACAAACCCATTCCCAAACCTGACCCGACCCGTTCCCCATCTCCCCCTCCTTCTCATCTTCTTCTTTTCTTTTCCCTCCATTTCCCCCCCCGACGTTCCTTACCCCTTTCTCCCAACCGCCGCCTCGTGACATGCGCTCGCCCATGTCCTCGCTTCATCGCCAACAAACTCTCAAGATCCCCTCCTCCAAATCCTTCCCACTCCTTCTCTTTCTCTCTCATCCCCAACGACTCCCCTCCTCTCTCGCACTCACCCCCGCGAGACCCGCTCGTCGTCGACGCCACCCACGACCCAACCCTCGATCCTAACCCATCCCGAGGTCCCCGCACCTACCTCCCCTATCTCGCAACGTCTCTTTCTTCCTCTCTCTAAATCTCTCTCTCCCTCTCTCTTTCTCTTTCTTTCTATCTCTTAACCTCCTGCTCTCTCCCGTTCAAAAAAAAACCTCAAGCTCCCCTCGCCGATGACTCATCGCCACCCTCCAGCAACTCCGCCGATGAACCCCTTCATCACATCGGAAACCTCCTGCCTCAACTCCTTTCCCCCTCGACAACCCAACCCTAAGCTGCACCACCACATCCCTGCCACCGCTCACCTCCACTCCCCTCGCTGACGACCCCCTCTGACACCCCCTACCTCTCCTCCCTTCGAGCGTGACCCTCCTCACTCCAGGACCCATCACCACTCCGCACACACCCTGAGCTCCTCTGCAACCCACAACCGACACCCATCGCCTAAGCATCACCGCCGCAGCCACCACCGGTGTCTCATCCTCTGTCGGTCACCGTCGCCTCCATCTCAGCGAGCCTTCCCACGTCTCCGCTCCAACCACGGCCAAGTCCAATGCCCGTAACCGTCCGTGCTCTCGTTGTAACCATCCATGCGATCGCCGTCGTCACAGGAAAGTGAAACCTCACTTGCTTTAACATGTTGCGTACATATATCTATAGATTCATGTTAATCTTATACTAGATAGATTATTAGGAATCCGTGTTAGTTAGTTTACTATCACATATAATTCGTAAGTCATCATCGTACCTCTATGAAAACCATAGTGATTCTAGGATGATTAGTTTGAGCGTAATTGGATCTGAACATTACGTTAATACCATGTGGAATTGCAAGTATTTGATACCATTTTTCACGTGTTAGGCAAAACCAACCTTAATTTGATAGTTCTCGATATTGTATGCTAATAGTTCGATGTGGTGAACTAAACCAAAACCCCGTCGATCATGCTCAAATCTTTTACCAATATTTTATTTTGCTACTTACGAATGTCGTGTAGAAAAATGAACTCAAAATAATGAACTATCACGCGTGTAACGACGTCCCAAAGAGACGATGTCAATTCTGGTTTTACTGTACATGTCGAGATTTTAAATTGATATTAATTTTGATACATACCGGAATGTAATGTTCTATGGCCCCTATCGAAGTGGACTCGATAAGATAGGACCCCATGTTATTTACTTTTCAATGCTGATATATATCAACGACGAAAACTGACTTGGAATGCGGCTCTGGACTGCAGTTCAGAGCAGCATTCCATGTTGACACCTGACTTTAAATAAATGTTTAGCTCTGTATGAAAAGGAAATTATGTGTAACCCAATACCGTTGCAAATATAATCCTGTTATATAACTATAGGTGGCAGTTTCGTTTGATTTTACTTTCGTTTGATATTTTAATTGCATTTTAAACTGTCGATGAGTACTGCCGTTTAGTATAAAGACAGATTATATATCATGGCCTTAGACAGAACATAACTCCCAGCACACAGTGGATATTATCGATCCGTCTGGTAAGTTGGAAATGTTATTGATATATATAAATTTTACCTAACTTTAGCATCGCCTAATTATGATCCCAGCAGGGATAAAAATGTGTTACGAAATGAACTTTCAGTTCAGAAACTGAATTTTCAGCGATGAACACTTAAAATAAAATGACTGTAACTCGCAAACCTGAAATCCGATTGACATGGAACTAATTTTTTTGGATCGCTGTTTGAGTTTAATTATAGCCTCTTTTTTAGCATTTTGTTTAATTACAATCGTATGAATTAATATGTTTTTCTGAACTCGTAATGTACATTGTGTTTTATATCGTACATGACTTGCTATGTTGCATCATTCTCGTATTTTACCCGACCGTGATACCTTTAGTGATAGCGAACGTTCATGGTGATTTATAAAGAATTTTGCATTGTCAAACGTGAGTGGTATTGGATTATTTGTGTCAAGTACGCCAGTGATAAGTGATTGATTCGTGAAAGTGAACAGCGCGGTGGAAAGTGAATAAGACCGTGATTTGGCGCGTGCTTGTATACAACTAGTCCTTTACATATAGTTATTGTAACTTGGGTAAAATGAGAAAATCAAGGTGGAATCGAACTCGTATTTAGCGCGATACAGTGACTTAGAGGATGATCATTCGATATTAGCGATATGTGTGTGTGTGTGTGTGTGTGTGTGTGTGTGTGTATTAGGTCGTAGGCTTAGCGGCACGGCTGCACGGTTATGTCCCGGGCAACAATGGACCGTAGTCTCGGGCATGTACGGGACCCTTGTTAAACACGAGCATCCTTTCCACCGATTGATTTCATTTGACTTAGCGACTGATAGCATGACCTAGCAGCACGGCTGCATGGTTATATCCCGAGCAACAGTGGACCATAGTTTCGGGCATGCACGAGACCCTTGTTAAACACAAGCGTCCTTTCCACCGATTGATTTCATTTGACTTAGCGACTGATAGGTAATGACCTACATATTGCATGGATTGCTGACATGATACATATACCGTACTGTGCATATTCACTTGATATTCTTTATTCTTAAATTACTGTATTCTGTCGTTCATTTCATGTTTAGTATCATAGTACACACACCATATATATATTACTATATGTGTCGCCCTGATGACCTGAGTGTGCATGCTTAGAGGATGAAGTGGACCCAGCTTAGGAGAAGGACCTATCATTCGAGATCGCAGAGATGTAGACCGCGACATCAGCGCTATCGCCTTCTATTTGCTATAAGAATATTGTTATTTCTTCGGTTAGTTATTTCTTTCATGCAAATAAATATATCCTGAACTCTGTTCTTTTAATGTAATAAAGTTGTGAGCTGTAATTTCCTTTACTTTAATGTTGTGTTTACTGATTACCATGTAATGCTAGAAGCCAAAGTGTGACTACGGCGGGATTATTCCTTGACCGTAGAAGCATGGCTGGCCTAGTCACCCCTCGTATTCCATATTTTGGGAAGCGGGACGTGACATGGTTTTGTTGATATCAGAGCCATGTTTAGAATGAAATTACAGTTCCGTCGAGAGATCCCTAGACTAAGATACACCCTTGATTTATACTTTATTATATTGCATTTTCACCTCTTGTAATCCTCGTTGAATGATCCTATAATCCTTGGTTGAATCTGATTTCTTTCCTTGATCATCTTACAGCAATATGGCCTCCTCAGGCAACTCCTCAGGTGCTGATCCCCACGATCGTACAGAGAAAATCCCCAGCACACCGACGACCCCAACAGAGGCTCAGAAAAGGAAGACCGACTTCTTGGCTGAGGGATTGAAGGAAGTGCAAGAGGCCGCAATTACCTCTTTGGAGAGATCTACAACTGTTCCTGCTGCCCCCGAGGGCGCTCTTGTTCCAGTTACACAGGCTAGGGCCGGTACCGTTTCTGATTTCAGGAGAGTTCACCCAGCGGTATTCACGGGAGCAGCAAATCCACTTGAGGCCGAGCAATGGCTAATCAATGTGGAGAATCTTTTGATGGTTGCTCGGGCCCCTGACGATGACAGAGTGAGCGTGGTGAAGATCCAGCTAGAGTACGAGGCCCACACGTGGTGGTCCGTTGAGGAAAGCAGGCTAAAGAAACCTGTCGGATGGGACACATTCTACGCATGTTTCCTAGATCAATATTTTCCGGCCACTGCCAAGGCCGAGATGGAGGAGAAATTTATCACGTTGAAGAAAAATGGCCGCCCAGTGGATGTCTACGCCGCTGAGTTTAACAGGCTGGGTCTCTTTTCACCGTACATGGTAGCCACCGAAATCGCCAGGGCCAGTTGATTTCAGCAGGGGCTCGATATCGAGCTGCAACAGCTTATCGCGTCTCTCGACCCGCAGACCTTCACACAGGTGTTGAATGCTGCCCGGGTACAGGAAAGACTGGCAAAGAAGGCCAAGGGCCAGCGATCGGTGGACAGGAGACCCCATGTAGTTCCACCGCGAGCTACCATTTACCCTCGTGGAGCAATCCCAGTTCACAGGCCAGGTGTTATGCAGATGAAGCGTACTTTCTCTCCTCAGCAGCCGCAGTGGAGGGCTCTGATTTGCGACTATTTCCAGAGGCCAGGGAACATTCACAGAGATTGTCGCAGAGCCAATGGACAGTGTCTGATTTACAGATCCAGCGAGCACAGGATCAGCGGGTGTCCCCAGAGATCTGAGCTACAAGGAGGGTCCGAAAAACAACATCCGTCGTTCGGCACTTCAGCTCAAAGGGGTCCACGTTTGGTATCCCATCGGCGATTATTCGATTAGAGGCAGACTGGTACAAGTCGGAATCAGGGGCGGGCTTTCACCCTGACTGCCGACTAGGCGAAAGCTTCTGGAGAAGTGGTTGTAGGTACTGTCCTTGTTCATTCTGTACCAGCTAGAGTTCTATTTGATTCGGATGCTTCGCATTGCTTTATTTCTGCATGGTTTATCGACACACACTCTATACCTTACGAGCCATTGACCAAGGGTTGGGAGATACATAAGGGTAACGGGATTATTGTGTCCAACCAAGAGTGTAGATTGTGTCCTGTGGTAGTTTGCGGCAGAGAATTTTACGCAAACTTCCTTTTGATTGAGACTAGTAACTACGACACCATTCTAGGGATGGATTGGCTGAGCACGTTCCATGCTGTTATCAACTACCGGGCAAGGAGTGTGACATTTCACGTTCCTAATCATCCGGAGTTCATGTTCATAGGCGGTAGCGAGTCATTGGAGCCATCTAAGTTTCGACTGAAGCCAAAGACCTTGACCTCTAAGAAAATAGACGAGAAGCCGGCACCTGAGGTAGTTCGAGAATTTCTTGACGTGTTCCTCGATGATCTACCAGGTTTACCCCCGCCTCACATATTGGGCTTCTTGATCGAACTGATTCCAGAGACGGCGCCAGTTTCCAAGGCTCCATATAGGATGACGCCAGTTGAGTTGGCAGAATTGAAGAAACAGAAAGAAGATATTCCGGACAAGGGATTTATCCGTCCAAGTGCTTCCCCGTGGGCTACTCCTGTGTTACTGGTGAAGAAGAAAGACGGTTCTTTGCGCATGTGCATCGACTGCTGTGAGTTGAACATGGTGACCATGAAGAACAAGTATCCCATTCCCCGCATTGACAACTTATTTAATCAGCTGGATGGTGCTCAGGTATTTTCTAAGCTGGACCTTCGGTCAGGGTATCACCAAATCATGGTTAAGGCAGAGGATGTACGCAAGACGACTTTTCGGACCCGATATGGCCACTATGAGTTTCTAATGATACCATTCGGTGTTACCAATGCACCTGCCATATTTATGGACTGGATGAATAGGGTCTTCTCCAAATACTTGGACCAGTTTGTCGTTGTATTCATCGACGACATTCTAGTCTATTCCAGGAGTCGAGAGGAGCATGCTGAGCATCTACGAATTGTATTGCAGATTCTACGGGAGGAGAAGCTCTATGCTAAATTAAGCAAGTGCGAGTTTTGGTTCAACAAGGTGAAATTTCTAGGGCATGTCGTTTTGAGTGATGGCATTTCATTGGATCCGGCGAAAATTGAATCTATCAAAGACTAGTCAACACCGAAATTAGTAGCTGAGATAAGGAGCTTGTCACGACCCGAAATGGCACGCGACTGGCACTTGAATCATGTGAAGTCTATAGGACCCCACCTAATTCGAGTAAGCCAAAAGCCCAGAAATCTAAACCATTTAAAAAGAGAGTGAAGGAATACTTATTTAAAGTTAACATATAAAATCACTTTGAAAGTCGTAGTAAACATTTTTAAAAGTATCAAGTCTTTCCAAAAAATTTCGGCAGAGTTTCCTTTGTAAATACTGGCCCCAAACGGGTACAAACAGGAATATATATGAATAATGCATAAAGGCATCTCCAAGCGGGAGCTAGCTCTTTGCCAATTGACGGAAACAACCACGCAAGCAATATAATATACAACGCCGAAGGCGAGGATCAAAACTCAGAAAGAAACCAACATCTTAAAGAAAACCAGAGAAAAACCACAATAATACAAGTGCGCGACTCTAAGGTCGAAAGAATATACAACTGGTCTTCTAAGTCTATCAAATAATACAAGTCTGGTTGATGGAGTTTACTAGATACAGCTAAAAAAATAAAAATACAACGGTGGTCACGATGCAAGTGAACCCACCTACCCAAGCAATCACCCGGAATGAAATAGTGTGCCAGCAAAGCCGCCAAAGAAATCTGTACGGCAAAAACCTGCAAGAAACTGTGGCACAACGGGGGTGAGTTGCCAACTAGTGAGTAGAAGACATCACCGAGCAGAAACCGCATGTATGACTCTCTCCTAGGTCATACAATAATATCCTCATAATATATAACCCGAGACATCTAATAATGGAAAAGGTAATCATCTAAACAAGTGCTCGTATCAGTGCCTCAGGTATGAACATGTCACATATATGATGTACGGATGCACTAAGAATGAAAGCAGAATACATCATGAATGAGAAAACTGTTTTCTTATCTCAGTGAGATTTTTGTATAAAAACCGAAGTATCTGTTCCCCTCCGAATGGCGGCCGCGACGCGAGGGCGTCTTGCCTGAGATTCGGGGCAGATGCTATTTGGTTTTTATCCGTCCACCTCTCCGAAGATACCAAGTTGATTTATAGCACCATGTATCGGAGGTTTAGACGGATGCGGCCGATGTAGCAAACTTCGTCAGATTCCTCCTCAGGGTGAGGGGATTTTGATTGTGGGGACGCACTTCCCTACAGGCGCAAGCCCCTGCAGTTAATTACGCTACCGCATCACGGTAACAACTTTCTCCTTCTCCAGAATTTCACTTCGTGTCGTGGGTGTTTGTTTTGTTTGTGGTTGCCCATGGATTGTATACGGAGACTAAGTTATGCCGTCTCCCGTAGGACGTGGATTAGTCCAAATCCGTATTTACTTAGATTTGGGTTTTGTGTTTTAGTTTAAGGATGCGTTAGCCGTATTTGAGGCTAAGATCAACTTAAATGTTCGTTAAGGATACATTAATCTGATTTGAGACTAAGATCAACTTAACGGGATCGTTTAAATCCGACAAAAGAGCATTTGGGGGCTCTATTGTTCCAGTTTAGGGACATAGTGGTCCATATTCCAGTTTAGGGACATGGTGGTCCATATTCCAGTTTAGGAACGTGGTGGTCCATCGTTAGTTTAAGGACGTTTCGGTCCAACATTAGTTTAAGGACGTTTCGGTCCATATACGTATGTGTGTGGTCGTCGGGACCCGTCACCTCTCTGACGACGTTGAATGATTACAACGACATATGTCAGAGGAGTTCGGAGATGTACCCTCGAACCGGATATAAATTGATTTAAGAGAGCAATCTTGCTCAGTCAATTTAATTTGAGGACTTATGGCCATGATTAGGCTAAGTCCAGTTAGACAATACTCATCATTTTATTTGTTTTTGCATTGCGTTTCTTTTTATTTTTATTTGGGCTCTGCCCATAAAGGATGCAGAGCATCAATTTGTTTTGGGCTCTGCCCATTTATAAATGATGCAGAGCATCAATTTTATTTGGGCTCTGCCCTTTTTATTGCTTTGCAATTTATTTTGTCCTGCTAGGTCTTTTTGACTTGGGCCTGGCCCTTTAACAAAAGAAATGCATTGCATTTTCAGGCGCTTTGCGCCAATCAAAGAGCGCAAGCGCTTGTGGTGACGACACGTGTCATGCAAGCGCAGTGCGCTGCGCTTGCGCTGCTGACACGTGGTGCACTCTGGTGAGTTGCGCCAATTACAGAGAGCAAAGCTCTATCTTAAAGCGCATAGCGCAAGTAGTTGACACGTGGCGCTTTCCCAAGAGCGCAACAGCGCAGTTTGGAAGTGCAAAACACTAAGAATCTTTTAGATTCAAGAACAGAAGTGCGAAGCACTATTTGGTTTCTTGATTTAATTTAGATCAAAGAAAAATAAGTTTTTCTTCTTTTTTTTTTATCTCAGAGAACCAAAGATTCATGAAAAGTGCAAAGCACTACTTAATTTTTTTTTGTTTTTTATTAAAGATCATTGATCTTGTTTTTTAGATCTATGACCTGTTCATAAGAGAACTTTCTCTTTCTCTAAAGGTTTTTACCTTTTTTTGTTCTTGAGGAGTTCTTCAGAGTTCTCTTTTTTTTCTTAGAAAATGTTCATGCCTTTGAATTGAGGCCTAGGGTCCTTTTTATAGTGCCCATAAATTAGTTAAATTTGTTAAAGAGATCTTTCTCTGAGTGATTTGGGGAATTTTCCCCACCGTTGGATCTTTGATCCAAGGGCTTCTGTTTTACAGAAGAAAATCTTCTTGTTTTAACAAGAACAGAAAGATTTCTTAGAATTTAAATTCTGTTTGGCGCAAATGCTTCAGAGCGTGACACGTGTCACGCAGCGCACAGCGCAGCGTTGCTGCGTTTGCGCATCTGCGCTGACAAGTGTCGCGCAGCGCACAGCGCAGCTGTGCTTGTGCATCTGCGCTGACACGTGTCGCGCAGCGCACAGCGCAGCGCAATTGCACTTGTGCAACTGCGCTGACACGTGTCGCGCAGCGCGCAGCGCACAGCGCAGCGCAACTGTGCTAGCGCAACCGCGCCGCCACGCGGCGCAATTGCGCTAGCGCAACCGCGTTAGCGCAACCGCGTTAGCGCAACCGTATTGCCACGTGGGGTGCAGCACAGGGCGCAGGCCAGCTGAAGCGTTGCTTCTTTAATTAAAGTTTGAATTTTAAACAGAGCCTTGCTCTGATTGGGTGCGCTGCCTTGGGCGCTGCGCCCCCTGCGCTAACGTGTCTGATTTTGAAGCGTGGCGCTCTGCGCACAGCGCAGGGGATCTGAAGCTTTGCATCATTTATTTGAACTTTGATTTTCACTTTAATTTTTAAGACAGAGCTTTGCTCTGATTGTAGGAAAATAGAAGCATTGCTTCTTGTCCTATCTAGGAATTTGAACAGAGTTTTGCTCTAATTGGGGTAAACAAATGCCCCCCACCGTTGCGCTTACGTGGCCTTAAACGTGAGCGCAGCGATGGCCGAATTCCAACCGTCGCGGCAATTTTTGGAAGTTGAAAGGGCATTTGATGCCTATAAATAGGACCTTTTGGTCCCTTAGATAATTTTCATCTTCACAATTTTACTTTCAAAACTCAGAGCCCTGCTCTCTTGTTTAAACACTTTTAAAAGTTCAAACTTTAGAGAATTTTTAAGTAAAAATATTAATTTTGATTAAATTAAATCAATTTTAAGAGCCTTGCTCTCAATAGATCCCTGATCTAAATTAGACCCATTTAGGGTTTCACTTAGCAGAGCTTTGCTCTAAGGGGGTCTATAGAAGACTAAGGATAACCCTATTAGGGTTCCATTAATAGAGCTTTGCTCTCTAAAAGATCTTCCCTGTATTTTCTCATTTCATTAATGGAGCTTTGCTCCTCCCAAATCATATAGAAGAACTCATAAGAATTCTTCATGGATCTTGGAAGTTAACGATTGCATTTTATTCCTCAGTTTATTATATCGTTTTGCTTAATCAGTCTTTCTGATAATTTTTGTTGATTTTCTTTCACAGAAACAATGAACGCCCACATGTACAATCTTGACGAGATCATCTCTTATGGGGACATCCGCCGACTTGGCCGGCCTCAAAATCGAGAGTTCACAAACGCGGAGTGTGCTGAAATCATGAGCCGCTTCGACGCATATAACGGTCCATTGCTTCCCCGACGTTCCTCCCTCCTGAAACTTATCGTGGGAGCCATCTGGGAAGCACTTCCCCTATTCTGTTCCGGTGTTCCGCTTAGGGCGTTGGATGCCGCTGAGGATAAGGTGCACTCGGTGTACCTGATGAACTTTATCTCGAAGAGACGGCGAGACAGTCTTGTCGATCTCTTGCATGAGGTCTTTCAACAGTCTGCCATACTCGCTGCTTATCGGAGGGTGGAAGACATCAGGGGGGACCCTGACGCTTGTGCTCGCGAAAGAAATCACACCAAGATGGTCCGCGAGGCTTGGAAAGTCATAGATAGGGTAACTTTCGAGTTCCTCAATCCATGTCCTGGGTTCGAGGTTATACCTTTGTAAATATTTTAATAATGTTATTATCTATTTCTCCGTGATTGTAAGGACCCCTTTTTATGATATGAATAGAAAATTTCCATTTCAGTTTGTCTTATTTCTTGTTCTGAATCTTTTGCACATGCATGAGTGAGTGTGTCTCGAACGCTTGATCAAATGTAAATCAAATGTTCTTCCTGTCACTTCCTTCTTTCTTTTATTATGCGTATGCTGTCTTAATAAACAGGGTCGATAGATAATAGAGCAAGCATCTAGATTTCCTCAAGAAATAGCGATGGCTTAGGCCGCAGGTTCAGATCTGCCGCCTAAGACTTTTCAACTCTATGAGCCGTGAGGGTCTCGTAGAGAATTTTCTCCCTACGGATCGAGAGGATCTCGTAGGTGGATTTTCTCCTTAGGAATCGTAAGGATTCCTAAGTGTGTTTTCTCTTATAAGTCGTAAGGATCCTATAAGAGAATTTTTCCCTCTTACGAGTCGAGAGGACCCGTAAGCGGTTACTTCCCTCCTTGTCGAGTTTCGAGTTTGGAGAGTGAGACCCGTGGATAGTGTGCAAGAGACCGTTTTGAGCCAACTTGTAGGGTCCCAGTGCTTAGGAAATAGGTTTCTTTTATGCCTACTGCCTAAGGCTTTATCTCACGAGTCGAGCCGCATCGAGAATTTCTCGCAAAGACATCAATTTCTTCACAAGTCGAGACGAATCGAGCATTTCTCGCAAGAATATCCTAACGTCACAGTTAACCTATGCTCTTTACGACAGAAGTCCGTTAGGGTCTGTGGTACTTAGGGTTTTGGCCGTCGTACCATCGCATAAGCTGATATGTTCCTCGATAGGCAATCGTGCTGCTCGAGTAGCCCTGCGACTGCCGTGTCTCTGATCCCTTCGGGGGCTGGACAAGACGTCTTCAAGCAATCTTCCTAGGCAGTTTGACTGTCGGAAGAGCAAGCGTTAGAAATTTGCCATGCCGCTTTTTACTTGAGGTTAGGCTTATTTTGGCGAGCCCCGATGAGTCATATCCACTCCGCGCTGGGGTGGGATGATCTCCGATAGTCTTTCAGGTTTTATGTGAGTTGCCGTCAAGACCCTGAAGCTAGGAATTTGGCCTTTGCTTCATTTGCTGGCATCGCGTCTGCTGTATCGAGACGAATGTCGCGGTAGGAACTAGGGATTTTGCCGTGGCTCCATTTGTTTGATTGTCGCGTCTGAACCCTGCTAGAGGAAGAACGCTGGAGTGATATCTCGTCTGCTGTATCGAAACGAACGTCGTAGTTGTCTCTAGGTTGCTGGTGAACCGTCGAGGTTAGGGAACTAGGGATTTTGCCGTGGCTCCATTTGTTTGATGATGTTGCGTCTGCTGTATCGAGACGAACGTTGGGGTGACATCTCGTCTGCTGTATCGAGCCGAACGTCAGGGTGGAGCTGGAATTTTGCCGTGGCTCCGTTTGTTTGATTGTCGCGTTTGAATCCTGCTGGAGGGAGAACGCTGGGGTGACAACTCGTCTGCCATATCGAAACGAACGTCGGGGTGGAGCTGGAATTTTACCGTGGCTCCGTTTGTTTGATTGTCGCGTCTGAATCCTGCTGGAGGGAGAACGCTGGGGTGACAACTCGTCTGCTGTATCGAAACGAACGTCGGGGTGAAGCTGGAATTTTGCCATGGCTCCGTTTGTTTGATTGTCGCATCTGAATCCTGCTGGAGGGAGAACGCTGGGGTGACAACTCGTCTGCTGTATCGAAACGAACGTCGGGGTGAAGCTGGAATTTTGCCGTGGCTCCGTTTGTTTGATGACGTTGTGTCTACTGTGTCGAGACGAACGTCGCGGTTGTCTCTAGGTTGCTGGTGAACCGTCGAGATTTGGAACTAGGGATTTTGCCGTGGCTCCATTTGTTTGATAACGTTGCGTCTGCTATGTCAAGACGAATGTTGGGACGACATCTCGTCTGCTGTATCGAGACGAATGTTTAGGTGGAGCTGGGATTTTGCCGTTACTCCGCTTGTTTGACCATGGGGTCTTTTGTTGGCGTTGTATCCGCATCTTGATGGACTGCGAAGGAACGCCTTTATTGACATCTCATCTGCTGTAACGAGACGAATGCTTAGATGGTCTCTAGGTTGTCTGTGAACCGTTGAGATTTGGCTTCACTTTTTTTTTCTTTTTTTTTTATGGAGCCTGTTGGGAAGGTATGGTTCCCTCTTTGTTTGTGCCCCTGGATTGTATACAGGAATCGATGTGATCTAGCCTGTAGGGCAGAAGTTTCATTCATTTTTTTATTCTCTTTCCGCGATGCTCTATCATTTCAGCTTTTTATATCGCGAAGGTCGCGATTGCCCAATCATTTCGGCTATTTTTCGCGGTGCCCAATCATTTCGGCTATTTAGTTTATTTTCACTCGCTGCTTTTTATTGTGAGTTGCCCAATCATTTCGGCTATTTATTTTATTTTTGCTCGCTGCTTTTTATTGCGAGTTGCCTTTTATTGCGAGTTGCCCAATCATTTCGGCTATTTATTTTATTTTTGCTCACTGCTTTTTATTGCGAGTTGCCCAATCATTTCGGCTATTTCGTGTGCATACATCTTTACTTGCTGCTTTTTATTGCAAGTTGCCCCATCATTTCAGCTATTTCGTATGCATGTGCGGCCTATCGGCTTTTCACCATAAACCTGAAATTAGACACTGATTTCGGCATCAGCACCGCTACAACTGGGATATTACCAGGAGCGAATCATCATCTGCCTCTATCGATGTCAAGCAAAGGTGGCTTAGCGAACAGGGTTAAGGTCCTGTGGGCTAAGGCTTTTGACTTCATGAGCCGTAAGGGTCTCACGAAGGTATCTCTACCTACAAGTCGTGAGGATCTCGTAGGTGTATTTTCTCCTTAGGAGTCGTGAGGATTCCTAAGTGTATGTTCCTCTGTAAGTCGTAAGGATCCTACAAGAGGGTTTTCTCCTTGTAAGTCGAGAGGACTTATAAGGTTTGTTCATCATGCGTACAAATCCCCGGTCACGGATGGAACTTGGTCAGGGAAATGTTTATTCGCGCCCATGGATTGTATACAAGGGTCAGTATTGAGCCACTTGTAGGGCAATATCGGAAGTTGTGGGGGTTGATTAAGCACAGGTTTAGGTCTCTGTAACTTAAGACTTTCAACTCTTATGAGCCGTGAGGGTCCCATAAGAGAGTTCTCCTTACGAGTCGTGAGGATCTCGCAAGTGTATTTTCTCCTTAGGAATCGTGGGGATCCCTAAGTATGTTTCTCCTTTGTGAGTCGTAAGGATCTCACGCGGGTGGTTTCTCCTTACAAGGTCGAGAGGACCCTATAAGTGTCCTTTAACGAGGTTGCGCCCTTTCAGGTTTTCACAAACACTCGCCGGTAGCCCTGCTGTTTTTACTCACGGAGCCCTTTCGGGTTTTCATCCGTGCCCATTTTGCTTATGGATATACCGTTTTTTTTATTCTTTTTATATATTTTTTTTTACGAGGTCGCGCCCTTTCGGGTTTTCACGAACACTCGCCGGTAGCCCTGCTGTTTTTACTCACGGAGCCCTTTCGGGCTTTCATCCGTGCCCTTTTTGCTTATGGACATACCGTTTTTTTAATTTTATTTTTATATGTTATTGTTTTTTTTTATATCTCGTCAGCCTAAAAGATGCTGCGGTAGTAGTTTAAAGACGTTTCGGTCCTTTGCAAGTTTTTTAGGACATTGCGGTCCATCATTAGTTTAAGGACGTTTCGGTCCGTCGTTAGTTTAAGGACGTTTCGGTCCGTGGGGTTGCTTAAGCACAGGTTTAGGTCTCTGTAACTTAAGACTTTCAACCCTTATGAGCCGTGAGGGTCCCATAAGAGAGTTCTCCTTACGAGTCGTGAGGATCTCGCAAGTGTATTTTCTCCTTAGGAATCGTGGGGATCCCTAGGTGTGTTGCTCCCTTGTGATTCGTAAGGATCTCACGCGGGTGGTTTCTCCTTACAAGGTCGAGAGGACCCTATAAGTGTCCTTTAACGAGGTTGCTCCCTTTCAGGTTTTCACAAACACTCGCCGGTAGTCCTGCTGTTTTTACTCACGGAGCCTTTTCCGGTTTTCATCCGTGCCCATTTTGCTTATGGACATACCGTTTTTTTTATTCTTTTTATATATATTTTTTTTTTACGAAGTCGCGCCCTTTCGGGTTTTCACGAACACTTGCCGGTAGCCCTGCTGTTTTTACTCACGGAGCCCTTTCGGGCTTTCATCCGTGCCCTTTTTGCTTATAGACATAGCGTTTTTTTATTTTATTTTTATATGTTTTTTTTTGTTTTTTTTATATCTCGTCAGCCTAAAATATGCTGCGGTAGTAGTTTAAAGATGTTTCGGTCCTTTGCAAGTTTTTTAGGACATTGCGGTCCATCATTAGTTTAAGGACGTTTCGGTCCGTCGTTAGTTTAAGGACGTTTCGGTCCGTCGTTAGTTTAAGGACGTTTCGGTCCGTTGTCGCCACATTTGAGGCGAATCTCTAGTTTACTGACTTTTCGGTCTATGAGGCTTTCTCTATGACTGAGCATGATGCCCCCGGCGTATCCGTCTTTCTCAGAGCGTGCGGTTATGGCGGGTTCACCTTCCAGTTTTCGGAGAGCGCGAACTTGCCCTGTAGGTATTGGTCTTCAACCCAGTTTTTGAAGACGTAGCAATTCTCGATCAGATGACCTAATGTTTGGTGGTAAGGGCAATAATTAAAACTGTTGACATCATCCGGTTGTAGTTGGTGTTTCGGCTCCGGTAGAGTGATAAGCTTGTTATGCACTGCCACTTCGAACAACCTCCTTGTTTCATCCCGGGGAAATGAGTAAGGACGTCTTAGCCTTTCCTCAAGGGATATGCGTGGACGCACATTGTTTTGACGAACAATTGGTCTAGGGCCACTCGACTGTTGTCGAGTGTTGGCGACGGAGGTCATTTTCCCCTTTCCTTTATCCTTTCTGCTCGATCCTTTGTTTGCGGGGCCGAGATTTTTTTCGAGTAGCGGGCGATTGCACGGCTGAATGTTCTCGCAACTCCTTAATTCTTTCATTTTTGAAATGGATTCCTTGAGGAGAGGGTTGAGGGCAACTTCTTCGTCAGAGTCGCTTCCAAAGATGATAATTTGCGATCCCTTGGAGTCGTCTTTGTGACAGTCGTTGGCGGCTCTTTTGCGCTCATCTATCGCACTTTTCCGATGTCTACGAACTTCACATTTTGTCCTGTTGAAGTGTTGCTTTTGAGCAACATATCCTTGCCACCAACACTTAAAGGAGTCGCAGTCTTCGGTAGGATGTATGATCTTCTGATGATATAAGCAGAAGTTAGGATGCATCTCTACTTCATCAAGAGTATTTTCTTCAGAGGGTGGTAGCACCATTCCTGCTGACAGGGCTTTAGCGAACCTTTTCCTCGTCTTGAATTTGTTTATATCCGCAGCGGATGGCTTTTGATTTGACGGGAGTGCTTCGACTCTTTGGTCTAGTAGTCGGCGTTTGGCTCCTTCCAGTATGGCCATCTCACGCTCTTGATCGGCTTTAACTTTCAAACGAATCTCATTCAGGAAGGCGTCAATCAATTCATCTGACGGCCGCGGAATTTCTGGTTCAGGGTCCGCCCTCGGTTCCTCGGCGCAAGGAGACTTTTCATCATCCGCCAATGAGTGAGAGATCACATGACAACTCGCCACGTAGTCTTCGGATTCATGTGATGAGTCTTCTCTATCATTTTCGTCCTCAACAAAAGAACAAGCTGCCCCCGGCGTGTTCGTCTTCTTTGAAGTGTGCGGCTATGGTGAGTTTACCTTCCAGTTTTCAGAAAGTGCAAACTTGCCTTGTAGGTATTGATCCTCGATCCATCCCATAAAGACGAAACAATCCTCGATCGGGTGACTTACCGTTTGGTGGTAAGGGCAGTAATCGGGATTATTGAGATCGCCTGGCTGCAACGGACGTTTTGGATTCGGCAGATTGATGAGTCTGTTGCGTACTGCCAGTTCAAACACTCTTCTCGTTTTATTTTGAAGAAACGAGTAAGGACGTCCTAGTCTCTCCTCGAGGGATGGGCGTGGACGCACGTTATTTTGGCGGACGAACGGCTTCGAGTTGTTCGGCTGTTGTTGAGCATTGGCAACGACAGCCGCTTTCCCTTTTCCTTGCTCATTTCGAGAGTCTGGTTTTGGAGGAGACGGTCTGTGGCCCATCTGGTCCATTTGGGCTAATTTGTCGATCAATGCCTGGAAGGTGGTCGGCCTGAAGAACATCATGAATTGCGAGATGGTCGCTTGTGGATCAAGAGTGCCCACGAACATGCCTACCGCAGGTGCCTCTTCTATACGTTGTTCGCATTTTGACCATAGGTTCCGCCATCGTGTTGTGTATTGGACCCACGTCTTGCCGGGCCTTATCCTGGCACTTATCATTGATGTTATCGGGGTGCGTTCACTAGCACTCGCGAATCTTTGCGTGAACAGTAGCTCCATCTCCGCAAATGTTTTGACAGAGTCATTAGGTAACTTCGAATACCATTCAAAGGCTGTTTCTGCTAAGCTGCCGACGAATTGGCGAAGCAACAGTTTGTCATCGCCTCCAGTGTTACCGCATAAGGCCCTGAATTGAGTGACATGTTGATGCAGATTCCTTGTCCCTTTATATATGTGGAACTTAGGGATCGTATATCCCGGCGGGTAACTGATTTGGTCATACCATCCCGGATAGGGTCGTCCAGTTCTAACAGTTTGCCCAGTTGCTTCACTCGCCTGATGAGCTCGTATTTGCTGTGCTATATAGTCATCAAGCGCGGCCTTGGAAATGGTTTCTTCCTTGGCTACTGAAAGAGCCGGAGGAGGATCAGATGTTTCCCCTCCGTTATTTCCGACAATGACTGGAGGGTCTTCAGCTGGAGGGTCCGGCTGTAACATCATCCCTACCATGTCTTGGAAGAGGAGTGCCATTTGTTTTATGTTAGCCGCTTGTTCTGTGGCTTCTGTGTCTCTTGTTCGTGACGCTGTTCTGATGATACTTCCGAACTTTCTTTCGGTTCGGTAAGTGCAGCCATCACAGTCATCATTTCTTGAAGCTTCTGTTGCTGCTCCTGGGCTTTCGTCACAGATCGGGTGAGCGGTCGGTGACCCGTCGAAGCACGGCTTTCCTCCTTTCCGGAAGCCATATAAACAGTGTGCACCACCATGCCCCCAGACTTGGGGCGTTTGTGTTCGGTGTCTTTGCGATTTGCCAAAGACACAGGGTTTTTTTTTTGCGGCCTCCTTTTTTGAGTGATTGGAGTTGAGGGGGCCGTTGTAGTGGGCACCCAAGTAGCTTTTGCTTTTTGTGGTTTGACAGAGTAATCCTTCCCCTGCCGAACCTTCATCGTTTTCTGTCGGCGGAGATAGTTTTCATCAATCATCAACTCTTGGACCTGTCGCCATACTTTGTAAATTTTAGAGGACAACCATTGAGATGGCTGCTCTAGCTTCTTCTCTGGAGTATTCTCCACAGGTGAAGGAGTTCGTTTCAATATCGCAGTAGGAGAATTTCTGCGCACCGTATTCAGCAATTCAAAGCTGTTCCCGGTTGGAACAGCAGCATCGATCCCCACCACCGGAGCTGGTGGCGTAAATCCAGAGGGGGAATTGCCCCTGCCTTCCTTACTCGACGTCAGTGGCGACGTCGGGCGTGTCTTGCGGATGGAGTCACCTCCGTTGTTGGATAAGCTTCTTCATGCCCCCTGCCCTGGGTAGGGGAAGCAGCTTTGAGGGCCTCGTCTGGAGCAGCAACCGGAATAGCCAGCCTTGTAAAAACTGACTTCTCGGAAGGAGAAACCCTTCCAATGATTTCTTCCGCTTGAGCCGGGATAGCTATCCGTTTTGGGATGGCAACTTCGGGTATCGCAGGTTTGCAGACGTTCTGGCCCAGTCTGTTGAAAACTGAGGTATTGAAACTGGGCGACCCGTTGAGAGGGGTCGCGGAAGTGGTGAGTCGATCAAAGACCGGCTTCTTTGGAGCTTCTTGCGATGTCATTGGGGCATTGAAGCTCATCAGTGGGAGCATAGTCCCAAAGAATAATCCAGCGGTGTCTTGAGTTACTTGCTCCACTGGCACCTTGAAAAGAGAGGCCGCTTGGGGCTCGTAAGTCACTCCTCCAGCAGGGACGGGACGAGAGTTGCAGTTGCGAGTAGTGCAGTTTGAAGCCATCGATCTTCTGTTTTCTGCACGGAGCAAGACACCAAATCTTAATATCTCGAATCCACAGGCAACCACAACAAACCGCGATTTGCTCGTGAACACGACACACGAAGTGTGGAGTGGAAAGAGGAAAAGGTCCCACCGGGCGTGCCAGAATCTGTTCCCCTCCGAATGGCGGCCGCGACGCGAGGGCGTCTTGCCTGAGATTCGGGGCAGATGCTATTTGGTTTTTATCCGTCCACCTCTCCGAAGATTCCAAGTTGATTTATGGCACCGTGTATCGGAGGTTTAGACGGATGCGGTCGATGTAGCAAACTTCATCAGATTCCCCCTCAGGGTGAGGGGTTTTTGATTGTGGGGACTCTCTTCCCAACAGGCGCAAGCCCCTGCAGTTAATTACGCTACCGCATCGTGGTAACAACTTTCTCCTTCTCCAGAATTTCACTTCGTGTCGTGGGTGTTTGTTTTGTTTGTGGTTGCCCGTGGATTGTATACGGAGACTAAGTTATGCCGCCGCCCGTAGGACGTGGATTAGTCCAAATCCGTATTTACTTAGATTTAGGTTTTATGTTTTAGTTTAAGGATGCGTTAGCCGTATTTGAGGCTAAGATCAACTTAAACGTTCGTTAAGGATACATTAGTCTGATTTGAGACTAAGATCAACTTAACGGGATCGTTTAGATCCGACAAAAGAGCATTTGGGGGCTCTATTGTTCCAGTTTAGGGACATAGTGGTCCATATTCCAGTTTAGGGACATGGTGGTCCATATTCTAGTTTAGGGACGTGGTGGTCCATCGTTAGTTTAAGGACGTTTCGGTCTAACATTAGTTTAAGGACGTTTCGGTCCATATACGTATGTGTGTGGTCGTCGGGACCCGTCACCTCTCTGACGACGTTGAATGATTACAACGACATATGTCAGAGGAGTTCGGAGATGTACCCTCGAACCGGATATAAATTGATTTAAGAGAGCAATCTTGCTCAGTCAATTTAATTTGAGGACTTATGGCCATGATTGGGCTAAGTCCAGTTAGACAATACTCATCATTTTATTTGTTTTTGCATTGCGTTTCTTTTTATTTTTATTTGGGCTCTGCCCATAAAGGATGCAGAGCATCAATTTGTTTTGGGCTCTGCCCATTTATAAATGATGCAGAGCATCAATTTTATTTGGGCTCTGCCCTTTTTATTGCTTTGCAATTTATTTTGGCCTGCTAGGTCTTTTTGACTTGGGCCTGGCCCTTTAACAAAAGAAATGCATTGCATTTACAGGCGCTTTGCGCCAATCAAAGAGCGCAAGCGCTTGTGGTGACGACACGTGTCATGCAAGCGCAGTGCACTGCGCTTGCGCTGCTGACACGTGGTGCACTCTGGTGAGTTGCGCCAATTACAGAGAGCAAAGCTCTATCTTAAAGCGCATAGCGCAAGTAGTTGACACGTGGCGCTTTCCCAAGAGCGCAACAACGCAGTTTGGAAGTGCAAAGCACTAAGAATCTTTTAGATTCAAGAACAGAAGTGCGAAGCACTATTTGGTTTCTTGATTTAATTTAGATCAAAGAAAAATAAGTTTTTCTTCTTTTTCTTATCTCAGAGAACCAAAGATTCATGAAAAGTGCAAAGCACTACTTAATTTTTTTTGTTTTTTTATTAAAGATCATTGATCTTGCTTTTTAGATCTATGACCTGTTCATAAGAGAACTTTCTCTTTCTCTAAAGGTTTTTACCTTTTTTTGTTCTTGAGGAGTTCTTCAGAGTTCTCTTTTTTTCTCAGAAAATGTTCATGCCTTTGAATTGAGGCCTAGGGTCCTTTTTATAGTGCCCATAAATTAGTTAAATTTGTTAAAGAGATCTTTCTCTGTGTGATTTGGGGAATTTTCCCCACCGTTGGATCTTTGATCCAAGGGCTTCTGTTTTACAGAAGAAAATCTTCTTGTTTTAACAAGAACAGAAAGATTTCTTAGAATTTTAATTCTGTTTGGCGCAAATGCTCCAGAGCGTGACACGTGTCACGCAGCGCACAGCGCAGCGCAGCTGCGTTTGCGCATCTGCGCTGACACGTGTCGCACAGCGCAACGCAGCTGTGCTTGCGCATCTGCACTGACACGTGTCGCGCAGCGCATAGCGCAGCGCACTTGCACTTGTGCAACTGCGTTGCCACGTGTCGCGCAGCGCACAGCGCAGCGCAACTGTGCTAGCGCTACCGCGCTGCCACGCGGCGCAGAGCGCAGCGCAACTGCGCTAGCGCAACCATGTTAGCGCAACCGTGTTGCCATGTGGCGTGCAGCGCAGGGCTCAGGCCAGCTGAAGCGTTGCTTCTTTAATTAAAGTTTGAATTTTAAACAGAGCCTTGCTCTGATTGGGTGCGGTGCCTTGGGCGCTGCGCCCCCTGCGCTAACGTGTCTGATTTTGACACGTGGCACTCTGCGCGCAGCGCAGGGGATCTGAAGCTTTGCATCATTTATTTTAACTTTGATTTTCACTTTAATTTTTAAGACAGAGCTTTGCTCTGATTGGAGGAAAACAGAAGCATTGCTTCTTTTCCTACCTTGGAATTTGAACAGAGCTTTGCTCTGATTGGGGTAAACAGTATCATCAATGAAATCAATAGAGAATCCATGTCAAGTATCGACACAAAACATATATCTCAATATCTCAATGTCTCAATATCTCGGGCTCCGGCAATCCGGAGTGGCCAATATCATCAAATCTCAATATCTCGGGCTCCGGTAATCCGGACTGGCCCCGGGCTCCGGCAATCCGGACTGGCCCATATTATCAAATCTCACGACTACGTCGGTATCCTCCGGATATCCGCCGCGTCACAAATAACCGGTCGGTAGTGCTCCCCTGCCGGGCTCAACGCCATCATCTGCGACCATCTTGCCCCGTGGTACCGCACCGGCTCTACCATGCACCCGCAGACGGTTCATCCTCCTCCTCGAATCGGGTGTATGATACCACTCAAGAGCCGAGAAAACTCATGGTGGACACCTCTCAGATCATATCACGAGAAAACCGTAATTTTCTATCTTTTAGAATTGAAAATGAGTTTATAAAATCCTTGTGGTTTCTCCAAATCCAGAAATCTCATGGAAAATCCGAAATCCCAAACTCGAGAATAAATAAACAGTGAATTACCGGAATAAAGCCCCATAATATTTCATGACAAATGAACATATAAATGCATGAAGTATCTCAGTAATAAATGCAATATCTAAACTAGCATGTGAAAGCAAGCATACTAGTACTATGTCGAAACTACCAGCTAGCAATTTATACCAATGAAGTAGTGTTTTAAAATGTGTACGTGACATGAAAATTACCGATGATGATGTGTGTGAGCCGGCAAGCAAGTGTACGTGGAGCATACGCATCATCGGTAGTGCCGGTGTCCTGACAACAGAGTTTCATAATAACTAACGAAAACACATTTAAACATGCAATGCGATGCGAACAGCAAGAATATACGAAAAATGCATAATAAACACAACATTGAAGAATATACGTTTCTATATACGAGTCACACAGTTTTTTGGTGTTTGAAATCGCACGAATCGTGGTTTTAGAAAAATAGGGGTTACGGGGTCCTTGAGAAAAGATACATCCTTTGAAAAATCCGTAGTGTCCCTTGGCCCGTCTTTAAAATACTCATGATTTGTTAGTTTTGAAAATAAGTATAACTCGAGCTCAGTCTAACATCTACCTGATAAACTACAGGACTAAACTAAGAGACTAATCAAAAGGGTAAGGAAATCCACCTAAGTCCGAGTCGATATATCTAATAGTCGGCGATCCCGCCTCAATAGCGTCACGTACGGTAAAATATATAATACGACATCCTCAAATCAAGAGTGTGGATCAATCATCATATTTATACCTCGCACGGTAAATTCCATCGTACGACGTCCCGGAAATCGGGGTACGGATCAATTATCACATATACCTCATTATTCATATAGTATCATTATCATAATATCCTGAATTAGGGGTACCGTTCTAAAATCTAGTACATTCCGATACCATCAACATATATCCGCGTGTGAATAAAAACACATCGCTCATCGATCCACTATAATATCATGTCGTATATCATAACACGACCCAAATCACATAACTGATCTCACGGCATCATGCCCGATCATATCGACTCACCTCCAAGTATAACATACTATCCTCATCACCCGTGTATACACACACACACACCCCAACGCATCCACACACACACACGCACACATCTATATATATACATACATATAAACATATACACCCAAACATATCACGTGTGTGTGTGTGTGTGTGTGTGTGTGTGTGTGTGTGTGTGTGTGAACTTTTACTCTAGGGTTTCGCAACTAAGAAACTAACTAAAAGCACTTTCTTTCAATTACACTAAAACCAACCCATGTCTCCTAAATTCTTTCTTGCTAAGTGTACACATCTCACAAAACACACACACACACACACACACACACACACACATATATATATCATAACGCATCATACCCTACGAAATTGCGGGGGTGCTATACGCCATCCACCCAACTTCCCCCGTAGATATACATTTACTCACCTTGATCCTTGCTTGCCGAAGTCGATGTCGCCATGCTCCTCCTTGTTATCCGAAGTCCACGCGAGGGTGCCTACACATATAACACATAGTATCGTAAACAGAAATCGTGCATGAAAACTAAAACGGCACACGAATCACACATAGGCTAAAACCTATGGTCTACGCATGCAAAAGAACCAAACAACTCCCGATATCGACGTACAAACGTCAAGTGATTCGATACAAAACACAAATATCATAACTTCAAGTCATCAAAACCCATAAAACATAAACAACAACTTAGAAAACTGCTTCCAGTTTTTGGTTCAGGTAAAAAGAATCTAAACAAGCAATGCAGAGGGTTGGTCTATGAGGTAAGTGAGCTACAGAACCAACCTAGACACCATTTCCCACAGATGACCCGACGAAACTACCCTAAAATCCGATCTGGCCGGCCTTACATGCATGGTTCGGGTTCGTCTTCTCAGGGTGGTCTTCTAGTAATCAATCTAGGTAAATAGAGTTGCTAGTTTTTCTAATAATGGTCTCAGGTCACTACAGATTCCCTGTAGGCATCACAAGTTACAAAAACCGACACGGAAAGTTTAAATTTCAAGTTTTAGGATTAGTCACTGGTTTGATCTGGATTTTTAACACTAAGGAGGGTTTGTAGTAACCAATTACACCCACTTGCACCATCACAACTCAAGAATTCCCTAAACTTGATCTTGGAATTTTCCAAGATCACTAAACTTCACTTAATCGATTCTAAACTAAACTAGAAGCTATAGAAACTCAATTACTAAGCTAATGGTGAAGGAATTATCTCATTTGGCAACTCAAGAATTTTCTTGGGTTGCCCCAAGTGCTCAAAATCTCATCTTGTTTAGTCCCTCATGCTTGTTGTAAGCTTGTGCTTAATTTTAATGAAATGGATACATGGTTTTGATGTGAAAATGGGGGTATTGTGAGGAGGTAGAGGTGGTGGAGGGAGAGGGCAGCCATGAGAGAAGAAAGAGAAGAAGAAAATGATGAAGATGATGAAGTGAATAACAATGAGCCAATGGTCAAAGATCTCTCTCTCTCTCTCTCTCTCTCTCTTAAGCCCATACATCCATGCCATGCCCCCATTCTTTATTCTTTTTTTCTCTTTTCTTTTATTAATCTTTTCTTTTTCATTTCATTTCTTTTAAATCTCATTTTAAAACAAAAGCCATTGTAGAAAAAGAAAGAAGTCATGGTAAAATAAAATGTAACAAGTGTGTAACATGACATGGTGCATGTCATAAGCATAAACAATTTAATGTCAAATTAGTAAACACTAATCGAGTTTAGTAAATAACCGCTTTAAAATTAATTGTATAATAATTCATAGAATGTCTAAATCACATAAACACCTTCAAATCAGAAATTCTTATTAGTTTTCAGAATATTTTCCCAATTATCGGTATATAGCTATACCCTATCATTAAAACTAATCTCCATACTCTAAATATTCATAATATTCATTATTTGATTTATTTAAATTCCCAAATATAATATTTTATTTTCTTGAAATGTTACAGAGCTTCCTAGGATTGGCTAGGTATTATCGGCGGTTTGTTCAAGATTTTTCCAGAGTAGCAGAACCCTTGACGAAGCTTACACGGAAGGAGGTACCTTATATTTGGTCAGAGGAGTGCACCCAGGCATTCAAGCTGTTAAAGCTGAAGTTGACCATGGCCCCAATTCTGACTGTGCCGGATGACTCCGGTGGCTTGGTTGTTCATAGTGACGCATTGGGAAGGGGTTTAGGTTATGTTTTGATGCAGCACGGTCGAGTAGTGGCTTACGCCTCTCGTCAGTTGAAGACCCACGAGAAGAACTACCCCACGCATGACTTGGAGTTAGCGGCCGTTGTGGTCACCTTGAAAATATGGAAGCATTACTTACTGGGCGAAAAGGTGGAGGTGTACACGGATCACAAGAGTTTGAAATACGTGTTCACTCAATGGGAGCTGAATATGAGGCAACGCGGATGGCTGGAACTGATGGTAGACTATGATATTGATTTGCAGTATCACCCGGGGAAGGTGAACGTCGCTCCCGATGCTTTCAGTCGCAGGCCATCAGCTATGTTGCTGACTTATCGGAAAAAGATTCTCGAAGATCTTCAGAGGCTCTAGTTGGAGGTAGTTACACCGGGTGTGCCCGGACAGTTCTGGCAGTTGCACATTCAGTCATCGCTTATAGATCACATTAAAGCTGCACAGGTTGGAGACCATCAGCTGCAGAAGTTCAGAGGGTTAGTTGAGGCTGGTTTGAGGACTGACTTACTAATTCACGAAGATAGCTTCTTGAGATTTGGCAGTCGGCTGTGTATTTCAAAGGGGGTATTCGAGATGAATTTCTAGTTGAGGCACACAGTTCCGCTTACTCGGTACACCCATGAGGTATCAAGATGTACAGAGTTCTGAGACAACACTTCTGTTGGAACGGAATGAAGAGAGAGATTGCTCGCTTTGTCTCCAAGTATCTGGCATGCCAACAGGTGAAAGCCGAGCATTAGAGAGTATCTAGGTTGTTGCAACCGCTTCCGGTACCAGAGTGGAAATGGGAGCACATCACCATAGATTTTGTGACGGCACTACCTCGGAGTCCAAGGGGCAAAAATGCTGTCTGGATTATTGTTGATCGTATCACGAAGGCAGCACATTTCTTACCTTTCCGAGTGGGACAATCGACGGAGTCGATGGTAGAGAGGTATATGCAGGAGATTGTGAGGCTGCATAGAGTGCCCGTTAGTATCATGTCTGATCGAGACACCGAGTTCATTTCCTACTTCTGGAGGAGCTTGCATGTCACGCCCCGCTTCCCAGAAGACGGAAACAATGACGTGGCAGGCCGCAGCGTATTTACTAAGAAATAAATACGTTAAGTGTAATTAAGCAATATATAAACTGTACAAGAATGACAATAGTATTAAAATGAAACGGTAACTTTATTTACATTCAACTTTACATACAATTGTTTGAAAAGAAAAGATACAATGAGTAAAGCAGTGCCTAAACAGTGGCATACAAAATGAAAGTAAGTACAAAGAACTTGAAGTCAGGCTGTGCTGTAAGATGATCCAAGTCCTCCTGGCTAGGCTCGATCTCCTGGGAGTCCTGTCCTCCTGATGAACATTCCAAAGAAAGAAATAGAAAGGAATGTCATCAGCAAACTAGCGCTCGATAAGTCCTAATAGAAGAAAGAGAATATAACAAGTAATGTGAATGAACAGGTAAGTTGTGCAGGTATATAATGGTTATTATAACGTGGTTGTTTGTAGCTTGACACATGAGGTATTCATGTATACGAGAAGAGTCCATCTTACCCCGTGGACTATGGTAACATGTAGTACAAGGCCCCGTCATAACCCACAGGACAACGACATGAGAATTCATGTAGGTGTCTTTTAAGTGACCTCTCGTGCCACGATATACATTCCGTACCAATCTACCCCTTTATCCCCACGTAATGTATTATATAAATTATAATTACAAGTCTTGCCAAAACCATGAATACAAAATGTTCAAGTATTCATGTTCAGGATGTAGTCAAGTAGTCAAGTCAAGTTATAACCATGGTTCGGTCAAATCAGATCAAGTATACATGTTTGATATTGATGTTTGATTTCAAGTATTCATGTTCATGATCAAATATTCATGTTTGATTTTAGATTCAGGTTTGAATTAGACTCAGACTAAGTCAGCCACTTGTAAACAGATTTAGCTCTTGAATTAGGTTCGGGAGTTATCGGTAACTGCTGCACATGGATGGCAGGATTTGTGTCTTTTTCCAAGACAATTACCATTGATAACCCCGTTAAGTTTTCTACCTTAAATAGGCAAGAACTCACTTTCTCCGGCTCCTTGGGGCTCAAGAGAATTGATCCCGCTTAAACCTATATTTACTAAAGTCCTTAAATATTATTTTATACATCTCGAGGGGCTTTTATGAAAAATATATAGTTTAAAAGTAAACCTCGAGGGTGATTATTATTACTTGAGGTTATCATTAGTATGGATTTTAAGTATTTGGGGTATTTTTAGTGATAATTACTTAGCTTGGAAAGTTCATGGTATTTTACTGTAAAACTTGCCTTTTTGATATCTTGATGGTATTTTATTGACATTTGATAATCTTTTCAATTTTTTTTAAAAAATATAGATTTATTATATTGTGAAAATATGGATTTATAATTTTATATAATTTTAATTTTAAAAATAATTTTATTTTATTTAGAAAATTCGTATTTCTAAAAAACCGTATTTAAATCCTTTCGAGATCGAATGCTCCGTAAGGAGGTCTGCATCTCGTTCTACTAGCCCAAGGATGTAGATAATCCACATCATCCATTAGCAGGTCCCATAAAGAGAGTTGTAGACGCGTAATCGCAAAGGATATGAAATACTGCTTTAAAAGAAATCCGGTTTTTAAAGTTATGTGCTATTTTATTGTAAAGTTTTCTTCGAAACGAAAATGCATACAATGAGTACTGTGCTATGAAACCAAGTGTGTGTGTGGGGTAGGTCGTTACCCCGTGATGTTTTCCTAAGATATTGTTAAGCAATTACTAAAAGAGGTGTTTATAAAGTTCATGGTATTTTAATGAAAAAGTTCAAGTATGAATGTTTCACATAAGATTCTTGGTTAAATTTGATTCTAAATATTAGTATTTAGGGTTACAAGTTTTGGGTAAAAATTAGATTGAACAAAGTATTAAGGAGAAGGAGTTTTCTAGGCTTTAGAAAAAGATGTCGGTAATAACTCCACTTTTACCGACATAAGATTAAAGGTGAAATTCAATGAAGAGAAAGATTGTTTGGGAGGGAATTACGGTTTAGGAGTTTCAAGGAGAGTGTTAGAAAAGGAATAGTCTTGTCGTGGCGTCGCGGGAGCTCCGGATGTTGCTTCAATCGTCACCGGAAGTTGCTTACTCGCTAACTCCTCTTTACTCCACTTGTACTTAGGAATTTTTTGAAAAACTTTGTTATAATTTTCAGAATGGTGCTGAACCAAAATAGGGGATGGTATTTATAGTGGAGAATTAGGGTTTTGGAATTAAAATGGTGGATTAAAAAGCATTAAAATTGTGATAAATTATGAATTGAAAGGTCTCTGTTTGATTGCAGGGAAATCAAACAGTGCAGATGAGTTAGGGGTAGGTAAAGAGGTAAGTGTGCAAAGCCCGGGGCAAATTGGGCTCCATCCGACCGTCGGTGCCGGTCTTTTGAGGGATTTGGTCGGTCGATCTCGAGGCATTTGCCTCGAGATTCGTGACACTTAATCCACACAGTATTTAAACCCTTTTGCACATGTTAGATTTTTCTGAACTTTTCATTTCCCTGTATATTGCATGTGCAATCTTTTAGGTTTCCAAAAAGTTAAAAAAATTCAGAAAAAACATAATGCGTCTGATGGAAATCGATCACAGGGGCTACGTCACAGCAGTGCAAGGCTTTACCAGTGAGCTACAAGTTGTTTCTTGCTATTATTTAACAAAAGTAACTTATAACTCAAATTCAGGCTGTAAAACTCATTTCTTGTATATTAACAATAAAATTTCCGTAAAAGATTTTAGACTCGTTACACTGCAGGAGGGTTTAGGCACTCGTCTCAAGTTCAGCACAACCTATCATCTACAGACGGACGGGCAATCCGAGCGTACTATCCAGACACTCGAGAACATGTTAAGGGCGTGCATGCTTGATTTTCAGAGTTCTTGGGAGGATCACCTTCATCTGGTGAAGTTTTCGTATAACAACAGCTATCAGGCTAGCATTTAGATGGCACCGTTCGAACCTCTTTACAGATGGAAGTGCCAATCCCCTCTCTGTTGGGATGACGTAGGTGAACGAAGCTTACTGAGCCCTGAGCTTATAGTACAGACAGTGAGCAAGGTTTTGCTCAGGACCAACATAAGAGTTGGGCAGATGCCAGCAGAAGGTCATTGGAATTTGGTGTGGGTGATCACCTATTTCTAAAGATATCACAGACTCGAAGAATGATCAGCTTTAGTAGTCGTGGGAAGCTTAATCCCGATTTATCGGACCTTTTGAGCTGCTAGAGCAAGTAGGAGAGGTGGCTTATCGACTTGCCTTGCCTCCATCGTTAGCTGGTGTGCACAATGCTTTCTATGTATCTCATTTGATGTGCTACGTTTGAGATGACAGCCATATCTTGGATCATTCAGAGTTAACGTTAGGCACCGATCTGTCTTACGAGAAGCAGCCTATCACCATTCTTGATCGTAGGGAGAAAGTGGTGAAGAATAAAGTCATTCCCTTGGTTCGATTTTCTTGGGGTCGTTGTTCTCCAGGGGAGTCTATCTAAGAGCATGAGGAGGATATCCGTTCACGATTTTCGCACCTATTTGAGTAGTTGTTGTTTGTTGTTCCGTTGTTTTCATTCTTTAATTTCGAGGACGAAATTTTGTAAGAGGAAATGATGTAAATCCCCAGTTCCTCTGTACTTTCTCTATTTGAAATCTTAATCCCTATTAAATTTTTGTTTAAATCCCAAATTATTTTCCTTTTTCTATTTTTTCTTCTTTCTTTTTAAACCCGAAACAATTAGACCATAACCCTTTTCATTTTAACCCAAAACCCCCATTCCCTTCCTAACCCAAACACTGACCCATTCCTCGGCCCAAGCCCACAAACCCATTCCCAAACCCGACCCGACCCGTTCCCCATCTTCCCTCCTTCTCTTCTTCTTCTTCTTCTTTTCCCTCCATTTCCCCCCGACGTTCCTTCCCTCTTCCTCGCAACCGCCACCTCGTGACACGCACTCGCCTACGTCCTCTCTTCGTCGCCAACGAACTCTTGAGATCCCTCCTCTAAATCCTTCCCTCTCCTTCTCTGTCTCTCTCTTCCCCCAACGACTCCCCTCCTCTCTCTCACTCACCCTATGAGTTCTCTCTCTTCCCCAATGACTCCCCTCGCACTCACCCTATGAGACTCGCTCGTCGTCGACGCCACCGACGACCCAACCCTCGATCCAAACCCCTCCCAAGATCCCCGCACCTGCCTCCTCTATCTCGCAACGTCTCTCCCCCACCTCTCTCTTTCTATCTCTTTACCTCCTGCTCTCTCTCATTCAAAAAAACCCCAAGCTCCCCTAGCCGACAACCCATCGCCACTCTCCAGCAACTCCGCCTACAAACCCTTTCATCACATCGGCAACCACCCGCCTCAACTCCTTTCCCCCTCAACAACCCAACCCCATGCTGCACCACCACCGCGACTGCCACCACATCCCTGCCACCGCTCACCTCGACTTTCCTCACCGACAACCCCCTCTGACACCCCCTGCCTCTCCTCCCTTCGAGCGCGACCCTCCTCACTCCAGGACCCATCACCACTCCGTGCACACCCTGATCTCCTATGCAACCCACAGCCATCGCCCATCGCCTGAGCATCATCACCGTAGCCACCATCGGCGTCTCCTCCCCTGTTAGTCGCCGTCGCCCCTATCTCAGTGAACCTTCCCACGTCGCCGCTCCAGCCACTGCCAAGTCCAGCGCCCGTAACAGTCCGTGCTCTCATCGTAACCGTCCGTGCAATCGCCGTCGTCACAGGAAAGTAAAACCTCACTTGCTTTAACATGTTGCGTACATATATCTATAGATTCGTGTTAACCTTATACTAGATAGATTATTATGAATCCGTGTTAGTTAGTTTACTATCATATATAATTCGTAAGTCATCATCGTACCTCCATGAAAACCATAGTAATTCTAGGATGATTAGTTTGAGCGTAATTGGATCGGAACATCACGTTAATACCATGTGGAATTGCAAGCAATTGATACCATTTTTCACGTGTTAGTCAAAACCAACCTTAATTCGATAGTTCTCGATATTGTATGCTAATAGTTCGATATGGTGAACTGAACCAAAACCCCGTCGATCATGCTCAAAGATTTTACCAATATTTTCTTTTGCTAGTTACGAATGTCGTATAGAAAAATGAACTCAAAATAACGAAATATCGCACGTGTAACGACGCCCCAAAGAGGCGATGTCAATTCTGGTTTTACTGTACATGTCGAGATGTTAAATTTATATTAATTTTGATACATACTGGAATGTAATGTTCTATGGCGTATATTGAAGCTAACTCGTTAAGCTAGGAGCCTTATTATTTACTTTTCGATACTGATATGTATCAACGACGAAAACTGACTTGGAATGCGGCTCTGGACTACAGTTCGGAGCAGCATTCCATATTGACACCTGACTTTAAATAAATGTATAGCACTGTATGAAAAGGAAATTATATGGAACCCTATACCGTTGCGAAGATAATCATGTTATCTAACTATAGGTGGCGGTTTCGCTTGATTTTACTGCCGTTTGATATTTTAGTTGCATTTTAAACTGTCGAGGAGTACTGCAGTTTAGTACAAAGACAATTGTATGCCCTGGCCTTAAACAGAACATAACTCCCAACACACAACGGATATTGTCGATCCATCTAGTGCGTTAGAAACTTAATTGATAAATCTAAATTTTACCTGCTTTAACGTTGCTTAATTATGATCCCGACTGGGATGAAAATGTGTTACGAAATGGACTTTCAGTTCAAGAACTGAATTTCCAGCAACGAACACTTAAAATAAAATGATCGTAACTCGCAAACTTGAAACCCGATTGACCTGGAACCAATTTTTTTGGATCGCTGTTTGATATTACTTATAGCCTCTTTTGTAGCATTTTGTCTAATTACGATCGTACGAATTAATATGTTTTTCTGAACTCGTAATGTACATTGTGTTTCATATCGTACATGAATTACTATATTGCATCATTCTCATATTTTACCCGACCATGAACCTTTAGTGATAGCGAACGTTCATGGTGATTTATAGCGAACTTTGCATTGTCGAACGTGAGTGGTATTGGATTAGTTGTGTCAAGTATGCCAATGATAAGTGATTGATTCGTGAAAGTGAACAGCGCAGTGGAAAGTGAATAAGACCCTGATTTAGCGCGTGCTTATATATAACTAGTCCTATATATATAGTTATTGTAACCTGGGGAAAATGGGAAAATCAAGGTGGAATCGAACTCGTATTTAGCGAGATACAGTGACTTAGAGGATGATTGTAGGGTGTTTTTCGTCACCCCATTGAGATGGGAATACGCGCGTCCTTGTCAGGCGTACTACAGATTCCCCCTGCCTAGGGTAGGCCGGGGTTTAATGATTGTGGGGATCCGAATCTCCGGTAGCCGCGGACAAAGCTGTCGTTAATTACCCCTCGCCTTTGGGGCGAGGGAACCTCCGATTAACGGGTTAAACTGGTCATGCGAACTCAATGTGCGGTGTGCTTGTGTTGTGTTTTGAAAGGGGGTTTTAGATATATCGGGAGCCACGCAGAGTTTTTACGGGGGTCCCGCTACCCGGATAGCGGGCTGGAGGTCAAGGGGGCTAGCAGCTCCCTTGCGGGGTGCGGGGCAGCGCCTCGTTAGAAATATTTTTCTAACAGGGAAAGTGTCGTCGAGCACGTGTGTATGCAAATATGTATACAAATGTATATGTATATGTATGTACATAAAAAGAGGGGAAAAGGCATCCAAAGAATGCGTGGGGCCAGCGCCTTGGGCGCTGTGCGCCCAGGTGTTGTGCGCTCAGGCGCTAGCGTGCCACGTGTCGGCACGTGGGCGCTCTGCGCTTGAGCGCGGGGCGCTGTAGCGCAAGCGCTCCACGTGTCGGCACGTGGGCGCTTTGCGCTTCAGCGCCTGACGCTCGAGCGCAAGTGCGCCACGTGTCGGCACGGGGGCGACTTGCGCTTGAGCGCTGGGCGCTTGAGCGCTGGGCGCTTGAGCGCAAGTGCGCCACGTGTCGGCACGGGGGCGACTTGCGCTTGAGCGCTGGGCGCTTGAGCGCAAGTGCGCCACGTGTCGGCATGGGGGCGACTTGAGCCAGAGCGCTGTGCGCTTGAGCGCAAGCGCGCCACGTGTCGGCACTGGGACGACTTGCGCTCGAGCGCTTGCGCTTGAGCGCAAGCGCGCCACGTGTTGGTACTGGGGCGACTTGCACTCGAGCATTTGCGCTTGAGCGCAAGCACGCCACGTGTCGGCACGTAGGCCTTTGCGCTCGAGCGCAGGGCGCTGTTGTGCAAGCGCGCCACGTGTCGGCACGTGGGCGCTTTGCGCTTGAGCGCTGAGTGCTTGAGCGCAAGCATGCCACGTGTCGCCACGTGGGTGCTCTGCGCTTGAGCGCCGGCGAGGAAAAGAGGCTTTTAGCCTAAAAAGATTCTCGGAAGAGAAATCAGAGTGGAGTTGGACTCCTAAGTGGTTTTTTGGGGTTAATGGAAGGGGTTCTTCTTCTTCCTCCTCTGTTAGCTGGATCTTGAAGATCAAGAGATGTGAGATCTCAAAATCTCTCCTTTTGGGGATCTAAAGACAGATCCAAGTTCCCCTTTGTGGGTTTGGTGGTGAAAAACTATCTTGTTTTTGAAAAGGAAGAGTAAAACTCTTGATTTAATTCAAAAGAAAGAAGAAGGTTTGAGACCTTCAGAAAAGGGAAAGAAATACAACCCTATGGGTTTTTTTTGAGAGAATGAAAGTATTCATCTTTTTTTATTCATCATGTTGTTGGGATAGCCTAGCACCTCGTCAAGGGTTCGGTAGCATCACATATGCCATAATCAAAATTTTAGAGGTGCTAAGTTAACTCGACAAGAATCGAAACTAGAAGTTTTAGGGATTCATACAAATAAGCATCACATGCAAATGTAAAACTATCACTAAGAGTAGAGATTACAACCTTTGTAGATCTCCCTCGGTGACTCCTTGGCACTATGAGAGTTTGGAACGGATCGATGGAAGCCTTTCTTGTCCACGATGATCCACCCGAAGTCCCTTTGCCCAAAGCTCCTTACCTTACTTGTTTCGCAAACGAAGTAGAGCAAACACCCTACGCAAATCGGCTAGATGTGTGTAGTATGATAATGTGGTTTATGTTCTTCAATTGAAATCATTTTCTTTTATCAATCTTCACTCAAGAGAGAAATCAAGAGAGGAAGAAGAAGATAATGGTGGCTTGAGCTTTTTATCATATCACATATGATAACTTGTTTTCACACCCTTGTTCACAATTTTTCCCTTGTTGTTTCATTGTATGTTTCATATCACATATGAAGCTATTTATAGTGATAAGAAGGAATAATCACCATTATTCCATTACCACCATAATTGTGAGTGGAAATTCTTTTCATAAAGAATTAAGCATGGGTGGAAATTCTTTTCATTAAGTTAAGTAAAGCTTACCCACTAAAGAATAAAGGAGCATGAGTGGATATTCTTTACATTAACTTAAAATGATAAATACAAATAAAAACTTCAATATAAGTCTTGCATTGCCACCATTCTTGTATCAACAACCATGATACTATGTATGCATGTATGTGTCCATGCACATCATCATGTGCATACATGCATGCATACAAAAGGATTTACTTAAAGAATTAATCTAAATGTAATTTGTCAAATCAACACTTGATTTAGTAAACCGGTCATATCGCATATGATCCGACAAATAGAAAATGCCCGATTAATATACGTTATCACATAACCGTATTTAATCGGGTCCCGCGCATATCTCATATGCACACCACACCTTTTTGCCTGAGCCAGGAAACTTCATTGTGGGACTCTAAGACTCGTCAATACGCCGGCAGTAGATGATGATCATATCAAACAACTACAAGCCGCAAGAGGTCAGCTAAACATAACGGCCACCCGGGTATTGAAACGATCAGAAGAAAACCAGCGAAGCTGTAAAAACTCCCGTCGAGCCAACTGGCAACACTTACCGTACAGTCCGGTCTCTTCGTCAGATATGCTGCATATCGAGTCTAGGGATGGAATCGTCGACCCCAGTAACTCAATAAGTCATGCTGGTGTATGGCTCATAATAGATTGAGAAACTACTGATAACTCTTATCAGTAAATCTCAGCAGCCCTGGCCAGGGACTTCATGTTATAGCCAATCGAGCATAGCACAACATCAACCCCCAATACCGGGAGAGACGAAACCCCTCCTATCGCTCATTGCCTCCATGAGCCTCGAGACTGTACCCAAAGACCACCTGTTTGCACGACTCAGTAGAGCCGTGGTAGGGTGGAGATCAAAGTATAGTGGGAGGACATACAATACTCTATGACGATCTCGGGTCTACAGACTAACCTGTACCAGTGTTCCCTGAGAACTGCTATCCGACGATAGATATAATACCACATAGGAGTTCTCGGCGAGTCCGTTCAGTGTACCCAGTCTCCACTGAGCACCCGCATACAATCTTTGGTGTCTCCTCACCAGATGGATATGGGATCATCCATCGCCCATCATATGGGACAAGAATGGTATACGCTAGTCTACTCTGGAATATCGATGCCCTGTCTCGATACACCCTCGACTAGGAACAGTTCAAGGATATGCTTATAGACTACATGTGCCCCACTAGTATGATCCGCATCATAATCACAGTAGTCAAGCAAATATCCTTTGGGCTTTATCAGCATGTGTAAATGATTAAATCTACATGTCCAGATAAAGTAAACCAGATAGTGTACTATCATGTTGAGCAAGAAATTCATCTATCTCCATAGATAATATGTCCAAGTTTCCACTATCCATATAATGGCCTTTAGGGCATATAAATTACTAACAATCTCCCACTTGCACTAAGGCCAGTTATTGGCGTATCTCATACCCAACATTTCAAACAGTCGCTCATGCTGAGGCTGTGGAAGTGCCTTGGTGAATGGATCCGCTGTGTTATCCTTTGTATCTACTCTCCGAATCTCGATCTCCTGGCGATCTACTATCTCCCGGATCAAATGATATCGCCTTAGGATGTGTCTGGACTTCTGATGGGACCTTGGTTCTTTGGCTAATGCTATAGCTCCATTATTATCGCAATACAATGGTATTGGATCAACAATGGTTGGAACTACTCCTAGTTCCGCAATGAACTTCTTCATCCAGACGGCTTCCTTTGCAGCATCACTTGCAGCAATATACTCAGCTTCCATCGTGGAGTCTGCAACGGTGTCCTGTTTGGAACTCTTCCAACTAACCGCTCCTCCATTTAGGGTAAATACAAACCCTGAGATTGATTTACTGTCATCCTTGTCACTTTGGAAGCTTGAATCGGTAAAGGCCTCCATCTGGAGATCCCCATTACCATACACCAAGAACAATTCTTTAGTCCTTCGCAAGTACTTAAGAATGTTCTTCACTGCCATCCAATGTTTCTCCCCTGGGTTGGATTGATACCTGCTTACTACAGCCAGTGCATAAGCTACATCAGGGCGAGTACACAACATCGCATACATTATAGATCCCATGGCTGAAGCGTAGGGTATAACGCTCATGCGAGCTCTCTCTTCATCAGTCTTCGGACAGAAGTCCTTAGAGAGAGTGATTCCATGACTAGCAGGCAAGGCACCACGCTTGGAATCTTCCATACTAAAGCTCTTTAGAATGGTGTCTATGTACTTTGATTGGGACAGTCCCAATAACCTCTTGGATCTATCTCTATAGATCCTAATGCCCAAAATGCGCGAGGCATCACCCAGGTCCTTCATAGAGAACCTTTGTGATAAGAATAGTTTGACCGATTGTAGCATAGGAACATCATTTCCTATCAGGAGAATGTCATCAACGTACAATACGAGGAATGTGACAGTACTCCCTACAATCTTCTTATAAATACATGGTTCATCTTCATTTCTGACAAAATCAAACTCTTTGATTGTATCATCAAAGCAGATGTTCCAGCTCCTTGAGGCCTGCTTTAATCCATAAATGGATTTAAGCAATCTACATGCTTTCCCGCTGCTCCCACTATCAATGAAGCCCTCTGGCTGATCCATAAAAACGCATTCTTCTAAATCACCATTTAGAAATGCTGTTTTCACGTCCATCTGCCATATTTCATAATCATAGTGAGCAGCAATAGCAAGTAGGATCCTAATGGATTTAAGCATTGCTACTGGAGAGAAAGTTTCATCATAGTCCAAGCCTGGTCTTTGACGAA
This sequence comes from Agapanthus africanus, assembly GCA_030015575.1. NCBI lineage: Eukaryota > Viridiplantae > Streptophyta > Magnoliopsida > Asparagales > Amaryllidaceae > Agapanthus > Agapanthus africanus. Next base: position 41,764,528 of record CM057345.1, on the reverse strand, counting down.
AACCTTTCGCTACAAGCCTTGCTTTATAGGTCTCCACCTGTCCATCTACACCAATCTTTCTCTTAAAGATCCATTTGCACCCAACGGGTTTTATCCCAGGAGGCGCAACGTCCAAAGTCCATACTTTGTTGGTGTACATTGACTTCATTTCGGATCTCATTGCTTCCAGCCATTTCACTGAGTCACCACTCGTGATAGCTTGCTGAAAACTAGTATGGTCATCATCATCCATGATGCAATCTTCTCTATCACCATCTATGAGAAACCCATAGTATCTCTCTGGTGGATGAGAAGTTCTACTAGACCTCCTGAGCGGCTGAGGTTCTTGAAGTTCTACTGCAACATCAGTTTCAACCAATTCCTCCTGAGTAATTTGTGTCTCTAGAACCTCTTCTAGTTCTACCACATTGCCATTAGTACTTTCCGTAAAGATCTCATTTTCCAAAAATGTGGCATGCTGAGCAACAAACACCTTTTGTTCCTCTTTGTGGTAGAATAGATATCCATATGAATGTTTTGGATACCCCACAAATTTACACATGACCGATCGTGTCTCGAGTTTGTCTAGATTCTGCTTTTTAACAAAAGCCGGACAACCCCAAATCCTAAACCTTTTAAGAGATGGTCTCTTTCCATTCCACATCTCATATGGAGTGGTAGACACGGTCTTGGTTGGCACCCTGTTCAATAGATACATTGCTGTCTCCAATGCATGTCCCCAAAAGGAAAGCGGTAACTCAGCATCACACATCATGGATCGTACCATATCCAATAGGGTACGATTCCTCCGTTCTGACACACCATTGTGCTGTGGTGTGTAAGGAGGAGTGAGATGAGAGAGAATCTCATTCTCTTTTAAGAAGTCTAGAAACTCTGTACTTAAATACTCTCCACCTCGATCCGATCGAAGTTTCTTGATGCTCAAGCCTGTTTGCTTCTCTACTTCAAGTTTATACTCCTTGAATTTCTCAAAAGCTTCAGATTTGTGCTTTATCAAAAACACGTGTCCGAATCTTGAGAAATCATCAGTAAAAGTGATGAAGTATGAAAAACCACCTCTTGCATGTGTAGACATTGGTCCGCATACATCACTATGTATGAGGCTTAAGAGTTCACCAGCTCTCTCTCCGTGTCCACTAAACGGAGTTTTGGTCATTTTACCTTTGATACAAGACTGGCAAGTCGCATAAGATTTATATTCAAACGGATTTAAATATCCATCTTTATGTAGCTTGTTTAGTCTTGTTTCATTAATATGACCAAGTCTACAATGCCAAAGAAAAGCTTCATTTATATCTGAAAACTTTCTTTTACTAGTATGTTGTATATTGAAAACTGTGTGTTGGTTCAGGATGTAAATACCGTTATTTAATGTACCATGCCCAATCAACTCTTGATTCAGGTTAATGTTCATAACATTATTTTGCAATATAAAATGATATCCTTCATTGTCCAACAAAGAAACGGATATTATGTTACACAGCATACTTGGTACAAAATAACACGGGTTCAAAACCAAAATACTTCCTGAAGGCAACCCTAGATGATACTCTCCCACGGATACAGCATGTATATTGGAACCATTTCCAACCCGCAGAGTATGATCTCCAATCTTTAAAACTCTACTATTTCTCAATCCCTGCATACAATTGCAGATGTGAGAACCAGAACCGGTATCCAATACCCAGGATGCAGAGTTTAAAGAAAAACAGTTTTCAGTTACAAACACACCTGAAGTGGAAGCATCAGCATGCTTCTTCTTCTTGAGATCAGCAAGATATTCAGCACAGTTGCGTTTCCAATGTCCTGACTTTTTACAGTAAAAACATTCTCCTTTTCCACTTCCCACAGCCCCGGCTTTGTCTTTCCCCTTCGCCTTTCTAACTCCACCTTTCTGTTTGATGGACTTCTTCTTTTTCTTTCCCTTGGCCTTAGCTTTTGGGAATGAAGAGGAAGATGGCCCAGCAAGCAGAGCAGGAGTCCTTGCCGTTTTCAAGGTGTTCTCTGCACTTCTCAACATATTGAGAAGTTCAGGCAATGATTTCTCCAAACCATTCATATTGAAATTTACTATGAACGGAGCAAAGGCAGGGGGGAGAGACTGTAGAACAATATCCGTATATTGCTCATTATCCATAGTCCATCCCAGTCCCTCAAGTTCTTCAATAAGACCAATCATTTTCAAAACATGGTCTCCAACTGATGCACCAGGGGCCATTCGCATCTGAAACAGCTTTCTAGATGCCTCTTATCTCAAGGTACGAGATTGCTCTTCATACAACTCCTTTGTGTGAAGAAAGATGGATTGCACATCCATATTCTCGTGTTGCTTCTGATGGACATTGTCCATAGAAGCGAGCGCGAGGCACTTGGCCGTGTTGCAGTCATTTTCCCAAGTTTTTCGGATCTCCCTATCCGAGACAGATGATTCAGGTCCTGGGACGGGTGGGGCTTCAGTATTGAGGACATATGATACCTTATCATATGAAAGTGCAATGTTTAAGTTCCTCAACCATTCTTTATAATTTGGTCCTGTCAGTTTATTTTTCTCAAGTAAAAGCTTAAGTCCTGACATCTGTAACTGCCATTCGGAGAGAGAAAAGGATACACTTAGCGAAATGCTCTTACAAAGAATTAGATTGGTTATTATTTTATCTAATCGATGTCTCCCACTGCTTTTAATCAAATTTTCTTTCAAAACCTGAAAAGAAAACTAGCCAGGAATAATTTTCCTGGAAGTAACACTTACTCACAGTGAGATCGAGATCCAACTATCACATAGATGGTATGCAATCTCATTGCAAATTTCAACTCTTGAAATTCCCGATATGGTTTTTACCCCTAGTCACTTATGACCTTGGCTATGGTCAACATATCATAAGTACTAGTCAAATTCTACCCGTCATTTCGTGATTAATTAGACCCACCCATATGACCCTTGACTATGATCAACATAATCACATGAATGTCCTAACTAATCGCATCATATGCTTTGTAGGAAGACATCACTTAGCTACCGTACACTACGCCTTGACTATGATCAACATACGCAGCACGAATACTAAGTACTCTGCTTCCTAAAATGACGGAGGGTTGCGGATGGTTTTTAAGAAAACCTTTAACGCTTTGAACTTGATCTCGTTGTAGAATCAAACGGTTAAGAAAAGGAGTGGCTTAAGCTCCGCATCTTCTTGAAACTTGCATTTTTCATAAAAAGCCGAGTTTGTTTCAAATCCGATTCTACAACATCATTAGGTTTCTTTTCTTTACATTAATCTCATTAATGTGATCCCATCATCTAAGTTCCTAAGCCATCACATAATAGAACGTATACTTATACCATCCGCATTCGCCACAGTGTCCCGTTATGCACCGTTAGGTTACTTAACTAACGGCATAGCGGGGCGGGACTAGTGCGGGTGTAAAATATAAGCAACGTTTATTATATATCATATATATAATAATAATCCATTCGTCTCATATACTAAGTAATCACATTACAGAATATCAACAGCAGAAGCATATAAAAGGATATCTAGGATGTCCGTATTTTGTATCGAGCCAACAATAGAAAATACGGATTCCACGGTCGTGATGAATAGCCAAGCCCACACCCCTAGACCCCTACGAGAGCGGCAAGTGATCCCGCCAATTCTAGAGTTTAGGAGACCCGGTCTCGACTCCTCGAGATGGCCTCCCACTGAACCCTAGAACCCGGTCACTTGTGCTCCCCTCCTTGGGTCTATCCTAATGCGGAAAAGTAAATAATATACAATTGATTTATACATGAATGAAAATAAAACTCTCATCTCACATAAAAAAACCCGGCTATTCAGTCGTGACAATCCTACTCATCATATCTCAGCAACACATAATATCTTATATCATCAACGTAAGTAAGTATGCGTATCCCGATTGTCGTTGACGTATAGCAACGAAAACGGCGATACACCACATACTACACTTACGGTCGCAGAAAATAAAATGAAAAACTACAACATTTGGAATCCACAATCACCTTAGACATCATAAATTTGAAATATCACATACTTCGTATTTCATGCCTAACTATATGAATTCCACATATTGTATCATATTTCAGATAAACAGACAATGTTAAACTTTTCGATCGAATAAACAAACACCCAAGATTTCCCAAACTACACAACACTTGAGCCGAGTTCAAAAATTTCTAGAACATGCCACAACCTCTTATGGACCAACCGTAGAAGGGCCAAACCAACGCCTCACATGTGGCAACGCTAAACTACCACAAACCCTAAGGTTCAGTGATAGTTTTGACGGTCACATAATCGAGTTAAGGTTATGTTCTTCTAGAGTGTCCACAGATACGCTTGCATGTTTTTTGAAAGTTTCGAATTCGGGAAAAATCCAACACTTGGAATTTTTCCAATACGGGAAAAATTGTGTTTCTAATATTCGTTCAAACATTTTAACACGTTCTAAAAATCTGAAAAACTGAACGAAGTTAAACCTTTCCAATCGAATCACCAAATACAATAGTTCTCCAGAAAACTCAACACTTGAGTAAGTTTAAAATATTTCAGAGGCATGTACATATTAAATCAGGTCCACTGCATAAAAAATTATCCCCTGAACCTACTGTACGGCCGCGGATCCACGGCCAAAGGCATGCTTTTGCCGCGGATCCGCGCCTCTTTGGAGTGATCATGGAATAATTTTTACATGGTAACTTTTAAAAAAGCCTGCTGAATTTTTTAAGAACTTTTAATTTGGAAAAATCCAATTTTCAAAAAATTTCCAGAGAGCGGTCCAAATTGGTGTTTCGTGGTTCGATCGGACTTTTAACATCGTCTACGCATCGCCTAAAGCCCTAGCTTGGCTCTGATACCACTGTTGGGATAGCCTAGCACCTCGTCAAGGGTTCGGTAGCATCACATATGCCATAATCAAAATTTTAGAGGTGCTAAGTTAACTCGACAAGAATCGAAACTAGAAGTTTTAGGGATTCATACAAATAAGCATCACATGCAAATGTAAAACTATCACTAAGAGTAGAGATTACAACCTTTGTAGATCTCCCTCGGTGACTCCTTGGCACTATGAGAGTTTGGAACGGATCGATAGAAGCCTTCCTTGTCCACGATAATCCACCCGAAGTCCCTTTGCCCAAAGCTCCTTACCTTACTTGTTTCGCAAACAAAGTAGAGCAAACACCCTACGCAAATCGGCTAGATGTGTGTAGTATGATAATGTGGTTTATGTTCTTCAATTGAAATCCTTTTCTTTTATCAATCTTCACTCAAGAGAGAAATCAAGAGAGGAAGAAGAAGATAATGGTGGCTTGAGCTTTCTATCATATCACATATGATAACTTGTTTTCACACCCTTGTTCACAATTTTTCCCTTGTTGTTTCATTGTATGTTTCATATCACATATGAAGCTATTTATAGTGATAAGAAGGAATAATCACTATTATTCCATTACCACCATAATTGTGAGTGGAAATTCTTTTCATAAAGAATTAAGCATGGGTGGAAATTCTTTTCATTAAGTTAAGTAAAGCTTACCCACTAAAGAATAAAGGAGCATGAGTGGATATTCTTTACATTAACTTAAAATGATAAATACAAATAAAAGCTTCAATATAAGTCTTGCATTGCCACCATTCTTGTATCAACAACCATGATACTATGTATGCATGTATGTGTCCATGCACATCATCATGTGCATACATGCATGCATACAAAAGGATTTACTTAAAAAATTAATCTAAATGTAATTTGTTAAATCAACACTTGATTTAGTAAACCGGTCATATCGCATATGATCCGACAAATAGAAAATGCCCGATTAATATACGTTATCACATAACCGTATTTAATCGGGTCCCGCGCATATCTCATATGCACACCACACCTTTTTGCCTGAGCCAGGAAACTTCATTGTAGGACTCTAAGACTCGTCATTACGCCGGCAGTAGATGATGATCATATCAAACAACTACAAGCCGCAAGAGGTCAGCTAAACATAACGGCCACCCGGGAATTGAAACGATCAGAAGAAAACCAGCGAAGCTGTAAAAACTCCCGTCGAGCCAACTGGCAACACTTACCGTACAGTCCGGTCTCTTTGTCAGATATGCTGCATATCGAGTCTAGGGATGGAATCGTCGACCCCAGTAACTCAATAAGTCATGCTGGTGTATGGCTCATAACAGATTGAGAAACTACTGATAACTCTTATCAGTAAATCTCAGCAGCCCTGGCCAGGGATTTCATGTTATAGCCAATCGAGCATAGCACAACATCAACCCCCAATACCGGGAGAGACGAAACCCCTCCTATCGCTCATTGCCTCCATGCGCCTCGAGACTGTACCCAAAGACCACCTGTTTGCACGACTCAGTAGAGTCGTGGTAGGGTGGAGATCAAAGTATAGTGGGAGGACACACAAGACTCTATGACGATCTCGGGTCTACAGACTAACCTGTACCAGTGTTCCCTGAGAACTGCTATCCGACGATAAATATAATACCACATAGGAGTTCTTGGCGAGTCCGTTCAGTGTACCCAGTCTCCACTGAGCACCCGCATACAATCTTTGGTGTCTCCTCACCAGATGGATATGGGATCATCCATCGCCCATCATATGGGACAAGAATGGTATACGCTAGTCTACTCTGGAATATCGATGCCCTGTCTCGATACACCCTCGACTAGGAACAGTTCAAGGATATGCTTATAGACTACATGTGCCCCACTAGTATGATCTGCATCATAATCACAGTAGTCAAGCAAATATCCTTTGGGCTTTATCAGCATGTGTAAATGATTAAATCTACATGTCCAGATAAAGTAAACCAGATAGCGTACTATCATGTTGAGCAAGAAATTTATCTATCTCCATAGATAATATGTCCAAGTTTCCACTATCCATATAATGGCCTTTAGGACATACAAATTACTAACACATGTTGCTTTTTATAGACTTACATATTTGCATATAGCCCCTTGGGCTTCACAAAAATTGCATTTTGCCTATCCCATGGCTCATGTGCCATTTCATTTTTGCACATAAACCATGGGCTTACAAAAATTTGGCTTTCTGCCCGTTTTGTATACATTCATGTATAAAAAATTACATAAAAATTATTTATTACATGGTCTATATTTTGGCATGGAGGAGGATGGCCGCGGGCTCGACTTTGGCATGGGCCCGCTTGACCTGGGCTTGGGCCCACCTAGCTTGGGGGTTGACCTTGACTTTGACTCGGTCAACCGGGGGTGCAAATTTTGACCCCAACAATGATCATTCGATATTAGCGATATATATATGTGTGTGTGTGTGTATATATATCTATGTATTAGGTCGTAAGCCTAGCGGCACGGCTGCAGGGTTATGTCCCGGGCAACAATGGACCGTAGTCTCGGGTATGCACGAGACCCTTGTTAAACACTAGCATCCTTTCCACCGATTGATTTTATTTGACTTAGCGACTGATAGGTAATAACATACATATTGCATGGATTGCTAACATGATACATATAGAATATTGTCCATATTCACTTGATATTCCTTATTCTCATGTTGCCGTATTCTGCCGTTCATTTCATGTTTAATATCATAGTACACACACCATATATATAGCTATATGTGTCGTCCTGACGATCTGAGCGTGCTCATAGGACGAAATGGACCCAGCTCAGAAGCAGGATCCGTTATTCGAGATCGCGGAGATTTAGACCGTGACATCAGCGCTATTGCCTTCTACTTGCTATAAGACATTGTTATTTCTTTGGTTAGTTATTTCTTTCATACAAATAAATGTATCCTGAATTCTGTTGTTTTAATGTAAAAAAATTGTGAGTTGTGATTTGCTTTACTTTAGTGTTGTGTTTACTGATTACCATGTAATGCTAGAAACCGAAGTGTGACTACGGCGGAATTATTGCTTGACCATAGGAGTATTGCCAGCCTAGTCACCCCTCGTATTCTGTATTTTGAAAAGCGGGGCGTGACAGAAACGTCGCAAACCAACTCCGATATGGAGTCATGTGAAAAGAGCTCCCTGAATCTAACATCCATAATTCATGTACATCGCCAACTGCACAAACTGATAATACGGAGCAATTACTGCCATCATCTAAATCATTTATGACAACTGCTGTATTAGAAGACTCCTTCTTAGTATCCTCCTTAAACTTCTGACAGTCCCTCTTCCAAAAGCCTTTCAACTTGCAATAATTTTACTTATCATTAGTGTGATTTCTTGATTTGGACTTCGCTCTATTCTTGCAACCACCATATGACCGTTTCTCAAAACGGTCTCTAGAAACTAACGCATCATCTTGACCATCCTTATCACCTGATTCTTTTTCTCTCAACACCTTGCTATGTATGTCCGCTTTAACATCTTCTAAAGAAATTTTATCTCTACCGTACACCATTGATTTCACGAACCGGCTATATTCAAAAATCAAAGAGTAAAGCAACATCTTAGCTTGGTCCTCGTATTCAATCTTCACCTCTACGTTGAGAAAGTCCATAATGATTTAGTTGAGTTCGTCCAGATGGTCTTTAACTGATATACCTTTCTTAATTTTCAATGTATATAGACGTTCTTGAAATAGAGACGATTTGTTAAAGATTTTTTCATGTACAAAGATTCTAGCCTGCTCCATAAACTTACTGCCGCTATCTCTTGCGCAATCTCACATAGAACCTTGTCAGCCAAGCTCAGTTGTATCGAACTAAAATATTTATCCTTCATATCTTCTTACTGAATATCTATGGTCGTTGAAGAAATCTTCTCTTTTTCGAAGCCTATATTATGAACTCCTTGTTGTTTTACACTCGCCGCCATTTTCAATCTTCATAGACTGAAATTGTTCTTTCTATCAAACTCATCGATGTTATAATGTGTAGAAGCTATCTTTCCAATAATCTGAATAACCGTAACAAAGCTCTGATATCACTTGTTGTGAAAATAGCACTAAAGTACGCAGCGGACAATCAATACGCGTGAATCGAAACTAATGAAAAATATCAAACATGACAACTACGCAAAAAACAATAAATAATAAAAAAAAACACTAAGCAAAAAACACAAGATATAATACAGGTTCAGTGCGCAGTTGCACCTAATCAATTCAAACCTTTGCCAAGCCTACATGTTTGCAAGAAAGAAGTATTTTGGTTCCAAGAGTCCTGTACATGGTTAATTTCTTCAAATTCAATTTTATGTTTGGGTGCAGGTTCACAAGCTTGTTGCATAATTATAAGTTGTACATTTGCTGTTTAAACATTAAACTAAAACATTCATTACAAATTCAAACATAATGGACTCAAGTTCCTATCTACTGCATGTTGATTACGAAACGGTGATTAAAACATTAATTTATGTTTCGATCAGCCCGAAATTAGACTTCAGCTTAAAGATAACAAAGCTAGATCACAACAACTTTACGTGTAGCGTCTAGAATTAATTTTACCTACTGCAGCTGATTTTTTAAAGAACATTGATTACATATATGCATTTTGAGCATGGAGAAAATTAGCATTATGATAATCATAGTATTTCATTAACAAAAATATATTTGATACTTAGTCATGCTTTGTCTGTGAACGATTCAATTGCAAACATCTAACACCATCTCAAGTAAAACCGAACCCAGCTAGATGCACATTGTGGGTATAAATGAGGAAAATACTTAATTCTATGACGTAATCGCCTTTTTTTCATTAAATAATAAATATGCCCTCAATGTCAATTTTTTGTTCTCGTTGATTCCTGTATTCCTTTAGTGTTCACTCATCATGCAGTGTCACAGTAACTTTGTTGAGATAATTTCTAATAAATAACGTATATTAATTAACTAATGTATCTTAAATATTTATCGTTAAGTAAAGTAAAGGTATTTAAGATAAACTGTTTCGATTAAAAAAACAATACGAAGTGTTAGAGATAATTAGAATTTTGAAAAATTCTAAATAACTTCATTTTGGTTGGTTAGCAAAAAAAAAAAAGAGGCAAAGGCCTCAATCGCCAATGCGAATAAACACAACATTATTGAGGAATAACTAACAAACCCGTTAGGCGATTGAATTATAGAATCATACCAAGATCAATAATTATAAACCCCTCACCTTCGCAATCATCCGATAAATACACTTAGACTCTCTGATTATCTCCTTAATGAAGCTATCTTTTCTCATTTGAATTTTATCAAAACTTGTCCTTGTTTTTGTCTCCACTATTAGAATAACGCTTTATATCACTCATATATGCTATTAATATATGATGATATAACATTTTGGTTAAAATTTGGATGGTTATTCTCATACAAGAACATTTAGTTTTGAGTGGTTATCATGAAACCATCATGTAGTTTTGGCATTAGAATCTGGTCTATTACTTCTAATTCATGGCAGAAGGTATAATGTTTAATCTCATGTATGGCATGTACATGATATAATTATGTTGTTAATACATTATTTTTTCTTACATTTACATCCTAGATCATCAACAAGAATGATTGTTTGAGATTCCGAACATGTCGGAATCCTATTCCCGGAGATAGAAATCTCGATAAGTTCATTTGATGAAAATATTATGTTTTTACCGTGAAGAAAATATTTACTTAAGCATCAATAATTAATGTTTGGTCATCTTACTTCCTTTTAGGTTTTGTGTGCGTGTTGCTTCAAGTTCAACATTGAACCAAAATCTCTCTTAACTTTTTCTAATGTCGTTCTGCAGACGGAAAGAAAAATTGTGTCGTTGCTGCTCCATGTTTAGAAGACGTTAGCGATTGCATTCTCTTTTATCTGGACAAGGAATCTCTTTTCAGTTTATATCTCATCTCAAAGGCACGGGCCATGTCGTTGGGGTTTTTGCTAGGCATGCAAGGAAGACGAGCAAGAATAAGAATATGCAACACCAATATTTAACGTGGTTTGACCAACGGCTTATATGTACGGGACAAACATGAGAATCTCTTCATTAATAATCAAGAATAGCGGTACATTTTATATTCTCTCTTATCTCTTTCAAATCTCAAGGCTTATACTAACACAAAAACTACTTTCGGTAAATCCCTCCATCTTCACATGCGGATGACCACCCTTCATCTCTGTCTTTGTCTTTTCATACAAACACAAAAATTACTCTTCGTGTGCTCCACCTTCACTTACAAATGACTATCCTTCGTCTTTGCCTTCTCTTCTCTTCTTCTTCTTTTTCTTCTTCTTAATATTTGGTTATTTTTCTCTAATGAGACCCTTATCTATTTATAGCACAAAATAACAAAATTCTTACTCCAATCAGGATCTCATCAAATCTTCAAAACAAATCTTCACAAATCATCAAATAAATCTTTAAACGAATCTTTCTAAACGAATCTTTTCATAACATGTCAAAATCGTCGACGGATATCTGAAGCACAAGTGCTCAGGTGTCTATCCACGCTCTATTCTTCTGAACACTTCTTTTTCAGACGTCTCAAGCGTTATGGCTCAGACGTCTGACCCACAATTCTGTTGAATATAAGTCAATTTCGCAACAATCTTTAACTTGACGTGTATTCAACGAGCCGTTTTCTATCTTCTCTTCTTCAACGCCTTGCGGCCGCTTCTTCTTCTTTTTAAAGCTCCACCTTGACCCGAAATTCTTTCATGCCATCTTCTGTTTATCGCCGCAGCAAACTTAACCTTCTCCCTTGGAATTTTAAATCAACACCTTCGAAACTAAAATCTAAGAAGATGGGGAGAGAACACAAGTGTTGTAACGACTCTGAAATCTTAGTATGAAAATTATTCTGTTAAAATACAGAATAGAGTTTCACAGCCTGAGTACAAGTTATAAGTTAATTTTATTTAAGAACAGCAAGAAACAACTTGTAGCTCATTGGTAAAGTCTTGCACTGCTGTGAAGTAGCCCCTGTGTTCAAATCCCATCAGACACATTATTTTTCTGATTTTATTTTTAAAATCTTTTTGGAAGCCCAAAAGTTTACACGTGCAATGCACAAAAAAATGAAAAGTCAGAAAAAATAAACATGTGGAAAAGGGTTTTAACACCGACATGAACATGTGGCCAGAATCCACCGACCCCCTCCCCTCAATCAACCGGCCAAAACCCCATAAGGGCCCGCACCGACGATCCCCTCTAGCCCAAAGTGCCCCGGGCTTTGCACACTTTCCCTTTCCCCTACCCTTAACTCCCCTGCACTGTTTGATCGCTCTGCAATCAAACAGAGATCCTTCAATTCCCCATATATCCTCATTTTAATGCATTTTAATTCATCATTTTAATTCCAAAACCCTAATCCACACTATAAATACTACCCCATGCCCTAACCCTTCATCATTTTGAAAATTCTAGCCAAAATTCTCAAAATTTCTCAAGTACAAGTGAAGTACAAGTGGAATTAGCCAGCGGTCGACTTCCGGGGAAGAATCGAAGCAAATTCCGGCGACCCCGCGACGCCACGATGACCACCCGTCCTCCTTCTTGTTAGTTATATGTATACCCTAGAGGCCATTATTATACATGTGATGTATATTATAGTGGATGCTTGGACATATATAGGGAGGATTTTTTTGCTCGACATGATAATATGCTATCTGGTTGCTCTTTATCTTAACATGTACAATTATTGTCTCTCTATTGCATGTTGATAAAGCCCTTAGGATGAATACTTGACTACCAGGATTATGATGCAGATCATACTAGTGGGGCAGAGGTAGTCGGTAAATACATCCTTCAATTGTTTCTAGTCGTAGGAGTATCGAGACGGGACATCGATATTCTAGAGTAGACTAGTGTATACGCTTCTCGACCCATATGATGGGTGATGGATGATCACACGTCCATTGGTGTTTAACATCAGAGAAGGTATACGGGTGCTCACTGGAGACTGGGTACACTGGACGGACTCGCCGAGAACTCCTAGATGGTATTATACATATCGTCAAATAGCAGTTCTCTGGTGACACTGGTACAGGTTAGTCTGTCGACCCGAGATCATCATAGAGTCTTGTATAATTCCCACTGTGCTTTGATTTCCACCTTACCACGTTCAAGAGATCGTGCAAAACGGTGGTTTTTGGGTATAGTCCCGAGTCACATGGAGGCAATGAGCGATAGGAGGGGATTTCGTCTCTCCAGGTATTGGGGGTTGATGTTGCGCTATGCTCGATTGGCCATAACAGGAAATCCCTGGCCAGGGTTGCTGAGATTTACTGGTAAATGTTATCAGTAGTTTCTCGAACCGTTATGATTCTCACATCGGCATGACTTATCAGGCTATTGTGGTCTGACGTTTACCACCCCCAGGCTGTGATATGCGACATATCAGACGAAAAGACCGGACTGTACGGTAGTGTTACTTATTGGATTCGCAGGAGTATGAGCAGGCTTGCTTGTTTATTTTCTGATCGCTCAATATCCGAGTAGCCGTTACATCCAGCTAGTACCGCTGACGGCTTGTGGGTGGCTGATATGATCACCACTTACTGCCGGCGTATTGACGAGTCTTTAGAGTCCTACACAGAGGTTTTCTAGCACAAGCGAAACGAAGTAGGAGCACATATATGATATGTGAGGGACCGAGATTAATACGAATATGTGATACCGTATTCTATTCTCGTGATATATGATATCGGTCGGTTTTATGTGATATAGCCGGGCTATCAAATCAAGTGTTGATTCGATAAGTTGATACATATGATATTAGTCGGTTATATGTGATATAGCCGGATTATTAAATCAAGTGTTGATTTAATAATTTAATGTATAATTATATATTTGATATATTAATTTACATTAACTAATATTAGCTCACTTAAGCATTTCTTTTTCTCACTTATGTGTACACTTAATATATATGTGATATATATTATTGTGCCATGCTTGTTGCTACATGCAACATGGGTGTATAAGACTCACACCATGCTTAACATAATGAAGGGTTTTATTTATTTAAATTAAATGGAAATTTGTCACATGGTTGAAGCTTGTGGAAGCTTGTGGAACCATTGACCAAGTCCACTAATTTTGTTTTACTTGAGATATTTGTTAACCCAACCATTATCCTAAGTCATGGTTAAGTCTCTACTTGAGTTGGTATGAGATATTATCACACCCATGGTTGGTATTCTCACCACTTGATTCATTCTTCACTTGCTTCTCTCCATGGTTGCTTTTCTTCATCTCCTTCCTCAAGCTCCCAAGATTTTTGGGAGGTAAAGAAAATGGGTGAGAAAATAATTTCTAAAGTAAGCAAAATTCCTACTTCATCAACATCTTCTATACCAGCCATTTAGATTGGGTTGTTTCTTCACTAGTTCATCACTTAGTGAAGAAGTAGCTTGAGTTAGTGTCTCCTCGACATAGATCATCTTCGGCCTCGAAGACTTCATGCAACCTTATTCCTTTCATCTTGTGGAGCCTTTCTAGAGTCCGGGAGTTTACTACTTGGAGCGAAGGGACTACTACACAGAGCTTTTGAGTGAATGACCGGTATACAAAGGTTGTATTTCTTGTTCACTTAGATGTAAAGTTGTTTACATGCATATTTCGTCTAATTCTCTAGTTAAGATTTTAGGTTAGGGTTCTTTAGCGTGCCAATTTTTTGAAAACGGCATGGACGATGCCTCCCGAAACCCAGTGGCGGTGCTGCGAAATCCTACAGTGGTATCAGAGCCATACTAAAGAATTAGACGATATTTGTAGAATTACGAAACCGAAACAACTCCGAAACACTCAAAACAAAAACCAAGTTTCTGTCGAAATTTTCAGAGTGTCCAAAAATCTTTTAAGCAGTTGTAGAATATTATATAAGATGTAACATGAACACCACAGAGATTTGAGCCCCCCTCACCGGAGTTTGACCGGCGACATGTAGTTAAAAACCGGCATCACCGGTTTTTTAGTAGGCTTCTGGCTTCAATTTTTGGAGGTGTTCCAGTCTCTGGGTTTTGGTGTTTCAGGTGTTATTTGTTTTTACTAAGATTGCATGTGATGTTATCTTTCTGTAAAGGCAATTCGGAGTGTTTCGTAGTCATAATTCTAACATCGTTTCAGGTTATTTAGACGTCGTTAAGAAGTTCGAACGGATATTAATAACCCATTTTCTCCCTCGCTGGAAATTTTCCAAGAGTTGGATTTTTCCAAGTTTAAAATCTTCAGAAAGTCATGCAGCTGATTCTATGGACTCTCTAGAAGAACGAAACCCTAATTCGATTCTGTGACCGTCGGAACCGCCACCAAACCCTAGGGTTTATGGTAGTTCCGCGACGCCATAGGTGAGGCAAGGGTTAACCCTTCTACGGTCGGTCCATAGATGCTGTGGCATGTTCTGAGTGTTTTTTTAAAACTCTGCTCAAGTATTGAGCTCTTTGGGAAATTTTGTGTGTTTGTTAATTCGATCGAAAAGTTTAACATCGTCTAGCTATCTGTGAATTGTGACAATATTTGGAATCCACAAAATTTAGTTTTATGAAAACTAATTTGAATTTTATAAATCTAGCAATTTAGTCTCATGTGATCGATTGCCACGGGATTTTGATGTGGATCAAAAGTCCGTCGCAATCACGTAGCGTACGCGGATACTCACCAGGTAACCTTACTAGATAGCCACGCCCCATAGCCCCGACCAAGTGACTGTAAGAGAACCCCGTCGCCAAAAGCATCCTCCCTGGTGCTCACGACCGCGGTGTTCCGCCTAAGTGCGCTTCATCAACGGCATCGGGGGTGCGGCCGTCTACTAAAGTTTCTGACGAGCATTCGATCAGGTTGTCGGGAATCTTGTTGAATTACCCGACTAGTTATTGAAAAGAGTTTTCAATATCGAGACTAAAATGCGGGGTTTATAATTGTTAGGCATGCAATGTCTAAGGAATTCATTTGGTTAGGCATGAAATCCAAATTATATGATACATTGGGTTTATGATGTCTAAGGTGGTTGCGGATTCCAATTGTTGTGGTTTTCACTTTCTTTTCTTCCACCGTAAGTGTAATAAGTGGTGTATCACCGGTTTCATTGCTATATGTCAACGACAATTGGGATACGCATATTTACTTACGTTGATGACATGTGATGTTATGTGTTGCGGTGATATGTTATATTGGATCGTCGTGTTTTGAATAGCCGGGGTTTTTTTTATATGAGATGAGAGTTTTTCATTTTCATTCATTTAAAAAGCTTGTATGTAATATTTTTTTATTGGGGCACTTACGGGTTGAGGATGATGTCACCATTGATGTATATTATTTACTTTTCCGCATTAGGATAGACCCAAAGTGGAGAGCACAAGTAACCGGGTTCTAGAGTCCAGTAGGAGACCATCTCGAGGAGTCGGGACCGGGTCTCCTAACTCTAGAATTGGTAGGGTTGCTTGATGCTCTCGTAGGGGTCTAGGGATGTGGGTCTGGCTATTCATCACGACCGTGGAATCCACATTTTTTACTGGCTTAATTTAAAACACGGAATTCATAGTATATCCGATATTTCATATGTGTTCTTCTGCTGCTGATATTCTGTGATGTGATCACTTGATACGTTGAGACGAATGCTTATATTATATATATGATATATAATAAATATTGCTGCTTTCGTTTCTTCTGTGATGCTTAGGAAGCATAAATGATGGGACTTCATTAATGAGATTAATGAAATAAAAGAAACCTAAAGATGTTGCAGAATCCTGTTTTAAAAAAAAACGGGTAGCTCTAGTTCTTGCTTTGCATAGCGGTATTCCTTGTAGAATATCCAACACCTTATTCGATAAGGAAAGAACCGAAATCCCTTCACCGGGAGTGACCTCTTTAGCGAAACTGGCAGATGCTACAACCCACTCAGTTTTGTCTTTTGATTGCTTTTTTAGTTCATGCTTTGCATAGTGGTATTTGTGAAATATCCAGCACCTCATTCGATGAGGAAAGTGCCGAGATCCCTTCACCGAGAGTGATCTCTTTAGCAAAACTAATAAAAACCTCAAAAACACTCCTTTTCAAAATCACTCGATTCTACAACGATATCAAGTTCATTACGCAAAATGTTTTCTTAAAAACCTGTCGTAGCCCTCCGTCATTTCAGATAAGTGTTACTTAGTATTCGTGCTACGTTTGTTAACTATGTTAAGGAATAGTGTGCGGTAGCTGATTAGTGCTTATCTGTTAAAGTATGTGATGCGATTGGATTAGGGTAGTCGTACGACTTTATTGACTTTGTTAAGGGTCGTACGGGTGAGTTTAATTCAATCATGAAATGTACGGGTTGAACTTGGCAGCACTTATGATTTGTTGACAATGTTAAGGTCATAAGTTGCTAGGGGCAAAATTATTATCGGGAATTTCAAGTGTTGTAATTTTCAATGAGATTGCATACCTTCTATGAGATAGTTGGATCCCGATACCCACTGCGAGTAAGAGTTACTCCTGGAAGAGTTTTACACATTACAATTAGCCGATCAAGTAGGTATCTAGAAATGAGTTAACGGGGTTACTGTTCCCCTCCGAAAGGCGGCGCACAAGACCGCGAGGTCCTGACGCTGGGGTTCGGGGCAGATGCTATTTGGTTTTATCCTTCCACCTCTCCGAAGATGCCAAGTTGATTTATGACACCGTGTATCGGAGGTTTAGACGGATGCGGCCGATGTAGCAGACTTCGTCAGATTCCCCCTCGCTTGAGGGGTTTTTGATTGTGGGGACGCTCTTCCCTGCAGACGCAAGCCCCTGTAGTTAATTACGCTACCGCATCGCGGTAACAACTTTCTCCTTCTCCAGAATTTCACTTCGTGTCGTGTGTGTTTGTTTTGTTTATGGTTGCCCGTGGATTGTATACAGAGAATAAGCGATATCGTCGCCCGTAAGACGTGGGTTAGTCCAAATCCGTACTAACTTAGATTTGGGTTTGGTGTTTTTAGTTTAAGGATACGTTAGCCGTATTGAGGCTAAGATCAACTTAAACATTCGTTAAGGATACGTTAGCCCTGTTTGAGACTAAGATCAACTTAACGTGGTGATCCGTTTAATATATGGCCGTCAGGACTCATCACCTCTCTGACGTCGTTGAAGGATTACAACGATAGGTGTCAGAGGAGTTCAGAGATATGCCCTTGAACCAAAGTCGATTTGGAGTTTTATAGTCCATTTAAATGTTTAAGGATACGTTAGCTGTATTTGGGGCTAAGATCAACTTAAGCGGGACCGTTTAGATCCGGCAAAAGAGCGTTTGGAAGCTCTATTGTTCCGGTTTAGGGACGTAGCGGTCCATGTTCCAGTTTAAGGACGTGGTGGTCCACCATTAGTTTAAGAACGTTTCGGTCCATCATTAGTTTAAGGACGTTGCGGTCCAATATTATTTTAAGGACGTTTCGGTCCATGTTCCAGTTTAGGGACATGGTGGTCCATCGTTAGTTTAAGGACGTTTCGGTCCAATATTAGTTTAAGGACGTTTCGGTCCAATATTAGTTTAAGGACGTTTCGGTCCACGAGTTTAAGGACCCCGCAGTCCATATACGTATGTGGTCGCCGGGACCCGTCACCTCTCTGACGTCGTTGAAGGATTACAGCGACAGGTGTCAAAGGAGTTCGGAGATGTGCCCTCGAACCGGAGGTAAATTGGTTTAAGAGAGAAATCTTGCTCAGTCAATTTAATTTGAGGACTTACGGCCAAAATTGGGCTAAGTCCAGTTGAAAATGTTCAACATTTTATTTGCTTTTGCATTGCATTTCTTTTTATTTTTATTTAGGCTCTACCCATAAAGGATGCAGAGCATCAATTTGTTTTGGGCTCTGCCTATTTATAAATGATTTAGAGCATCATTTTTACTTGGGCTCTGCCCTTTTTATTGCTTTGCAATTTATTTTGGCCTGCTTGGTCTTTTTGATTTGGGCCTGGCCCTTTAGAAAATGCATTGCATTTGTCAGGCGCTCTGCGCCAATCAGAGAGCGCAAGCGCTTGTGGTGTTGACACGTGTCACGCAAGCGCAGTGCGCTGCGCTAATGCGCTGCGCCTACGCTGCTGACACGTGGCGCGCTCTGGTGGCTTGCGCCAATCCAGGAGCGCAACAGCGCAGTTTGCAAGTGCAAGGCACTATAATTTGAGAATCTTTTAGAACCAATAGTTCATAATAAAGTGCAAAGTACTATTTGTTTTCTTCGATCTAATAAGAATCAAAGAAAACAAGTATTTCTTGTTTCTCTTGTTTAAAGAACCAGTAGTTCATAAGAAGTGCAAAGCACTGTTTATTATGTAAAGATCATTGATCTTGTTCTTAGATCAATGATCTATTAGAAGAAATTTCTTCTATTTTATGAAGGTTTTTTACTTTTTTCTTGAAACATTTTCAGAGTTCTCTCTGTTTGAAGCTCTTGATTTCTCAAAAATGTTCCTCCCTTTGAATTGAGGTCTAGGGTCCTTTTTATAGTGCCCATAAATTAGTTAAAGAGATCTTTCTCTGAGTGATTTGGGGAATTTTCCCCACCGTTGGATTTTTGATCCAAGGGCTTCTGTTTTACAGAAGAAAATCTTCTTGTTTTAACAAGAACAGAAAGATTTCTTTAGAATCTTGATTCTGTTTGACGCAAATGCCCCAGCGCGTGACACGTGTCACGCAGCGCACAGCGCAGCGCGACTGCGCTAGCGCATCTGGGCTGACACGTGTCGTGCAGCGCAGAGCGCAGCGAACTGCGCTAGCGCATCTGCGCTGACACGTGTCGCGCAGCGCAACTGCGCTAGCGCATCTGCGCTGACACGTGTCGTGCAGCGCAGCGCTTGGCAACTGAAGCGTTGCTTCCTTTAATTTTGCTTTAAATAGAGCTTTGCTTTGATTGGGTGCGCTGCTTTGGGCGCTGTGCTGATATATCTGCGCCTGACACGTGGCGCGTTGCGTCCGGGATTTGAAGCGTTGCTTCAAAATTTGAATTTTGAATTTCCAACAGAGCTTTGCTCTGATTGGGGGAAACAAATGCCCCCCCACCGTTGCGCTCACGTGGTTCCAAATGCGAGCGCAACGGTGGCAGAATTCCAACCGTTATGGCAACCTTTGGAAGTTGAAAGGGCACTTGATGCCTATAAATAGGACCTTTGGTCCTGCATAGACGATTATCATCTTTTAAAATTTTCATTTTCAGAAACTTTAGAGCTTTGCTCTTGCCTTCAAGAACTCTTCGAGTTATATTTTCCTAAACAGCAACTATTTAAGTAAGAATTAGTCTTGAATTAAATCAATCTTAATTAATAGAGTTTTGCTCTCATAGATCTTTGATCTAAAGAAAATCCTTTTTGGGTTTCACCAAATAGAGCCTTGCTCTCAGATATCTGTTTCAGGGTTTCTTAACCCATAAACAGAATCTTGAATCTTTGGCAAAACATAGACCTCTTTGATCTAAAAGAAAGATAAACTCTTAAGAGTTCGAATATGGATAATGAAAATTAAAAATGGAGTTTTGTATTTAATGGATTATATCATCTTTTAATAGTAACGATCTCAGAGTTCTCGGGGGATTTCTTTAAATTCCCCTTATTAGGGTTTTGGTAGTCGCTCCTGTTTGCAGAGCATTGCTCTCGAGAAGTTTAACTCTCTGTGTATTTTCTATCGCTAATCTTCCTGTGATGTTTCCTCCAGGCATAATGGCGGTGCGTCTATACAGTTTGCACGAGTTCATCACCTATGAGGATATCCGCGCACAGGGCCATCATCAGAACCAGGAGTTTATGGATGCCCAGTGTGCGGAGGTCATGGGTCGTCTGAACGCACGTCTCGGTTGGTTGCTCCCCCTCCGCTCTGCTCTCTTGAAAGTCGTGTTGGGAGCGATTTGGAGGGCACTCCTGGGGTTCCATGAGGCCCTGCCGCTCGATGCGCTGGATGATGCCGAAGACAAGGTGCATTCAGTGTACCTGTCGGGGCTGATCTCGAAGAAACGGCGAGATAACCTCATCGACATTCTACATCAAATTTTCCAGCAGACGACGATAGTTGCTGCTTACAGAAGACCGGGTGGACTTGCCGAGGATCTTGACACACAGGAGCGCGAGAGGTTGCGCACGAGAATAATCCGAAAAGCCAGAAGAACTCTGAATGGCCTTACTTTTGAATTCCTCAATCCGTGCCCTGGATCTGAGGTTATTCCATTGTGGTAGTGTTTTTCGTCTATTGCTTTTATGATTGTAAGAACTTTGGCAATATTAATGGAAAAATTTTATCCCAGCTTGTCTTTATTTTTCGTTCTGAGTCTTTTGCTTATGCATGAATGAGTGTGTCTCGAACGCTTGATCAAATGTAAATCGGATGCTCTTTCTTTTGCTTTCTTCTTTCTCTTATTATCAGCATGTTGTCTTGATAAACACATTTGACCGATAATAAAGTAGGCGTCTAGATTTTTCCAAGAGATAGCGACGGCTTAGGCCGCATGTTCAGATCTGCTGTCTAAGACTTTTCAACTCTATGAGCCGTGAGGGTCTCATAAAGATTTTTCTCCCTACGGATCGAGAGGATTTCGTAGGTGTGTTTTCTCCTTAGGAATCATGAGGACTCTTAAGTGTGTTTTCTCTTATAAGTCGTAAGGATCTTATAAGAGAATTTTTCCCTCCTACGAGTCGAGAGGACCCGTAAGCGGTTGTTTCCCGCCTTGTCGAAACTCGACTTTGGAGAGTGAGACCCGTGAATAGTATGCAAGAGACCGTTTTAGATCGACTTGCAGGGTCCCATTGTTCAGGAAGCAAGTTTTTTAGTCCCTGCTGCCTAAGACTTTTCAACTCTATGAGCCGTGAGGGTCTCATAGAGATTTTTCTCCCTACGGATCGAGAGGATTTCGTAGGTGTGTTTTCTCTTTAGGAATCGTGAGGACTCCTAAGTACGTTTTCTCTTATAAGTCGTAAGGATCTTATAAGAGAATTTTTCCCTCCTACGAGTCGAGAGGACCCGTAAGCGGTTGTTTCCCTCCTTGTCGAAACTCGACTTTGGAGAGTGAGACCCGTGAATAGTATGCAAGAGACCGTTTTAAATCGACTTGCAGGGTCCCATTGTTCAGGAAGCAAGTTTTTTAGTCCCTGCTGCCTGAGGCTTCATCTTGCAATTTGAGACGAATCGGGAATTTTCCCGCGGAGACACTGGTTTCTCTGCGAGCCGACACGAATCAGGAGGCTCTCGTCAAGGATTGTTTGTTTCCCTGAGTTGAGGTTTTTGCCAAGGATTATTTGTTTCCCTGGTGCCAAGGATTATTTGTTTCCCTGGTGTTGAAACGAGTCGAGAATTTCCCACGGAGACACTGGTTGCTCTGCGAGTCGACGCGGATCAGGAGGCTCTCGTCAAGGATTGTTTGTTTCCCTGAGTTGAGGTATTTGCTAAGGATTATTTGTTTCCCTAGCGCCAAGGATTATTTGTTTCCCTGGTGTTGAAACGAGTCGAGAATTTCCCACGGAGACACTGGTTGCTCTGCGAGTCGACACGGATCAGGAGGCTCTCGTCAAGGATTGTTTGTTTCCCTAAGTTGAGGTATTTGCTAAGGATTATTTGTTTCCCTAGCGCCAAGGATTATTTGTTTCCCTGGTGTTGAAACGAGTCGAGAATTTCCAACGGAGGCACTGGTTGCTCTGCGAGTCGACGCGGATCAGGAGGCTCTCGTCAAGGATTGTTTGTTTCCCTGAGTTAAGGTATTTGCCAAGGATTATTTGTTTCCCTTGTGTCGAAACGAGTCGAGAATTTCCCACGGAGACACTGGTTGCTCTGCGAGTCGACGCGGATCAGGAGGCTTTCATCAAGGATTGTTTGTTTCCCTGAGTTGAAGTATTTGCTAAGGATTATTTGTTTCCCTAGCGCCAAGGATTATTTGTTTCCCTGGTGATGAAACGAGTTGAGAATTTCCCACGGAGGCACTGGTTGCTCTGCGAGTCGACGCGGATCAGGAGGCTCTCGTCAAGGATTGTTTGTTTCCCTGAGTTGAGGTATTTGCCAAGGATTATTTGTTTCCCTGGTGTCGAAACGAGTCGAGAATTTCCCACGGAGAAACTGGTTGCTCTGCGAGCCGACGCGGATCAGGAGGCTCTCATCAAGGATTGTTTGTTTCCCTGAGTTGAGGTATTTGCCAAGGATTATTTGTTTCCCTGGTGTCGAAACGAGTCGAGAATTTCCCACGGAGACACTGGTTGCTCTGCGAGTCGACGCGGATCAGGAGGCTCTCATCAAGGATTGTTTGTTTCCCTGAGTTGAGGTATTTGCCGAAGACACTGGTTTCTTCGGATTTGGGATGGACTGCTGAGATTTGACTTCGTTTTCTGGTGAAGCCTATTGGGTAAGTATGGTTCCCTCTTTGTTTGCGCTCTTGGATTGTATACAGGGATCGATGTGATCTCAACTGTAGGGCCAAAGTTTTATCATCATTTTTTTTGTTTTATTTCCGCGATGCTCTATCATTTCAGCTTTTATATCGCGAAGGTCGCGATTGCCCAATCATTTCGGCTATTTCTCGCAGTGCCCAATCATTTCGGCTGTTTATTTTGTTTTCACTCGCTGTTTTTTATTGCGAGTTGCCCAATCATTTCGGCTATTTTGCATAAATACATTTTACTTGCTGCTTTTTATTGCAAGTTGCCCTATCATTTCGGCTATTTTGTATGCATGTGCGACCTACTGGCTTTCCGCCGTAAACCTGAAATTAGACACCGATTTCGGCATCAGCACCGCTACAACTGGGATATTGCCAGGAGCGAATCATCATTTGCCTCCGTCGATGTCGAACAAAGGTGGCTTAGCGAACAGGGTTAAGGCGCTGTCGACTAAGGCTTTTAACTTCATGAGCCGTAAGGGTCTCATAAAGGTATTTCTCCCTACAAGTCGTGAGGATCTTGTAGGTGTATTTTCTCCTTAGGAATCGTGAGGATTCCTAAGTGCATGTTCCTCTGTAAGTCGTAAGGATTCTACAAGAGGGTTTTCTCCTTGTAAATCGAGAGGATTTACAAGGGTCGTTCACCATGCGAACATATCCCCAGTCTCGGATGGGACTTGGTTAGGGAAATGTTTATTCGCGCCCGTGGATTGTATACAAGGGTCAGTATTGAACCACTTGTAGGACAATATTGGAAGTTGTGGGGGTTGCTTAAGCACAGGTTTAGGTCTCTGTAACTTAAGACTTTCAACTCTTATGAGCCGTGAGGGTCCCATAAGAGAGTTCTCCTTATGAGTCGTGAGGATCTCGCAAGTGTATTTTCTCCTTAGGAATCGTGGGATCCCTAAGTGTGTTGCTCCCTCGTGAGTCGTAAGGATCTCACGCGGGTGGTTTCTCCTTACGAGGTCGAGGGGACCCTGTAAGTGTCTTTTAACGAGGTTGCGCCCTTTTGGGTTTTCACAAACACTCGCCGGTAGTCCTGCTGTTTTTACTCACGGAGCCTTTTCAGGTTTTCATTCGTGCCCATTTTGCTTATGGACATACCCCCTTTTTTTTTACTTACCTTTTTTTTTACGAGGTCGCGCCCTTTCAGGTTTTCACGAACACTCGCCGGTAGTCCTGCTGTTTTTACTCACGGAGGCCTTTCGGGTTTTCATCCGTGCCCATTTTGCTTATGGACATACCGTTTTATATATATATATATATATATATATATATATATATATATATTTTTTTTTTTTTTTATTTTGTCAGCCTACGGATGCTGCGGTATTAGTTTAAAGACGTTTCGGTCCGTTGTTAGTTTAAGGACGTTTCGGTCCGTCATGATGAAGGCTGGCTACTGCTTATAAAGCTTGAGCATAGGAAGATAGCGAGCGGACATAGTCGTCGTCATCTATCATTGACCTAAGCTGTGGCTCATTAAGCGTAGCATTTCTTTAGGAAGCGACCGTTTATTGGCCTAAAAGGCCTTTCACCGTGCATATCCATGAGTAGATAGGCCCCACCGTGGTAAACTTTATCTATGATGTACGGGCCTTCATAGTTCGGCTTGAATTTTCCCCGCTTGGCACGATTGGGGATCATAGGCCTCTTGACCACTAGCACGAGTTCGCCTTGGCGGAATGTCCTCGGCCGGGTCAATCTTTCATATGAGCGCGTCATCTTTGCTTTATAAGCCTCCAGATTTTGTTGCGCTATGAGCCGGGTTTCATCAAGGGCATCAAGTTCCTCAAGCCGAAGGTGAGCGTTTTCTTCATCTGTTAGCTCGTAGTAGACTGCCACTCGTAGAGAGGGTAACTCTATCTCGAGGGGGAGTACTGCTTCTGTACCGAATATCAACGCATATGGCGTTGTGTTAGTGGCTGTCTTGAACGTGGTTCGATACGCCCAGAGAGCCTCTTGCATCCTCTCGTGCCAGTCCTTCTTATTTCGGGATACCGTTTTCTTCATGATCTTTGTCAAGGTCTTGTTGAAGGCCTCGGCTAGACCATTAGCTCGCGGATTATAAACTGAGGAATATCTCCAGTCTATATTATGTTGCTGTGCGAAGCGACTGATCTTGTGGCTTCTATAAGCTGGTCCGTTATCGGAGATGATCCGTCTTGGCGTTCCAAACCGATATATGACGTGCGTCTTGAAGAAGTGGAGGATATTTTCCGTCTTCACTTCTCTTAACGGTACTGCTTCTGCCCATTTGGAGAAGTAATCAGTCGTCGCCAGGATGAAACGATGTCCTCTGGACGATGCTGGTTCGATAGGGCCGACTATATCAGTTCCCTACATTTCTAATGGCCAGCTAGCCACCGTTGGATGTAGTGGATTTAGATGCTGGTGGATGAAGTCCCCATGAATTTGGCATGAGTGGCATTGCTTCGCATATTCGAGGCAGTCTTGGATCATCGTTGGCCAGTAGTAGCCCATCCGTTTGATCTTCAACTTCAGCTTTGGGCCCGCTTGGTGAGAACCGCAGAGTCCGTCATGAACTTCCTGGACGACACTTTTTGCTTCGTCTGGTCCCAGGCATCTCAACCACAAAGAATCAAACGACCTTTTGTACAGGGTATCATTGACGAAGGTGAAAGACAGAGCTCGTTTCATAAGCTGATGTCTTGAGGACGCATCTTCGGGCATTCGATGGGACTTAAAGTAGTCTATAAAGACTTTCCTCCAGTCCTTAGCCTTTTCTCGTTCTTTTATTTGTAAGGTCGTCTGCTCAGTCGCTCCCTTTTCCTCGGATGATTCCGGAGGTATTTCTGCTGGGGCAAGCACCCGACGGCTTTGTACCATGATTCTAATGTCATCGAGGTTCTCGTCAGCCAGTTCTTTAGCAAGTTTAGCCAACGCGTCTGCTTTGTTGTTTTCCGCGCGCGGTATGCTTTCCAAAGTATATGAGGGAATTTGGGTCAACAGTTGTTGCACCTTTTCGCCGTACTTTACCAACTCCAGTTTGCACGTTTGGTAGTCGCCGTTTACTTGACTAACGACTATCTGGGAGTCTCCGTATATGAGGAGGTTTTCAATTCCCATGTCAATGGCGATCTCGAGGCCTGCTATCAAAGCTTCGTATTCGGCTTCGTTATTTGTCCTCGGCTCTATTAAGGAGAAAGCGAAGCGCATTATCCCTCCTTGTGGAGTCAAGAAGATGAGGCCTACCCCCGATTTGATTATAGGGGTACTTTGTTTGCGCTTTTTCATAGAAGATGCTCCATCGAAATAAAGCTCCCATTGGGTATCACCACCGTCGATCGCGTCGAACGCATGTTCGTCTGGTAAATCGCAATTCAGAGGAGAATCGGCAGGTACCGGGTGCTCAGCAAGGAAGTCGGCGATGGTTTGGCCTTTCACTGCCTTGAGAGGTTGATACGTTATCGAGAACTCCATCAAAAGCAAGGCCCATTTAGCGAGTCGTCCCGTTAATATGGCCTTCGACATTAAATATTTAAGGGGGTCCACCTTTGAAATGAGACGGACCTCATGCGCCAACGCATAGTGCCTGAGCTTTGTTATCGCGAAGATTAACGCCAGGCAGTGTTTTTCATGGGGGAGTAGTTGCTTTCTGCCCCCAATAGAACTCGACTTAAGTAATAGAGTGCTCTTTCCTTCCCTTGATCGTTCTCTTGTCCCCATAATGCGCCTAAGGAGCCTTCGAGAGCGGTTGTATAAAGAATGAGGGGCTTTCCCTTGACTGGAGCAGCCAACACCGGCGGGTTCTGCAGGTATTGTTTGATCTCGTCTAGCGCGCTTTGGCATTTTTGGTCCCAGACGAACGGAGTTCCCTTCTTCATCAGGTGGCTGTAAGGACGGCACTTGCCTGAATGGTTGGCTATAAATTGTCGTATATACGCGAGCTTCCCTTGGAGAGACCGCAGCTGTTTGAGAGTCCTTGGCGGAGGCATTTCCATGATCGCCTTGATCTTTGATGGATCTATTTCAATACCTCAGTGTCGGACGATGAATCCCAGGAATTTTCCCGAAGAAACTCTGAATGCACACTTGAGAGGGTTCATCTTCAAGTTGTATTGCCGAAGGCGTTGAAATACGGTCTTCAGATGCTCGAGATGTTCCTCGTATGATTTGCTTTTAACCACGTGATCGTCGATATAGCATTCGACGATTTCGTGTATAAGGTCATCGAAGATCTTCTCATGGCCCTCTGATAGGTGGCACCGGCGTTCTTTAAACTGAAGGGCATCACCTTGTAGCAGAATATACCTAAAGGAGTCCTGAAGGCGGTGTGCTTCTGGTCTTCGGGATGCATCTTTATCTGATTATACCCTGATGAGCCGTCCATGAAGGAAAAAACCTCGTGAGTGGACGTGTTGTCTATCATCAGTTCGGTGACTGGCACTGGGAAGTCGTCTTTCGGGCAGGCTTTATTGAGATCCCGGAAGTCCACGCATATGCGCACTGTCCCATTTTTCTTCATCACCGGGACGATGTTGGCGATCCATTCAGGGTATTGAACTTCCTGGATGAAGCCAGAGTCGATCGGCTTCTTGACCTCGGCATTGATACTCATCTCAAGCTCGAGCCGCATTCTTCTCCCGCTTGCGTGGCCTCTTAGCCCCACTTCGTTGCTGTTGAGCGCATTTTTCGCGTTTCGACTTGTTTTTGCTTTTGCGTCGAGCCTTCTTTATAACAGGTTGACAAGGAGCGGCATTTTCATCTTTCACGGCTCGTTGGAGGAGGCGTTGCGTTTTGGCTTTCTCGTAGATGACCATTTCGCGGTTATGGTCGTCTCGGACTTTTTGACCAGGTTCCCCTATAAGTTTGTCTATTTGTTCTTCGAACGACGGACTGGCACTTTTGCATCTAGAACTTTTACTGGTTCAGGATTAGCGTCCTCCCATTGAGCATCCACTTCTTCATCGAAGTCATACACGACGTAGCAGCCGTGTAGTAACTCTCGTCTCTTTGACCGGATGTATCCAAGCCCTTTTGTCTCCATTCTTCCATTAGGCAGTTTGCGTTGAGTCCCGGGAATGTTCCAGACTTTGTCATAGAACTTGGCTTTTTGAACGGTCTGATTGAAAGATATCCCTTGGCGTTTCAGCAATCTTTTCAAGCCTTCTGTATAATATCTGGGGAGACGGATAGGCTAAAGCCTGTCGAGCGTAGGATCCGCGCCATGCCAGATTTCTTTCTCCATTTTGGTTTCTTCAGAGCGATAGAATAGAATTGCTTTTTCGTTTTCTCTCCTGCGAGGGATATAGAACGTTCGCAGCTCTTCTACACTGTAGATATCAAGCGCATCCAGTTCCTTACGGTGTCTAAGCGGCACCATGGCGACTTGTAGACTTTGTTCTTCGTCAGCGGACGTTCGTATTGAAGGTCGAGCAGAGAATACAGCATGGATCTCATCTTCCGAGTCGCTACCAAAGATCAACGTAGGAGTGGACGGTCCTGGCTTGTTGTATTGGGGCGGACCCGAATACACTATCTCCTCTTCCTCCTCGGTATCATTCCCGAAAATAGGGATGGTGACGTTAGCTTTATTCTCCGGCTTGTGACACCTTTCCGTGTCTTCGAAATCCGGTAAGAAGTATTTGGCATCTTCATATTTGCGGACTTCGTTCACGGAAAACGGATTCAGTTCTCCCGCCACGGTATACTCGAGACCATCCTTGACATACTTCATACACTGATGTTGTGTAGAAGGGATGACGTTGTATTCGTGTAACCATGGTCGGCCGAGCAAAGCGTTGTAGCATGTCTTGGCGTCTATGACGTGGAATTTAATATCCGTGACGAGTAGCCCAAAGCGTAGCGTCAGTATCACAGACCCAAGAGTTCTCGATGACTGAGAGTCGAACCCGGAGATGGTGATCTTGTCCCGAGCAAGGTGCTGGACGCTCATGCAGATTTCTTTTAACACCCACACATTGAGGAGATTAACGGAGGATCCATTGTCGATCAGGATCTTTCCTATCTTTATATCGTGGCAGTATCCTGAGACGTAAAGGGGGCGATTGTGTTCGCACGTCCCAAGGAGAAGGTCTTCATCACCAAAAGCGACATCGGCCGTGTGCACTTCCTCCAATTCATCCTTCATCTTTTCTTCAGCCAAGAAAGCTTGGAATTGTTCCGGATCTTGTAATGCCTTGATTAATGCATCTCTCGCCTCCTTTGATAGCAAAAGGGCGTCAAGAATGCTGAGCTGTGAGGGTAGCTTCCTCAGATGTGCTAAGATGTTGTAATCCACCTTATTCCTCTTCGGCGGGTCCTTGGCACTTAGCTCTTCCACCACTTGGTCATCTAAGACGATATCTTCAGAGACCTTTTCTTTCCCTTTATCTTTTCTATTTGAGGGTCCGAGGTTCTTTTCGGGCAGCGTGCGATTACGTAGCCGGATATTTTCGCAGACCTTCGGCTCTTCTTCTTTTCCCGAAGTGGACTCTTTAAAGAGAGGGGCAAGTTCCTGCTCCTCATCAGAATCGCTCCTAAATGTAGGCACCTGTGATCCCCCGGCGTTAACCATGCGACAATCGCCGGTAGTTCTTTTAAGCCTTTCGGTCGTATTCTTCCGCTCCCGACGAGTTTTGCGCTTTTCCCGCTTAAATCGTTGTCGATGAGCAACGTATCCTTGCCACCATCTATCGAAAGCTTTGCACTCTTGAGTGGGGTACGAAACCTTCTGATGATATAAGCAATAGGAGGGGTGCATTTCCACTTCACCGGTGATGTTTCCTTCGGAGGATGGTAGCTTCATGCCCATTGATATGGCCTTTGCAAACCTTTTCCTCATCTTGAATTGGCTTTTGTCGGTAGTGGAGGTGTTTTGCTCCAGCGGGATCGTCTCATCTCTTTCATCAAGTCGCTGGCTCTTGGCCCTTTCAAATATAGCCGTCTCGCGTTCTTGATCGGCTTTACTTTTCAATCGAGCTTCGTTGAGGAATGCGTCAATTACCTCATCTGATGGACCCAGAATTTTTGGTTCAGGATCTGCCCCCAGCGTTTCAGTACAAGGAGCCTCCTCATTGTCTATGAACGAATGGGAAATCACATGACAGCTCGCCACATATTCTTCAGATTCATCAGATGAACTTTATCCCTCATATTCCTCTTGAAAGACATGATTGAGGAACTCTTGGAGTGTAATGGGAGTCCGTGCCTTCTGGTTGTATTCTTCCAGTGCGTCAATTTGTTTTTGCAAGTCCGAGCGCTTGTCGCCAGGCTTCAAGGGCTTCTTTGATTTCTTTTTCTTCTTCTTCAAAGATTTTGACGGCTGGTTGCGAGTGCTTGAGTCACCACCATAGGTCTTTGGAGTTGGACGTGGCTTCAACATCCCCTCAATGATCTGCGGTTCCAACGGGTTCTTCCACCTAATCGCTGGACATGTCTGAAGATCGTTTAGCATCCTCTTTTTCTTGGCTGATAATACAACCTCCCAAGGAGCTTCTTCAACGACGGAGTATGTTTCCCCCGGCGTATTCGTCCCCTTAGAGGTATGGGGCTGCGGGGGATTCACCTTCCATTTGTCAGATAACGCGAATTTGCCCTGTCGGTATTGGTTTTCAAGCCAATTTTTGAAAACGTAGCAATCTTCGATCGGATGGCCCAGTACTCGATGATAAGGACAGTGGTTGGGCTCATTGACATCACTTGGTTGCAACGGACGTTTTGGATCCGGCAGATTTATGAGTCGGTTGCGCAACGCCAGCTCGAATAACCTTCTCGTTTTATCGCGGGGAAAAGAGTAAGAACGTCCTAGCCTCTCCTCAAGGGCTACGTACGGACGCATATTATTTTGACGAACAACCGGCTTCGAGTCGCTCGGTTGTTGTTGAGCATTAGCGACAACGATCGCTTTTCCCTTCCTTTTGTCATTTCGGGAGTCCGGCTTTGGAAGAAGGGGTTTATGGCCCATCTGATCTATTTGCGCTAGCTTGTCAATCAAGGCCTGGAAGGTAGTCGGCTTGAAAAACATCATAAATTGCCAGATGGTTGCTTGCGGATCAAGGGTTCCCACAAACATACCCACTGCGGGAGCTTCTTCAATGCGCTGCTCGCATTTCGACCATAAGTTCCGCCACCGTATAGCATATTGAACCCACGTCTCGCCTGGTTTTACCCTGGCGTTAATCAGTGCCGTCATCGGGGTGCGTTCACTGGTGCTTGCAAAACGCTGAGTAAACAGCAGCTCCATCTCTGCGAAGGTCTTGATAGAGTCGTTCGGGAGTTCAGAGTACCACTCGAACGCCGTATCTGATAAACTTCCAACAAACTGGCGAAGCAACAGCTTGTCGTCACCGCCGGTGTTGCCGCAGAGTGCCCTGAACTGGGCAACATGCTGGTGAGGATTGCCCGTCCCCTTGTAGACATGGAACTTGGGAATTGTGTAACCTTGCGGGTACTTGATTTGGTCGTAACAACTTGGATATGGCCGTCCCGTTTTTACGATCTGGCCAGCTGCTTCAGTAGCATGATGAACCCGTATTTGTTGGGCTATGTACTCGTCCAAATCAGATTTGGAGATTGTATCCTCCTTAGCTGCTGACAAAGCTGGCGGAGGATTCGACGTTTCTCCCCTATCGTCACCAAGGACGATCGGGGGATCTTCAGCCGGAGGATCTTGTAGTATCATCATCCCTACCATGTCTTGGAACAAGAGGCCCATACGCTGTATGTTGGCTGCTTGTTCAGCAGCCTCTTTGTCCTTTTTTCCAATATTCGACGAAGGACTTCGGCGTCGGTTTTTTTCTCTTGGCGTTCATCCGAGGACGTTTCAGGGTTTTCTTTTGGCCCAGTAAGTGCGGCCATAGCGTTCATCATCTCTTGGAGCTTCTGCTGCTGCTCCTGCGCTTTGGTCACTGATCGCGTAAGCGGTCGATGACCCGTAGATATGCGACTGTCTTCTTTACCAGACGCAACGTAGACGGTATGAACCACAATGCCCCCTGACTTAGGGCGTTTGGGTTCACCACCTTTGATATTCATCGTTGGCGTAGGGACTTTTTCTGGCCTTCTTCTTTTGTGGGCCGTTGAAGTGGAGGGGGCCGTTGCAGTGGGCGCCCTAGCGATCGTTGTCCTCTGCTGTTTAATAGGACGGTCTTTTCCTTCTTGCACTTTCGCCTTTTTCTGTTGACGAGAACGCTCTGGGTCAATTATGGAGTCTTGAACCCTCCGCCAAACTTTATAAATTTTTGAGGACAGCCGTTGAGGGGGCTATTCCTGCCTTGTTTCCGGAACTCTCTCCGCAGGTGGAGGAGATCTTTTCAGTGTAGCGGTTGAAGAGTTCTTACGTACCCTCCTCAGCAGTTCAAATTTGTTCCCAGTTGGAACAACAGCGTTGACTTCCGCCACTGGAGCCGGTGGAGTTAGCCCCGAGGGGGATTTGCCCCCTGCCTTCTTTACTCGTCGCCAATAGCGACGTCGGGCGTGACGAGTCGTCGGTATTGGCTCGGAGATTGAGACAGCTTCTTTTTGCCCACTGTCTGAATGAAGCGCCGCTGGTGTTAACTTCTTAAAGACTGAGGTTGTCTTTTGAGGGACGATATTCAACCTGTCGAAGACAGATCCTCGAGCAGGGGCAGTAACAGGAACAGTCAGTCTTGAAAAGACTGACTCTTTGACAGGGGAAGCCGCCTTGACGACTTCTGGAGCAGCAGTTATTGCCTTCTTTGGGACAGCCAATTTATAGTTCTGATCCAGCCTGGCGAAAACAGAGGCTGTTGGATTGGTAGTGGGTGACCCGTTGACAGGGGCCGTCGTAGCAGTGAGCCGGTCGAAGACCGACTTCTTGTTCCCTTCCGGTGCCGGTATTGGCATAGAGAAGCTTGTAGGTGGGATCATAGTCCTGAAAAACAGGCCGGTGGTGGCCTGGGTCACCTGTTCTATCGGCAGAGCGAGGAAGGAGGCCGCTTGGGGCCCATATGCTACACCTCCAGGGGAGGTGGAGCGTCCATTGCAGTGGCACTTCGAGCAGTTGGTGCAGTTAGAGGCCATTGATGCTTGAGTTCTGCGCCAGGCAAAAGACCAAATCTTAGTAACTTAAAATCCAAAGGCAACCATTAACAAACCGCGATTCGTTCGGGAAGACGACACACGAAGTGTGGAGTGGAAAGAGGAAAAGGTCCCACCGGGGGTGCCAGAATCTGTTCCCCTCCGAAAGGCGGCGCACAAGACCGCGAGGTCCTGACGCTGGGGTTCGGGGCAGATACTATTTGGTTTTATCCGCCCACCTCTCCGAAGATGCCAAGTTGATTTATGACACTGTGTATCGGAGGTTTAGACGGATGCGGCCGATGTAGCAGACTTCGTCAGATTCCCCCTCGCTTAAGGGGTTTTTGATTGTGGGGACGCTCTTCCCAGTAGGCGCAAGCCCCTGCAGTTAATTACGCTACCGCATCGCGGTAACAACTTTCTCCTTCTCCAGAATTTCACTTCGTGTCGTGTGTGTTTGTTTTGTTTGTGGTTGCCCGTAGATTATATACGGAGACTAAGCGATATCGTCACCCGTAGGACGTGGGTTAGACCAAATCCGTACTTACTTAGATTTGGGTTTGGTGTTTTTAGTTTAAGAATACGTTAGCCGTATTGAGGCTAAGATCAACTTAAACATTCGTTAAGGATACGTTAGCCCTGTTTGAGACTAAGATCAACTTAACGTGGTGATCCGTTTAATATATGGCCGTCAGGACTCATCACCTCTCTGACGTCGTTGAAGGATTACAACGATAGGTGTCAGAGGAGTTCAAAGATATGCCCTTGAACCAAAGTCGATTTGGAGTTTTATAGTCCATTTAAATGTTTAAGGATACGTTAGCTGTATTTGGGGCTAAGATCAACTTAAGCGGGACTGTTTAGATCCGGCAAAAGAGAGTTTGGAAGCTCTATTATTCCAGTTTAGGGACGTCGCGGTCCATGTTCCAGTTTAAGGACGTGGTGGTCCACCATTAGTTTAAGGACGTTTCGGTCCATCATTAGTTTAAGGACGTTTCGGTCCATGTTCCAGTTTAGGGACGTGGTGGTCCATCGTTAGTTTAAGGACGTTTCGGTCCAATATTAGCTTAAGGACGTTTCGGTCCATGAGTTTAAGGACCCCGCAGTCCATATACGTATGTGGTCGTCGGGACCCGTCACCTCTCTAACGTCGTTGAAGGATTACAACGACAGGTGTCAAAGGAGTTCGGAGATGTACCCTCGAACCGGAGGTAAATTGGTTTAAGAGAGCAATCTTGCTCAGTCAATTTAATTTGAGGACTTACGGCCAAAATTGGGCTAAGTCCGGTTGAAAATGTTCAAGATTTTATTTGCTTTTGTATTGCATTTATTTTTATTTTTATTTAGGCTCTACCCATAAAGGATGCAGAGCATCAATTTGTTTTGGGCTCTGCCCATTTATAAATGATGCAGAGCATCAATTTTACTTGGGCTCTACCCTTTTTATTGCTTTGCAATTTATTTTGGCATGCTTGGTCTTTTTGATTTGGGCCTGACCCTTTAGGAAATGTATTGCATTTGTCAGGCGCTCTGCGCCAATCAGAGAGCGCAAGCGCTTGTGGTGTTGACACGTGTCACGCAAGCGCAGTGCGCTGCGCTAATGCGCTGCCCCTGCGCTGCTGACACGTGGCGCGCTCTGGTGGCTTGCGCCAATCCAGGAGCGTAACAGCGCAGTTTGCAAGTGCAAGGCACTATAATTTGAGAATCTTTTAGAACCAATGGTTCATGATAAAGTACAAAGCACTATTTGTTTTCTTCGATCTAATAAGAATCAAAGAAAACAAGTATTTCTTGTTTCTCTTGTTTAAAGAACCAGTGGTTCATAAGAAGTGCAAAGCACTGTTTATTATGTAAAGATCATTGATCTTATTCTTAGATCAATGATCTATTAGAACAAATTTCTTCTATTTTATGAAGGTTTTTTTTACCTTTTTCTTGAAACTTTTTCAGAATTCTCTCTGTTTGAAGCTCTTGATTTCTCAAAAATGTTCCTCCCTTTGAATTGAGGTCTAGGGTCCTTTTTATAGTGCCCATAAATTAGTTAAAGAGATCTTTCTCTGAGTGATTTTGGGAATTTTCCCCACCGTTGGATCTTTGATCCAAGGGCTTCTGTTTTACAGAAGAAAATCTTCTTGTTTTAACAAGAACAGAAAGATTTCTTTAGAATCTTGATTCTATTTGGCGCAAATGCCCCAGCGCGTGACACGTGTCGCGCAGCGCACAGCGCAGCGCGACTGCGCTAGTGCATCTGCGCTGACACGTGTCGCGCAGCGCAGAGCGCAGCGCGACTGCGCTAGCGCAGCGCGACTGCGCTAGCGCATCTGCGCTGACACGTGTCGCGCAGCGCAGTGCTTGTGCAACTGAAGCGTTGCTTCCTTTAATTTTTCTTTAAATAGAGTTTTGCTCTGATTGGGTGTGCTGCTTTGGGCGCTGTGCTGATGTATCTGCACCTGATACGTGGCGCGTTGCGCCCGGGATTTGAAGCATTGCTTCAAAATTTGAATTTTAAATTTCCAACAGAGCTTTACTCTGATTGGGGGAAACAGTTACACTCCTGGAAAAATGATGTTTATTTTAATTAGGTCCGTGCGAAAGCACGGAGAACCTCCCTCAAAGAACCGACACTGGCCTGGCCGAAAATTGGCGAACTTGTAGGGTGTAATTAATCCCGGCTAATCTTACCTTTTAGGGTTTGAAGGAAGATGTAACAGCCCTAATTTTCTTATACACTTTTTCCATACAAATTTTTAAATTATTTTTTTTAAAATCCAGAAAGGGGTATTTATTGCCTGAGCACAAGACTTAAGTAATTAATTAGCAATTTAATTACAAGAAGGAGCTTGTAGTTCATTGGTAAGACATTGCACTGCTGAACCAAGCCACCAGAGTTCAAATCCCATACCCCATATTATTTTTTATATTTATTTGTTTTAAATTCTTTAGAAGGCCAACAGTCCACACAAGATAACTTCCATTTTTCCCACTACACCTACTAACCTGAATGCACATGAGGCCACATCTGACGACCCCTTACCTCCCGACGCTGCGACTCGGCCTGACACGGCCGAGTCGGCCGGCGGCCCGGCCGACTCGGGCCAGCGCCGCCGGCCAGACTCGGCCGGACGGCCGAGTCTCCAACTGGGAAAATGTGCCCCTTCACCTCCTCATATCCCC
The DNA here is from genome assembly GCA_030015575.1 of Agapanthus africanus. Taxonomy (NCBI): domain Eukaryota; kingdom Viridiplantae; phylum Streptophyta; class Magnoliopsida; order Asparagales; family Amaryllidaceae; genus Agapanthus; species Agapanthus africanus. Next base: position 41,728,031 of record CM057345.1, on the reverse strand, counting down.
TGCATACTCCAATTTATGAGATCGGTTCCAGAGAGCACATTAACACCCATTTACTTCAATTTTTAATGATTTTTACACCTTTTTACATTTTTTTTAATTAAAACCCTACACCTACCCTAACCCTAGCTTAACCCTATAAATACACCCATACCCCCTACCCTCTCACCCCAAAATTCTGAGCCAACTCTCTAAAAATTTCCAAGAATCTTGTGCACTTTGAAAATGAGCTCGAGGCGAAGCTCCGACGAATTCCCGGCGGAACTTCCGGCGATCGTTCTAGGAACCCTCGGCGACGACGCAACACATCGGTGATTCCACTACTTCCCTCTCACCCTCTTGTGTGTCCTAAAACCGTAAGTCCCATTTCTAACTTCTCTATTCTATTCTAAAAATACAGATTTACAAAACCCGACGGAATCAGAACAAATCCGATTTTCGATTCGGTTTCTTATAAAACTTCACTTCTCGTAATACAATTATGCTTAAACTCTCTCATGTTGACTATTAAACACTAATCAACCAAATTGATCAAGATTTATTTCATAAAATGATGGCTATTTCAATTTATCATATTTTTCACTTAAATAACACATTGTTTCAATTCTACATTTAACTCCATTAAACTTGCTATACCTTTAAGTAGATCATGAGGTAACAACCTACCTCCTCACACAATCATACGCAACATAACATGATACCCTCGAGAACCTAGAATACGAGAAAACAAACAATTTCATTTAAATACCCTTTACTTAATAAAACCAGTTCTAAAAGATTTAGTATTGATACATGTTTACAAATAAATACCACTTATTATGAAAATAGGATAAGGTTGTGGGCATCAGTCGTTTATTTAAACCTGATTTTGTGGTGTCTAGGCTAGGCAAGTGAGAAAGGTAACTTTAAAAGGCCCGTCTCACGGTGATTCGTGAGCGGATCCCTCCTTTCTTCACTTGTACTTACCTGGCAACAATTGGCGGTGAAGAGGCAATTTGAGGTATCTCACAACTTGTCGCTTTGGACCAGTTAGGGGCAGTCTAGTTGACTTAGGAGACCCTAGAACATAGAATACGGGAAATTTGACAACTTTACAAATAAATACCATTTAGTTCATAAAACCATTTTCTAAAGGATTTAGTATTTATACAATCTTTGCAAAGCGCCGCTACAACCCATTTTGGGGAACCTGTTCGGGATGGTGCGGATTATCGCACATCCTCGGGCTAAGTAGTGCGAGATTCAGACCTCCGCAAGGAGCATTGGGTCTCGAAAGATTTAAAATACGACATCTTAAGAAAACGAGATTTCTAGAATATTATGAATATATACAAAAATTATTTTCAAATAAATATATGTATATGTAATATAAACATATCTATTTTTGAAGTATTATAAATATTCCATTTTTTTACAATATCACAAGAATCAAGTTTACACTAAAATACCATGAATTCCACACAAATCAATATTACAAATAAATACCTTTATTTCTGAAATTAGGATATTTTCACTAGAAATATCACAATATAAAATCCACATTCATTACAACTCTAAAGACGAATAATAAATGGTTGGGGTGTATTTTGAAAAGTATATAAAAGTATTTTTACATAAAGCCCCCTCAAGTTCTATAAATTACCCTAAGGACTCTAGTAAACATAGGTTTAAGCGGGACCAATCTCTTGAGCCTCAGGGAGCCGGAGAAGTGGGTTCTTGCCTATCTAAGGTAGACAAATTAATAAAAAAAATCAGGACTTCAATTTACTTTGCTGATTGTCTGACTCAGTTTGAGTCTCAGTATAATCCGACTGGAATATGATTCAAATACAATCTACAATCTTCAATATTAAAATTCAACATGAATCCATGAATCCAATTATCAATCTATACAACTTGACCGAACCGAACCATGGATATACATTCCATTTACATGGTTCTCCAGCTATTCCATTTACATGATTCTACGGTTACATCCGTTTACTGATATCATGGTTTCGGTCAGTCAATCAATTATACAATCAATACAATTTACAAGACAAACAATACAATCAAAACGCTACGGGGTTTAAGGGGTAGATTAGTACGGAAGGTGTTAAAAGTGGCACGAGATGGTAAGATTAAGACACATAACCTATATTCCGTTGTTGTTGTACCGTGGCTTAACGGTTCCTTGTACATTCCGTTTGCCCTGGTCTCTAGCATATAGAGACCCCTCTCGTATACACTGGCATCCTTCTGTACCAAGATACAAACAACAGCGTTAACACGATATTACAACAATATAATACAACTTTAAAAGATACCTTCTTATTCTATCTATTCTACTTTCCTCTTATTTTTGGGACTTACCGAGCGACCTGTTCGCTGACGACATTCTATTTCTTTCTTCTTTGAATGTCGTCAGGTGATTTAGACCCGTCAGAGATCGAGCCAACTGCAGAAGACTTGGATCAGTACAGCGTAGACCCTGAGCTCTAGACATTGTACATTTTCTATTCAGTACCTTTAATTTCCTGTCATCTCATTGTTTAGGCATCGCTTTTATTTCGGTTGTATTTCCTTTTCATGCATTGTACAAAAGAATGTTAATAAATAAAGTTGTTGTTTTTATTATACCTTGTCTCTTGTGTAAATTTACTTTTATATTGCTTAGTCACGCTTAGCGTATTTGCTTTTGAGTAAATACGTAGCGGCTCAGTCGCGTCCCCTTCGCCGTATATCGGGAAGCGGGACGTGACAGGTTTTGTTGGTGGCCCATGCAGGTCAGAGTTGTATTGAACACTGCCATGCAATTCTGTTCTGCGTGAACAACCTAAGCAATATAACACAAGAACCAGCAACTAAAACATTCTTTACAATCATGTTTCTTGAATCTCATCATTTCTTATTCTTTGAATCATATATTTTGAATCTGTCCTAACCTAAATTTTTCATTCAAGTTTATGGATTCACCAAACTGAAGGGTCCCGGCAGCGCCCCGGCCATCGAAAACGCGGCCAAAATGCGGAACAAAAATTTATTAAACCGGCGCTACCGCTACCCGAATCCCGGATCGACCATAAACCTTAAACTAGCATGCTAACTAAGAGTTAGAATTGTTATACCGAGTAGATCCGAGTCCTTCGGTCTTCATTCCAAGCTCCTAGCGGTTCTTTGATGATGTTTGGTTGCCGGTCTTCCTCTATCTCCGAAGATCCACCCGAGGGAAACGGCGCAAGCTCCAACCTCGTCGAACGAGGCAACCGACGCTCCAAAGTCGCTAGCGATGGAGAGTGGGGGTGTATGAAAGTGTCACTATAATTTTCTCTCTTTCCTTTTTGCTCATTGAGCAAGCATAGAAGATGAATGGAGGTGATCTTGGCATGAAGCAAAGAATAGTGTGAACTTGAGAAAGTGAGAGAGTGGGCTAGCATAATGTGTAATGAATCATGAACCAAAAATGAAAAACCCCACCAAGGAAGTGGCCGGCCCCCCTCTCTCAATCACCAAGAAAAAAATATTCCAATTAATCAATTAAAAAATGCACCATACTTTGCTACATGCCCAAAACCATGCTTAACACTATGCACTTTCCACCTCACACTTCCACCTCATTTGTGAGTCAAATGAATTTCCAAAAAATGGAAATTCATACAAATGATGTGGCACCTTCTAGAAGCTATTCCGTAGAAAATACGGAATACTTCCCGGTACATGTACCGAAATACATATACGCGTATTCGTACAAAAATACGAATAGCCGAGAGAAAACGAATAGTGAACAATAATACTAGAATACGTATATACAAATATATATATATATAAATTATTAAATTAAAACCTGATTTAATAAACTGGCCTAATCCTAAGCCGCTATTATTATCAACCGTCCAATTAAAGTCTGCGCAGCAAGTGCACATATTTAATCGGACATCTGTATGTATCAACATACCCCATGTATACCATATCGCCTGAACCGGGAAAACCCTCTGTATGGGACTCTAAAGACTCGTCAATACGCTGGCAGTGGGTTTAACCACAAGCACGTCAGCGGCACTAGCTGTACGTAACGGCTACCCAGGTATTGAGCGAAAGGGAGGCCGACGAGCAAACTCATCCTGAACCCCTATTGAGCCTGATAGTGACAATATCCGCACAGTCCGGTCTGTTCGTCTAAGAGTATCGCATATCGAGTCTGGGGGGATGGATAAAGTCAGACCCCCGACAACGCGATATTTAGTGTCGGTATGAAACCCCATCACCACCCGAGAAACTATCGATCCTGGATCGATAATTCTCGTCCACCGTGGCCATGGATTTATGGTGATGGCCATCCGTACACAACACGACATCAACCCCCAATACCGGGAGAGACGAATCCCCGACGATCCGATCACTGCCTCCATGTGGCTCGGGACTGTACCCAACTAAAACATGTTTGTACGACTCCTTTGAGCCGAGGTAGGGTAGTAATCAAAGCACAGTGGGAACTCACACGAGACAAATGACGATCTCAGGTCGACAGACTAACCTGTACACATGTCACCTGGGAACTGCTATCTGACAATAGGTATAATACCAACTAGCAGGTTCCCGGCGAGTCCGTTCAGTGTACTCATAACCCAATGAGCACCTGTATACTATCTTAGCTGAACAAACTAACACCAATGGCTTGTGAGACCTGGCCACCGCCCCTCGTCGGGGTCTCGATCAGTATACACTAGTCTACACTGGAGTATCGATGCCCGGTCTCGATACTTCTACGACTAGAGACATTTAAGGATATGCTTATAGACCCCCAGCTCCCACATATGTGATCGCCATCACAATGCTGGCAGTTAAGCAAGAATCCTACGGGCTCTATCAACATGTATATGATGATAAAGACAAACCAGATAACATACTATCATCTTGAGTAAGACTGTTTTATCGGTATAGGTCCTCACTCAATCATCATAATCACAAGTCCGCGACTATGATAATTGCCTTGAGGGCACTATAGCCAACAATCTCCCACTTGCACTTAAGGCCAATTATTGCGATGTCGCATACTCACAGCCCGTGTGATACCGAACACCCAACTTCTCTACTAATCAGTTTCACAAAGCCCGTTTGCGAAAATGATTGCGTTCGAGAAATAGCCTCAGTGAGTGGATCCGCTCCAATGTTTCTTTCTGTATCTCTCTATATCTCAACTTCGCGGAGAAAACTATCTCCCGAAATGAGCAATACATGTCTTAGAATTTGTCTGGATATCTGATAGGACCCAGTTCACAAACGAACTCCAAATCCAGCAAACCTCCTAGACTGTATCGTCCACTGAATTCAATCAGTATCCTGCGCCATGCCTTTCCTCAGTATCCGCTTGGACCACCTGTCCAACATACTGTCCCTCAAAAGAGGGAAAACTATAACTCTGACAGTCACTCTGTCATCCAGGTCACCTTGGAAGCCTGAAATAATCGTCTCCTGAAGGAGGCTGCCTTAATCATTTCCCTAGTACAAAAGCAATATTTGGTGTGGTACTTGATATTTCATGATTAACTCAATTGCCTAAGCAAGTGATATGCTAATCATGCAGATCCCTCTCCTCTTTAGTCTGTAAGACACCTTTAGAGAGGTTGACTCCATCACCTGCAGGTAGACCACCATGCCAGGAGTTGTCCATTTAATGTTAAAATACCCAGATTAGGATACTTTCCAAATCTAGATCTAAAACCATAGATCTAGTAACCAGAAACCCTGATATTACATCCATATCCTGTGTGGAGAAACAACTTTGTGACAACCATAGTACAACCGATCGTAGTATAGAAATATCTCTTCCTATCAAGTGCATGTCATCCAAATACCTGGACATCACTCTCTACTACCTTCTTACCAGATCCATCTCCTATTCTGATGAGGTCAAAGCCTATGACTGTCATATCAAAATTAGATGATCTATTTCCGCTATAGCTGCTTTAGTCTATAAATAGACATAAGCTTCTTGCCCACTATGCTTCCGCTGCTCCCACTGACTTCAACAACCCTCTGGTAGAGTCATATAGACATGCACTTCTAAAACTAGTTTAGAACGACGCTATACTCATCCTCCTACCGGGTCTTATAGTCTAGAACAACAGCAATGGAAAGTCTGGGTAAACAAGAACCTCCCTGTCATTGTCTCTGAGAAGACCGAAGTACCTCTCGGGTGACTGAGCTTACCCACCAAATCTGCGGAGTGGCTAATGGAACATCAAATCCAATTGAATTCTTAGGTTCTATTAAATTTTCAGTAATCGTTTGTGGTTCTGGAATAACTTCCAGTTCTACCATACTCCCACTTGTGTTTTCTAAAAAAGTCCATTTTATTAAAACTGTGGCTAGTCAAGAACAATATAAATATTGATCTTCCTGATGGTAGAAAGTTAACCCTCGTCAAAGCCCGGGATAACCCACAAACAACCATTACTGAAACGTGCCTTGAGTTTATCCGGATTCTGGTTTTAAGCATCAGCCGGACAACTCCCTATACCTTAACATCGTTAAGATATAAATTGATTCTATATATGCCTAATATAGAAACAAAAGCACTAATCTAATTTGGAACCAGATTCAAAATCATGCAGCTGTCTCCAGTGCATATTAACCAAATGGAAAGAGGACAATCAGCATTACTCATCTAGGAGTGCATCCATATATGAGTAACCCGAAAGAGAAGCAAGTTCTCAAAACCATTACTATCAATGGAATACTAAACACAAGTATCTACATCTTCGACTTCATCGACGAATCCTGATACTTCCAATAAATGGTTCTCTACTTTATTCTTATACCTATAACTTCTCATTATCTGGACTTTGCATTTCAACGAAATACATGTCCAGAACTGGAGAAGTCATAAGTAAACAGAATATAGTACGAGTACCAACCCCTTTGTCCTAATGGACACTAGACAACATACAATACTTTGTATAAGTCCCCTGAGTTCAACAACTCAAACCCTGTGTGTCGTAGGTTGAAAAACTGTACTATAGTTAAGAAGAATTACACCGTTGTTGAATGCACCTTACCTAATCACCATCTGATATAGGTAAATGTCATAGACACAATATCAAAAAGTTATATCTCACTTTATAAAATAAATGTACAGATATATCAGTTTGAAATTGGTGCATGACAACGGATATTCAAAACCAAATATTTGCCATCCGGCAAAATCCAGATGATTTCCTCAAATATCACCAATTACAACGAATTCCGATATAATGAGAATCTAATCACCTAATTCCCAATATCTTACTCCCATTCACCATCCGTAATAACATGCAGATGTGAGAAACTGATCTGGTAAATACATACCCTGGAGTTAGATTCCAATTGGGAAAACAGTTTTTCAATTAACATCGCACAGTGAAACTGAAACATGAAAATGTTTCAAAAGGGTTAACTGGTATTCCTACTAACGCCTCTTCCATTATCCTGAATCATGACAGTAACCATATACTTACCTGCCCTCACTGCAATCCCTTTATTATGTCTTTACTTATTACCTTCTGTACACCTCCTTTATGCTAATTGGTTTTCTTCATTCCCTACCTTTCGGCACCAGCCTAAGGTTTGGAAGAAGACTATCCAATAAGTGTAATAGGTGTACTCTCCTAATCCTAGGAGCCTTCGCAACCTGAGAGAAGGTAATGAGAAAAGACATCTGAATAATCATATTCTACTTCTCCTGAACCAGAATCCATCCTCAAAAAAGTTCTTTCGAGTTCGTATGTAACTATACGATGGATTTATCCAATGGAAGTGAATGTTCGTAGTGATACGAGGTGTTCTGGAGAAATGTAAAGTGAATGTAGGAGTGGCAGGGGTATACACGGCCTTTGTCGTGAACGATGGTGGTCGCAATTTCCTTTGCCATTATTCCAATCCCTTTATATGTCTTTACTTATTACTTTCTGTACACCACAGTTAAGCTTGTTGGTTTTTTTTCTTCCCTACCGTTCGGCACCTGCCTATGGTTTGGAGGAAGACTATCCAATAAGCTCAATAGGTATACCTTCTTCTAATCTTAGGAGCCCTCACAACCTGAGAGAAGGTAAAGAGAAAAGACAACCGAATAATCCTATTCAATCTCTCCAGAACAAGAATCCATCCTCGAAAAAGATCCTTCGAGTTCGTATATAACCATACGATGGATTTATCCAATGGAAGTGGACGTTCGTAGTGATACGAGGTGTTCTGGAGAAAATGCAAAGGTGATATAGAAGTGGCAATGATGTATGCGACACCATAACATTCCAAAAGCCAAAGTGTTTTAAGAAGGTTCGGTCAACTTGGTTTATGAGTTTTAGTCAAGGGTCGGGTCATAGTCGCAGCCAGAGAGAGAGAGAAAAGAAACACTCAGCGTGCACTCTAACCTAGATCAGAATGGTTAATCATTTTATCTAATCTGGATGGCTCCCACTGTTTCCTCGAATTCTCCTCCAAACCCAAAAAGGAGAATTAGTCGGAATCACCCGAGGAGTAATCCTACTCATCAGTGGGAATCGGGATCCAACTATCATCGCATGATAACTTGATGGAATCCACTCAAGTCACCACACTCCAGAAGGTATGCGTAAGCCTGGCAAGTTTCCTGTATGTTTGAAACTCCCGATATGATTTTTACCCCAACCGGTTTATGACCTTGATAAAGGCCAACAAATCATAAACCACAAGTCAAGTTCAACCCGTCATTATCCTGGATTACTCTAGACCCATCCGTGCAAACCCTTGACAAAGGCCAACAAGGTTATACGACTGTCCTAGATAATCGCAACTCAATGCAACAGACAAGCAATATCTAGCTACCGCACACTACGCCTTGACAAAGGCTAACAAACGCAACACGAATACTAGATACCACTTGAAAGAAACGACGGAGGGCTACGGCTGGTTTTTGGCGAAAAACCTTTAACGTAATGAACTTGATATCGTTGAAAGAATCCAAGTGGTTTTATAAATATATAGTGGCAAAAATTTTTGCTAAAGATGTCACTCCCGGTGAAGGGATCTCGGCTCTTTTCCCGTCGAATGGGGTGCAGGATATCCCAAACTGAATACCACGATGCAAAGCAAAAGTGTACGTCTGTAATGTCAGTTTTTAAAAAACTTGGTTCCAACAACATCATATATATAGGTTTGTTTTATCCTTGCATTGATAAGAATCTATGCAGTCTCATCAATTAATCATACCAGAAAAGAATGAAAATAAAATGTACGTATATGCCATCCGCATTCGCCACTGGGTCCCGTCATCACCCGTTAGGTTACTTAACTAACGACAGAGTGGGGACTGGACTAGCGCGGGTGCAAAACATATACAACATCTACTAGTATATATAAATATATATATATATAGCATTCATCCCAGGCATGATATAAAGAAACATCACAGAAACATCACAGAAGCAATACAGAATGGTGGATAATCTGGAGCCCCGAGTTTCACTTGAGCCGCAAGTGAGACCCGACGTTCCCTGTCGTGTAGATAGCATGTGAAATGAAACCTAGACCCCTACGAGCACGGAAAGTTACCCGCCAAAACCAGAAGTGAGGCAGCCCCCTTCAGCAACGTGAATGGACCACCCAACACTTCACGGAATCTGGTAACTTGAGCATCCCTCCCGGGTCACCTATACCCCCTACGAGTGCGGCGAATAGCCCGCCAATTCTAAAGTAAGGTCCCCTCCGTCCTAACGCCATGAGATGCGGACCCGTTGCCCTATAGAATCCGGCTATTCGTGCACCCCACCGCAGGGTAATCCTAGTACAGAAAAGAAAATAATATACAAGGGTGACATCGACCTCAGCCCAGTCATGCCCCAAAAGAATAATACACAAATTGGCAGTGACGGCAGTCCACATGTCGGACACTCGCCCCGCAATATCAAATATACAAATGAAATAAACTGCACTAACATTGCACCATAGCTATCCACAACGACGATCCAACCAACATCACAGCACATTATAGAACATCAACGTGAATGTCACGTTCGCAAAACCTGTCTAAAAGACATATAGCAATTAGACGAGTTTACCGATCAAATGACATTCACGGTCGCAGATAGATATGTAAGTACTGTTAAACGCCCACTTAAATTATCGATCGATTAAATTTCCAAATTAGCCCCAATAACAAAACCAGTACTGAAACAGAAAACTGGGCCAAAACCGAATATGTCAAAAATCACAATTTCAAGTCAGAGGGCTACAGGAAAATTTTGGAAGCCCGTAGCCACTAATTGGCCGCGGAACCGCCGCCAATAGGGGGTAAGTGCGGCGGTTCTGCGGCTCGTTTGAGGCTTCATGAGACCAAATTTTTTCTGTACCCTACAAAAAACCTGCACGGGTTTTTAAGCTACTGCAAATAATTTTTTGAACACTTTTGAAAATCGGCAGAGAACAGAACAATGAAATCGTAATTTTGGCAATTTCCGTCGATCGATCTTTTAAGCACGTTTAAACAATCTAGTAAGGGGTTTAAAGGGTGGCTCTGATACCATGAAGGGTCCCGGCAGCGCCCCGGCCGTCGAAAATGCGGCCAAAATGCGGAACAAAAATTTATTAAACCGGCGCTACCGCTACCTGAATCCCGGATCGACCTTAAACCCTAAACTAGCATGCTAACTAAGAGTTAGAATTGTTATACCAAGTTGATCCGAGTCCTTCGGTCTTCATTCCAAGCTCCTAGCGGTTCTTTGATGATGTTTGGTTGCCGGTCTTCCTCCATCTCCGATGATCCACCCGAGAGAAACGGCGCAAGCTCCAACCTCGTCGAACGAGGCAACCGACGCTCCAAAGTCGCTAGCGATGGAGAGTGAGGGTGTATGAAAGTGTCACTATAATTTTCTCTCTTTCCTTTTTGCTCATTGAGCAAGCATAGAAGATGAATGGAGGTGATCTTGGCATGAGGCAAAGAATAGTGTGAACTTGAGAGAGTGAGAGAGTGGGCTAGCATAATGTGTAATGAATCATGAACCAAAAATGAAAAACCCCACCAAGGAAGTGGCCGGCCCCCCTCTCTCAATCACCAAGAAAAAATATCATTTCCAATTAATCAATTAAACAATGCACCATACTTTGCTACATGCCCAAAACCATGCTTAACACTATGCACATTCCACCTCACACTTCCACCTCATTTGTGAGTCAAATGAATTTCCAAAAAATGGAAATTCATACAAATGATGTGGCACCTTCTAGAAGCTATTCCGTAGAAAATACGGAATACTTCCCGGTACATGTACCGAAATACATATACGTGTATTCGTACAAAAATACGAATAGCCGAGAGAAAACGAATAGTGAACAATAATACTAGAATACGTATATACAAATATATATATAAATTATTAAATTAAAACCTGATTTAATAAACTGGCTTAATCCTAAGCCACTAGTATTATCAACCGTCCAATTAAAGTCTGTGCAGCAAGTGCATATGTTTAATCGGACATCTGTATGTATCAACATACCTCATGTACACCATATCGTCTGAACCGTGAAAACCCTTTGTGTGGGACTCTAAAGACTCGTCAATACGCTGTCAGTGTGTTTAACCACAAGCACGTCAGCGGCACTAGCTGTACGTAACGGCTACCCAGGTATTGAGCGAAAGGGAGGCCGACGAGCAAACTCATCCTGAACCCCTACTGAGCCTGACAGTGACAATATCCGCACAGTCCGGTCTGTTCGTCTAAGAGTATCGCATATCGAGTCTGGAGGGATGGATAAAGTCAGACCCCCGACAACGCGATATTTAGTGTCGGTATGAAACCCCATCACCACCTGAGAAACTATCGATCCTGGATCGATAATTCTCGTCCACCGTGGCCACGGATTTATGGTGATGGCCATCCGTACACAACGCGACATCAACCCCCAATACCGGGAGAGACGAATCCCCGACGATCCGATCACTGCCTCCATGTGGCTCGGGACTGTACCCAACTAAAACCTGTTTGCACGACTCCTTTGAGCCGAGGTAGGGTAGTAATCAAAGCACAGTGGGAACTCACACGAGACAAATGACGATCTCAGGTCGACAGACTAACATGTACACATGTCACCTGGGAACTGCTATCTGACAATAGGTATAATACCAACTAGCAGGTTCCCGGCGAGTCCGTCCAGTGTACTCATAACCCAATGAGCACCTGTATACTATCTTAGGTGAACAAACTAACACCAATGGCTTGTGAGACCTGGCCACCGCCCCTCGTCGGGGTCTCGATCAGTATACACTAGTCTACACTGGAGTATCGATGCCCGGTCTCGATACTTCTACGACTAGGGACATTTAAGGATGTGCTTATAGACCCCAGCTCCCACATATGTGATCGCCATTACAATGTTGGCAGTCAAGCAAGAATCCTACGGGCTCTATCAACATGTATATGATGATAAAGACAAACCAGATAGCATACTATCATCTTGAGTAAGATTATTTTATTGGTATAGGTCATCACTCAATCATCATAATCACAAGTCTGCGACTATGATAATTGCCTTGAGGGCACTATAGCCAACACAAACAACACCGCACCAATGTCAACAACACACCTCCACCACTACCACTCACACCTGCCATTCCTGCTCCACTCAACAAGCAAACGGTTCTGCTTGAGGCAATCCGCAGTCTCCTAGAGAGACAGCAGCAACTCATGAACCGTCCCGAGACTGACGCACCTGGGGTAAAGCAATTCAGGGCTTTACATCCCAAGCGGTTCTCCGGAAAGGGAAGCCCACTTGAAGATGAGGAATGGGCATAAAGCATAGAGGATGATCTGGCGGCGGCACAAGTGCCATACATAGCTTGGGTCTGAGTTGCAAAGCTGCAACTCACGGACAATGCACGGAACTGGGGGAAGGCGGAAGAAAGCTGTCTTGATCAGCCCATTGAATGGAAGACTTTTCACGATAGGTTCGACGCGAAGTACTTCCCTGTGACTACCAGGTTTTCCATGGAACAGCAGTTCATTCATCTACAACAAGGTTCTATGTGGGTCAAGTCAGTAGATGAGTATGACGCTGAGTTCACCATGCTCAGTCGGTAAGATATGTCACGGTATTTTAAATTTTTTATATCACATACTACACAGCTAACACAAGACCGTAACAGATTTGCGGCACACCTGATACCGACGGATGAGATCAGAGCCCGTCGATTTCAACATGGTTTGGACACGGAAATTCAGGTTGCACTAGCCACAGGGAAAGTTCCGACTCATGAAGATGCTTTGGAAGCTGCCCGCAGTTATGAGGCAGTGATAAAGACGAGGGGCAGACCCCAATCTACCGGTTTGAAACGCCATGCCACTCAAATAGCAGGAGGAGCCTCTTCCAGGCCATTGTTTGAACCCAGGAGACCAGAAGAAACCAATAACCAGTCGAGTCCAGATTTCTGCTACTACTGTAGAAGAAAGGGACACTTGTGGAAGAACTGTAGGCGCGCAAAAGGCATGTGTCTAATTTGTGGCGCATCCAACCACGGAATTAGGAACTGTCCTTACAATAGCAACTCAGCTCACATACCCACCAACTACCCACAGCGACCGGCTATCCAGGCTCCTGCAAATCGTCATGCACTCCCAGCACCACCTCCACACAGAACTCCTGCACAGCCTACTCGCCAATTCCAACAGGCAATGAGGGACATGCCTCGAGGGCAGAGAAACAGGCCTCAAGGACAGAATGTGCCCCAGCTAGAAGGAATGTACCACGGCGACAAACATTCACCTTAGCAGCCATAGAACCTGAAACTCTGAACCAAGGTAACCCAAGTAACTCCCTCACAACTTTGACCAATTTTTTTCTTCAATCTTTAGTTCTGTCACCAAACTGTTACACTTTCCTTTTTTTTCAAATTTCGAGGACGAAATTTTTATAAGGAGGATAGAATGTAACAGCCCTAATTTTCTTATACACTTTTTCCATACAAATTTTTAAATTGTTTTTTTTTTAATCCAGAAAGGGGTATTTATTGCCTGAGCACAAGACTTAAGTAATTAATTAGCAATTTAATTACAAGAAGGAGCTTGTAGCTCATTGGTAAGACATTGCACTGCTGAACCAAGCCACCAGAGTTCAAATCCCATATCTCACATTATTTTTTATATTTATTTGTTTTAAATTCTTTAGATGCCCAACAGTCCACACAAGATAACTTCCATTTTTCCCACTACACCCACTAACCTGAATGCACCAGAGGCCACATCTGACGACCCCCACCTCCCGACGCTGCGACTCGGCCGAGTCGGCCGGCGGACCGGCCGACTCAGGCCGGCGCCGACGGCCGGACTCGGCCGGACGGCCGAGTCTCCAACTGGGAAAATGTGCCATTTCACCTCCTCATACCCCCTGCATACTCCAATTTATGAGATCGGTTCCAGAGAGCACATTAACACCCATTTACTTCAATTTTTAATGATTTTTACACCTTTTTACATTTTTTAAATTAAAACCCTACACCTACCCTAACCCTAGCTTAACCCTATAAATACACCCATACCCCCTACCCTCTCATCCCAAATTTCTGAGCCAACTCTCTAAAAATTTTCAAGAATCATGTGCACTTTGAAAACGAGCTCGAAGTGAAGCTCCGAAGAATTCCCGGTGGAACTTCCGGCGATTGTTCTAGGAACTCCCGGTGACGACGCAACACATCGGTGATTCCACTACTTTCCTATCACCCTCTTATGTGTCCTAAAACCGTAAGCCCCATTTCTAACTTCTCTATTCTATTCTAAAAATACGGATTTACAAAACCCGACGGAATCGGAACAAATCCGATTTCCGATTCGGTTTCTTATAAAACTTCACTTCTCGTAATAAAATTATGCTTAAACTCTCTCATGTTGACTATTAAACACTAATCAACCAAATTGGTCAAGATTTATTTCATAAAATGATAGCTATTTCAATTTATCGTATTTTCACTTAAATACCACATTGTTTCAATTCTACATTAAACTCCATTAAACTTGTTATACCTTTAAGTAGATCACGAGGTAACGACCTACCTCCTCACACAATCATACGCAACATAACACGATACTCTCGAGAACCTAGAATACGAGAAAACAAACATTTTCATTTAAATAACCTTTACTTAATAAAACCATTTTTAAAAGATTTAGTATTGATACATCTTTACAAATAAATACCACTTATTATGAAAATAGGATAAGGTTGTGGGTATCAGTCATTTATCTAAACCTGATTTTGTGGTGTCTAGGCTAGGCAAGTGAGAAAGGTAACTTTAAAAGTCCCGTCTCACGGTGATTCATGAGCGGATCCCTCCTTTCTTCACTTGTACTTACCTGGCCACAATTGGCAGTGAAGAGGCGATTTGAGGTATCTCACAACTTGTCGCTTTGGACCAGTTAGGGGAAGTCTAGTTGACTTAGGAGACCCTAGAACGTAGAATACGGGAAATTTGACAACTTTACAAATAAATACCATTTACTTCATAAAACCGTTTTCTAAAAGATTTAGTATTTATACAATTTTTGCAAAGCGCCGCTACAACCCATTTTGGGAAACCCGTTCGGGATGGTGCGGATTATCGCACATCCTCGGGCTTAGTAGTGCGAGATTCAGACCTCCGCAAGAAGCATTCGGTCTCGAAAGATTTAAAATACGACATCTTAATAAAACGAGATTTCTAGAATATTATAAATATATACAAAAATTATTTTCATATAAATATATGTATATGTAACATAAACATATCTATTTTTGAAGTATTATAAATATTCCATTTTTTTACAATATCACAAGAATCAAGTTTACACTAAAATACCATGAATTACACACAAATCAATATTACAAATAAATACCTTTATTTCTGAAATTAGGATATTTTCACTAGAAATATCACAATATAAAATCCACATTCATTACAACTCTAAAGACGAATAATAAATGGTTGGAGTGTATTTTGAAAAGTATATAAAAGTATTTTTACATAAAAAACCCTCAAGTTCTATAAATTACCCTAAGGACCCTAGTAAATATAGGTTTAAGCGGGACCAATCTCTTGAGCCTCAGGGAGCCGGAGAAGTGGGTGCTTGCCTATCTAAGGTAGACAAATTAATAAAAACAATCAGGACTTCAATTTACTTTGCTGATTGTCTGACTCAGTTTGAGTCTCAGTATAATCTGACTGGAATATGATTCAAATACAATCTACAATCTTCAATATTACAATTCAACATGAATCCATGAATCCAATTATCAATCTATACAACTTGACTGAACCGAACCATGGATATACATTCCATTTACATGGTTCTCCAGCTATTCCATTTACATGATTCTACGGTTACATTCGTTTACTGATATCATGGTTTCGGTCAGTCAATCAATTATACAATCAATACAATTTACAAGACAAACAATGCAATCAAAACACTACGGGGTTTAAGGGGTAGATTGGTACGGAAGGTGTTAAAAGTGGCACGAGATGGTAAGATTAAGACACCTAACCTATATTCCGTTGTTGTTGTACCGTGGCTTAACGGTTCCTTGTACATTCCGTTCGCCCTGGTCTCTAGCATATAGAGACCCCTCTCGTATACACTGGCATCCTTCTGTACCAAGATACAAACAACAGCGTTAACACGACATTACAACAATATAATACAACTTTAAAAGATACCTTCTTATTCTTTCTATTCTACTTTCCTCTTATCTTTGGGACTTACCGAGCGACCTGTTCGCTGACGACATTCTATTTCTTTCTTCTTTGAATGTCGTCAGGTGATTTGGACCCGTCAGAGATCGAGCGAACTGCAGAAGACTTGGATCAGTACAGCGAAGACCCTGAGCTCTAGACATTGTACATTTTCTATTCAGTACCTTTAATTTCCTGTCATGCCATTGTTTAGGCATCGCCTTTATTTCAGTTGTATTTCCTTTTCATGCATTGTACAAAAGAATGTTAATAAATAAAGTTGATGTTTTTATTATACCTTGTCTCTTGTGTATATTTTCTTTTATATTGCTTAGTTACGCTTAGCGTATTTGCTTCTGAGTAAATACATAGCGGCCCAGTCGCGTCTCCTTCGCCGTATACCGGGAAGCGGGGCGTGACAGAAGATTTGATAAAAACAGTGGGAGCCATCCTGATTAGATAAAATAATAACCAATCTGATCTTGTTAGAGCATACGCTGAGTGTTTTTTTCACTCTCTCTCTCTCCTGGTAGCAACCGTGACATGCCTTAATCAAGATAATAATATGGATGTATTGACCGAACCTACTTATTATGCTGAGCTGGGAAACGTTGGTTCCGTTCTATCTTATAATTGTTATAAGTCCGAGCAGGAGATAAGGGAATATCCGGATTTCCTCGCGACCCAATTGAGGAAAAAGCATGTTGATGCATATTCTTCGGGTGTGTTCGTTTCCGAGAACTATTTCTCAGTATCATCTACGTCCTAGGTATGAGATACCGGATCAGGATCCCACATATGTAATCTGTTACATGGGCTACAGAAAGGTAGAGAACTGGGATTGGGTGATATGTCTCTAAGTGTTAGAGAATGGTGCAATTGTTGCAGCCAAGTCAGTTGGTAAATATCACCTTGTATTACCAAATGGTAAATACATTGATTCTGAACAAATGTTATTACATACCGAACCTGATATAAAACATTACATCAGTTTCTTTATTAAGTTAAAGAAAGATATAATTTTGTATTGCAGGATAATGTTGTGAACATTTTCCTTAATCAAGAGTTGATTGGATCAGGCACGTTATGTAATGGCATATACGTTCTAAATCAAACCACAGTTCAAAGTATGTAGAACACACACAAGAGGAGTATTTCAGAAATGAACGAATCCTTCTTGTGGCATTGTTGCAGGGTTGCCTAGCATGGCAGTAAGGTTTCGGGAGGCATCGTCCATGCCACTTTCAAAAATTTGCCGTTCTAGCTAACCCTAACCCTAGAATCTTTACTAGAAAATCTGACGAAAGGATATGTAAACAACTTTACAACTAAGTGAATGAGGAATACAACCTTTGTAGACCGGTCCTTCAGTTCTAATGCTCCGTGTAGTAGCCCCTTCACTGCAAGTCATGAACACCCGAACTCTAGAAAGGATTCTCCCGGAGAAATGAACAAGCTTGCTCGAAGTCTTCGAGGCCGAAGATGATCTACGTCGAGGAGACTCAAGCTCATGCTACCTCTTCACAAATGGTAGATTAGTGAAGTAAACACCCTAAACTAAATGGCTAATAGTAGAGGATGATGAAGTAGAAAATGGGCTCACTTTAGATTTATTTTTCTCACTTGATCAAAAGCTAGCAAGCTTTTTCTCAAGGATGAAGAAGATGAAGTCAAGAGATGAGAATGAACTCATGAGGTGAGAATAGCAACCATGGGTGAGTTAGTGTCATACACTAACCCATGTAGAGATTAAACCATGGCTAACAATAATGGTTAGGTTAATAAATATCTACAAGTAAAACAAAAAGAGTGGACTTGGTCAATGGTTCCACAAGCTTCTACAAGCTTCAACCATGTGACTTAATTCCACTAATTTTGATTTACTTTAAATAAGTAAAACCGTAACATTATTATTATTATGGTGTGAGTCTCATACACCCATGAAGTATGTGGCATCAAGCATGACACAATAAAATGTACACTAATATATATCACATATATAGTAATGCACACAAGTGAGAAAAAAAATGTTTAAGTGAGCTAATATTAGTTAATGTAATCTAGTATATCAAATATACAATTATACATTAAATTATTAAATCAACACTTGATTAATAATCCGGCTATATCACATATAACCGGCTAATATCAAATATAACAACTTATCGAATCAACACTTGATCTGATAACCCGGCTATATCACATATAACCGACCGATGTCACAAATCGCGAGAATAGAATGCAGTATCACATACACGCATTAATCTTGGTCCCGCACATATCACATATGTGCTCCTACTTCGTTTCACATGAACCAGGAAACTTCTGTGTAGGACTCTAAAGACTCGTCAATACGCCGGCAGTAGGTGATGATCATATCAAACACCCACAAGCCACAAGCGGTCTGTTAAACGTAACGGCCACCCGGGTATTGAGCGATCAGAAGATCAACAACCAAGCCTGCTCATACTCCTGCGAATCCAATCAGTAACACTACCGTACAGTCTGGTCTCTTCGTCTAATATGTTGCATATCTCGCCTGGGGGTGGTAAACGTCAGACCCCAATAGCTTGATAAGTCATTCCAATGTGAGGCTCATAATGGTTCGAGAAACTACTGATAACACTTACCAGTAAATCTCAGAAACAGCCCTGGCCAGGGACTTCCTGTTATAGCCAATCGAGCACGGCGCAACATCAACCCCGAATACCGGGAGAGACGAAATCCCCTCCTATCGCTCATTGCCTCCATGTGACTCGGGACTGTACCCAAAAAACACCGTTTTGCACGTTCTCTTGAACGTGGTAAGGTGGAAATAAAAGCACAGTGGGAATCACACAAGACTCTATGACAATCTCGGGTCGACAGACTAACCTGTACCAGTGTCACCAGAGAACTGTCATCTGACGTGAGGTATAATACCATCTAGGAGTTCTCGGCGAGTCCGTCCAGTGTACCTAGTCTCCACTGAGCACCCGTATACCATCTCTAATGTCAAACACCAATGGATATGGGATCATCCATCGCCCATCTACGTGGGTCGAGAAGGTATACGCTAGTCTACTCTGGTATATCGATGCCCCATCTCGATACACCCATGACTAGGGACATTAAAGGATGTACTCACGGACTACCTTTGTCCCACTAGTATGATCCGAATCATAATCCAGGTAGTCAAGTAAACATCCTAAGGGCTTTATCAACATGTAACAGAAAGACAATCAATGTACATGTTAAGATAAAGAGTAACCAGATAGCATACTATCATATCGAG
Organism: Agapanthus africanus; assembly: GCA_030015575.1. NCBI lineage: Eukaryota > Viridiplantae > Streptophyta > Magnoliopsida > Asparagales > Amaryllidaceae > Agapanthus > Agapanthus africanus. Next base: position 41,708,070 of record CM057345.1, on the reverse strand, counting down.
CAAGAAAGTCCTCCCTATGTATGTCCAAACATCCACTATAATATACATCTCATGTACAATAATGGCCTCTAGGGCATACATATAACTAACAATTGTAGACCAGGTCATATCAATGCGACACAACTAGCTAAGTTACATAAGGATGAATATTTGAATCCGTTCGAAATTTCATCTTATGATACTTGTCGATCTTGTCTCAAAGGTAAAATGACCAATACTCCATTTACTGGAAACAGAGAAAGAGTTATTGAACTCTTGGGACTGATACCTGGTGATGTATACGGTCCTGAGTCTACAAATGCCAGGGCTGGTTCCTCGTACTTCATTATATTCACTGACTATCTCTCAAGATTCGGATATATGTTCCTGTTGAAACACAAGTCTGAAACTTTTGAGAAATTCAAGGAATATAAGCTTGAAGTTAAGAACCAGAAGGGTAGAAGTATTAAGTCCTTCGATGTGATCGAGGAGGAGAATACTTGCACATGGAGTTCCTGGAGTTTCTAAAAGGAGAATGGGATTCTCTCTCAGCTTACTCCTTCGAGTACACCACAACACAACGGTGTATCGGGGCGGAGGTATCGCATCCTATGAGATATGGTGCGCTCTATGATGAGTATTGCTGAGTTGCATGTTTTCTTTTGGTGTTATGCACTTGAGAAGCCGCACACCTATTGAATGAGGTTCCAACCAAATCAGTGCCTACCACTCCATATGAGATATGGAATGGGAAGAGACCATCTCTTAAACAAGTTAAGATATGGGGTTGTCCGGCCTATGTTAAAAGGCAGAATCCAGACAAGCTCGAGGCAAGGTCAGTTCTGTAAGTTTGTTGGATATCCCAAACATTTGCGAGGGAATATCTTCTACCACACTGAGGAGCAAAAGGTGTTTTGTTTCTCAGCATGAAACCTTTTTAGAAAAGAAATTTCTTGTGAAGAAATTAATGGTCATGAGGTAGAACTGGAGGGAGTTCCTGCTGGACAAACTAACAGCTGATGATTTAGTGGAACCAAAGGATTCAATAGTCTCCAATGAACCTCAGCCTCTCCGCGAATCTGGTAGGGTTCCTCATCCACCTGAGAGATACTACGGTTTCTTCAGTGACGGTGGGAGAGAGAATTGCATCATGGTAGATGATGACCCAACTAGGTTCAGGCAGGCCATCATGAGTGGGGACTCTGTAAAAAGGCTGGATACTATGCGATCAAAGATGGAATCCATATACACCAACAAAGTATGACTTTGGATGTTGCACCTGAAGGGGTAAAACCCATCGGGAGAAAATGGATCTTGAGAAGATTCTTGGTGTAAATGGAAAAGTTGAGACTTTCAAAGCTAAACTTGTAGTAAAAGGTTCTCGTCATGCAACCAAGTATGGATTATAATGAAACCTTTTCTCCAGTGGCTATGCTTAAGTCCATCAGGATTAAAGCATGCATCGCAGAGTTGGAACATCTGTTTTGATATGGCAGTCAAAGAGTTTGACTTCATCAAAAAGGTAGATGAACCTTGTATATACAAGAAGGTTGTAGAAAGTAAGGTTGTCTTCCACGTATTGTACGTAGATGACATACTCTTGATAAGAAATGGTTTCCTATGTTACATTCGGTCAAGCTCCTCTTATCACGAGGATTCTCCATGGAAGATCTGGATGATACCTACTACATCTCGTGGATTATGATCTATGGTAATAGATCTAAGTGGATGTTGGAAGTGTCCCAAATCCAGGTACATTAACACTGTACTAAATGGGTTTAATATGGAAGATTCTAAGCATGGTAGTTCGCCCACTTACTCATGAATCACTCTCTCCAAAAAGATGTCTCCCGAGACTGATTTGGAGAGAGCTCGCGTGCAAGGGATACCCTATGCTTCGGCAGTAGGTTCTATCATGTATGCGATGTTATGTACCAGACTAGATGTAGCTAACTCACTAAGTTTAGTGATTAAGAATCAATCGGATCTTGGGAAAATCACTGGATAGTTGTGTAGGACATTCTTAAGTACTTGAGAAGCACTAAAGAAATGTTCTTGGTGTTTAGTAACGGTGAACTCCAGTGGGAGTCCTTTACCAATTCCAGCTCTCAGAGTGATAAAGATGACTGAAACTGAGTCTCGGGCTTTGTCTTTACCCTCAGTGGAGGGACGGTATGTTGGAAGAGTTCCAAGCTAGATACCGTGGCAAACTAGATGATAAAGGCTGAATATATCGCTACCAACGATGCTGCCAAAGTGGATGTCTGGATAATTCTTGTTCATGAGATGAACATGGTTCCTACCATTGAGAGTCCAATAACTGTTATTATGATAACAATGGAGTTGTGGCTTTGGCCTAGGAACGCCAGTCCCATCAGCGATCCAGGCATATTCTGAGGACAGTATCACCTGATCAGAGAGATGGTTGATCGCCAAGGGATCGAGGTAAGAAGAGTTGACGCGAAGGATAACACGGCGGATCCACTCACAGAGGCATTTCCATAGAGAGACTTTTAAGTGGCGTTGAGTATGAGATACTACAACAAATGGCCTTAGTGCAAGTGGGAGATTGTTAGTTATATGTATGCCCTAGAGGCCATTATTATACATGTGATGTATATTATAGTGGATGCTTGGACATATATAGGGAGGACTTTCTTGCTCGACATGATAGTATGCTATATGGTTGCTCTTTATCTTAACATGTACAATTATTGTCTCCCTATTGCATGTTGATAAAGCCCTTAAAATGAGTACTTGACTACCAGGATTATGATGCAGATCATACTAATGGGGCAGAGGTAGTCGGTAAGTACATACTTCAATTGTTCCTAGTCGTGGGAGTATCGAGACGGGGCATCGATATTCCTAAGTAGACTAGCGTATACGCTTCTCGACCCATATGATGGACGATAGATGATCCCATATCCATTGGTGTTTGACATCAGAGAAGGTATACGGGTGCTCAGTGGAGACTGGGTACACTGGACGGACTCGCCGAGAACTCCTAGATGGTATTTACCTATCGTCAAATAGCAATTCTCTGGTGACATTTGTACAGGTTAGTCTATCGACCCAAGATCGTCATAGAGTCTTGTGTGATTCCCACTGTGCTTTGATTTCCACCTTACCACGTTCAAGAGATCATGCAAAATGGTGGTTTTGGGGTACAGTACCGAGTCACATTGAGGCAATGAGCGATAGAAGGGGATTTCGTCTCTCCCGGTATTGGGGGTTGATGTTGCGCTATGCTCGATTGGCCATAACAGGAAATCCCTGGCCAGGGTTGCTGAGATTTACTAGTAAGTGTTTTCAGTAGTTTCTCAAACCGTTATGAGCCTCACATCGGCATGACTTATCAGGCTATTGGGGTCTGACGTTTACTACCCCCAGGCTGTGATATGCGACATATCAGACGAAGAGACCGGACTGTACTATAGTGTTACTTATTGGATTCGCAGGAGTATGAGTAGGCTTGTTTGTTTATCTTTTGATCGCTCAATACCCGGGTAGCCGTTGTTAGTTATATGTATGCCCTAGAGGCCATTACTGTACATTGGATGTATATTGTAGTGGATGCTGGGACATATATAGGAAGGACTTTCTTGCTCGACATGATAGTATGCTATCTGGTTGATCTTTACCTTAACGTGTACACTGATTGTCTCTCTGTTACATGTTGGTAAAGCCCTTAGGATGTGTACTTGACTACCTGGACTATGATGCGGATCATAGTAGTGGGGACATGGTAGTCCATAAGTACATCCTTCAAAGTCCCTAGTCGTGGGTGTATCGAGACGGGGCATCGATATACCAGAGTAGACTAGCGTGTACCTTCTCGACCCATATAGATGGGCGATGGATGATCCCATATCCATTGGTGTCTGACATCAGAGATGATATACGGGTGCTCGGTAGAGACTGGGTACACTGGACGTACTCGCCGAGAACTCCCAGATGGTATTATACCTCACGTCAGATGGCAGTTCTCTGGTGACACTGGTACAGAGTAGTCTGTTGACCTGAGATCGTCATAGAGTCTTGTGTGGTTCCTACTGTGCTTTGATTTCCATCTTACCACGTCCAAGAGGGCGTGCAAAACGGTGGTTTTTGGGTACAGTCCCGAGTCACATGGTGGCAATGAGCGATAGGAGGGGATTCGTCTCTCCCGGTATAGGGAGTTGATGTTGCGCTGTGTTCGATTGGCTATAACAGGAAATCCCTGGCCAGGGTTGCTGAGATTTACTGGTAAGTGTTACCAGTAGTTTCTCGAATTGTTATAGACCTCATATCGACACGACTTATCGAGCTATTGGGGTCTGACGTTTACCACCCCTAGGCGAGATATGCGACATATCAGACGATCAGACCGGACTGTACGGTAGTGTTACTGGTTGGATTCACTGGAGTGTGAGCGGGCTTGCTCGTCGATCTTCTGATCGCTCAATACCCGGGTGGCCGTTACGTTTAGCAGACCGCTTGCGGCTTGTGGGTGTTTGATATGATCATCACCTGCTGCCGGCGTATTGACGAGTCTTTAGAGTCATACACAGAGGTTTCCTGGCTCAAGCGAAACGAAATAGGAGCGCATATGAGATATGTGCGGGACCGAGAATAATACGAGTATATGATACTGTATTCGATTCTCGCGATGTGACATTGATCGGTTATATGCGATATAGCCGGGTTATCGGATCAAGTGTTGATTCGATAAGTTGTTACTAATGATACCAGTCGGTTATGTGCGACATGACCGGATCGTTAAATCAAGTGTTGATTTAATGATTTAATGTAAAATTATATATTTGATATATTACTTTGCATTAACTAGTATCGGTTTACTTAAGATGGATTTTCTCACTCGCCTGTGCACATTGTATATTCGATATAGTTTTGTGCACTTAGATGTATCATGTTTGATGATGCATGTTTACTTGAGTATGTGTAAAGTTTTAACCATGGTTGTTTAAATGGTTAGGGTTTTGGTTTCAATATCTATTTATTTATTTATATATATTATGGAATTGATAAAGAAGAAAAGGGTGGCTTTCTTTGTATGTTCATGAAGTTTCATGAAGACTTTGACCTAAAGTGACCTTTTTGTTTTTATCTTCAAAGCCCTAACCACTCACTAACCTTGGTTAACTCTCTACACTTAACTATGGTCATAATTATGATAAGAATGAATATTCTATTCTATTATTCTTATTCCTATCATATTATTATCATCTTCTTCCTCTTCTTCTTCTTCATGAAGATACCTTCCTCCATCAATGGTGATTGATGCAAATGAGTGAGAAATCCAATTCTAAAGTGAACCCACTTCCTATTTCTTCATCCTCTACCTCTTGCCAAGTAGTATAGGGTGTTTCCTTCACAAGTTTTCATGACTTGGTGAAGTGAGAGCTTGATCTAGTGATGCATCGACGTAGATCATCTTCGGCACGTTGTCGATGACCTAGCCCGCTTCTTCTCCGATGAAGCCGACGCTTGAGCCCGGTTTTTCGATTTGGACAGTGGAGAGGACCTGATTACGGAGCCGTAGAGGTGGAGGACCGGATCTACAAAGGTTGTATTTCCGTATCTTATAGTTTAGTTGTAAACTAGCTCATGTTTCGCCTAGAAATCTAGCAAATGATCCGTAGTCTACGGTTTCTTGGCACCGAATTTTTGAAACGGGCATGGTTGATGCCTTATGAGACCTTACTAGAGTGCCTAGGAACCCTACAGTGGTATCAGAGCCTAGCTAGAGCCTTAGGCGAAGTCCAGACGGAATTTGAAATCCGAACGAACCTGAAACCCGATCACAAAATTGCTCTCTGTCCTTTTTTCAAAAACTGGGTTTTTTCCATATTAAAAATATGCAGTAAAATCAGCAGGTAATTCTAAGGCATACTGTAAAATTCGGTTGCCTAATTCCAACAATGCGCCGCGTTTCCGCGGCACGAGCTTGGCTCGTGCGGCGGAACCGCGGCGGTTTTGTCTTTTGTGGCATCCAAATTTGTACAGTAATTCATAAAATGCAGTGCTGGTTTTCCTGGGAATTTTTAATATTTTTTCAAGAGTTGAATTTTCCGAGGTTGTTTTGGGGATTCGAATGTTCGATCGGATTATCAAATTTTGTCTGTGTGGCTTTCCGGATAAATTTTTGAATATGTTAAAAAGTTCGACCGGATATAAATACCCAATTTTTCCCCTGTCGGGAAATTTCCAAGTGTTGGATTTTTCCGTAGTTTAACGACGTTCTAAGTAGTGCAAGTAACGCGATGGACCCTCTAGAAGACAACAAACCTTAACTCGATTATGTGACCGTCTTGAACTGCCCTTTGAACCTTCGGGTTTGGGGCAGTACGGCGTGCCACATATGAGGCGTTGGCTTGACCCTTCTACTGCTGGACCGTTGGTACTGAGGCACGAACTGAATGTTGTTAGACTTATTTCATGTGTTGAGCTGTATCGGGAAAACTTGGGTATTCGATTGTTCGATCGGAAAGTTTAACATTTTCTATTTATCTGGAATGGGATACAATAATTGGAATTCACAATAAGTTATGAGATAACTGAATGAATGTTATAAACGTAGCACTTTAGTCTCACTTGATCGGTTGCCACGGAATTTTGATGTGATCAAAAGTCCGTCGCAATCACGTAGTGTATGCGGATACTCGCCGGGTAAACTTAATAGACAGCCTCACTCCATAGCCCCGACCAAGTGACTGTAGGAGAACCCCGTCGCCGAAAGCATCCGTTCGGGTGCTCGCGGTGGCGGTGTTCCGCCTTGGTGCACTTCGTTGACGGTATCGAGGGTGCGGCCGCCTACTAAAGTTTGCGACGAGCATTCGATCAAAATGTCGGGAATCTTGTTGAATTGCCCGACTTGATATTGAAAAGTGTTTTCGATTTTGAGACTAAAATACGGGGTTTATAATTGTTAGGCATGCGATGTCTAAGTAATTCATTTGGTCAGGCATGCGATGTCTGAGGAGGTTGCGGATTCCAACTGTTGTAGTTTTACACTTTCTTTTCTGTGACCGTAAGTGTAATATGTGATATCGCCGGTTTCGTTGCTATATGTCAACGACAATTGGAATGCGCATATTTACTTACGTTGATGACATGTGATGTTATGTGTTGCTGGATATGTTATATTGGATCGTCGTGTTTGAATAGCCGGGGGTTTTTATGTGAGATGAGTGTTTTTTCATTTTCATTCATGTAAAAACTTGTATGTAATATTCTTTTATTGGGGCGCTTCCAGGTTGCGGAAGTTGTTACCTTTTGTATATTATTTACTTTTCCGCACTAGGATAGACCCAAGGAGGAGGGCACAAGTAACCGGGTTCTGGAGTCCAGTAGGAGACCAACTCGAGGAGTCGAGGCCGGGTCTCCTAACTCTAGAATTGGTAGGGTTGCTTGCCGCTCTCGTAGGGGTCTAGGGGTGTGGGTTTGGCTATTCATCGCGACCGTGGAATCCGTGTTTTATACTGGCTCGTATTGAAAACACAGACGTCCTAGTATATCCAATATTTCATATGTTTCTTCTGCTGCGATATCTGTGATGTGATCATGTGATGTTCTGTGATAGATACAGTATATAGTATATATGATATATTATATAGATGTTACTTATGTTTTACACCCGCGCTAGCCCTGCCCCGCTCTGCCGTTAGTTACCTAACCTAACGGTGCATGAGGGGACATCGAGGCGAATGCGGATGGCATAAGTGTACGTCGTATTTATCTGTGATGTTTAGGTATTTAAATGATGGGACTTCATTAATATGATTAATGAAATAAAAGAAACCTAAGATGTTGTAGAATCGAATTTCAAAATAAAACAGGTAGCTACAGTTCTTGCTTTGCACAGCGGTATATATGATATATCCTGCACCTTATTCGATAAGGAAAGGACCGAGATCCCTTCACCGGGAGTGACTCCTTTAGCAATAACTGGCAGATGCTACACACTCGGTTTGACTTTTGATTGCTTTTAACTGTTTATGCTTTGCACAGTGATATATATGATATATCCCGCACCTCATTCGACGAGGAAAGGACCGACGATCCCTTCACCGGGAGTGACTCCTTTAGCAAAACTAGAAAAGCCTCAAAGACACTCCATTTCAAAATCATTTGATTCTACAACGATTTCAAGTTCATTACGCAATAGGTTTTCAGAAAAACTCGTCGTAGCCCTCCGTCATTTCAGATAAGTACTAGTTAGTATTCGTGCTGCGGTTGTTTGGCATGCGTCAAGGCGTAGTGTACGGTAGCTAACTAGTGCTTATCTGCTAGCATATGATGCGATTGGATTAGGGTATTCGTACGGCGTTGTTTGGCATGCGTCAAGGGTCGTGCGGGTGGGTCTAATTCAATCAAGAAATGTACGGGTTGAACTTGACTAGCGGACTATGGGTTGTTTGGCATGCGTCAAGGTCATAGCACGCTAGGGGCAAAATTTTATCGGGAATTTCAAGTGTTGAAATTTGCAATGAGATTGCATACCCTCTATGAGATAGTTGGATCCCGATACCCGCTGCGAGTAATAGTTACTCCTGGGAGAGTTTTACACATTACAATTAGCCGATCAAGTAGGTGTCTAGAAAGGTGTCAACGGGGTTACGCCTCTGGGAAAACGAGGTTTACATTAATTAGGTTCGTGCGAAAGCACGGGGGACCTCCCTCAAAGTACCGACACTGGCCTGGCTGAAAGATTGGCGAACTTGTAGTGTGTAATTAATCCCGGCTAGTCTTTCCTTTTAGGGTTTGAAGGAAGATTTGATAAAAAGCAGTGGGAGCCATCCTGATTAGATAAAACAATAACCAATCTATTCTTGCAAGAGCGCACGCTGAGTGTTTTCTTCTCTCTCTCTCCAGGTAGCGACCATATCACGCCTTAATCAAGATAATAATACGGATTATTGACCGAACCCGCTTGTTATACTGAGCTGGGAACGTTGGTCCCGCTCCAACTTATAATTGTTATAAGACAGAGCAGGAAATTGGGGATTACCAGAATTCCCGTGCCGCCCAAACGAAGAAAGTGCATATGATGCATCATCTTCGGGTGTGTTCATTACAAAGAACTGTTTCTCAGTATCCTCCGTATCCTGGGTATTTGATACCGGATCAGGATCCCAGATATGTAAGATGTTACATAGGGCTACAAAAGGGTAGAAAAACTGAGAACGGGTGATAAGTTTTATGAGGCAGAAAACGGGGCAAGTGTTGCAGCCAAGTCTGTTGGTCACTGTCACCCTGTATTACCAGAATACATTGATTCTGAACGAATGTTATTAGATACCGAACCTGATATACAAAATCATATCTGTCTCTTTATTAGTAAAGAAACGATAAAATTTTGTATTGTTGGATAATGTTTTGAACATTTCCTATATCAAAAGTTGATCGGTTCAGGCACGTTATCTAAAAGCATTGACGTTCTAAATCAAACTACAGTTCTTAGTATACGGAACACACACAAGAGGAAGAGTTCAGAAATGAACGAATTCTTCTTGAGGTATTGTAGACTAGGTCAGATCAATGTGACCCGACTAGCCAGAGTTACATATAGATGCATATTTAAATCAGTTTGAATTTACATCTTGTGAAACTCGCCAGTCATGTCATAAAGATAAAATGACCATAGCTCTGTTTATTGGAAACAGAGAAAGAGTTAGTGAACTCTTGGGTTGATACATGTTGATGTATGTAAGGTCCCCTGTCTACACATGCCAAAACCGGTTCTTTGTACTTCATTATGTTCTCTGATGATCTCTCAAGATTCAGTCATATGTTCCTGTTGAAACTTAAGTCCGAACCTTTTGAGATATTCACAGAATATGATTTAGAAGTAGAGAACCGATATACGGGTATAAGTATTATGTCCTTTGATGTGATTAGGGAGGAGAATACTTGTGCATGGAATTCCTGGACTATTCTAAAGGAGAATGAGATTCTCTCTCAGCATTACTCCTCCGTATACACCATAGCACGATGGTATATCGGGGCGGAGCAATCACAGCCTATATGATAAGGTGTGCTCTATGATGAGTACTACTGAGTCACCTATTTCCTTTTGGGAGTTATGCACTTATGAAGCTGCATACCTATTGAATAGGGTTCAAATCAAATCAGTTGCCTACCACTTCATATTTGATATGATAAGGGAAGAGCCCATATCTTAAGTTAGTTAAGATTTGGGGTTGTCCGGCCAATGTCTAAAAGCAAAATCCGGACAAGCTCGAGGCAACGTCTGTTATGTACAACTGGAAATGTTCCAGCCATACAAATTGCAGCTGATGATTTGATAGAACCAAAGGATTCAGTAGATTCCAACGAACCTCAGCCTCTCCGCCGATCTAGTAGGGTTCCTCACCCACCTGAGAGATACTTCTGTTTCTCTATGACAGTGGGAGCGAGTATTGCATCATGAGATGATGACCCAACTAGCTTCGAGCTGGCCATCAGGAGTAAGACTCTGTAAGAATGGATGGATGCTTAGTGATCTGAGATGGAATCCATGTACACCAACAAAGTATGGACTTTAGTTGCTATATCTGAAGGGTTAAATCCCCATCAGGAGCAAGTATATCTTGAGAAGATTACTTGGTGTAGATGGAAAAGTTGAGACTTTCAAAACTAGACTTGTTAAAGGTTTTCGTCATTGACCAGGCGTGGATAATGATGAAACCTTTTCCAGAACCTATGCTTAAGTCCATCCAGATACTACTTGCCACGGCTACATACCATGACTACGATATCTGGCGGTTGGGTGTCATGACTGCTTTTCTAAATACTGATTTAGAAGAGTGCGTCTATAAGTACACAGCCAGAGGGCCTCGTAGACAGTGGGAGCAGCGAAAACGTGTGCAAGATGCTTTATAGGATAAAGCAGGCATCGCGGAGTTGGAACATCTGTTTTGATGGATTAGTCAAGGAAGTTGACATCATCAAAATGGTAGATGAACCTTGTATATACAAAAAGGTAGTAGGGAGTATGGTGGTGATCCTCGTAGAGTACGTGGATGACATACTCATGATAGGGAAGTAGTTTCCTATGCTACGCTCGGTCAATCTCCGCTTATCACAAGGATTCTCCAGATAGGATCAATGTGATACCTCCTCCATCCTGAGTTTTCATCTATGAGATAGATGTTATTTGGGTGTTGGTATACTCACTAGTTGTAGTGAGATGGTATCAATCGATCCTGGGGAGAATCACTGGAAGGGTTCCAGGGTGATAAAGACGACTGAATGTCAGTCGCAGGCATTGTCTTTACCCTCAGTAAAGGGACGGTATGTTGGAAGAGTTCCAAGCTAGATACCGTGGCATACTAGACGATAAAGGCTGGATACATCGCTACTTGAGATGCTACCAAAGAGGCTGTTTGGATGTATATTAGTTCATGAGATGAACTTAGTTCCTACCATTGTGTGACAATGGAGTTGTGGCTTATGCCAGGAACCCCCAGTCCCATCAATGATCCAGACTTATTCTAAGGCAGTATCGCCTGATCATGGAGATAGTTGATCTCCAGGATGATCGAGGTTGGGAGAGCAGACCCAGAGGTTAACACGGCGGATCCACTCACGAAGGACAATTCCCAGAGAGAGACTTTTTATGGGATGGTTGAGTATGAGATACTACAACTGCTGCTACAGATGGCCCTAGTGCAAGTGGGAGATTGTTAGTTATATGTATGCCCTAGAGGCCATTACTGTACATTGGATGTATATTGTAGTGGATGCTGGGACATATATAGGGAGGACTTTCTTGCTCGACATGATAGTATGCTATCTGGTTGATCTTTACCTTAACGTGTACACTGATTGTCTCTCTGTTACATGTTGGTAAAGCCCTTAGGATGTGTACTTGACTACCTGGACTATGATGCGGATCATACTAGTGGGGACATGGTAGTCCATAAGTACATCCTTCAAAGTCCCTAGTCGTGGGTGTATCGAGACGGGGCATCGATATACCAGAGTAGACTAGCGTGTACCTTCTCGACCCATATAGATGGGCGATGGATGATCCCATATCCATTGGTGTCTGACATCAGAGATGATATACGGGTGCTCGGTAGAGACTGGGTACACTGGACGGACTCGCCGAGAACTCCCAGATGGTATTATACCTCACGTCAGATGGCAGTTCTCTGGTGACACTGGTACAGAGTAGTCTGTTGACCCGAGATCGTCATAGAGTCTTGTGTGGTTCCCACTGTGCTTTGATTTCCATCTTACCACGTCCAAGAGGGCGTGCAAAACGGTGGTTTTTGGGTACAGTCCCGAGTCACATGGAGGCAATGAGCGATAGGAGGGGATTCGTCTCTCCCGGTATAGGGAGTTGATGTTGCGCTGTGTTCGATTGGCTATAACAGGAAATCCCTGGCCAGGGTTGCTGAGATTTACTGGTAAGTGTTACCAGTAGTTTCTCGAATTGTTATAGACCTCATATCGACACGACTTATCGAGCTATTGGGGTCTGACGTTTACCACCCCTAGGCGAGATATGCGACATATCAGACGATCAGACCGGACTGTACGGTAGTGTTACTGGTTGGATTCACTGGAGTGTGAGCGGGCTTGCTCGTCGATCTTCTGATCGCTCAATACCCGGGTGGCCGTTACGTTTAGCAGACCGCTTGCGGCTTGTGGGTGTTTGATATGATCATCACCTGCTGCCGGCGTATTGACGAGTCTTTAGAGTCATACACAGAGGTTTCCTGGCTCAAGCGAAACGAAATAGGAGCGCATATGAGATATGTGCGGGACCGAGAATAATACGAGTATATGATACTGTATTCGATTCTCGCGATGTGACATTGATCGGTTATATGCGATATAGCCGGGTTATCGGATCAAGTGTTGATTCGATAAGTTGTTACTAATGATACCAGTCGGTTATGTGCGACATGACCGGATCGTTAAATCAAGTGTTGATTTAATGATTTAATGTAAAATTATATATTTGATATATTACTTTGCATTAACTAGTATCGGTTTACTTAAGATGGATTTTCTCACTCGCCTGTGCACATTGTATATTCGATATAGTTTTGTGCACTTAGATGTATCATGTTTGATGATGCATGTTTACTTGAGTATGTGTAAAGTTTTAACCATGGTTGTTTAAATGGTTAGGGTTTTGGTTTCAATATCTATTTATTTATTTATATATATTATGGAATTGATAAAGAAGAAAAGGGTGGCTTTCTTTGTATGTTCATGAAGTTTCATGAAGACTTTGACCTAAAGTGACCTTTTTGTTTTTATCTTCAAAGCCCTAACCACTCACTAACCTTGGTTAACTCTCTACACTTAACTATGGTCATAATTATGATAAGAATGAATATTCTATTCTATTATTCTTATTCCTATCATATTATTATCATCTTCTTCCTCTTCTTCTTCTTCATGAAGATACCTTCCTCCATCAATGGTGATTGATGCAAATGAGTGAGAAATCCAATTCTAAAGTGAACCCACTTCCTATTTCTTCATCCTCTACCTCTTGCCAAGTAGTATAGGGTGTTTCCTTCACAAGTTTTCATGACTTGGTGAAGTGAGAGCTTGATCTAGTGATGCCTCGACGTAGATCATCTTCGGCACGTCGTCGATGACCTAGCCCGCTTCTTCTCCGATGAAGCCGACGCTTGAGCCCGGGTTTTCGATTTGGACAGTGGAGAGGACCTGATTACTGAGCCGTGGAGGTGGAGGACCGGATCTACAAAGGTTGTATTTCCGTATCTTATAGTTTAGTTGTAAACTAGCTCATGTTTCGCCTAGAAATCCAGCAAATGATCCGTAGTCTAGGGTTTCTCGGCACCGAATTTTTGAAACGGGCATGGTTGATGCCTTGTGAGACCTCACTAGAGTGCCTAGGAACCCTACAGCCGTTATGTCCAGCTAATACTGTTGACGGGTTGTGGGTGGCTGATATGATCACCACCTACTGCCGGCGTATTGACGAGTCTTTAGAGTCCTACACAGAGGTTTCCTGGCTCAAGCGAAACGAAGTAGGAGCACATATGTGATATGTGCGGGACCGAGATTAATACGAGTATGTGATACCGTATTCTATTCTCGCGATATATGATATCAGTCGGTTATATGTGATATAGCTGGGCTATCGAATCAAGTGTTGATTCGATAAGTTGATACATATGATATTAGTCGGTTATATGTAATATAGCTGGATTATTAAATCAAGTGTTCATTTAATAATTTAATTTATAATTATATATTTGATATATTAATTTACATTAACTAATTTAAGCTCACTTAAGCATTTCTTTTTCTCACTTATGTGTACACTTAATATATATGTGATATATATTATTGTGTCATGCTTGTTGCTACATGCAACATGAGTGTATAAGACTCACGACATGCTTAACATAATGAAGGGTTTTATTTATTTAAAGTAAATCAAAAATTTTCCCTTATAAAAAAAAGAAAGAAAAGGAGAAGAAAGAGAGAAAAAGTGATGGGAAAATTTCCACTAATAAAACATCGCGTGCCCACACATGAGCGCCTACATAAAGATTATAGGCCCTAGGTTTAAACAATTGATAGGCTGAAATAGAGCCTCACGTGTAAGCACGTGACGTCTATATACAAAATATATAGACGCCATTTTAAAACAAATGACAGGCCAGAATGGCTCACGTGATGCCCTCTTTTGACTGTTGCATATACGCAAATGAGTTTAACTCTGTGGGGTCACGTGCTACACTTGAGTAGTCTCAAATGCCTTCTGAGACGATAGAATTAAATTCTAAGTAAAGGGATCAAAACTCTATTTGGAAAATATTTCCTTGAATCTTTCTAAACAAGAAAAATTTCTCTCTGTAAAACAGAGCACCGTTGGATTAAAAATCCGATGGTGGATAAAAATCACCAAGCTACAGGATAAGCTCTGTATGGGAAAATATTTCCCCAATCTTGTTAAAAACAAGAAAAATATCTTCTGTAAAACAGAAGTCCTTGGATCAAAGATTCAACGGTGGATAAAATCCCCAAATCAATTATTTCCTTGACTAAATCAACAAATTTACCTCTACTATATAAAGGACCCAAGATTTCAAGTCTTAAAGAGAAGAGACCTCCATAAGATTTGAGAAACAAAAAAAGAAGAAGAAGTGCTTTCTTTTAGAAAAAGAAACCCTAGCTAAGAAGAAAGACATAGAGATCATTTTATCTCTTCTTCGCCATTTCAAGAGTTTAACTCTTCTAAAAAGAACTTAGTTCTTCCTCTGGTTGAGATTTGCAGAAGCAGATCTCCCCACAAGTTGAGAATTTAATTCTCATCTGAGAGATTCTTTCATGCAGACTCAAAACTTAGGGGAAAGAACTAAGTTTAAAGAATTTAATTCTTTCAAAAATATAGGAATTTAATTCCTCTGATAAAACTAGGGTTTAACCCTATAAAAGAATTTAATTCTTATCAAAATAAGGGACCTGAAATGCTCAAAACTCATATCAAGATTTCCATGCACATAAAAGAAATGATTAGCGTTCAACGCTATTACAACAGATCACGTGTTCCCACATGAGCATCTCTGAGGAACAAAAAGGAACGACTGAGATTGAGTCACGTGATCTCACGTGACCGCCCTAATAGTGCTCAGCACTTATAAAAGGAAAAGGGGAATAAATCAAAGACGGTTCCCATTTTGGGGCGCCTCACGTGCTCCTACGTGACCCCCAATAGTGCTTAGCACTTATAAAGGAAGAGGGAATAAACCCAAAGAAGCAGTGGCCAACTCTGGGGCGCTTCACGTGTCCATACGTGATGGCCCCAAGACTTAAGTGTTTAACACTTGTATATATAGACGGGGATTTGAACCCAAGAGCACAACACCAACTTTCAGATGCCTCGCGTGCCACACGTGGGCATCCCAAATTTTAGTGTTTAACACTGCTTTAGAGACTCACGTGAGAGCACGTGAGCACCGAGCATATATTAGTGTTTAACACTATAAGAAGTCAACTTTAGCCCTAAATTGGCTAAGTCCTCTTGAGATTAAAACGTCTTGGATCTCCAAATAGACCGAGCCTCTATGCTCATGACTTCCTAAACTAATTTACCCGAATGATGTCTATCACACATCTTCTAAGTTAATCTTAGTCTTTCAAAAATGACTAATGATTCTTATATGGTCCACCATGATCTCTCCCCTCAATCTGGAATTTGGTTCAAGGGTACATCTCTCCATACCTCTGATACATGTCGTTGTAATTCTTCAACGTATTCACAGAGGTGGAGGGTCCCGACAACCAACAGCTCTTTGGTGCACTCCCAAACCGATGAGCACATCCCAATGGCCCGCAACATCCTTAAACTAGCTGTGGACCGAGACGTCCTTAAACTAGCTGTGGACCGAGACGTCCTTAAACTAAACCCTTACCCCAAAAATGGTGATCAACGGACCGTAACGTCCTTAAACTAAAGCAATAGAGCCCAAATACTCTTTTGTTGGATCAAAATGATCCTAAACCCCCGTTAAGTAGATCTTAGTCCAAGATCGGACTAACGTGTCCTTAACAAACATTTAAGTTCAACTTAATCTCAAACGAGATTAACGATCCTTAAATAAAGATCCAAATCTAAAATATACGGATTTGGACTAATCCACGCCCTACGGGCGGCAACATAAATTAGTCTCCGTATACAATCCACGGGCAATCAAAAATAAAACAGACACACACAACACGAAATGACCTTCTGGAGCAGGAGAAAGTGGTTATCGCTACGCGGTAACGTAATTAACTGCAGGGGTTTGCACCTGCAGGGAAGAGCGTCCCCACAATCAAAAAACCCCTTACAACGAGGGGGAATCTGACGAAATCTGCTACAACGGCAGCATCTGTCCAAACCTCCGCTACACGGTGCCATAAATCAACTTGGCATCTTCGGAGAAGTGGACGGATAAACCTAAATAGCATCTGCCCCCAAATTCAGGAAAGACGTTTGTCTTTCCGGTTTTCGGCGGTAAACAAAAATTAAATAGAAATTTGTCACATGGTTGAAGCTTGTGAAGCTTGTAGAACCATTGACCAAATCCGCTAATTTTGTTTTACTTGAGATATTTGTTAACCCAACCATTATCCCAAGCCATGGTTAAGTCTTTATATGAGTTAGTATGAGATATTATCTCACCCATGGTTGCTATTCTCACCACTTGATTCATTCTTCACTTGCTTCTCTCCATGGCTGCTTTTCTTCATCTCCTTCCTCAAGCTCTTTGGCTTTTTGGGAGGTGAAGAAAATGAGTGAGAATAATTTCTAAAGTGAGCAAAATTCTTACTTCATCAACCTCTTCTAGACTAGTTATTTAGATTGGGTTGTTTCTTCACTATTTCATCACTTAGTGAAGAGGTAGCTTGAGTTGGTATCTCCTCGACGTAGATCATCTTCGGCTTCGAAGACTTCAAGTAAGCTTGTTCCTTTCATCTTGTGGAGCCTTTCTAGAGTCCGGGAGTTCACTACTTGGAGCAAAGGGACTACTACACGGAGCTTTTGAAGGGAAGGACCGGTATACAAAGATTGTATTTCCTGTTCACTTAGATATAAAGTTGTTTAAATGCATGTTTCGTCAAATTCTCTAGTTAAGATTCTAGGTTAGGGTTCTTTAGCGCACCAATTTTTTTGAAAACGGCATGGACGATACCTCCCGAAACCTAGTGGTGGTGCTGCGGAACCTTACACTACTATCTTCTTTTCATCTATCTAGCTAGTAAGTCCCTTTCAATCTCTATTCTTATTCTATGAAAATCTCTTTTCATAAAATATATCGGAAGTAGAGTTAACACCGACATTTTCTTTTAACCATCTAAAATTCAACTTTTTCTTACCTATTTTTCATCCATATTATTACACCATATTTGTAATCATATTACCAATGTTTAGAACCAAATTTTAATCAAGAATATCATGCAAAATAGGTTTAACTTAACTTTTACACTAAAATACCATGAACTTCACATATCTCTCTTTTAGTATTTTTTGTTAATTATACCTTTAGAAAACTTCACGGGGTGATGACCTACCCCTCACAAACACACATGGTTCCATCGTATGATAACTCTTTCATGTAGATTTGTGTTTCGAGAAAATATTTCATTAAAATACCATTTACTTTAAAAACGGTTTTCTTTGGAATTGTATTTTAAAATTCCTTTACAAATAAGCCTCTACAACCCTTTTTAGGGGACCCGCTATTTGATGGTGTGGATTGTCGCACATCCTTGGGCTAGTAGAGTGAGATGCAGACCTCCTCGCGGAGCATTCGGTCTCGAAAGGTTTTTAAATACGGTTTTTAAAAAGAACGCATTTTTCTATTTAAATAAATTAATTTTTTATAATTATATAAATATTACAAATCCATATATTTTCAAAATATAATAACTTTATATTTTTTTCAAATAAAATAATTACAAGTTTCATCAAAATACTATCAAGATACCAACAAAAATCAAGCTTTACAGTAAAATACCATGAACTTTCCAAACTAAACTATTATCACTAAAATACTTCAAATTCTTAAAATTCACATCCATGAAAACCCTAAATAATATAAATAACTTCTCGAGATTATTTTGAAACTATATATTAAAAATATTTTCATAAAACCCCCTCGGGTTTTATAAAACTATATTTAAGGACTTTAGTAAATATAGATTTAAGCAGGGTCAATTCTCTTGAACCCCAGGGAGCCGGAAAAAGTGGGTGCTTGTCTATTTAAGACAGAAAACTTAACGGTGTTATCAATGGTAATTGTCTTGGAAAAAGACATAAATCCTGCCGTCCATGTGCAGCAATTACCGATAACTCCCGAATATAATTCAGGATCTAAAATCAGTTACAAATGGCTGACTCAAGTCTGAGTCTAACTCAAGTCTGAATCCAAACTCAAAACCTGAATCTAAAACCAAACATGAATACTTGAACCCAAACATTAAAAGCAAACAGATATACTTGACTATTAATCATGAATCGTAACACTTGAACTTGACTAAAGCGAAACATGAATATATGAACACAATGACTTGACTCGAACCATGAATACAACTTGACATGAATACATGAATGCTTGACAAGAATACTTGATATATACATGAACTCAATCTTGCAACTTGATGTATTCATGGATTCGAGCAAGGCTGGTAATTTTAACTGTAACGTAAAATACACAGGGTGCTGGGGTAGTTCATGCGTGAATCCAACAAAATCTCAGGAGTCCCACTAGATCATGAATCCGTGTCTACTAACACAAGCAAGCTATCATGAGGGCACGCGTTTCTTTACTCCTGGATTACAGCCTGTTAAATTTGGAATACTTCAACACTAGCTTGAAGTCCCGTTACTAACACTTAATTCGGGCCCGTGGTTCCTTACCCCTGGATTACAGCCTGGTGGGTTCGAAAACACTCTTGAGATTGGTTGACATTCATTCTTAAACTTACGTTAAACTAATATATCCAAATAGAGACATATTAAGACACTTACATTCACTGCATGTTCACTATACTTACACCACACGGCCATGTTATATTTGTTTGCCATGCTCATGCTATGCTGTCATGCTTATCTACTTGTTATATATTACCATACTTGTTCATATATATTACGATAACACTGCATGCTAAATATACTTGCCATGTTTACATTAAACGGCATGCTGACACAAAATACTTCATACTCATTTGTTCATATTATACTTTTACTTTATCATTACAATTTATACTTCATTTCATTTCTCAGGGACTTACCGAGCGAAAGTTTGCTGACAGGCATTCCACCCATCTTTGTTTTCTTGGAATGTTCATCAAATACCGTGGAGACTGAGGAGGTAGACGTCTCAGAGGAGGAATACGATCAAATCGCGACCCAGGCCTAGACCAGTTATTTTCTTCTCAGTTTATGTATGCCACTTGATTAGGCATTTCCATTCTTGTATTTTTCCTTCAGTTGATATCATGTATTATAAATGAATCAAGTTGAATGTAAATAAAGTTGTTAAATTATAAATCTCCTGTTAATTATCTTGTCATTTTTATATTACTTCTTCTACGCTTAGAGTATTTATTCCGGGAAATGGCCTTCTCGAAATAAATACGCCGTGGGTCTCATCACGTACCTGCTTCCGTCTACTGGGAAGCGGGACGTGACAAGTGTCGTCATCCACCGTACTTAGACCGTAGAATCGAAAATCTTTCGGTTCCCTAATACCAACTGTTGGGGCTTTCTCTTGGTATGCAAAGAAAACGAACAAGAATAAAAATACGCAACACCATTATTTAATGTGGTTCGACTAACGGCTTACATCCGCGGGACAAACATGAGAATTTTTTCACTAATGATTAAGATTACCGGTACATTTTATATTCGCTCTCATCTCTCTTCACATCTCAATACTCATACTAATACAAAAACTATTATTCTGATGCTCCACCTTCATCTATAGATGACTACCTTTCGTTTTTGCCTTCGACTTCTCTTCTTTTTCTTCATGACCACTTTTCTCTGATGAGACCCTTATCTATTTATAGTACAAAATAATAGAATTTCTACTCCAATTAGTATCTCATCAAATCTTCAAAACAAATCTTCAAATATTTCTTCAGAAATCTTCAAATAAATTTTCAAACGAATCTTTCCAAACGAATCTTTCCATAACATGCCAAAATTGTCGACAGACGTCTCAAGCACAAGTGCTTAGACTTTTGACCATACTTTATTCTTCTGAACACTTCTTTTTCAGACATCTGAAACACTATGGCTCAGACATCTGACGTACAACTCTGTCGAATACAAGTCAATTTCGCAACACATGCTTGTTGCTGCACGATATTCTCAATTTCCAATCGAAGTTACCTGCTATGGTTTTGTTTTACAAGATTTCAATATATACGGCTAGAGGCAAGATAACCTATCTTCAACTTGACTGCACTGGAGGCGCAAGCCTGTGTGCTCCCTTTGGACCCGATATATACGCCAACAATCTTATATATTCTTGTCGATTCACGCAATGGTTTGATTCTATTTATGTCCCTGGACGATTACCAAACTTGCATATACAATCCCATTACGAGGACTGTTTTATCTCCTTGCGAAACTTTAACAAGTTTATATGAAGATAGTCTGGGAATTTATCATGGCTTAGCATTCGAATGACAGGTGCCCCAACTCATATCGCTTATCTTGTTATCGACTAATGAGATAATTCTGAAAGTTGTTACATTTGTGGAAAATAGGCGGCCTTTGAAATTATTGTATGATAAAATTGAGGTTAAAATGGCGGAATCTGGTTTGACAACGAACGTTTCCACACATTACAGCAACGGGATTTTGTACTTTATGCTGTGCAATTCGCTAGGGGTTGTTGATTTGAAGGGTTCTGATATGTCATTTTATCCTTTGCCTCATGGCCCCGAGGATTCTATTTATCCAAGATACATGTGGAAATCGGGAGGTCGATTATTCCATGGTTCGGGAAGTCGGCCACCGGGATTTGTAATATGGGAATTTTTTAATTTCAGTGGACAGAAGCATACCAATACCATGGAGGTAACAGTTTCCTATCATCTTGCGACGCTGAGGTGTGCGTGCCCTGATGTTTTTGGGACACCCTCTTCTGGTGAGACATCGGATTTTCAATTTGGACCTTGTGATTTCGGGATCGTGTATCTTCATCTCCCCTCAGTGATTGTTGCTTATGATCTCAAATCCGAAACGTTTAAGAAGGCATCTGCTTTGTCAGGTCGCAAACATTCCAAGAACTCCTGCAAGATACCTTCGTATTGTTATCGTCCCAGGCCATTCGAATTTCCTGAACCAACAAGTGACATGGACTGATACACATGGAAGGCTCGCGGCGAATGCCAGCAGCATCAACAAAGGGAGGAGCTTTCTCTGCTTGTTCTTCTTCCATTTCATAAAATTTATGTATTCCAGCATTTGATGTTGGATTTAAGCTAGGATTGTTATTTATTTGTTTGATGATTTGATGAAATTTGTAGTTGATCGTTTGCCTGGTTCTGTTGCATGACTATTGTAGTCTTTTTTTGTTAGGGTGTTTTAAATGAAGGCTATAGAGTTGCATGTTAAGGCGTGAGAAGAGGAAGTATATAAATAAACTAGTATTTTGCGCGTGCGATGAATGTGTGTATATTTTGATCAACATATATATATACCATACAGAAGGCATTTACCTGTGGCATTACATGAAAATTTGCCTACAGTTTTTCTAAATTTAAGTTAAATGAATGCGGTTAGTGGTAATATTGGAATTGAGAAATTTATGAGTTATATAACAAAAAATCAAAGACATAAGGGTATATAATGAATGAGAGAGAGAACATTGTTGACTTTTCATTTACTTAATTTTGTCTTTTGTGGTGGATTAAGTAGACATCTTCAATTCTCTACTTTGGCTATTAAAATTTTATTATTTTTTCTACTTTTTATTTTATTGATTAATGATATCATATCTAAGTGCCTTCCGGTTATAATAGTAAAATGTACATGTTTAATGAGTTTGGATAGAGATTGAGCTTAGAATGAAGCTAAGAGAAAATTGAATCATGAGATAAAATGAATAAATTAATAAATATTAAAAGGCATATATATAATTTTTCATTTTTAAATTCCAAGATATATGCATGCTTTTTCTTTAGAAAAAAGAAGCGGGAGGGAATGAGAAATATATTTTTTCTTAATTAGGAGCGCGTGAGGTTTTTTTTTAAAGATATAGTGTGCGCATTGAACTATGTATATAGCTAATTTTTACTTTTAAGAAATGATGACTTGAAAACTCTTTAATACTTTCTTTTACCAAAAGTTCACTTCTCTTTTTTAATTTTTTTTCCGTCCAAAATGATGCAATAATGACATCATCACTTGAAGGATTTGGTTTATAATAGTAGAGATGTGAAGGCAAATGCATCTTTCTTGTTATGATCAATGTAATTGTATAGTCGCTTGCTATATATAGTTATATCTATGCAGTTATAACTTCTTCTTTGGCGCACATGTCAAAAACCCCTTGAATCAATACAATTGTTTGTAATATATCTATCTATATCTATAATACTCTACTACGTGAAAATGAGAACTACTTTTTTGGTAGTCTTTGCAGTCCCATTTATATTTTCACATCCAATTACTATATTCCACTCATTTGTATTAATTAAATTATGTATAGGTATGATTTTGATATGTTAAAAGTAGAGTGGTGGGTGCATAAAGAATTGTGATGTGTGGTTACAAAAAGGGAGATAAAATATGAAGGGATTGAATTTAACATAATGTATGTCGTTTACCATTATTTATTGTTAATTACCTCCATTATTTATAATTAATTTCTCATATTATTTATAGTTAGTGATAGGAAAAGGAAAATATAATTTAATTTTAATCTACAGTGTATAATCTATATTTATCTATCCAATTATCCATCCAATCTAATCTATCTAAATTTAAAGTTCTAAAGCATTCTACTAAGTGAAAATGAGAGACAATTTTAGACGGTCCTTTTGTATATCTACTCTCATTATTTATAAGTCACTCCTTGATATTACTTTATATATATATATATATATATATATATATATATATATATATATATATATATTTTGATGTAAGTAAAAAATGGATTTGCAATATCACGAGGAATGTTCATTGCTCATTCATTTTTTAATGGCATTTATGAGTTTGTCTGAACCATGGACCATTCATGTCATTTTCTTCTCTATTTTTTTTAAACTTTAAGATATGCATTAATATATTTTGAAAGAAAACCTTTTCAATCCCAATGCAGCAACACCTAAAAGCCATATTGACATTCATGTGAAATACATTTATTCTTCCAACTCTCAATGTGTTAATGATAAGTTATAATAACCCCCCATTTCCTATTAAATAGGCTCACCCATGTATATAAATATTAGAATCCAAAATTTTATGTATAAATAGGAGATTTGATGCATGTGATATTGCATATCAACCGTGACTTTACCTGACACCAAGGGCCCTTGTTTTCATTGATTCTTGTTTAAAATTGCGTTGGGTTGGCTATAGAATTTAAAGTTATTAAAGAAATTCTTTAAGGTCTGGAAAGACAAAGTTCGAAATCGCACATGAATGAATAAGTTGTTGTGATAACATTATACTCAATCTGGGTATTTGGAGTTTGATTGAAGGTCAAAGAGGGATTAGAGCCAAGTAAACGACTCGGATTCAAGGTAAGATTTTATGCACTTTCTCTCGTATTTTGTTATATTGTAGTTAAGATATTCATAGATCTTTAATATATCTTTTTAGCTTTATCTCATTGTATTGGGATTTAATCTTATCTCTTAGTATTGGAATTTAATCTTGTGGGCTATATACAGAGAAACACATTATATTTTGTATTTTTGATCAATCATTAATAATATTCTTTTCCTCTCTCAAAATCTTTGGTTATTAACAATTGTTATAATTATATAAGTTTGATAGTAAAACCGTTATGTAATTCTTAGACAGAATGATGAACTGTTAAAGCTGTATTATAATAGATTACCGAGTGAGAGGAGGAGCACCAAGGGCATCATTTCATATAAAAAATAGTCCGTGGACGCTGTTTGAGATGAACTTTGCAGTGGTATGGAGCTTCATAATGGTGTTTGATTGTGTTTATTTATTTATTTTTTAAAGATAAGGCGTTCGATTGTGTTGAAATAGAGCCTGCAGTAATAGTTTGCAAGTCTGTAATGGAACTTGTAATTGATAGCCTTAGCTACGGAACTTATAATTAGTTTGCATTGGTTGAGGAAATTGGAGGGAAAGAGGTGTCTGCTTTTGGAGATGTGATGATGCTCATAAGTGAGAATTCCTCAAATCACGACACGTGGGGAATGACGCGTTACCCGCGAAAGCTCACCAGATTCCTGGGAGGCTACCGAGGCAAAATCAGTGTGAAGCACTGATGACCTTTCTCGGTTCGTCTCCGAGCTTACACTCCGCCTCTTACCCAAGAGCGACCTAGCCGCCGAACTGGCGCTCATCATCCTGTGCTCGTCTCCGGGCTATTACTGAGCTGAGCTTCCTCGGCCTCCCGGCTCGTCTCCTAGCCTCACGCCGAGCTAAGCCTCCCCAGCTCTCCCGGACAAATGAGAACGCGAGGCCCTAGCGCTTCCGCAACGGCTCCGCGTTTCTCGCCAAAGCGAGATATCCGTCGTCCCACGTCCCACGCTGGCGCATCCCCCATTAATGGGCGTATCCTGCCATTAATAAGGGGATTCCGTCATTCATGCTGGCGTAACATCAGGGGCGTAACCGAAGGCGAAGATCTCGCGCGCGCTCGCTCCATGCGACCACTATAAAAAACCCTCTCTCAGACGACTCAGGTAAGGCAATTTAAATCCAATAAGCCACTACTCTGCTCATTTTTCTCGGCTAACTTGATCGTCGGAGGTGTTTCCCCCAATCAGAGCAAAGCTATGTTCAAATTTTGAAATTTAAAATAAAGCCGCGCTTCATAAAAGCGCTAGCGCCAAGAACGCCAGCGCTAAGAGTCAAAGACTCTGAAGCAGCGCACCACGTCCAAAGCACGTTAGCGCTGGCGCTAAAAGCGCTGCACCTTAAGCAGCGCACTACGTGCAAAACACGTGAGCGCTAGCGCTAAGAACGCTGAACTCTAGGCAACGCACCACGTGCAAAGCACGTGAGCGCTAGCGCTAAAAGCGCTGCACTCTAAACAGCGCACCACGTGCAAAGCACATAAGCGCTAGCGATAGAACAAAATGTTCTCAGCCTTTGGATCAAAGATCCAACGAACATGATTAAAAATCATCAATTGACCAGAATAAAATTCTGTTAAGGAAACATTCCTCAGAATCTTTCTAAACAGGAAAGATTGTGCTCTGAAAATTAGAGCACCGTTGGATCAATAATCCAATGGTGATTAAAAATCACCAAAATACAGAATAAAATCTGTATGGGAAAAGATTTCCCAATCTTGTTAAAAACAAGAAGATTGCCTTCTGTAAAACAGAAGCCCTAGGATCAGAGATCCAACGGTGGGGAAATCCCCAAATCAATTAAAGAAAAGATCTCTCAACTGATTCAACAAATCAGCATGCCCTATATAAAGCCCCCAAGACTTCAAGTCTCATAGAGAGGAACCCTCCCCCCTCCCCCTCCCCCCCACAAACTTTGAGAAAGTTCAGAGAGAAGAGCAAGCTCTCAGCAGAAGAAGAATTTCTTCAAGGTAAAATAAAGAGATCAAAGTATCTCATTAGAAAAGAACTTAATTCTTTGGCCAGATAATAAATCTTTAAGACAAATTGTCTTTGACAAAAGAGATCATAACATTTCATTATAAAAGGGAGGAAGAATAATTCAATTCTCTTAGGATCACAGATCCATAAAGGCAAAGCCTTTCACCAAAAACATAAGAGATTGAAACATCTCCTATAAAATAAGAACTTTGTTCTTAGATCCATGAGACAAAGTCTATTATATGAGAAAATTTAATTCTCAGAGCGCAAATCTGCCTAAAAAGAGCCTTAGCGCTCTAATTAAAAGAAGCGTCTCAGCACTCCAAATCCAGCGCACAGCGCTGCAGAGCCCTAGCGCTCTAATTAAAAGAAGTGTCTCAGCGCTCAAAATCCAGCGCACAGCGCTGCAGAGTCTTAGCGCTCCAAATTCACAAGAAGCGCTCTGCGCTCCAAAGTCCGGTGCACAGCGCAAAGCGCGCCACGTGCTCCTCACGTGTGCGCTAAAAGAACATAAATTGTTTTTTAAACAATAAAGCCCCAGAGCCATGATGAGTGCTCAACACTCAATAAAAGATAAAAAAGATTGTCAAAGCCCAAACCAATGCTCAACATTGTTAAATGTCCAATATTTTAATTAAATGGGCCGAGCCCAAAGTAGCCACAGAACCCTACCTCAGATTAATTGAGCCCATATGCTCATAAATCTTTGATCTTAGTCCTAAATTAGACTACAGATCTCTCAACCAATATTGGTTCAAGGGTACAACTCTTCACTTTTCTGATATTTGTCGTTGTAATCCTTCAACGTTTTCAGAGAGGTGACGGGTCCCGACAACCATACATTCCATAGACTCCTCAAACTGGACTATGATGTCCTTAAACTTTACGGACTGTGGGATCCTTAAGCTCATGGACTATGATGTCCTTAAACTTTACAGACTATGATGTCTTTAAACTGGACCGCAAAGTCCCTAAACTAAAACAATAGAGCCCAAATATTCTTTTGTTTGATCTAAATGATCCCGTTAAGTTGATCTTAGTCTAAAATTAGACTAACGTGTTCTTAACAAATTGTTAAGTTGATCTTAGTCTAAAATTAAACTAACGTATTCTTAATAAATGTTTAAGTTGATCTTAGTCTCAAATGAGATTAACGATCCTTAAACCCAACCCAAAACCCAAATCTAAGAAAATACGGATTTGGACTAATCCACTCCCTACGGGCGACAACATAAATTAGTCTCCGTATACAATCCACGGGCAATCAAAAATAAAACAAACACACACGACACGAAGTGACCATCTAGAGAAGGAGAAAGTGGTTACCGCAATGCGGTAGCGTAATTATCTGCAGGGGCTTGCGCCTGCAGGGAAGAGCATCCCCACAATCAAAAACCCCTCAAACGAGAGGGAATCTGACGAAGTCTGCTACAACGGCTGCATCCGTCTAAACCTCCGATATACGGTGCCATATCAACTTGGTATTTTCGGAGAGGTGGACGGATAAAAACAAATAGCATCTGCCCCCAAATTCAGGCAAGACGAACCTACGCGGTTTCGTCTCTGTATTCGGCGGAGAACAAATTCTGGCACGCCCGATGGGACCTTTTCCTCTTTCCACTCCACACTTCGTGTGTCGTGTTTCGCGAACGAATCGCGGTTTGCCATGGTTGCTGTAACAACCCTAATTTTCCTATACAAATTTTTTTTTCAAATATTTTTTTCAAAATCCATAAAGGGGTATTTTAGCCTGAGAACAAGTTATATGTAATTATTTTGCTTTTTAATTACAAGTTAAAAGAATCTAACAACTCCATTTTTAATGTACAAAAATTTGCTTGAAAATTAATGTATACTTGGGGTATTTACATTTTCTGTAACTACTTTAAGTAATTAAATAACTCCATAATTACAAGAAGGAGCTTGTGGCTCATTGGTAATATCTTGCACTGCTGAACCAAGCCACCAGAGTTCAAATCCCATACCCCATATTATTTTTAATATTTATTTTGTTTTAAATTTTATAGAAGCCCAACAGTCCATACGAGATAACTCCCAAACTTTCCACTAAACATGAAAAACTGAAATGACCAGAGGTTTAACCAGGAGACCCCCACCTCCCCAGGCCCTGACTCAGCCCGACTCGGCTGAGTCGGCCGGCGGACCGGCGCCGCCGGTCGGACTCGGCCGGACGGCCGAGTCTCCAACTACAAAGTTGGGGCTTTTGGACTTCTTGACCCCCCTGCATGCTTAATTATTGAGATCGTTTCCAGAGAGCCTTTAATACCTCTTTTACTTCATTTTTAATGAATTTTCATACATTTTACATTTTTTTATTTAAAACCCTACATTTACCCTAACCCTAGCCTAACCCTATAAATACACCCCTACCCTCTACCCTCTCACCCCAAAACTCTGAGCCAACTCTCTAAAATTCTCAAGAAATCTTGTGTACTTTGAAAACGAGCACGAAGCGAAGCTACGGCGAAATTCCCGGCGAACTTCTAGGAACTCTTGGTGACGAATCGACGCACCGGCGATTCCTCTTCTTCCATCTCACTCTCGTTATTGTCCAAAACCCGTAAGTCCCATTTTCTATCTCTTTTTTTATTCTAAAAATACGAATTTACAAACCCGACGGAATCGGAACAAATCCGATTTCCGATTCGGTTTTCTTATAAAACTTCACTTCTCGTTAATACAATTATGCTTAAACTCCCTCATGTTGACTATTAAATACTAATCAACCAAATTGATCAAGTTTCATTTCATAAAATGATGGCTATTTCACTTTATCGTATTTTTCATTTAAATACCACATTGTTTCAATTATACATTTAACTTCATTAAACTTGCTATACCTTTAAGTAGACCACGAAATAATGACCTACCTCCTCACACACTCATATGCAACATAACACGATACCCTTGAGAACTTAGAATACGGGAAAACAAACATTTTCATTTAAAAACCATTTACTTAATAAGACCATTTCTAAAAGATTTAGTATTGATACATCTTTACAAATAAATAACCTTTGAGCTAATAATAAAAATATCTATACTCGGTCAATTAAGGGCTGTCGCACTCATTAGGACAGAGGAAGGTTGTGGGCATTCAGTCGTTTATCTAACCCTGACTTTGTGGTGCCTAGGCTAGACAATTGAGAAAGATAACATTAAAAGGCCCGTCTCACGGTGATTCGTGAGCGGATCCCTCCTTTCTTCACTTCTACTTTCCTGGCCACAATTGGCGGTGAAGAGGCGATTTGAGGGATATTTCACAACTTGTCGCTTTGGACCAGTTAGGAGCAGTCTAGTTGACTTAGGAGACCCTAAAACATAGAATACGGGAAATTGACATCTTTACAAATAAATACCATTTACTTAATAAAACCGTTTTCCAAAGGATTTAGTATTTATACAATCTTTGCAAAGCGCCGCTACAACCTATTTTGGGGAACCCGTTCGGGATGGTGCGGATTATCGCACATCCTCGGGCTTAGTAGTGCGAGATTCAGACCTCCGCAAGAAGTATTCGGTCTCGAAAGATTTAAAATACGACATCTTGAGAAAATGAGATTTTTAGAATATAAAATATATATTAAAATTATTTTTGTATAAATATATGTATATTTATCATTAAAATACCTATTTTGTTATGATATAAATATTCCACCTTTTTCTAAAAATCACAAGAATCAATTTTACACTAAAATACCATGAATTCCATACAAAACCAATATTACCAATAAATACCATTTATTATGAAATTAGGATATTTTCATTAGAAATATCACAATATAAAATTCACATTTATTATAACTCTAAAGACGAATAATAAATACTTGGGGTGTATTTTGAAAAGTATATAAAAGTATTTCTACATAAAAAAAACCCTCAAGTTCTATAAATTACAATAAGGACCCTAGTAAATATAGGTTTAAGCGGGACCAATCTCTTGAGCCTCGGGGAGCCGGAGAAGTGGGTGCTTGCCTATCTAAGGTAGACAACTTAACAATGGTGTTATCAAAAAGGTAATCGTCTTTGAAAAAGACACAAATCCTGCCGCCCATGTGCAGCGGTTACCAATAACATCAAAACAATCAAGACTTCAATTTACTTTAAGTTTCATTATAATCTGACTTGAATATGATTCAAGTACAATCTACAATCTACAATTTACGATCTACTGATTCAACATGAATCCCTATATTTAATCTATTCAATACATTCAATCTGCATTGACCGAACCGAACCATGGATATACATCCATTTACATGATTCTCCAGATATTCCATTTACATGATTATGCAGTTGCATCCGTTTACTGATATCATGGTTTTGGTCAGTCATTCAACTATACAATCTATCCAACACAATACAACAATACAATCAAAACACTACGGGGTTTAAGAGGTAGATTCGTACGGAACGTGTTAGAAGTGGCATGAGACTGCAACCATAAGACACCTAACCTATATTCCATTGCTGTTGTACCGTGGCCCAACGGTTCCTTGAGTTCCTGATACCTTAGTCTCCGGGGCAAGTGAGACTCCTCTCGTATACACTGGCATCCTTCTGTACCAAGGTACAAACAACAGCGTTAACACAATATTATAACAATATAATACAACTATAAAAGCTACCTCTTATTCTGTCTACTTCTCCCTTATCTTTGGGACTTACCGAGCGATCTGTTCGCTGACGACATTCTCTTTCTCCTTTGAATGTCGTCAGGTGATCTGGACACGTCAGAGATCGAGCCCACTGCTGAAGACTTGGACTAATTCAGTGAAGACCCCGAGCTCTAGTTCATTGTACAATTTCCATTCAGTACTTTTCATTTCTGTTATGCCATTGTTTAGGCATTTATTTTCATCAGTTGTATTGTACAGAAAGAATGTGAATAAATAGAGTTGTTGTTTTATTATATCTTGTCTCTTATGATTTTACTTTTATAGTGCTTAGATACGCTTAGAGTATTTACATCAGAGTAAATACGTAGCGGCCTCGTCGCGTCCTCTGCCCGTATACGGGAAGCGGGGCATGACAGGTTTTGTTGGTGGCCCATGCAGGTCAGAGCTGTATGAAACTCTATCATGCAGTTCTGTTCTGCGTGAACAACCTAAGCAATATAACACAAGAACCAGCAACTAAAACATTCCTTACAATTCATATTCCTTGAATCCTACAATTTCATATTCCTTGAATCATGTATTTTGAATCTGTCATAACCCAAATTTTTCTTCAAGATTATGGATTCCCCGAACAACACCAATGTCAACAGCACACCAGCACCAATGTCAACAACACACCTCCACCACTACCACTCACACCTGCCGTCCCTGCTCCTATCAACGAGCAGACGGTTCTACTTGAGTCAATTCGAAGCCTCCTAAAGGAACAGCAGCAGCAGACTGCTCTTTTAATGAACCGTCCCGAGGCAGAAGCACCTGGGGTGAAGCAATTCAGGGATTTGCACCCCAAACAGTTCTCAGGAAAGGAGAGCCCACTGGAAGCTGAGGAATGGGCTCAGAGTATCGAAGATGATCTGGCCGCAGCACAAGTGCCAGAAATAGCTTGGGTTCGTGTTGCAAAATTACAGCTCACGGACAATGCACGGGTCTGGTGGAAGGCGGAAGAAAGCCGTCTTGACCAACCTATCGAATGGATGACTTTCCGAGACATGTTCGACACAAAGTACTTCCCTAAGACTGTCAAGTTTGACATGGAACAGCAGTTCATACATCTGCAACAAAGTTCAATATGGACCAAGTCGGTAGATGAGTATGACGCTGAGTTTACCATGCTCAGCAGGTAAGACATGTCTCAGTGTTCGATTTTAATATCACATACTACACAACTAACACATGACCGTAACAGGTTTACGGCCCATCTTATACCAACTGCTGAGATCAAGGCTAGAAGATTTCAGCAAGGGTTGGACCCGGAAATCCAAGCTGCTCTGGCTACATGAGATTTCCCAACCCATGATTTGGCTTTGAAGGGTGCCCGAAGATATGAGGCAGTAGTAAAGAGGAAGGGCAGACCTCAATCTGCCGGTTTGAAACGCCCTGCCACTCAAATGGCAGGAGGAGCCTCTTCCAGGCCAACTTTCGAACCCAGGAGAACTGAAGAACCCAATAACCAGCCAAGACCACATTTCTGTTTCCATTGCAAGAGAGATGGACATTTGATAAAGGACTGTAGGCGCGCAAAAGGCCTGTGCCTAGTTTGTGGCGCGTCCAATCACAAAATTGAGACCTATCCTTATAGATACAACTCAGCTCACACACCTACCAACTACCCGCAGCAGCCAGCTATCCAGGCTCCTGCAACTCGTCCTGCACTCCCAGCACCACCTCCACATAGAACTCCTGCACAGCCTACTCACCAATTCCAACAGGCAATGAGGGACATGCCTCGAGGGCAGAGAAACAGGCCTCAAGGACAAAATGTGCCTCCAGCTAGAAGGAATGTACCACGGCGACAGACA
Organism: Agapanthus africanus; assembly: GCA_030015575.1. NCBI lineage: Eukaryota > Viridiplantae > Streptophyta > Magnoliopsida > Asparagales > Amaryllidaceae > Agapanthus > Agapanthus africanus. The sequence continues at coordinate 41,675,318 of CM057345.1, read as the reverse complement.
TTCACCTTAGCATCGATAGAACCTGAGGCTGTGAACCAAGGTAACCCAAGTAACTCCCTCATAACTTTGACCAAAACTTTTTTACAATTTTTAGTTCTGTCACCAAACTGTTACACTTTCCTTTTACAAATTTCGAGGACGAAATTTTTATAAGGAGGGTAGAATGTAACAACCCTAATTTTCCTATACAATTTTTTTTTTCAAATATTTTTTTAAAAATCCATAAAGGGGTATTTTAGCCTGAGCACAAGTTATAAGTAATTATTTTGCTTTTTAATTACAAGTTAAAAGAATGTAACAACTCTATTTTTAGTGTACAAAAATTTGCTTGAAAATTAATGTATACTTGGAGTATTTACATTTTCTGTAACTACTTTAAGTAATTAAATAACTCCATAATTATAAGAAGGAGCTTGTGGCTCATTAGTAATACCTTGCACTGCTGAACCAAGCCACCAGAGTTCAAATCCCATACCCCACATTATTTTTAATATTTATTTTGTTTTAAATTTTATAGAAGCCCAACAGTCCACACGAGATAACTCCCAACCTTTCCACTGAACATGAAAAACTGAAAGTACCAGAGGATTAACAAGGAGACCCCCTACCTCCCCAGGCCCTGACTCGGCCGGACGGCCGAGTCTCCAACAACAAAGTTGGGGCTTTTAGACTTCTTGACCCCCCTGCATGCTTCAATTATTGAGATCGTTTCCAGAGAGCCTTTAATACCACTTTTACTCCATTTTAATGAATTTTCATACATTTTTACATTTTTTTATTTAAAACCCAACATCTACCGTAACCCTAACCTAACCCTATATATACACCCCTACCCTCTACCCTCTCACCCCAAAACTCTGAGCCAACTCTCTAAAATTCTTAAGAAATCTTGTGTACTTTGAAAATGAGCACGAAGCGAAGCTACGGCGAAATTCCCGGCGAACTTCCGGCGACCGTTCTAGGAACTCTCGGCGACGAATCGACGCACCGGCGATTCCTCTTCTTCCATCTCACTCTCGTTATTGTTCAAAACCCGTAAGTCCCATTTTCTATCTCTCTTTTCTATTCTAAAAATACGGATTTACAAACCCGACGGAATCGGAACAAATCCGATTTTCGATTCGGTTTTCTTATAAAACTTCATTTATCGTTAATAAAATTATGCTTAAACTCGCTCATGTTGACTATTAAACACTAATCAACCAAATTGATCAAGTTTCATTTCATAAAATGATGGCTATTTCACTTTATCGTATTTTTCATTTAAATACCGCATTGTTTCAATTATACATTTAACTTCATTAAACTTGCTATACCTTTAAGTAGACCACGAGGTAATGACCTACCTCCTCACACACTCATATGCAATATAACACGATACCCTCGGGAACTTAGAATACGGGAAAACAAACATTTTCATTTAAAAACCATTTACTTAATAAAACCATTTCTAAAAGATTTAGAATTGATACATCTTTACAAATAAATAACCTTTGAGCTAATAATAAAAAAGTATGCTACTAGCCTATAAAGCAAACTATCTAGATTCAGTCAATTAAGGACTGTCGCACTCATTAGGACAGAGGAAGGTTGTGGGCATTCAGTCATTTATCTAAACCTGACTTTGTGGTGCCTAGGCTAGACAATTGAGAAAAGGTAACTTTAAAAGGCCCGTCTCATGGTGATTCGTGAACGGATCCCTCATTTCTTCACTTGTACTTACCTGGCCACAATTGGCGGTGAAGAGGCGATTTGAAGGACATCTCATAACTTGTCGTTTTGGACCAGTTAGGAGCAGTCTAGTTGACTTAGGAGACCCTAGAACATAGAATACGGGAAATTGACATTTTTACAAATAAATACCATTTACTTAATAAAACCGTTTTCCAAAAGATTTAGTATTTATACAATCTTTGCAAAGCGCCGCTACAACCCATTTTGGGGAACCCGTTTGGGATGGTGCGGATTATCGTACATCCTCGGGCTTAGTATTGCGAGATTCAGACCTCCGCAAGGAACATTCGGTCTCGAAATATTTAAAATACGACATCTTGAGAAAATGATATTTTTAGAATATAAAATATATATTAAAATTATTTTTGTATAAATATATGTATATTTATCATTAAAATACCTATTTTGTTATGATATAAATATTCCACCTTTTTCTAAAAATCACAAGAATCAATTTTATACTAAAATACCATGAATTCCATACAAAACTAATATTACCAATAAATACCATTTATTATGAAATTAGGATATTTTCATTAGAAATATCACAATATAAAATTCACATTCATTATAACTCTAAAGACGAATAATAAATACTTGGGGTGTATTTTTAAAAGTATATAAAAGTATTTCTACATAAAAAACCCTCAAGTTCTATAAATTACAATAAGGACCCTAGTAAACATAGGTTTAAGCGGGACCAATCTCTTGAGCCTCGGGGAGCCGGAGAAGTGGGTGCTTTCCAATCTAAGGTAGACAACTTAACAATGGTGTTATCAAAAAGGTAATCGCCTTTGAAAAAGACACAAATCCTGCCGTCCATGTGCAGCGGTTACCGATAATATCAAAACAATCAGGACTTCAATTTACTTTGAGTTTCATTATAATCTGACTTGAATATGATTCAAGTATAATCTACAATCTACAATCTACAATTTACAATCTACTGATTCAACATGAATCCCTATATTCAATCTATTCAATACATTCAATCTACATTGACTGAACCGAGCCATGGATATACATCCATTTACATGATTTTCCAGATATTCCATTTACATGATTATACAGTTGCATCCGTTTACCGATATCATGGTTTTGGTCAGTCATTCAACTATACAATCTATCCAACACAATACAACAATACAATCAAAACACTACGGGGTTTAAGAGGTAGATTGGTACGGAACGTGTTAGAAGTGGCACGAGTCTGCAACCATAAGACACCTAACCTATATTCCGTTGTTGTTGTACCGTGGCCCAACGGTTCCTTGAGTTCCTGATACCTTAGTCTCCGGGGCAAGTGAGACTCCTCTCGTATACACTGGCATCCTTCTGTACCAAGGTACAAACAACAGCGTTAACACAATATTATAACAATATAATATAACTATAAAAGTTACCTCTTATTCTGTCTACTTCTCCCTTATCTTTGGGACTTACCGAGCGATCTGTTCGCTGACGACATTCTCTTTCTTTCTTCTTTGAATGTCGTCAGGTGATCTGGACACGTCAGAGATCGAGCCCACTGCTGAAGACTTGGACCAATTCAGTGAAGACCCCGTGCTCTAGTTCATTGTACACTTTCCATTCAGTACTTTTCATTTCTGTTAAGCCATTGTTTAGGCATTGCTTTTTATCAGTTGTATTTACTTTCCATGTATTGTACAGAAAGAATGCGAATAAATAAAGTTGATGTTTTATTATATCTTGTCTCTTGTGATTTTACTTTTATATTGCTTAGATACGCTTAGCATATTTACTTCAAAGTAAATACGTAGCGGCCTCGTCGCGTCCTCTGCCCGTATACGGGGAAGCGGGGCGTGACAGTTGCCTTTGGATGTGAAGTACTAAGATTTGGTATCTTGCCCCGTGCAGAAAAACAGAAGATCAATGGCTTCAAACTGCTCTAATTGCAACAACTTCCACTCCGTCCTCGCCGGAGGAGTGACCTACAGGCCTCAAGCGGCCTCCCTTTTTACGATGCCGGTTGACCAGGTAACGCAAGCCACCACAGGGCTATTCTTTGGGACCATGCTCCTACCAATGAGCTTTAACGCCCCATTGTCGTCGCAAGAACCTCCGAAGAAGTCGGTCTTTGATCGGCTTACAACTACCGCGGCCCCTCTCAACGGGTCGCCTAAGTCCAGTGCTTCAGTTTTCAACAGACTGGGCCAAAGCTCAAGTGGGCTCATGAAGAAGCCCACGATACCTGAAGCGGCCATCCCAAAGCAGATAGTCATTCCTGTTCCTGAAGTCATCAGAGCGACTTCCCCTGCTAAGGAGTCGGTCTTTACAAGACTCACCGTTTTAGCTCCCGTTCCAGGCGAAGTCATCAAAACTGCTCCCCCTGCGCGAAAGTCTGCCTTCGATAGATTGTCCATCCCTACTCAACGGACGTCAGTTTTCAATAGGCTGGCACCAACGACAACCCTTCACCAGGGCAGAGGGCATGAGGGAGCCACTCCCATAACTGAATCAATACCGTCTGCAAGGCATGCTCGACGTCGCCACTGGCGCCGTGTGAGGAAAGCTGGGGGCAGTTCCCCTTCTGGATTGAGTCCGCCAGCTCCGATGGTGGAAATTGATGTTGTTGTTCCAACTGGGAACAACTTTGAACCACTCAGGAGGGTCCGCAAGAACTCTCCGACTGCCGTGCTAAAAAAGTCACCTCCGCCTGTTGAAAAGATCACAAAGGCGAAGCCGGTGCAGCCCCCTCAGCGGCTGTCTTCCAAATTTACAATGTCTGGCGACAGGTCCAAGACTCAGTGATCAACCAAGACTACTCCCGCCGATCAAAAAAGATGAAAGTTCGGCAAGAGAAGGACCACCCTATCGTACCGCAGAAGGTGTCGTCTACTTGGGTGCCTACTGCAATGGCCCTCTCAACTTCGACCACTCACAAAAGAAGAAGGCCGGAGAAAATCCCCGTGTCTGCGACGAAAGGAACTGAACCTAAATGCCCCAAATCTGGGGGCATGGTGGTGCACACTGTTTATATGGCATCTGGAAAATAGGATAGCCATATCTCTACGGGCCATCGACCGCTCACCAGATCCGTAACAAAGGCCCAGGAGCAGCAACAGAAGCTCTAGGAAATATTAACACAGATGGCCGCACTCACTGGGACAAAAGAAATCCCGGAGACGTCGTCAGAGCAGCGTCATGAACAAAAAACTGATGCTGAGTTCCTCCGCAGAATCCTCTAGAAAAAGTGTTGCGCCACGGCAGCGTCTCGGCCGTCTATCCGAGGCCAAAATGCGGAATCAAAAATTTTCTTAACTTTTAAACTGGCGCTACCGCGGACAATAAACCCGGATCGTAACCATTAACCTAATGATAGCTATCAAGAGAAGGGTAGAGAAGTATACCGAGCGATCTGTGTCCTTCGGTCTTCTCGTCGTCGTCCCGATCTCCCGCGGTATCACTGTTCGTCGTCTTCTCGTCGGAAAGGGCACCACGTAGCCGATTTCTTTTACGGGCTCCCACCTCTGGACCGAGGCAACTCGGGCACGAAGTTGGCTAGCCGACGCGTCCAAGAAGTGCTGTAGGCTAGTGTAGAATGGTTGTCTCATTTGGGGTAGTGAAGTTGCCATGGTGATGGAGGAATCAAGAAAGAGTGATGGAGAGAGCTTTTAAACTTTTGCAAGCCAAGAATCTAATGAGATGAAGCAAATTGCCACACATGAAATGAACTTCTCTCTCTCTCTCCCCAATATGGCCGGCCTCTCTCAAATGGGAGTGGGAAAAAAGCAACCCAAGAAGGGAGGTGAGTGTAGGGAAAAAGGAATGGTGACCATACCCAAAAACCATGATAACAATATCAAATCAAATTCTAATCACAATAAAGCAAGAAAAGATGTATGAAAAGAAAAGATGCCATTATAATCAATCCATATGCAAGAAACCCCCTCCACAAATGTTATTTGCAAACTTGCAAATAACCCCCTCCATCAGAAAAGTCCGGCCGGGAAGGAACAAAGGAAAACTGGCCGGAACGGAATGCAAACTGGCAACTCCAGAAAACTGGTCCCGTAATAAACTACAGGAAAACCCCGCTACTGTGCATACACACCCGCATCTGTATTCCGACCGGATACAAATGCAAAGAGACAAAATCTACACTGTACTATACTAGGATCCGGCTTAAACCAAAGCCGGCTAGTAATATCCGTTCGATCCTGATCCGTGCAATACCGCACGTATCCGATCGAACCTTGCCATATATCTATACGGCCTCTAGTACAAACTGTCCGATCTTGATCCGTGCAATACCGCACGTATCTGATCGGACCCTGCCATATCTCCATACGGCCTCTACAGCGTTTCGCCCGAAACTTGAGTAACTGAATGTGTGGTGGACTCTAAAGACTCGTCAATACTATGGCTGTGGATTTAACCACTAGCACGTCAGAGGATTAGCCATACATGACGGGCCACCAGCTATTGACTAAAAGGGACGTCGATGAGCGAACTCATCCTGACACCCTACTGAGCCTGTCAGTGACAATATCCGTACAGTCCGGTCCGTTCGTCTATGAGTATCGCATGGCGGGCCTAGGGGGTTGGTAAAAGTCAGACCCCCAAAAGCGGTACAAGTCGTGTCGGAGTGTAGCCCAGAACACCCTGAGATACCACTGGAATACCTACCAGTAAATCTCCTGCCTCGGCCGAAGGCTTTGTGTAATGGCTCTCCTAGACACAGCGCGACCTCACCCGCAATACCGGGAGAGATGAACCCTTGCAGATCCGCTCACTGCCTCCATGTGGCTCGGGACTGTACCCAACTAAAACCTGTTTGCACGACTCCTTTGAGTCGTGGTAGGGTAGTAATCAAAGTACAGTGGGAACTCACACGAGACAAATGACGATCCCAGGTCGATGAACTAACCTGTACACATGTCACCAGGGAACTGCTATCTGACGTCTGGTATAAGACCAACTAGCTGGTTCCCGGCGAGTCCTGTCCGGTGTACTCATAACCCAATGAGCACCTGTATACATCTTAGGTGAACCAACTGACACCAGTGGCTGTTGCGCCACGGCAGCGCCCCGGCCGTCTATCCGAGGCCAAAATGCGGAATCAAAAATTTTCCTTATCTTGGAAACTGGCGCTACCGCGGACAATAAAACCCGGATCGTAACCATTAACCGATACTAGCAAACAAGAGATGGGGTAAGAGATATACCGAGCGATCCGTGTCCTTCGGTCTTCTCGTCGTCGTCCCGATCTCCCGCGGAATCACCATTCGTCGTCTTCTCGTCGGAAAGGGCACCACGTAGCCGGATTCTTTTACGGGCTCCCACCTCTGGACCGAGGCAACTCGGGCGCGAAGTTGGCTAGCCGACGCTTCCAAGAAGTGCTGTAGGCTAGTGTAGAGTGGTTGTCTCATTTGGGGTAGTGAAGTTGCCATTGGTGATGGAGGAATGAGGTTAAGAAAAAATTGTGCTTTCATTTTTTTTCAAAACAAGAAGAAGAAGGAGATGAAGAAATATGTGCTACCACCATTCTCATCAAACTCTCTCTCTCTTTCTCTTGAACAAATGGTAGAGGATAAAACATCAACCATGAAGGGAGGTGATCGTAGTAAAAGGTGAAGGGGTGACCACATCCAAACATCATGATAACAAAACTCAAATCAATTTCTAATCCTTTCATATCTTAATTAATGCAAAGGAAAAGACTAAGAAAGCATCTCATGATTATGAACCATCATGAAACCCCACAAATGCAAGATACCCCCTCCACAAATGTTATTTACAAACTTGCAAATAACCCCCTCCATCGCAAAAGTCCGGCCGGGAAAGAACAAAGGAAAACCGGCCGGAACGGAATGCAAACTGGCAACCCCAGAAAACTGGTCCCGTAATAAATTACAGGAAAACCCCGATACTGTGCATACACACCCGCATCTGTATTCCGACTGGATACAAATGCAAAGAGACAAAATCTACACTGTACTATACTAGGATCCGGCTTAAACCAAAGCCGGCTAGTAAAATCCGTTCGATCCTGATCCGTGCAATACCGCACGTATCCGATCGAACCTTGCCATATATCTATACGGCCTCTAGTAAAAACTGTCCGATCCTGATCCGTGCAATACCGCACGTATCTGATCGGACCCTGCCATATCTCCATACGGCCTCTACAGCGTTTCGCCCGAAACTTGAGTAACTGAATGTGTGGTGGACTCTAAAGACTCGTCAATACTATGGCTGTGGATTTAACCACTGGCACGTCAGAGGTATAAGCCAATACGTGACGGGTCACCAGCTATTGACCAAAAGGGACGTCGATGAGCGAACTCATCCTGACACCCTACTGAGCCTGTCAGTGACAATATCCGTACAGTCCGGTCCGATCGTCTATGAGCATCGCATGGCAGGCCTAGGGGGTTGGTAAAAGTCAGACCCCTAAAAGCGGTACAAGTCGTGTCGGAGCGTAGCCCAGAACACCCTGAGATACTACTGGAATACCTACCAGTAAATCTCCTGCCTCGGCCGAGGGCTTTGTGTAATGGCTCTCCTAGACACAGCGCGACCTCACCCCCAATACTGGGAGAGACGAACCCCTGCAGATCCGCTCACTGCCTCCATGTGGCTCGGGACTGTACCCAACTAAAACCTGTTTGCACGACTCCTTTGAGCCGTGGTAGGGTAGTAATCAAAGCACAGTGGGAACTCACACGAGACAAATGACGATCTCAGGTCGATGAACTAACCTGTACACATGTTACAAGGGAACTGCTATCTGACATCTGGTATAAGACCAACTAGCATGTTCCCGGCGAGTCCTGTCCGGTGTACTCATAACCCAATGAGCACCTGTATACATCTTAGGTGAACCAACTGACACCAGTGGCTTGTGAGACCGGCCACCGTCCCTCGTCGGGGTCTCGACTGTATACACTAGTCTACTAATGGAGTATCGATGCCCTGTGTCGAAACTCCTACGACTAGGGACCATTTAAGGATGTGCTTATAGACTACCAGCTCCCACGTATATGATCGCCCTTATACTGTTGGCAGTCAAGCAAGAATCCTAGGGGCTCTATCAACGTGCAATAGCGACCTGTCAGGTCACCTAAAGCAGTACACGATGATAAAGGTAAACCAGATAGCATACTATCATCTTGAGTAAGACTGTCCTCCTGGGATAGGTCCTCCCTCAATCATTGCAATCACGTGTCTGTGATCCAATAATTGACTCTGAGGGCACTATCTCCAACAATCTCCTATTTGCACTCAAGGCTAATTATTGCGATGTTGCATACTCACAGCCCGTGTGATACCGAACACCCAACTCCTCTACAAGTCAGTCTCACAAAACTCGTTTGCGAAACTATTGCGTTCGAGGAACAGCCTCAGTGAGTGGATCCGCCTAGATGTTTCTTTCTATGTCTCTCTATATCTCAAGTTCGTGGAGAAAGCCATCTCCCGAAATGAGCAATACCTGTCTTAGAATGTGTCTGGATGTCTGATGGGACCTAGCTCATAAATGAACTCCAAATCCAAACTTCTTAGACTGTATCGTCAACTGAACTTAATCAGTATCCTGCGCCATGCCTCCCTCAGTATTTCCTTGGATCCCCTGTTCAGTCGATAAAACTGCACATTTGTAGTACATTTTTCCTACCATTTTTATATTAAAAAAGGACTTTATTATAATATATTATACATATGAGGGTTTATGTGTAAAAACATTATTTTCCATGTGTTAATATATTTAATTATCATTTGGTAGGAAAATGTATGCAAATAATATTATTGGTCTAATCCTAGTAGAACAAAGTCTACTAAAATCTTATTTGAGTTGTTGTGCAGAATATTTCCAAGTTGTTATGAAGGATTTAACAAACAAATCAATTTGTTGAAGAAAACTTGCCAAATTAAGAAGCAAACTTGGAGACCAAGTCTGGAAGCAACCGAGAAAATATTTTCCAGATTCTGAAGATTCCTATGATTGCCAAATGTCACCAGATGAAAGACCAAGAAAATTCATCAATTGATCTCGACCCATGAGCGCGGATCCGCGGCCAAACACACCCTTGGGCCGTGGATCCGCCGCAGTTTGAGGAGGTTGGAAGGCAATATTTTGGGAGATTTACAACTGCTGAATTTTACCAACTTCTCAACAATAAGATTCTGGGTTTGCACTATAAAAAGGCACCGAGAGCCTCTTGGAAAAGCTATCAAGCCGAAGAGATCACGAAGCTCCCGACGCTCACGCATCCAGGCTGATCATCGACTGTTCGACTACATCCCTAGGAAAGATTGAGAAGCAAATCAAGTTTTGTAATCATTTTCTATGGATTAAAAGTGTAGTTTGAAGGAGTTGATTAATAAAGGTAGTTTTTTTATTTAATTATTTGTTTTTACATTATGTTCTTCCTCTCTTTCTTTTCATCTTCTTCTCCCAACATGCGCGAGTAATTCTCCGCTTGTTAGGGTTCGTAGGATTAGGGTAGGTTAATGGGGGATGAAAATAATTAAACCCTTTTTAAGTCCTATAAAGTTTAGGAACTTTATCAAAATAATCATTAACATCCTAATCGGGCGCGCTAGCAATTCCTTGCTAGTTCCGACCGCGATTAGAGATTAGATTAATGATTGTTTTGGTAAAGGCTAGATATGAACGGAGTTCCGTGTCGAGATAAGGGTTACGAGTGGGATTCCTTTTCCCTCCAGAAACCCTAATCTACACGCATCACCGTCGTTCTAGTTCTAAATCTATTAATGGATAAAAAGGGTAACTTTTAATTAATCTTCCATAACTACTAAATCCTAACGAACCCTACAAGCCCTATTATTATATTATTTAAATCTCTAAAATAATCTAGATCTATAATTTATATTAAAGTAGATCTAGAAACTTTTCACAAAATTCTTTATTCCTACTCTCTTTCTCAACACATCTAAAGTAAAAATAAAAGGTTCCACATTTCCCAGAGGACGACCCGTACTCACCTCGGTCTAGCTACACACGACACCGTTCTGATTGCGGTTAAACTACAAACACTCAATCTTTCGTATCAATCAAATGGCACCGTTGCCGGGGATACGTGCGTAATTTTTTATTTTTACTATTTGTGTTGAATTCTTGGACGAGCTATATCATTATTAAAACAAAACTGCAAATTGCATATTTAACGATTTGTGCGTGAATTTTGCAAGGAGATCTGGAGTTACAGAATTGAGGAAAACAGAAGACAGAGGCATTCATCGAGATCCAGAGGAGCACAGAGGGCTTGAGAAAAATTTTCAGCAATTGTTCCTCCCACCTTGCGGCGGAACCGCGCCAAAAGTACCATTCCTGCGGCGGAAACGCGGCTGCTTAGGGGAATTAGGGCTTCAATCTTCTCTGGTATTTTCTTTCAACTCCTCCTCTCTCCTCTCAAATCCAATAAAATCTATCTTCTGCAGGATTCTTTGCAAAATTGCGCCGCTCAAAAATCGTTTTGCAAAAGTTTTGTGATTGGTTTTGTTTTGCATATTTAATACGGATTTCTAAGTGGCAAAGACCAAATCAAGATTAGGTAGGGATTTCATCACCCTTCCTAAGCCCCACAAATCACAAACCGAGCATATAGAACAATCCTTCATTAATTTAAAAAAATATCTAGACCAGACTCTAAGGACTGTCGAGCTCAATAGGAAAAAGACTAGTATAGGCATCGGCCGTTTATCCTAACTGACATTGCGGTGTCTAGGCTAGTGGTTTTTAATTAGGCCCACTGTAGTGGTGGTTCCTTCCCACTTACCTGGCTGTACTTGTCCGTGAAGAGGCGGTTTGAGGTCCTATTTCTAGCCTTAGTTAGGAGCTGTCTAGAGACTGACCTAGGTAACCTTAGTTCTAGGGTTGCTTGTGCATTTTAGGGAGATTTGTCTTGAGTCCCACTTTTTCAAAACAATCCAATTTTTAAATCACACACACGCTGCCACTTGCACTAAACCCGCTTAGTGCATGCTCGGCTGGACATGGGATCCTAGTGCCCGTCTTGTCCGTGTTCCTGTTATCGACGCCGAAGTCGGTACTTCTTCATCTTCTTTTCCCCCACCACACACCACATCAACCGAGATGGACGGTACTCCATCAGAGTATAACACCACGCTGCCACCGCCCGCAGGTGCGCAGAATCCACCGCGCATCTCTCTCCAAGAGAGATGCTATCCTATTCGTGGTCCCCTTCCTACTTGTCTATCTCTTCCACCACCTAACGGGGATAATTTCGAAATCAAACCCCACTACATCAATCTGCTGCCCAAATTTCACGGGCTTGAGTCGGAAGACGCGTACGTTTTCATCACCAAATTCGAAAACGTATGCGCAATGATGGGTACTTCACAATTGACTTTAGATGCTATGCGCTTACGTCTTCTCCCATTCACACTGTGCGACTTGGCAGAAAAATGGCTTTATAATACTTCCGCACACTCTATCGCTAATTGGGATGAATTCGTCGTAGCATTTCTTAAGAAGTTTTACCCAAATCATAAGACTGCACATATTAGGAGCGAGATCAACCAGTTCACCCAGCTTCCCAATGAACCATTTTGGAAGTGCTTTGAACGTTTCAAAGATCTGCTTGTCCAATGCCCCCATCACGGAATACAAAGATGGGATTTATGTCGGATTATATATAAGGGCATTAATCCAGCGACAAAGCAGATGCTTGAAACAATGTGTCAATGCAATTTCATGTCTAAAGATGACGGTGAAGCATGGAAATATCTGGAAGATCTCGCTGAACACACGTTGCAGTGGGAAAGCGTAAGACCACCTTCAACTAAGGGAGGTATTCACCAGCTCGATGTTTCCATCGCAGTAAAAGCCGAAATGGCAGCGATGCAGAAGAAACTCGACGCTATTGAGAGCAGATTCTCATCAGTCTCCCTAAATCAGGTTACGCTTCCTAAGACCATCTGTGGTTGCTGTTCGGATCCTTCACACTTAACGGAAGAATGTCCTATGAATGCATCGTTTCAAGCTAATGCTGCTTTTCAGCAGCGACCTAGAAATGATCCTTATTCTTCCACATATAATCAAGGATGGAGGAATCATCCTAACTTTGCTTGGAATCAAAACCAACAAAGTAATTATCAAAGACCTCCTCCACAGCAACCACAACCACAGAATCAGCCCCCCTTTCAGTCACAAAATTTCCAAAATCCGGCCAACATTTCTACACCACAAATGGCCGGTACTGACAACTCGCTTGCACAAACTTTGGATATGTTCATGAAACAATCCATGCAAAATTCGGCTGAGATAAGGTCTTCTATTGATACCCTAACGAAAAACTCCTCCTCCCATGGTGAGAGTATTAAATCAATAGAAAACCAAATCGCACAGTTAAACGCCGCAATGAGTGCGAGAGAGAAAGGGAAACTCCCATCTCAACCCCTACCGAATCCTGGCCATTCACAAAGTCATAATGTGAATGCCATTACTACATTGAGATCGGGGAGAGTGCTGAACAACCAAGTGGGTGAGCAAGTTGATGATAGTGACACATTTGATACCCCTTCTTCTTCTTCTTCCCCTAACTCGTCTAGTCTCCCACCTTCATCCGAGCCTATTCTCCGCTTTCCCCAAGGCTCAAACATTTCGCCAAATCTATCTAAGTCGATGCCCACTCCAATTTTGGGATCGAATCCGTCGCCACAGTCTTCTCCACAAACGTTGGACCCAAAACTTATTGATCGAGCTCCATTTCCAAACCGATTAAGGGCCAACCGACCTAACCCGCAAATGGAGAAGATTGTGGAAATGTTTAAGCAAGTTAGCGTGAATATTCCTCTTCTAGATGCTATTCAACAAGTCCCATCTTATGCAAGAATCCTTAAATACTTGTGCACTAGGAAGAGAAACGTAAGGACCCCGGCTGTCCTACAATCTCTATTTCTATTGGGGGTAAAAATATAAATCGTGCTTTACTCGATCTAGGCGCTAGCGTCAACTTGCTTCCTTATTCAGTATACGAGCAGTTAGGAATTGGAGAGTTAAAACCCGCCCATTGTACTCTCCAAATGGCAGACCGATCTATCACCAAACCTCGGGGCGAACTAGAGGATGTGTTAATTAAAGTCGGGGAATTCATATTTCCCGTGGACTTTATTATTTTAGATACACAACCTGTGGCAAACCCACGCAATCAAATCCCGGTGATACTTGGTCGACCCTTCCTAGCAACTTCTAACGCTGTGATTAATTGTCGTAACGGTTCTATGAACTTATCCTTCGGGAAAATGACAATTGAGCTTAATATTTACAAGCTAGGAAGTCAGCCATCAGAACCTTCTGCTCATTTGCTGGATGTTTGTTCCATCCACGAGATAGCTCCCGAAAGCTGCATGGATGAGGAACTTTGCTTTGATGTTCTCGACAACACTAATGAGACATCGTTTGATCTTGCACCACTTCACAGTGAGGATATGTTCAATGAGTCCGACTTTGAGATTGAACCCGTTGACTCGTTGCAAAAGTCAGCAGCACTTTCCGAGTCAATATCTTATGCAAGTTTTGAACCTCTTAAGGAGTCCGAATATCATTCCGTTACCCCTCCTTCTATTGTCTCTCCGCCAATTCTTGATCTCAAACCGCTACCTTCTCATCTTAAATATGCATATTTAGGAGAGAATGAGACTTTGCCAGTGATTATTTCCGCTTCTCTAGCCTTAGAGCAAGAGAATGCACTTTTGGCAGTGTTGAGATCAAATCGGGAAGCATTTGGTTGGACAATGGCCGACATCAAAGGGATTAGTCCCTTAATTGTTGAACATCACATACATCTGATGGATGAAGCCAAACCAACCCGAGACCCACAAAGACGGTTAAATCCCGTTATGAAGGAGACGGTAAAGAAAGAAATCGTCAAGTGTCTTGATAGTGGAATAATTTACCCCATATCTGATAGTCAATGGGTAAGTCCAATTCATGTGGTCCCTAAAAAGTCTGGCATCACGGTCATCACTAACGAGGCTAATGAGTTAATCCAAACACGCACCCAAACTGGGTGGCGCGTATGTATCGATTACATGAAACTCAATGCCGCGACGAGGAAAGATCACTTCCCTCTACCTTTCATTGACCAGATGTTGGAACGATTAGTGGGACACGAATACTACTGTTTCTTGGACGGATACTCTGGTTACAACCAGGTCCCCATCACCGAAAAGGATCAAGATAAAACCACTTTTACTTGTCCTTTCGGAACTTTTGCTTATAGACGCATGCCCTTTGGGTTATGCAACGCTCCCGCTACATTTCAGCGGTGCATGATGGGGATATTTTCAGATATGGTGGAAAATTTTCTAGAAATTTTTATGGACGATTTCTCCATTTTTGGGGACTCCTTTGAGGACTGCCTTCGTAATCTTGACGCTGTTCTTACCCGCTGTAAGGATAAGAACTTGACTTTGAATTGGGAAAAATTCCATTTTATGGTTCAAGAAGGTATTGTACTTGGACATATAATTTCACATAAAGGCATTGAGGTCGACAGAGCTAAAATAGATGTCATTCAAAACCTCCCTCGTCCCAATTGCGTCAAAGATATACGATCCTTCCTTGGTCATGCAGGATTTTATAGGAGATTTATTAAGGACTTTAGCAAAATTGCTAGACCCTTAACCCTTCTATTGGCCAAGGACACTACTTTTCACTTCAATTCGGATTGTGAGGCTGCTTTTGAATCACTTAAAGAATCACTCACTACAGCCCCCGTTCTATCATCTCCGGATTGGAACCACCCGTTCGAGCTTATGTGTGACGCATCAGATTTTGCTATTGGTGCTGTCTTGGGACAACATATTGATAAGATGCCACATGTAATTTACTATGCAAGTAGGACCTTGAATGATGCACAAATAAATTACACAACTACCGAGAAAGAACTCTTGGCAGTTGTATTTGCATTAGAGAAGTTCAGGCCCTACTTGATTGGCTCGCCTATTGTGGTTTACACAGATCACTCCGCCCTACGACATCTTTTAACGAAGAAGGATGCAAAGGCTAGGCTAATACGTTGGATCCTATTGTTACAAGAATTTGATCTTGTTATCAAAGACAAGAGTGGATGTGAAAACGTAGTAGCAGACCATCTTTCACGCATCACTTCTTCGCCAACTGTGACCGTGCCGATAAATGACTCATTTCCCGACGAACAGCTCTTGAATGTATCCTACGAACCTTGGTTCGTGGATATCGTGAACTATCTTGCGACGGGACTTATACCTAGCGATTGGTCGAAACAAGACAAACTTCGGTTTTTATCCCAAGTAAAATATTTTTACTGGGATGAACCATATCTATTCAAGTATTGTTCCGATCAAATCATTTGCAGGTGTGTCCCTAACGATGAATTCAAAAGCGTGTTATCATTTTGTCATGATCAGGCATGCGGCGGTCACTTTGGACCTCGAAAAATGGCGGAGAAAGTTTTGCAATGTGGCTTTTATTGGCCAACATTATTTAAAGATGCATTTGAACATTGCAAAACTTGTCCGCGATGTCAGCATTTGGGTCGGATTTCACGAAGGAATGAGATGCCGCTCCAACCTATATTGGTTGTGGAAATATTTGATGTTTGGGGTATTGATTTTATGGGCCCTTTTCCCAACTCCTTTGGGAATTTATATATCTTGTTAGCGGTTGATTATGTCTCGAAGTGGGTGGAAGCTATACCGTGTCGCACTAATGACAACAAAGTTGTCATTAAGTTCCTTAAAGAAAATATCTTTTCGCGATTCGGACACCCTCGCGCTATCATTAGCGACAACGGGACACACTTCTGCAATAGGTCTTTCGAGGCCTTGATGCAGAAATATTCAATCACTCACAAGCTTTCTACGCCCTATCATCCCCAAACAAGCGGGCAGGCTGAGATCTCAAATAGGCAGATCAAACAGATTTTGGAGAAGACGGTTTCGAAAAACCGTAAAGATTGGTCAACCAAATTGACGGATGCTCTTTGGGCATTCCGCACCGCTTATAAGATCGATCTTGGTATGTCTCCATACCGCCTTGTGTTTGGGAAGGCATGCCACCTCCCTGTCGAGATTGAACATAAGGCAATATGGGTTATTAAAGAGCTTAATTTTGATCTTGATCATGCAGGCAGCTATCGGAAGCTGCAATTGAATGAGCTAAGCGAACTCCGCGATGAAGCTTACGATAATGCGGTGATAGTAAAGAACAGGACTAAAGTGTTCCACGATAAAAATCTTTCTAGAAAAACCTTCACATCGGGGCAACAAGTCCTTCTTTATGATTCACGTCTCCATCTTCATCCGGGTAAGCTTAAATCTCGCTGGAAAGGACCTTTTGTGGTGCGGTATGTATACCCGCACGGGGCAGTTGAAGTCGAAAATTTAAACAACGGTTCGATTTTTAAAGTAAATGGGCATAGATTAAAACCGTATTTTTCTGCTGACCTCGCGGAGGAGCTCCTGTTTTTACAGGAGCCGCTTTATCAAAACTAAATTTCCTCCGCCTCACCTCCATATTTTGATAACTTTTTCACATTTTAAGAATGAAGGTGAGTGAAAAATGATTTGATTGAATATCTATGCGTGTCAAAATAAGTTTGGGGGAATTTATCATTTAACTATTATTTTACCCCTTGTATCTTTCCCTTAGTATACAGGTCCTTGTTCTCAAAAGGCTACATCAGTGAGGACACTGCTGAAAACAGGTTTGGGGGGGAGGTTTGTTTTCACTGAATTATCTTTGACACCGGGCATTAAAATTTTAAAATTTTTTAACAAAAGAATAGAAAGTGAAACATTACATCCAAAAGATAGGAATAGTTTAAGAAAACCAAGAAAATTAGAAGTTTTCTTATACGAACTAGTAATAAGTAGTTATGAGCTGTTGTCCCAAGGGTTAGTAAGATGAAGGAAGTCACTAATCTGAGGATAAAAATAAGTCTGAAAAATAGTTTCTATTCTGGAAGCCAAACATTTGAATGTTGATACCCTACTATATGCACATACACACGTCTTAAAACTCGGGATAGTAGAGGACACCTTGAAATACTCTTTTCTAAAAGCCAAAGTATGAAGGAAATGATGAAGAAAATATAAAATGGTGAAAAGAAAAAAATGAACACTGGTTTTGTATCGCCAAGGTAGCAATAAAAAAATATAGCGAGGGTGCCTCTTCACCTAGTGCCCTAAGGCCAACTGGTCTGGGAGTCACTGCTTAGCCTTAGGTGGTGCAAGACAAGGAAAATATTATCACCAAATCTGCAAGCACATGAGTAATCGGTCGGTTAGTACCTCAAGAAGTATTAACGGTCGCATGAAAATGTGTAAGCAATTCTAAGTATTCATCAAAGTAAAAAGTACTAAGGTAGATGGACAAGAGTATGATAGCTTGAATTGAATTCTCTGAGTGTAGGGATGTTCTTTACACACACGTGGGGTTATATGATCAATGTTTGGATAAAAGGTAGGAATGAAGAATAAAGACGATGTTTTATTGAGGGATGATGTGATTTCTAACATTTTTTCATGACTATTAAGATAGGGCCCATGACAACTGAAAAGCTAGTATAGTTGGAAACTCTTCTTTTCAAAGTATTTCTTTTATGGTTCCTATCTCTATATGTAAATTTCACCATCTTTCTTTTGTTATAGGATTTTGTGGGTGTAATCCGCTGAAAACCCTCAGGAGACAACACTCCTCCTATTAGGGACACCTAGAGGTTTAACGGCTTGTTGCACGTGCTCAGTGCAATCGTGTCTGCCTACGAAAGTGTGCTTAGTTTTCTCCTTTCTTTTTCTCCTCTTAAAAATAAACTAGTTTGCTCGGGACGATCAAAGATAAGTTTGGGGGTATTTATTCAGTCGATAAAACTGCACATTTGTAGTACATTTTTCCTACCATTTTTATATTAAAAAAGGACTTTATTATAATATATTATACATATGAGGGTTTATGTGTAAAAACATTATTTTCCATGTGTTAATATATTTAATTATCATTTGGTAGGAAAATGTATGCAAATAATATTATTGGTCTAATCCTAGTAGAACAAAGTCTACTAAAATCTTATTTGAGTTGTTGTGCAGAATATTTCCAAGTTTTTATGAAGGATTTAACAAACAAATCAATTTGTTGAAGAAAACTTGCCAAATTAAGAAGCAAACTTGGAGACCAAGTCTGGAAGCAACCGAGAAAATATTTTCAAGATTCTGAAGATTCCTATGATTGCCTGTCACCAGATGAAAGACCAAGAAAATTCATCAATTGATCTCGACCCATGAGCGCGGATCCGCGGCCAAACACACCCTTGGGCCGCGGATCCGCCGCAGTTTGAAGAGGTTGGAAGGCAATATTTTGGGAGATTTACAACTGCTGAATTTTACCAACTTCTCAACAATAAGATTCTGGGTTTGCACTATAAAAAGGCACCGAGAGCCTCTTGGAAAAGCTATCAAGCCGAAGAGATCACGAAGCTCCCGACGCTCACGCATCCAGGCTGATCATCGACTGTTCGACTACCTCCTTAGGAAAGATTGAGAAGCAAATCAAGTTTTGTAATCATTTTCTATGGATTAAAAGTGTAGTTTGAAGGAGTTGATTAATAAAGGTAGTTTTTTTTATTTAATTGTTTGTTTTTACATTATGTTCTCCCTCTCTTTCTTTTCATCTTCTTCTCCCAACATGCGCGAGTAATTCTCCGCTTGTTAGGGTTCGTAGGATTAGGGTAGGTTAATGGGGGATGAAAATAATTAAACCCTTTTTAAGTCCTATAAAGTTTAGGAACTTTATCAAAATAATCATTAACATCCTAATCGGGCGCGCTAGCAATTCCTTGCTAGTTCCGACCGCGATTAGAGATTAGATTAATGATTGTTTTGGTAAAGGCTAGATATGAACGGAGTTCCGTGTCGAGATAAGGGTTACGAGTGGGATTCCTTTTCCCTCCAGAAACCCTAATCTACACGCATCACCGTCGTTCTAGTTCTAAATCTATTAATGGATAAAAAGGGTAACTTTTAATTAATCTTCCATAACTACTAAATCCTAACGAACCCTACAAGCCCTATTATTATATTATTTAAATCTCTAAAATAATCTAGATCTATAATTTACATTAAAGTAGATCTAGAAACTTTTCACAAAATTCTTTATTCCTCCTCTCTTTCTCAACACATCTAAAGTAAAAATAAAAGGTTCCACATTTCCCAGAGGACGACCCGTACTCACCTCGGTCTAGCTACACGCGACACCGTTCTGATTGCGGTTAAACTACAAACACTCAATCTTTCGTATCAATCACCACCTGTCCAAAATACTGCCCCTCGTCAGAAGGAAAAACTATAACTCTGACAGTCACTCTGTCATCCAGGTCACCTTGGAAGCCTGGAATGATAACCGTCTCCTAAAGGAGGCTGTCGTTATCAATTCCCTAGAACATCAACTTATGTTCTAAAACTGCTTCCGATTGTTTCTCTAGGATTGGATGAATATCAACTTATTGCACCTACTGCAAGAACAACATCTGGTGTGGTACTTGACATCTCATGATTGACTCAATTGCCTAAGCAAGTGATCTGTCAATCATGCGTATCCCTCTCCCCTTTAGTCTGTAAGACACCTTTAGAGAGGGTGACTCCATCACCTGCAGGTACACTACCGTGCCAGGAGTCGTCCATTCTAAATACTCTTAGAATGCTGTCTAAGTACCCTGATTGGAAAACCACCCAAATCTAGATCTATAACCATAGATCTAGTAACCAGAATGTCTGATATAATATCCCAGTCCTGTGTGGAGAAACCACCGTGTGACGACCAAAGTATAACCGATCGTAGTATAGGAATATCACTTCCTACTCTGTGTATGTCATCCAAATACCAGAACATCATACTCTACTACCTCCTTAACAGATCCATCCCCTATTCTGATGAAGTCAAACCTATGACTGTCACATCAGAAATAGATGATCTATCTCCGCTATATCTGCTTTAGTCTATAAATAGACATAAGCCTCCTATCCACCAATGCTTCCGCTGCTCCCACTGACTACGACAACCCTCTGGCAGAGTCATATAGACGTACACTGCTAAAGCTAGTTTAGAACGACGCTATACTCATCCTCCTGCCGGGTCTCATAGTCTGGAACAACAGCAATGGCAAGTCTGGGTAAACAAGAACCTCCCTGCCACCGTCCTTGAGCATACCGAAGTACCTCTCGAGTGCCTGAGGTTACCCACCATATCTGCGGAGTGGCCAATGGAATGTTAAACCAGATTGAATCTTTAGGTTCTTATCAAATCTTCAGCAATCGTTTGCGGTTCTGGAATCACTTCCAGTTCTACCATACTCCCATTACTGTTTTCTGAAAAAAAATCCATTTTTATTTAAAACTGTAGCGAGTCAAGAACAATATCACTATTGATCTTCCAGATGGTAGAAAATCAACCTTCGTCATAGCCTGGGTCAACCCACAAACATCCATTACAGAAACGTGCCTTGAGTTGTCCAGTGTCTGGTTTTAAGCAAAAGCCAAACAACTCCCCGTACCTTAACATCGTTAAGATATGAACTGTTCTATATCCAATATAGAACCAGAGGCACTGATTTAATTGAACCAGATTCAAATCATGCAGCTGTCTCCAGTGCATGTCAACTAAATGGAAAAAGGCCGATCAACGTCACTCAACTTAGGAATGCTTCCAATTATGAGTAACCCGAAAGAGAAGCAAGATCTCTTAATCATTACTATTAACAGAATACCATACACAAGTATCTATATCTTCGATCACTTTGAAGAATCCCGATACTTGCAATACCTGGTTCTCTACTTTATTCAAATACCTATAACTTCTCAAAATTCGGACCCTGTGTTTCCATGAAACACCTGTCTAAAAACTAGAGAAGTCATAAATAAACCGAATATAGTACGAGGACCATCCCCTCTGTCCTGATGGACCCTGGACAACATACAATACCCTGTATAAGTCCCTTGAGTCAGATAACTCATTCACTGCGTGTGGTAGGTTGAAAACTGTACTTATGGTTAAGAAGAATTACACCGCTGTTTAATGCTCCTTACCTAACCATCCACTGATATAGGTAAATGTCGTAGACATAATTTCAAAAAGGTATATCTCACTCTATAAAAATAGACGTACAGATATATTAATTTGAAATTGGTGCATAATAGCGGATATTCAAAACCAAATAATTGCCGTCCGGCAAACAACCCAAGTGACTTTCTCAAATATCACCGATTACAACGAATCCCGATATAATGAGGATAATCACCCAATTCCTAATAACTTACTCCCACTCATCATCTGTAAAACCATACAGATGTGAGAATCATACCTGGTAAATACATACCCTGGAGTAAGTATCTAATCGGGAAATCAGTTTTCTTTTAACATTACACAGTGAAACTGAAACATTGAAATGTCTCGATGGGGTATCCTGGTATTCCTAGTAATGCCTCTTGCATTATCCAGATTCACAACTGTAACCTTGTAATTCTTTGCCATCTTTCTAAATCCCTTTCTATGTCTTTAGTCATTACTTTCTGTACACCCCTTTAGGCCAAATGGTTTTCTTACTTCCCTACTGTTCGGCACCAGCCTATGGTTTGGAAGAAGACTATCCAATAAGCATAAAGGGTGTACTGTCCTAATCCTAGGAGCACTCGCAATGCGAGAGAAGGTGAAAATAAAAAACAACCGAATAAACCTTATTCCTATTTCTCCTGAACCAGATTCCATCCCCGAACTGGAACAAGTTCCTTTCGAGTTCGTATATAACCATACGATGGAGTATCCAATAAACTGTGGATCTTCGTAGTGATACGGAGTGTCCTGGAGAAATACAAAGGTGATTTAGGATTGGCGAAGAAATACTTGGTTTGGTCGTGAATATCAGTCGCAATTTACTTTGCCCTCCTACTAATCCCTTGCTTTGTCTTAACTTAATACCTTCTGCACACCATCGTTATGCTAATTGGTTTTCTTCATTCCCCACCGTTCGGCACCAGCCTAAGGTTTGGAAGAAGACTATCCAATTTGCGTAATAGGTGTACTACTCCTAAACCAAGGAGTACTCGCAACCTGAGAGATGGTAAAAGGAAAAGACAACTGAATAGTCCTATCCGTTTTCTCCAGAACCGGAAACCATCCTTGAATTCCTTCGAGTTCGTATCTAACCATACGATGGTTTTGTCCAATAGAAGTGGACGTTCGTAGTAATACGGGGTGTCCTGGAGAAAAGGGTAAAAGTAGGAGTGGCAATGAGGTTTGCAACTTTGACAATCCAAAAGCCAATGTTTAAGAAGGTTCGGTTAATTTTGGTCACTGAGTCATAGTCTAGGGTCGGGTCAATGGTCGCTGCCAAAGAGAGAGAGAAAAGAAACACTCAGCGTGCACTCTAACCTAGATCAGAATGGTTATCACTTTATCTAATCTGGAAACCTCCCACTGTACCGTCAAATTCTCCTCCAAACCTGAAAGAAGAATTAGTCGGGATCACCCGAGGAGTAAACCAACTCATCAGTGGGAATCGGGATCCAACTATCATTGCATGATAACGTGACGGAATCCGCTCACGTCATCACACTCCAGAAGGTATGCGCATATCTGGCAGGTTTCAGTTCTTTTGAAACTCCCGATGTGGATTTTTACCCCTAGGACCCAAGTGACCTTGACGGAGTCAACAAATCAAAGAGTCCTAGTCAAGTTCAACCTGTCATTATCTGGATTGCATTAAACCCACGCGAACGTGCCCTTGATGGAGTCAACAAGGCCGCACGACTGTCCTAACCAATCCCATTTATGCAACAAACAAGCACCACTTAGCTACCGTACATTACGCCTTGACGGAGTCAACAAACGCAGCGCGAATACTAAGTAACACTCCTAAGAAATGACGGAGGGCTACGTCTAGTTTTTGGCGAAAAACCTTTAACGTAATGAACTTGATATCGTTGAAGGAACTACATAGCTTTTAGAAAATATAGTGACGAAAACCTTTACTAAAGAGGTCACTCCCGGTGAAGGGATCTCGGCTCTTTCCCCGTAGAATGGGGTGCAGGATATTCCAAATGAATACCACGATGCAAAGCAAAAGTAATCGGCTACAGTGAAGTTAATGCCCTGACGCAAACTTCTGTCCAAGGGGTCACTCCCGGTGAAGGGATCTCGGCCCTTGCCTCGTCGACTGAGGAGCAGGATATTCTAACTGAATACCACAATGCAAAACAAAAGAGAATGTCCTTGCAATAACAGCTTTTTGAAAAGTGTTCCAACAACATCAGATTAGGTTTGTTTTTAACTTGCATCGATCCGATTCAACGCAGTCCCATCAATTGATCACACCAAAAAGAACGAAAATATACTGATGTACGTATATGCCATCTGCATTCGCCACTGGGTCCCGTCATTACCCGTTAGGTTAGCTAACTAACGACAGAGCGGGGACTGGACTAGCGCGGATGCAAAACATATACAACATCTACTAATATATATACCAATATATTATATTTCGCTCAAGGCGTGATAAAATGCAACATCACAGAAATGAATAGCATCACAGAACAATACAGATATCTGGAAGCCCCGGGTTTCACAGAGCCGCTGCTGAAACCCGACGTTCCCCTGGTCGTGTGGATAGCCTGTGCAAAGAAATCCTAGACCCCTACGGGCGCGGCAAGTCACCCGCCAAGACCTGAAGCGAGGCAGTCCCCTCCAGCACTGTGAATGGACCACCCAGCACTTCACGGAATCCGGTAACTTGGGCACCCCTCCTGGGTCAACCTGTACCCCCTACGTGCGGAGAATGGTCCGCCAATTCTAGAGTAAAGCCCCCTCCGTCTCAATTCCATGAGATGCGGGCTTGTTGCCCTCTAGAACCTGGCTATCCGTGCACCCCTCCGCGGGGTAATCCTAGTACAGAAAGTAAAATATACATACAACGGGTACATCGACCGCAACCAGGTCGTGCCCCAAAAGAATAATACAAACAGGCAGTGACGGCAGTCCACATGTCGGACGCTCGCCCCGCAATATCAAATGTACATAATACAACAAAACTGTACTAGCATTGCATCCAGGCTATCCCCCACGACCGATCCGCAACATCACAGCAATACATAGAACATCAACGTGAATGTCACGTTCGCAAATCCGTCTAACCGGGTTATAGCAGTTAGACAGGATTTACCGATCAAGTGACATTCACGGTCGCAGATATAATGTAAATACTGTGAACCAATGTGTTTAAAATATCCGATCGATCAAATTTTAACAAGTGGGCCCCCAAGTACTACTGTAGCACATCAAGAAATTCTGGGCCCAATATTAATGTTCCAAAACCCCTAAAATCACCCCAGAAGCCCACTGAAAAAGTTTGACCAATTGAACTTTCCAAACTGCGGCGGAACCGTGGCCCAAGGAGGGGTTTTGCCGCGGTTCCGCGCTCCCCTTGAATGATCAATTTTTCGAATTTCTCCAGTAGTCTTAGAACTTCCAGTACATTAGTTTTTTACAACCTGAAAAATTTTTCAACTCCAAAAAATTTCAACAGAAAACTAATGTGGTGAAATATGCGGTTTTGGGATTTTTGTTCGATCGGAATTGTAAAACACATTAGACAAAGCTAGACTAGGTTAATGGCGTGGCTCTGATACCATGTTGCGCCACGACAGCGCCCCAGCCGTCTATCCGAGGCCAAAATGCGGAATCAAAAATTTTCCTTATCTTGGAAACTGGCGCTACCGCGGACAATAAAACCCGGATCGTAACCATTAACCGATACTAGCAAACAAGAGATGGGGTGAGAGATATACCGAGCGATCCGTGTCCTTCGGTCTTCTCGTCGTCGTCCCGATCTCCCGCGGAATCACCATTCGTCGTCTTCTCGTCGGAAAGGGCACCATGTAGCCGGATTCTTTTACGGGCTCCTACCTCTGGACCGAGGCAACTCGGGCGCGAAGTTGGCTAGCCGACGCGTCCAAGAAGTGCTGTAGGCTAGTGTAGAGTGGTTGTCTCATTTGGGGTAGTGAAGTTGCCATTGGTGATGGAGGAATGAGGCTAAGAAAAAATGGTGCTTTCATTTTTTTTCAAAACAAGAAGAAGAAGGAGATGAAGAAATATGTGCTACCACCATTCTCATCAAACTCTCTCTCTCTTTCTCTTGAACAAATGGTGGAGGATAAAACATCAATCATGAAGGGAGGTGATCGTAGTAAAAGGTGAAGGGGTGACCACATCCAAACATCATGATAACAAAACTCAAATCAATTTCTAATCCTTTCATATCTTAATTAATGCAAAGGAAAAGACTAAGAAAGCATCTCATGATTATGAACCATCATGAAGCCCCACAAATGCAAGATACCCCCTCCACAAATGTTATTTGCAAACTTGCAAATAACCCCCTCCATCGGAAAAGTCCGGCCGGGAAAGAACAAAGGAAAACCGGCCGGAACGGAATGCAAACTGGCAACCCCAGAAAACTGGTCCCGTAATAAATTACAGGAAAACCCCGATACTGTGCATACACACCCGCATCTGTATTCCGACCGGATACAAATGCAAAGAGACAAAATCTACACTGTACTATACTAGGATCCGGCTTAAACCAAAGTCGGCTAGTAAAATCCGTTCGATCCTGATCCGTGCAATACCGCACGTATCCGATCGAACCTTGCCATATATCTATACGGCCTCTAGTACAAACTGTCCGATCTTGATCCGTGCAATACCGCACGTATCTGATCGGACCCTGCCATATCTCCATACGGCCTCTACAGCGTTTCGCCCGAAACTTGAGTAACTGAATGTGTGGTGGACTCTAAAGACTCGTCAATACTATGGCTGTGGATTTAACCACTGGCACGTCAGAGGTATAAGCCAATACGTGACGGGTCACCAGCTATTGACCAAAAGGGACGTCGATGAGCGAACTCATCCTGACACCCTACTGAGCCTGTCAGTGACAATATCCGTACAGTCCGGTCCGTTCGTCTATGAGCATCGCATGGCGGGCCTAGGGGGTTGGTAAAAGTCAGACCCCCAAAAGCGGTACAAGTCGTGTCGGAGCGTAGCCCAGAACACCCTGATATACTACTGGAATACCTACCAGTAAATCTCCTGCCTCGGCCGAGGGCTTTGTGTAATGGCTCTCCTAGACACAGCGCGACCTCACCCCCAATACCGGGAGAGACGAACCCCTGCAGATCCGCTCATTGCCTCCATGTAGCTCGGGACTGTACCCAACTAAAACATGTTTGCACGACTCCTTTGAGCCGTGGTAGGGTAGTAATCAAAGTACAGTGGGAACTCACACGAGACAAATGACGATCTCAGGTCGATGAACTAACCTGTACACATGTCACCAGGGAACTGCTATCTGACATCTGGTATAAGACCAACTAGCATGTTCCCGGCGAGTCCTGTCCGGTGTACTCATAACCCAATGAGCACCTGTATACATCTTAGGTAAACCAACTGACACCAGTGGCTTGTGAGACCGGCCACCGCCCCTCGTCGGGGTCTCGACTGTATACACTAGTCTACTAATAGAGTATCGATGCCCTGTCTCGAAACTCCTACGACTAGGGACCATTTAAGGATGTGCTTATAGACTACCAGCTCCCACGTATATGATCGCCCTCATACTGTTGGCAGTCAAGCAAGAATCCTAGGGGCTCTATCAACGTGCAATAGCGACCTGTCAGGTCACCTAAAGCAGTACACGATGATAAAGGGAAACCAGATAGCATACTATCATCTTGAGTAAGACTGTCCTCCTGGGATAGGTCCTCCCTCAATCATTGCAATCATGTGCCTGTGATCCAATAATTGACTCTGAGGGCACTATCTCCAACAGTGGCTTGTGAGACCGGCCACCGCCCCTCGTCGGGGTCTCGACTGTATACACTAGTCTACTAATGGAGTATCGATGCCCTGTCTCGAAACTCCTACGACTAGGGACCATTTAAGGATGTGCTTATAGACTACCAGCTCCCACGTATATGATCGCCCTCATACTGTCGGCAGTCAAGCAAGAATCCTAGGGGCTCTATCAACGTGCAATAGCGACCTGTCAGGTCACCTAAAGCAGTACACGATGATAAAGGTAAACCAGATAGCATACTATCATCTTGAGTAAGACTGTCCTACCGGGATAGGTCCTCCCTCAATCATTGCAATCACGTGCCTGTGATCCAATAATTGACTCTGAGGGCACTATCTCCAACAATCTCCCACTTGCACTCAAGGCTAATTATTGCGATGACGCATACTCACAGCCCGTGTGATACCGAACACCCAACTCCTCTACTAGTCAGTCTCACAAAGTTCGTTTATGAAACTATGGCATTCGAGGAATAGCCTCAGTGAGTGGATCCGCTGTGATGTTTCTTTCTATATCTCTCTATATGTCAAGTTCACGGAGAAAACTATCTCCCGAAATGAGCAATACCTGTCTTGGAATGTCTGGATGTCTGATGGGACCTAGTTCATAAATGAACTCCAAATCCAAACTTCTTAGACTGTATCGTCAACTGAACTTAATCAGTATCCTGCGCCATGCCTTTCCCCCAGTATCCACATGGACCACCTGTCCAAAATACTGCCCCTCGTCAGAGGGAAAATCATGACTCTGACGACCACCCTGTCGTCCATGTCACCTTGGAAGCCTGGAATGATAACCGTCTCCTAAAAGGAGGCTGCCGTTATCAAATCCCTAGAACACATACTTATGTCCTAAAACTGCTCCCGATTGTTTTTCCAGGATTGGATTGATATCAACTTATTGCACCTACTGTAAGAACAACATCTGGTGTGGTACTTGACATCTCATGATTGACTCAATTGCTTAAGCAAGTGATCTGCCAATCATGGGTATCCCTCTCCCCTTTAGTCTGTAAGACACCTTTAGAGAGGGTGACTCCATTACCTGCAGGTATACTACCGTGCCAGGAGTCGTCCATTCTAAATACTCATAGAATGCTGTCAAGGTACCCAGATTAGGAAACCACCCAAATCTAGATCTAAAACGATAGATCTAGTAACCAGTATGTCTGATATAATGTCCAAGTCCCATGTGGAGAAAACACTGTATGACGACCAAAGTATAACCGATCGTAGTATAGGAATATCACTTCCTACTCGGTGTATGTCATCCAAATACCATGACATCACACCCTACTACCTTCTCAACAGATCCATCCCCTATTCTGATGAAGTCAAACCTATGACTGTCATATCAGAAATTGATGATATATCTCCGCTATATCTGCTTTAGTCTATAAATAGACATAAGCCAACAGTCCACCAATGCTTCCGTTGCTCCCACTGACTACGACAACCCTCTGGCAGAGTCATATACACGTACAATTCTAAAGCAAGTTTAGAACAACGCTATACTCATCCTCCTGCCGGGTCTCACAGTCTGGAACAACAGCAATGGCAAGTCTGGGTAAACAAGAACTTCCCTGTCACCGTCCTTGAGACTACCGGAGTACCTCTCGGGTGCCTGAAGTTACCCACCTTATCCGCGGAGTGGCTAATGGAATGTCAATCCAGATTGAATATTTAGGTTCCTTATCAAATCTTCAGTAATCGTTTGTGGTTCTGGAATTACTTCCAGTTCTACCATACTCCCACTACTGTTTTCTGAAAAAGTCCATTTTTATTAAAACTGTGGCGAGTCAAGAACAATATCACTATTGATCTTCCAGATGGTAGAAAGTCAACCCTCGTCATAGCCTGGGTCAACCCACAAACAGCCATTACAGAACCGTGCCTTGAGTTGTCCAGTGTCTGGTTTTAAGCATAAGCCGGACAACTCCCTGTACCTTAACAATGTCAAGATATGAACTGTTCTATATCCAATATAGAAACAGAGGCACTGATTTAATTGAACCAGATTCAAATCATGCAGCTGTCACCAGTGCATGTCAACTAAATGGAAGAATGCCGATCAACGTTACTCAACTTAGGAATGCTTCCAATTATGAGTAACCTGAAAGAGAAGCAAGTTCTCTTAATCATTACTATCAACTGAATACCCTTCACAAGTATCTACATCTCCGATCACTTTGAAGAATCCCGATACTTGCAACATCTGGTCCTCTACTTTATTCAAATACCTATAACTTCTCAAAACTTGGACCCTGTGTTTCCACGAAACACTTGCCAAAAAACTAGAGAAGTCATAAGTAATCCGAATATAGTACGAGGACCAACCCCTCTGTCCTGATGGACCCTGGACAACATACAATACCCTGTATAAGTCCCTTGAGTCAGATAACTCATTCACTGTGTGTCGTAGGTTGAAAACTGTACTTATGGTTAAGAAGAATTACACCGCTGTTTAATGCTCCTTACCTAACCATCCACTGATATAGATAAATGTCGTAGACATAATTTCAAAAAGGTATATCTCACTCTATAAAAATAGACGTACATATATATCAATTTGAAATTGGTGCATAATAGCGGATATTCAAAACCAAATATTTGCCGTCCGGCAAACAACCCAGGTGACTTCCTCAAATATCACCGATTACAACGAATCCCGATATAATGAGGATGATCACCCAATTCCCAATAACTTACTCCCACTCATCATCTGTAAAACCATACAGATGTGAGAATCATACCTGGTAAATACATACCCCGGAGTAAGTATCCAATCGGGAAATCAGTTTTCTTTTAACATTACACAGTGAAACTGAAACATTGAAATGTCTCGATGGGGTATCCTGGTATTCCTAGTAATGCCTCTTCCATCATCCAGATTCACAACTGTAATCTTGTAATTCTTTGCCATCTTTCTAAATCCCTTTCTATGTCTTTAGTCATTACCTTCTGTACACCCCTTTAGGCCAAATGGTTTTCTACCTTCCCTACCGTTCGGCACCAGCCTATGGTTTGGAAGAAGACTATCCAATAAGCATAATGGGTGTACTGTCCTAATCCTAGGAGCACTCGCAAAACGAGAGAAGGTGAAGATAAAAGACAACCGAATAAACCTTATTCCTATTTCTCCTGAACCAGAATCCATCCCCGAACTGGAACAAGTTCCTTTCGAGTTCGTATATAACCATACGATGGAGTATCCAATAAACTGTGGATCTTCGTAGTGATACGGAGTGTCCTGGAGAAATACAAAGGTGATTTAGGATTGGCGAAGAAATACTTGGTTTGGTCGTGAATATCAGTCGCAATTTACTTTGCCCTCCTACTAATCCCTTGCTTTGTCTTAACTTAATACTTTCTGCACACCATCGTTATGCTAATTGGTTTTCTTCATTCCCCACCGTTCGGCACCAGCCTAAGGTTTGGAAGAAGACTATCCAATTTGCGTAATAGGTGTACTACTCCTAAACCAAGGAGTACTCGCAACCTGAGAGATGGTAAAAGGAAAAGACAACTGAATAGTCCTATCCGTTTTCTCCAGAACCGGAAACCATCCTCGAATTCCTTCGAGTTCGTATCTAACCATACGATGGTTTTGTCCAATAGAAGTGGACGTTCGTAGTAATACGGGGTGTCCTGGAGAAAAGGGTAAAAGTAGGAGTGGCAATGAGGTTTGCAATTCTGACAATCCAAAAGCCAGTATTTTAGAAGGTTCGGTCAACTTGGTCCCTGAGTCATAGTCAAGGGTCGGGTCAATGGTCGCTGCCAGAGAGAGAGAAAAAAAAGAAACACTCAGCGTGCACTCTAACCTAGATCAGAATGGTTATCACTTTATCTAATCAGGAAACCTTCCACTGTAACGTCAAATTCTTCTCCAAACCTGAAAGAAGAATTAGCCGGGATCACCCGAGGAGTAAACCAACTCATCAGTGGGAATCGGGATCCAACTATCATCGCATGATAACTTGATGGAATCCACTCAAGTCACCACACTCCAGAAGGTATGCGCATGCCTGTCAAGTTTCAGTTTCTTTAGAAACTCCCGATGTGTGTTTTTACCCCAAGCGGCTTATGACCTTGACTAGGTCAACAAACCATAAACCGCCAGTCAAGTTCAACCCATCATTATTCTGGATTGCATTAAACCCACCCGTACGTGCCCTTGACTAGGTCAACAAGGCCGCACGACTGTCCTAACCAATCCCATTTATGCAACAAACAAGTACCACTTGGCTACCGAACACTACGTCTTGACTAGGTCAACAAACGCAGCACGAATACTAAATAATACCCGTAGGAAATGACGGAGGGCTACGGCTGGTTTTTGGCGAAAAACCTTTAACGTAATGAACTTGATATTGTTGAAGGAACCGCATAGCCTTTTATAAAATATAGTGACGAAAACCCTTAGCTAAAGAGGTCACTCCCGGTGAAGGGATCTCGGCTCTTTCCCCGTAGAATGAGGTGCAGGATATTCCAAATGAATACCACGATGCAAAGCAAAAAGTAATCGGCTATAGTGAAGTTATTACCCTGACGCAAACTTCTGTCCAAGGGGTCACTCCCGGTGAAGGGATCTCGGCCCTTGCCTCGTCGACTGAGGTGCAGGATATTCCAACTGAATACCACTGTGCAAAACAAAAGAGAACGTCCTTGCAATAACAGCTTTTTGAAAAATTGTTCCAACAACATCAGAAAAGGTTTGTTTATCTTGCATTGATCCGAATCAACGCAGTCCCATCAATGGATCACACCACAAAAGAACGAAAATAATGATGTACGTATATGCCATCCGCATTCGCCACTGGGTCCCGTCATCACCCGTTAGGTTACTTAACTAACGACAGAGCGGGGAATGGACTAGCGCGGATGCAAAACATATACAACATCTACTAGTATATATATCAATATATAATTTTCGCTCAAGGCGTGATAAAAAGCAACATCACAGAAATATACAGCATCACAGAACAATACAGATATCTGGAAGCCCCAGGTTTCACAGAGC
Organism: Agapanthus africanus; assembly: GCA_030015575.1. NCBI lineage: Eukaryota > Viridiplantae > Streptophyta > Magnoliopsida > Asparagales > Amaryllidaceae > Agapanthus > Agapanthus africanus. The sequence goes on along the minus strand of CM057345.1, from coordinate 41,642,670 downwards.
CGCTGCTGAAACCCGACGTTCCCCTGGTCGTGTGGATAGCCTGTGCAATAAAAATCCTAGACCCCTACGGGCGCGGCAAGTCACCCGCCAAAACCTGAAGCGAGGCAGCCCCCTTCAGCAACGTGAATGGACCACCCAGCACTTCACGGAATCCGGTAACTTGGGCACCCCTCCTGGGTCAACCTGTACCCCCTACGAGTGCGGCGAATGGCCCGCCAATTCTAGAGTAAAGCCCCCTCCGTCTCAATGCCATGAGATGCGGGCTTGTTACCCTCTAGAACCTGGCTATCCGTGCACCCCTCCGCGGGGTAATCCTAGTACAGAAAGTAAAATATACATACAACGGGTACATCGACCGCAACCAGGTCGTGCCCCAAAAGAATAATACAAACAGGCAGTGACGGCAGTCCACATGTCGGACGCTCGTCCCGCAATATCAAATGTACATAATACAACAAAACTGTACTACCACTGCAATCAGGCTATCCCCCACGACCGATCCGCAACATCACAGCAATACATAGAACATCAACGTTAAAGTCACGTTCGCAAATCCGTCTAACCGGGCTATAGCAGTTAGACTGGATTTACCGATCAAGTGACATTCACGGTCGCAGATATAATGTAAATACCGTGAACTAATGTGTTTAAACTTTTCGATCGATCAAATTTATCGAAGTGGGCCCCAAGCATTACTGTAGCACTTACAGAAAATCTGGGCCCAAAAAGAATGTCCCAAAACCCATATTTTCAAGTCCAAGATCCTCTGAAAAAATTTAGCGCCATGTGGGCATATTATGGCCGCGGAACCGCGGCCAATGCATGGGTTTCGCCGCGGTTCCGCGGTGGAAATGTAGAATCAGGTCACCAAATTTTTGCAGAATTCTTAGAACACTCTGCACATCATTCTGAAACAACCTGAAAAATTTTTAGAGTCCAAAAAATTTCGACAGAAACCTGATGCACACGAAATACGGTTTTTGTGATTTTTGTTCGATCGAGTCTTTAAACATACTAGAGCAAGCTAGACTAAGTTAATGGCGTGGCTCTGATACCATGTTGCGCCACGGCAGCGCCCCGGCCGTCTATCCGAGGCCAAAATGCGGAATCAAAAATTTTCTTAACTTTTAAACTGGCGCTACCGCGGACAATAAACCCGGATCGTAACCATTAACCTAATGCTAGCTATCAAGAGAAGGGTAGAGAAGTATACCGAGCGATCCGTATCCTTCGGTCTTCTCGTCGTCGTCCCGATCTCCCGCGGTATCACTGTTCGTCGTCTTCTGGTCGGAAAGGGCACCACGTAGCCGATTTCTTTTACGGGCTCCCACCTCTGGACCGAGGCAACTCGGGCGCGAAGTTGGCTAGCCGACGCGTCCAAGAAGTGCTGTAGGCTAGTGTAGAATGGTTGTCTCATTTGGGGTAGTGAAGTTGCCATGGTGATGGAGGAATCAAGAAAGAGCAATGGAGAGAGCTTTTAAACTTTTGCAAGCCAAGAATCTAATGAGATGAAGCAAATTGCCACACATGAAAAATGAACTTCTCTCTCTCTCTCCCCAATATGGCCGGCCTCTCTCAAATGGGAGTGGGAAAAAAGCAACCCAAGAAGGGAGGTGAGTGTAGGGAAAAAGGAATGGTGACCATACCCAAAAACCATGATAACAATATCAAATCAAATTCTAATCACAATAAAGCAAGAAAAGATGTATGAAAAGAAAAGATGCCATCTTAATCAATCCATATGCAAGAAACCCCCTCCACAAATGTTATTTGCAAACTTGCAAATAACCTCCTCCATCAGAAAAGACCGGCCGGGAAGGAACAAAGGAAAACTGGCCGGAACGGAATGCAAACTGGCAACTCCAGAAAACTGGTCCCGTAATAAACTACAGGAAAACCCCGCTACTGTGTATACACACCCGCATCTGTATTCCGGCCGGATACAAATGCAAAGAGACAAAATCTACACCGTACTATACTAGGATCCGGCTTAAACCAAAGCCGGCTAGTAATATCCGTCCGATCCTGATCCGTGCATTACCGCACGTATCTGATCGAACCCTGCCATATATCCATACGGCCATTAGTACAAACCGTCCGATCCTGATCCGTGCAATACCGCACGTATCTGATCGGACCCTGCCATATCTCCATACGGCCTCTACAGCGTTTCGCCCGAAACTTGAGTAACTAAATGTGTGGTGGACTCTAAAGACTCGTCAATACTATGGCTGTGGATTTAACCACTAGCACGTCAGAGGTATTAGCCATACATGACGGGCCACCAGCTATTGACTAAAAGGGACGTCGATGAGCGAACTCATCCTGACACCCTACTGAGCCTGTCAGTGACAATATCCGTACAGTCCGGTCCGTTAGTCTATGAGTATCGCATGGCGGGCCTAGGGGGTTGGTAAAAGTCAGACCCCCAAAAGCGGTACAAGTTGTGTCGGAGTGTAGCCTAGAACACCCTGAGATACCACTGGAATACCTACCAGTAAATCTCCTTTCTCGGCCGAGGGCTTTGTGTAATGGCTCTCCTAGACACAGCGCGACCTCACCCCCAATACCGGGAGAGACGAACCCCTGCAGATCCGCTCACTGCCTCCATGTGGCTCGGGACTGTACCCAACTAAAACCTGTTTGCATGACTCCTTTGAGCCGTGGTAGGGTAGTAATCAAAGTACAGTGGGAACTCACACGAGACAAATGACGATCCCAGGTCGATGAACTAACCTGTACATATGTCACCAGGGAACTGCTATCTGACGTCTGGTATAAGACCAACTAGCAGGTTCCCGGCGAGTCCTGTCCGGTGTACTAATAACCCAATGAGCACCTGTATACATCTTAGGTGAATCAACTGACACCAGTGGCTTGTGAGACCGGCCACCGCCCCTCGTCGGGGTCTAGACTATATACACTAGTCTACTAATGGAGTATCGATGCCCTGTCTCGAAACTCCTACGACTAGGGACCTTTTAAGGATGTGCTTATAGACTACCAGCTCCCACGTATATGATCGCCCTCATACTGCTGGCAGTCAAGCAAGAATCCTAGAGGCTCTATCAACGTGTAATAGCGACCTGTCAGGTCACCTAAAGTAGTACACGATGATAAAGGTAAACCAGATAGCATACTATCATCTTGAGTAAGACTGTCCTACCGGGATAGGTCCTCCCTCAATCATTGCAATCGCGTGCCTGTGATCTAATAATTGACTCTGAGGGCACTATCTCCAACAAAAAGGACAAAGAGACAGTGGAACAAGCGGCCAACATAAAAGGAATGGCGCTTTTATTCCAAGACATGGTCGGGATGATGTTACAGCCGGATGCTCCAGCTGAAAACCCTCTGATTATCCTCGAAGACGACCGAGGGGAGACGTTAAACCCTTTTCCGGCTTGTTCAGCAGCCAAAGAGGAGACCATTTCTAAAGCTTCCCTGGATGACTATATCGCTCAACAGATACGAGCTCATCAGGCGAACGAAGCGGCCGGCCAAATTATTAAGCCTGGACGACCCTATCCGGGTTGGTACGATCAAATAAAGTACCCGCCAGGATATACGATCCCTAAATTTCACGTATATAAGGGGACATGAAATCCACTCTAACACGTGACTTAATTCAGGGCTCTGTGCGGCAACACCAGAGGTGACGATAAGCTACTGCTTCGCCAGTTTGTTGGTAGCTTGTCAGAGACAGCGTTTGAATGGTACTCCGAGCTCCCGAACGACTCCGTTAAGACATTTGCAGAAATGGAGCTACTGTTTACGCAAAGATTCGCGAGCGCTAGCGAGCGCACTCTGATCACTGCATTAATTAACGCCAGAGTGAAGCCAGTTGAAACATGGGTGCAGTACGCGATACGGTCGTGGAATCTATGGTCGAAGTGCGTGCAGCGTATCGAAGAAGCGCCTGCAGTAGGCATGTTCGTGGGCACTCTTGATCCGCAGGCGATAATATCCCTGTTCATGATGTTTTTCAAGCTGACTACCTTTCAGACCTTGATTGATAAGCTGGCCCAAATGGACCAGATGGGTCATAAGCCTTCCTTTTCAAAGATAGAACAGCGGAATGAAAAGGGCAAAGGGAAAGCCACCTTTGTCGCCAATGCTCAACAATAGCCGAGCGACTTAAAACCTGTTGTTCGCCAAAGCAACATGCGTTCACGCCAATCCCTCGATTAGAGACCGGGACGTCCTTACTCTTTTCCCCGGGATAAAACAAGGAGACTGTTCAAGCTGGCAGTGCGCAATAGACTCATCAATCTGCCAGAGCCAAGACGTCCGCTGCAACCAGGCGATACCAAAAATCCTAATTACTGCCCCTACCACCGAGCAGTAATCCATCCAACCGAAGATTTCTTCGTTTTCAAGAGCTGAATTGAGGACCAATAGCAACAAGGAAAATTCGCACTGTCCGAGAATTAGAAAGTAAGCCCGCCACAACCACACGCTCCTAAAAGGGTAGACACGCCGGGGGCATCATGCTCATTTATAGAAGAAGCTCAATGGGAGGTTGCTCTTTCAGCTAAAACAAAAAGAATGCTGAAGGATCTTTAAACATGCCCGGCGATCAGGTGGAAAAATCTGCTGGAACTCGAGGTCATTGAGGGAATGCTGAAGCCGCGCCTGTTCCCCTCCGATAGACGCGGCGGACGTCTCCCCTGAATTTTGGGGCAGATGCTAATTGGTGATATCCGTCCACCTCTCCGAAGATGCCAAGTTGATTTATGGCACCGTGTATCGAAGGTTTAAACGGATGCGGCCGATGTAGCAGACTTCGTCAGATTCCCCCTCGTTTGAGGGGTTTTTGATTGTGGGAACGCTCTTCCCTGCAGGCGCAAGCCCCTGCAGTTAATTACGCTACCGCATCGCGGTAACAACTTTCTCCTTCTCCATATGGTCACTTCGTGTCGTGCGTGTTTGTTTTGTGTTTGGTTACCCGTGGATTGTATACGGAGACTAAGTTATGTCGTCGCCCGTAGGGCGTGGATTAGTCCAAATCCGTATCTTTCTTAGATTTGGGTTTGGGGGGTTTGGGTTTAAGGATACGTTAGTCTCATTTGAGACTAAGATCAATTTAAACGTTGTTAAGGATACGTTAGTCTAATTTTAGACTAAGATCAACTTAACGAGATCGTTTAGATCCAACAAAAGAGCAATTGGGCTCTATTGTTTAGTTTAATGACGTTGCGGTCGATAATTAGTTTAAGGACATTACGGTCCATTGGTAGTTTAAGGACATCTCAGTCCAATGTTAGTTTTAAGACATCACGGTCGAGATTAAGGACATCATAGTCCATGGGCTTAAGGACCCCACAGTCCGATGTTAGTTTTAAGACATCGCGGTCGAGGTTAAGGAAATCATAGTCCGTGGGCTTAAGGACCCCACAGACCGATGTTAGTTTTAAGATATCACGGTCGAGGTTAAGGACATCATAGTCCATGGGTTTAAGGACCTCACAGTCCGATATTAGTTTTAAGACATCACGGTCGAGGCTAAGGACATCATAGTCCATTAGTTTAAGGACCTCACAGTCCGATGTTAGTTTTAAGACATCACGGTCGAGGTTAAGGACATCATAGTCCATGAGTTTAAGGACCCCACAGTCCGTAGTAATGTGTGGTTGTCGGGACCCGTCACCTCTCTGACGACGTTGAAGAATTACAACGACAGATATCAGAGGAGTAACAAGATGTACCCTCGAACCAGTGTGAATTGTTTGAAAGAGCAGATGTGCTCAGTTCAATATAAGTTGAGGACTTATGGCCAGAATTGGGCTAAGTCTAATTTAAAATGTTTAACATTTTTAGTTGCTCTGGCTATTCAGCCTTTATTTGGGCTCAGCCCTTTTAATAATGCTAGGCATTAGGCTCTGACATTTTTTGTCTTGATCAGAACAAATTATGTTCTGACAGTGCGCCACGTGGCGCGCCAGGCGCTTTGCGCCAGTCAAAGAGCGCATTGCGCTTCTGTCGGGTAGCACACACGAAGAGGACACGTGTCGCGTTTAGCGCTAAATGCTAGTTTGTTGGCGCATTGCACTTTTAGTTTATGAGTGCGTTGCGCTAGTCTGTTGGCGCACCAGTGAGTGACACGTGGCGTGCTTGGCGCTGAGCGCCAGCCATGAGCGCAGTGCTCTGTTTTAGAAGCGCAAAGCGCAGATTGTGTCTCTGGTTGACACGTGGCAGGTTTTGGCGCTGAGCGCGGTCCAATGAGAGCAAGGGCGCAATTCATGAGTGCAAGGCACTTTTCAATAGCGCAAGGCGCATCTGATCAATTTTAAGATCAAAGAACAAATTTATGTTCTTCAAAAGAGGCTTTTTCCTCAAGATCCAAGAACAAAAGTTCTTGTTTTTATAAAAGGGTCTGCCTTTATAGATCAAGAGATCTGTGAATGAAGTAAAATACTTCTTTTAGTCTTTTTATGATTAGATCTTTGATCTTTTCTTTTTTATTAAAGACCTTGGTTTTTTTTCAGATCTATGATCTTTTTAGAAGACGGTTCTTCTTTTTACGAGATGGTTTCATCTCTATTATTCAAGAACATAGTTCTTTTTTACCTTGAAGATGAAGAAAAATCTTCTTTTTTCTAAGAGCTTGCTCTTTTTTTTGCAGAGGGTTTTTCTCTCTCTTTTCTGTCTATTCTCTCTCTTGTATATCTTTTAGACTTGAAGTCTAGGGTCCTTTATATAGGGCCAAATGATTTGTTAAATCGGTTTTAAGAGATCTTTCTCTGATTGATTTGGGAATATTTCCCACCGTTGGATCTTTGATCCTAAGGTTTCTGTTTTACAGAAGATAATCTTCTTGTTTTAATAAGATTGAAAAATCTTTCCATAACAGAACTTTAGCTCTAATTAATTAATAATTTATTATTAGTAGATCTTTTGATCTGACGGTGGGGGAATTTTTTATTCCAGCGCTGGCGCTGATCGCACGCTTTTGGCGTGTCGGATGTTCAAAGAATTTAAGTGTAACCGCGATCAAAACGGTGTCGCTATGCAGCTAGCCGGCTGAGCACGGGTCGATCCACAGGGAGATGGTTGTATCTTACCTTCTTGTTTTAGACGAGTCAATAAAGAATCTGTATGTTTGTTCGGTCTAACCTATGTGTTTATTTGCAAGTATAAAGTTGTTAAGAAAAGATACGAGATTGTAAGCTAAAGAAATCCGTACTCAAAACCTTTGAGCCGAGTCTTGACCAATTGAAGCTAGAGCAATCGGCAACAACGTGGATTAGGGGATTTAAGCGCGGTATTCGTGGAATACGGCTTATTTACCCTTGTCCTTCCGTTCTTGTCTCTTGCTTTCGCCTCCGGCCAAACCGAACGCAACCGGTCGCGGTTAGGAATCACCGTTACCTTGTCAGGGTAGGGTGCCTAACGGAGCGCTTGCGTATGGTTTGGGCGAAGTTCAAATGGAAAATAACGGAAAAAGGAATTGGCAAAGAAATGTTAACTTATAATACCGTATTTCTTCTTAACAATAATAATTACATCATTCACAAAAATGAACAAAAGAGAACAAAAAGAAAAGAACAAAGAAAAGAAAAGATTACAAGAAGGAAAGTGCATGAATTAAATTGCAAATAATTAAAGACAAGGTAATAAAAAGCAAGTAATAAAAAGCGATAAAAAGAATACGAAACTAGGACTCAAGACAAGCATGTGATCAATAGCCAGCCCTTAAACTTGCAAGCTCAATGAAGAGGTTGCAAGATCAAGGGAAGGGTAGAGAACGCATGTGAAATGAAGTGCTAGTCCCGTGAGAAAATACGACCCTTGAGATCAATAACTAACCCTTAACCATTCAAGCTCAATGAAGAGGTTGAATGAGCAAGAGAAAGCAAGAATCTCAAGGGGGAGCAAACTAACAAGAAAGATAAAAAACCCTCATCTTCATTAATCTTCCACTCAAAAAGCTCTCACTACAATTTTAATGGAGAAAGAATGAAGAAGAAGAAGAAAAGAACAAAACTACACAAAAAAGAGGCTAAAGAAAAGCTCCCTTGGTTAAGCTCAGGTCTGCTGTATTTATAGGCAGGGAAAATGAAATCTAGGGCAACAAACTGAACCCATATGAGAAGACCATCCTACCCCCCAAAGTTGACAAGGTGCGGCGCCAGTACGGCCGCGGATCCGCCGCCAATACCCCCTATTGGCCGCGGATCCGCGCCCCTACAGTAGGTTTAGGGTGTGGGCAACTTGGTACTTCCCTGTTCTGCTGTCCCCTATTGTCTGGTATATGTATTTTCTGATAATCTTTCCAGAATATCTTCAGAATTCTTAGTCCAAGATTGCATTATCTTTTTCACTTTTGACTTCTATCTCCCTCGAGCTCCGTGCACCCATTGATTCTTGTGCAGCCCCTCTCGTGCTCCGTGCTTGTCCGAGACACGAATGACCGCTGTCATATGTCTTGTCCCTGGAACTGGTACTCGGCACTGGACGGATATGGATGACCGGAACCCGGCTTTTATCTGCTGTGACAGATGTTCTGTATTTGGTGTAACTGTGGAGATTTTGTCATGATTTGCAATATTTGGACTGAAAACCTATACTCTGTAAATATGTAACAAACACAAATCAAAAGCACCTACCTATAAACAACCGAGCGTAAGAATGGGCGGTATAAAATGCAGTATTCTGTGATGAACAGGCGCACCTACGTTCGACACGTGGCGCGCAGCGCAGAGCGCAGCGCAACTGCGCTAGCGCACCCGTGATTAACACGTGGCACGCAGCACAGCGCAACTGCGCTAGCGCACTTGTATTTGACACGTGGCGCGCAACGCGCAGCGCGCAGAATCTGAAGCGTTGCTTCAATTTAAATTTTGAATTTTTAAACAGAGTTTTTCTCTGATTGGGGGTAAAGAAGCGTCGCTTCATTCCAAATCTTGGAATTTGAACAGAGGTTTGCTCTAATTGGGAGAAGCAGAAGCGTCGCTTCATTTTTAAAACAGAGCTTTGCTCTGATTGGGGGAAACAAATACACCCCCCCGTTGCGCTTACGTGGCCCAAACGCGAGCGCAGCGGTGGCAACATCTCAGTCGTTGGATCAAATTTTGGAAGTTGAAACGGCTCTCAATGCATATAAATAGGACCTTTGGTCCCTTAGATGATTTTCATATCCTCCTTGAGAATTATCTCTTCGTCAGAGCACTACTCTCCTGTTAATAAAAAATCTTTTAAGAGTCAGAACTCTGTTAAAATTTAGGTCAAGTTTAAAACTTTCACTAGATTAGGGTTTTACCCTTTAACAGAGCTTTGCTCTTCATAGATCTTTGATCTAAAGAAAACCCTTTTAGGGTTGCATTAATAGAGCTTTGCTCTCTTGAACCCATAGATCTAAAGAGATCTTTTCTTGGGGTTCCTTAACCTATGAATCAGAGCTCTGCTTTTTAGATTTCTTAATCTTCAATGAAGAACTCTTAAGAGTTTTTTCATGGACCTTGAAGATCCCAGAATTTTTAATTTACAATGATTTTAATTAATTCTTGATGGATTTTTCATCATCATTAAAGAGTCAGGCTCTTAGCATTCTCGGGGAATCTTTTTTAAATTCCTTTCACAATTGACTCTGACGAATGTCATTCCTGTTTGTAGAGCATTGCTCTCAAGGAGTTTAACTCTTCGACTCGAAAAGTCGCTTCTCAAATGAGATTCCCTTTTCAGGATTTCTCACAAATTCGAATTTATTAGGTGTCATAATTAAGATTTGTTCCCTGTTTTTTAATAAGAGTTTGCTTAATCGGTCTGTCCGCTAATTCTTGTTGATTTTCTTTTTCAGGAGTTATGGACGCTCATATGTACGACCTCGACGAGATTATCTCTTACGGAGACATCCGCTCACTCGGCCGTTCTCAAAATCCAGAATTCACAAACGCCGAGTGTGCCAAAATCATGAGTCGCTTTGACGCATACAATGGTCGGCTGCTTCCTCGACGTTCCTCTCTCCTGAAGCTTATTGTGGGAGCGATCTGGGAAGCGCTTCCTTTATTCTGTACCGGCGTGCCGCTTAGGATGTTGGATGCCGCCGAGGATAAGGTGCACTCGGTGTATCTGATGAGCCTAATCTCAAAGAGAAGGCGAGACAATCGTGTTGATCTCCTGCACCAGGCTTTTCAATAGTCGGCCATACTTGCTGCCTATCGGAGGGTGGAGGACATCCGTGGGGATCCCGACGCTTGTGATCGCGAAAGAAAGCATACTAGGATGGTTCGCCAGGCCTGGAAAATTCTGGATAAAGTCACTTTTGAGTTCCTCAATCCATGCCCTGGATCTGAGGTTTTGCCATTGTAATTATTTCGATAATGTTTTTGTTTACTGCTTTCATAATTGTAATAACTTTTTCGCAGTATGAATGGCAAGTTTCTCATTTCAGCTTGTTTTATTTTTCGTATTAAATCTTTTGCACATGCATGAACGGGTGTGCCTCAGACGCTTAAGTAAATGCGAATCAAATGTTCTCCTTGTCGCTTTCTTCTCCTTGCTGTATTGTTTCCATGTGATTTTAGCAAGTGCGGTCTGTAGATAGTATATAGCTGTTAATTTTGGATTCTTTGTAGAGTGGTGATGGCTTAGAAAACAGGGTTAGGATCTGTCACCTAAGACTTTTCAACTTTATGAGCCGTGAGGGTCTCATAAAGAATTTTCTCCCTACCGGTCGACAGGATCCCGTAGGTGTAATTTCTACTTAAGAATCGTGAGGATTCCTAAGTGTGTTTTCTCTTGAAAGTCGTAAGGATCTCACAAGAGAATTTACTCCCTTACGATTCATGAGGACCCGCAAGTGATGGGTGAAGTTGTCTTTATCCGCATTTCACGGAGTCAGGAGTTGCTCTGGATGCTTCCCACGGGTTCATTGATGTGTTCTGCGAGGACCAGGCTCCGCTCTGGACGTTCTTCAGGATACCGTAGTTTAAAGACCTCGCGGTCGAGGTTAAGGACATCATAGTCCGTGGATTTAAGGACTCCACGGTCCGTTGTTTAGTTTTAAGACATCACGGTCGAGGTTAAGGACATCATAGTCCGTGGATTTAAGGACTCCACAGTCCGTTGTTTAGTTTTAAGACATCACGGTCGAGGTTAAGGACATCATAGTCCATGAGTTTTAAGGACCTCACAGTCCAATGTTAGTTTTAAGACATCACGGTCGAGGTTAAGAACATCATTGTCTGTGAGTTTAAGGACCTCACAGTCCAATTCTTGCTCTGGATGCTTCCCACGGGTTCACTGCCGTATTCGGCGAGGACCAGGCTCCGCTCTGGTTGCTTCACACAGGGTCATTGCCGCGCTCTGCGAGGACCAGGATCCGCTCTGGACGTTTTCCACGGGGTCAGGAGTGACATAATCCGCGTTCCACGTAGCCAGGAATTTTGCTCTGGATACTTCCCACGGGTTCATTGCCGTGTTCGGCGAGGACCAGGCTTTGCTCTGGATACTTCACACGGGTTCACTGCCGTGCTCTGCGAGGACCAGGATCCGCTCTGGACGTTTCCCACGGGGTCATTGCCGCGTTTCACGTAACCAGGAATTTTGCTCTAGATGCTTCCTACGGGTTCACAGCCGTGTTCGGCGAGGACTAGGCTCTGCTCTGGATGCTTCATACGGGTTCACTGCCGTGTTCTGCGAGGACCAGGCTCCGCTCTGGATGCTTTACACGGGGTCATTGCCGTGCTCTGCGAGGACCAGGCTCCACTCTGGATGCTTCACACGGGTTCACTGCCGTGCTCTGCGAGGACCAGGAATTTTGCTCTGGATGCTTCCCACGGTTTCACTGCCGTGTTCTGCGAGGATCAGGCTCCGCTCTAGATGCTTCACACGGGTTCATTGCCGTGCTCTGCGAGGACCAGGATCCGCTTTGGACGTTTCCCACGGGGTCATTACCGCGTTCCACGTAACCAGGAATTTTGCTCTGGATGCTTCCCACGGGTTCACTGCCGTGTTCGGCGAGGACCAGGATCCGCTCTGGAAGTTTCCCACGGGGTCAGGAGTGACATAATCCGTGTTCCACGTAGCCAGGAATTTTGCTCTGGATGCTCCACACGGGTTCACTGCCGTGTTCGGCGAGGACCAGGCTCTGCTCTGGATGCTTCACACGAGGTCATTGCCGTGCTGTGCGAGGACCAGGATCCGCTCTGGACGTTTCCTACGGGGTCAGGAGTGACATAATCCGCATTCCACGTAGCCAGGAATTTTGCTCTGGATCCTTCCCACGGGTTCACTGCCGTGTTCGGCGAGGACCAGGCTCCGCTATGGATGCTTCACACGGGGTCATTGCCGTGCTCTGCGAGGACCAGGATCCGCTCTGGAAGTTTTCCACGGGGTCAGGAGTAACATAATCCACGTTCCACGTCGCCAGGATTTTTTTTGATTATATTCGCATTTCATGGAGTCGGGGTTTGACTCTCGGTCATCTGTGCACTGCCGAGTCATGGTGTTGGGGTAAAAATTTATACCCCGGTTGACCAAGTCAACCCCAAGCCAAGTGGGCCCATGCCCGGGTCGAGCCCGAACATGAAACGGCCGCCCTCCCCCCACGCCAAGATAAAAATTTTGTAATAAACAATTTTTTTGTATTTATTTTATTTTATTTTATGGATAAATGTAAGAAAAATAGGCATAAAGTCAAATTTTTGTAAAGCCCATGGCTTATGTGCAAAAAGAAATGGCACATGAGCCATGGGATAGGCAAAATGCCATTTTGTGAAGCCCAAGGGGCTATGTGTAAAGTGTATAGCCTATAAAGGCAAAGATAATGAAATATCTCAACAATTTTTTCTCTCTCTAAAAATTTTCCAGATCTGAGATCTTTTCTCCTTCTTCAAGGTTCCAAAACCTTCTTCTTTCTCTTGAATTAAATCAAGAGTTTTACTCTTCTTTTTATAAAACAAAATAGTTTTTCACCACAAAACCCATAAATGGGAACTCAGATCTTCCATTAGATCTCAAAAAGAAGAGATTTTTAGAAATCCCATATCTCTTGATCTTCAAGATCCAGCTAACAGAGGAGGAAGAAGAAAAAACATCGTTCACTAAACCCAAAAAAAAAACACACTCCGGAGTCTAACTCCTCTCTGATTTCTCTTCCGAGAAATTTTTTTAGGCTCTCTTTTTCTCGCCGGCGCTCTAGCGCAGAGCGCCCGCGTGCCGACACGTGGCGCGCTTGCGCTCCAACGCAAGCGCTCGAGCGCAAGTCGCCCCCCGTGTCGACACGTGGCGCACTTGCGCTCAAGCGCAAGTCGCCCCCGTGCCGACACGTGGCGCACTTGCACTCAAGCGCCCAGCGCTCAAGCGCAGAGCGCCCACGTGCCGACACGTGGCACTCTAGCGCTTGAGCGCACAGCACCTAGGCGCACAGCGCCCAAGGTGCTTCCCCACGCATCCTTTGGATGTATTTTCCCCTTTTTATATATATACATGTATATCTATACATATGTATACATATGTACATACACACATACTCCACGACACTGTCCCTGTTAGAAAAAATTTCTAACGGGGCGCTGCCCCGCACCCCGCAAGGGGGATGCTAGCCCTCTTGACCCCCAGCCCGCTATCCGGGTAGCGGGACCCCCGTAAAAACTCTGCGTGGTTCCCGATATATTTAAAACCCCCCCTCCAAAACAAAACACACATACACTGCACATTGAGTTCGCATGACCAGTTTAACCCGTTAATCGGAGGTTCCCTCACCCCAAAGGCGAGGGGTAATTAACTGCATCTTAGTCCACGGCTGCCGGAGATTCGGATCCCCATAATCATTAAACCCTGGTCTACCCTAGGTAGGGGGAATCTGTAGTACGCCTGACAAGCGCGCGCGTATTCCCATCTCAATGGGGTGACGAAAAACACCCTATAGATTTTGGCACGCCCGGTGGGACACTTCTCTCCTCCCATATTTTGGGTTAAACGTTCATGCGAACTCAATCAATATACATATCGATTGCCTATACTGAAATAATTTTTTCTTTTCGTACAACAATCAACTTTCAACAACAATGTCTCCCAAGAAGAATTCAACTTCCAAAGAGACCCCGATTCCGTACGTCGTCAAGATCAACGCTCGTGTGGTTCTCCCCGCAAGCCTCAGTCGACAGTGGGAGGAACCGCCCCGCCAGTTTGGTTCCGTCATCATCTACCCAGTCGGAAGCGCTCATCTGGCGGAGATCCCGGCGGAACAGGTGGCCAAGCCGGTCTCAAGGGGTAAGAGGCTGAATGTCGTGATCGCCAAGGCACCACAACCGAAACTTAAGACGGTATCTGAACGATTCTCTGGTGCTCCAGCGGGGGGCAAGAACTTCGTTACAAAGGGCAACATCAAATGTTGCGGACGAGCTCAGGCGATGACTCCAACAAATGCACAATCGAGCGTATCTCCAAGGCCCTCCATCGACTGGTCTGCGGCGTCTTCCCAAAGAGCCAAAGTCTGCCAGGTGCTTAGAACAGAAAAGTTAAGGCAGAAGCGGCTCAGGTATCGAGCCAACAAGAGGGCCAAGGCTTCGGCCAAATGGAATCGTGTGAAGTTCCAAGTGTAAGGTTGCCCCGCGACGACGGCTGAGTCGGACGTAAGAATCAGCAATTCCTTTGAGCCTCTGAAGTGGGTTCAGAAAAACGCCATGACTGCCAGAATCAAGAAGACAGCGGTCCGAACAGTGCCACAAAGAGACGTGTCCCGGCCCCAACAGAAAAGGTATGACACTGTCTCTTCAAGAGTCTATCAAGCACTCTGTGCCGCACGAAAGCAGCGGGGCAAACCCAGAAAAGAAGCGCCAGCACCATTCAAGAACCTGGTTAGGCCAGCCGCCTTCAATCGACTACTAGCTACCGAAACAAGGGGGTCAAGACAGCGATCCGTGAAATCAGCTGCCAATGATAGAAAGACGGCTGGATATATCATCCATACGGTCTATATGGCGGGCGGGCGCCCCAGCGACAACCTTCACAGCAAAAGCAAGGATGGGGCTGTTGAAGATAGTGCCCTCAGAGTCAATTATTGGATCACAGGCACGTGATTGCAATGATTGAGGGAGGACCTATCCCGGTAGAACAGTCTTACTCAAGATGATAGTATGCTGTCTGGTTTATCTTTATCATCGTGTACTTCTTTAGGTGACCAGACAGGTCACTATTACACGTTGATAGAGCCCCTAGGATTCTTGCTTGACTACCGGTAGTATAAGGGCGATCATATACGTGGGAGCTGGTAGTCTATAAGCACATCCTTAAATGGTCCCTAGCCGTGGGAGTTTTCGAGACAGGGCATCGATACTCCAGAGTAGACTAGTGTATACAGTCGAGACCCCAACGAGGGGCGGTGGCCGGTCTCACAAGCCACTGGTGTCAGTTGGTTCACCTAAGATGTATACAGGTGCTCATTGGGTTATGAGTACACCGGACAAGACTCGCCGGGGAACATGCTAGTTGGTCTTATACCTGACGTCAGATAGCAGTTCCCTGGTGACATGTGTACAGGTTTGTTCATCGACCTAAGGATCGTCATTTGTCTCGTGTGAGTTCCCACTGTACTTTGATTACTACCCTACCACGCTCAAAGGAGACGTGCAAACAGGTTTTAGTTGGGTACAGTCCCGAGCCACATGGAGGCAGTGAGCGGATCTTCAGGGGTTCGTCTCTCCCGGTATTGGGGTTGAGGTCGCGCTGTGTCTAGGAGAGCCATTACACGAAGCCCTCGGCCGAGGCAGGAGATTTACTGGTAGGTATTCCAGTAGTATCTCAGGGTGTTCTGGGCTACACTCCGACACGACTTGTACCGCTTTTGGGGGTCTAACTTTACCAACCCCCTAGGCCCGCCATGCGATGCTCATAGACGAACGGACCGGACTGTACGGATATTGTCACTGACAGGCTCAGTAGGGTGTCAGGATGAGTTCGCTCATCGACGTCCCTTTTGGTCAATAGCTGGTGGCCCGTCACGTATGGCTAATACTCTGACGTGCTAGTGGTTAAATCCACAGCCATAGTATTGACGAGTCTTTAGAGTCCCCCACATTCAGTTACTCAAGCTTTCGGGCGAAACGCTGTAGAGGCCGTATGGAGATATGGCAGGGTTCGATCAGACACGTGCGGTATTGCACGGATCAGGATCGGACGGTTTGTACTTAAGGCCGTATGGATATATGGCAGGGTTCGATCAGATACGTGCGGTATTGCACGGATCAGGATCGGACGGATAATACTAGCCGGCTTTGGTTTAAGTCGGATCCTAGTATAGTACAGTGTAGATTTTGTCTCATTGCATTTGTATTCGGTTGGAATACAGATGCGGGTGTGTATACACAGTATCGGGGTTTTCCTGTAATTTATTACGGTACCAGTTTTCTGGAGTTGCCAGTTTGCTTTCCGTTTCGGCCATTTTCATTTGTATCTTTCAATGGCCGAAGATTGGTGGAGGAGGGCTTATTTGCATTTGTGCAAATTAGCTATTTGGAGGGTTGTCTTTGCATACTTTTGTATCATGATGGTTTCATGATGGAGCCCCATCCCTTGACCTTCCATGGTTCATGATTGCTTGACTTTTTGTAGCAATCATGGTTGTTGATTAGTTGATGGAGTGTGGTTTTGCTAGTGATGATGATTCTTGCATGATGACCATTCCTCTCACTTGCATTATTCTTGTGGCTATCTTTTTCACTCACTCCCTGACTCTCATTCTCTCCACTCCCATATGCATGGCCGGCCACATTGGGGAGGGGCTGCCCATGTTATTTTGGTGTGGGATTTTTGTATCTTTGGCTTGGTAAAATCCCCACAACACCATCTCCAAAAGCATATATCATTTCCTCCACCAAATGGAAACCTCCACAACCCCAAAGTGAGACATGAGTTCTACACTACATTCTACAGCAAACCTTGGGCATGTCGGCTCGCCAACTTCGTGCCCGAGTTGCCCTCGGTATAGAGGTGGGAGCCCGTAAAAGAAGCAGGAGACGTGGTGCCCCTTCCGGCGACGAGGTGGAGACCGGAGCTTCCGCGGGAGATCGGGACTACGGCGAGAAGACCGGAGGACACGGATCGCTCGGTATATCTCTCTTCCCCATCTTGTAGTTAGCTAGGACTAGTTAATGGCCCGATCCGGGTTTTAGTGCGCGGTGGTGCCGGGTTCAAGAAAAATTAAAGTTAACCATCGCTTCCGCATTTGGCCTCGGGATGGAGGCCGGGGGCACCGCCGTACACTTACAGTGGTATCAGAGCCTCGCCATTAACATAGTCTAGCTTGGTCTAACGTGTTTACATTTCCGATCGAACAAAAATCCCAAAACCCGCGTTTTCATGCATATCAGTTTCTGTCGAAATTTTTTTGTCTCGAAAAATTTTTCAGGGTGTTGCAGAATGATGTGCTGGGAATCCTAAGAACACTGTAAAATTTTGGTCACCTGATCCTTCCGTACGACCGCGGAACCACGGCCATAACCCCTATTTGGCCGCGGTTCCGCCGCAGTAATTTGGATTCACTTCACCAATTTTTTGCAGTGGGCTTGTGGACTGAAAATAGGGGTTTTGGTATACTTTGTTTGGGCCCAGAATTTCTGTGAGTGCTACAGTATTACTTGGGGGCCCACTTGGTAAAATTTAATCGATCGGATATTTTAAACACATTAGTTCACAGTATTTACATTATATCTGCGACCGTGAATGTCACTTGATCGGTAAATCCTGTCTGACTGCTATAGCCCGGTTAGACGGATTTGCGAATGCGACTTTCACGTTGATGTTCTGTGTTATGCTGTGATGTTGCGGATCGGTCCTGGGGGATAGCCTGGATGCAATGCTAGTACAGTTTTTGTTGTATTATGTACATTTGATATTGCGGGGCGAGCGTCCGACATGTGGACTGCCGTCACTGCCTGTTTGTATTATTATTTTGGGTCACGACCAGGTTGCGGTCGATGTACCCGTTGTATGTATATTTTACTTTCTATTCTAGGATTACCCCAAGGTGGGGTGCACGGATAGCCGGGTTTTAGAGGGCAACAAGCCCGCATCTCATGGCATTGAGACAGAGGGGGCTTTACTCTAGAATTGGCGGGATATTCGCCGCACTCGTAGGGGGTACAGGTTGACCCAGGAGGGGTGCCCAAGTCACCGGATTCCGTGAAGTGCTGGGTGGTCCATTCACGGTGCTGAAGGGGGCTGCCTCGCTTCAGTTTTGGCGGGTGACTTGCCGCGCTCGTAGGGGTCTAGGATTTCATTGCACAGGCTATCCACACGACCAGGGGAACGTCGGGTTTCAGTAGTGGCTCTGTGAAACCTGGGGATCCCAGATATCTGTATTGTTCTGTGATGCTGTACATTTCTGTGATGTTACATTTTATCACGCCTTGAGCGAAATATAATATATTGGTATATATATTAGTAGATGTTGTATATGTTTTGCATCCGCGCTAGTCCAGTCCCCGCTCTGTCGTTAGTTAGCTAACCTAACGGGTAATGACGAGACCCAGTAGCGAATGCGGATGGCATATACGTACATCAGTATATTTTCGTTCTTTGTGGTGTGATCAATTGATGGGACTGCGTTGATTCGGATCAATGCAAGTTAAAACAAACCTAATCTGATGTTGTTGGAACACTTTTTTCAAAAAGCTGTTATTGCAAGGGCATTCTCTTTTGTTTTGCATCGTGGTATTCAGTTGGAATATCCTGCTCCTCAGTCGACGAGGCAAGGGCCGAGATCCCTTCACCGGGAGTGACCCCTTGGACAGAAGTTTGCGTCAGGGCATTAACTTCACTATAGCCGATTACTTTTGCTTTGCACCGTGGTATTTAGTTGGAATATCCTGCACCTCATTCTACGTGGAAAGAGCCGAGATCCCTTCACCGGGAGTGACCTCTTTAGCAAAGGTTTTCGTCACTATATTTTCAAAAAGCTATCCATTCCTTCAACGATATCAAGTTCATTACGTTAAAGGTTTTCGCCAGAAACCATTCGTAGCCCTCCGTCGTTTCATGTGGGTGGTCAATAGTATTCAAGCTGTGTATGTTGGCCAAAGTCAAGGCACAGTGATTGGTAGCTATTGGGGTATTCATATGCAGCATAGATAGATGTGTTGGTTTGGGGCAGTCGTACTACTATTTTGGCCAAAGTCAAGGGTATGTGCGGGTGTGCTCAAATTAACCTGGAGAATGACGGGTAGAACTTGACATGTGACTTATGATATGTTGGCCAAAGTCAAGGTCATAAGAGCATGGGGCAGAAATCACATCGGGGGTTTCTAAAGAAACTGAAACTTGCCAGATATGCGCATACCTTCTGGAGTGTGATAGCATGAGCGGATTCCGTCATGTTATCATGCCGATGATAGTTGGATTCCGATTCCCACTGATGAGTTGGTTTACTCCTCGGGTGATCCCGACTAATTCTTCTTTCAGGTTTGGAGGAGAATTTGACGGTACAGTGGGAGGTTTCCAGATTAGATAAATTGGTAACCATTCTGATCTAGGATAGAGTGCACCGCTGAGTGTTTCTTTTCTCTCTCTTTTTGGCAGCGACCATTGACCCGACCCTAAGACTATGACTCAGTGACCAAGTTGACCGAACCTTCTTAACACTGGCTTTTGGATTGTCAGAGTTGCTAACATCATTGCCACTCCTACTTTTACCCTTTTCTCCAGGACACCCCATATTACTACGAACGTCCACCTCCATTGGACAAAACCATCATATGGTTATATACGAACTCGAAGGAATTTATTCGAGGATGGTTTCCGGTTCTGGAGGAAATGGATAGGACTATTCAGTTGTCTTTTCCTTTTACCTTCTCTCAGGTTGCGAGTACTCCTTGGTTTAGGAGATAGTACACCTATTACGCAAATTGGATAGTCTTCTTCCAAACCTTAGGCTGGTGCCGAACAATGGGGAATAAAGAAAACCAATTAGCCTAACGATGGTGTACAGAAGGTATTAAGTTAAGACAAAGCAAGGGATTAGTAAGAGGGCAAAGTAAATTGCGACTGCTATTCACGATCAAACCAAGTATTTCTTCGCCAATCCTAAATCACCTTTGTATTTCTCCAGAACACTCCGTATCACTACGAAGATCCACAGTTTATTGGATACTCCATCGTATGGTTATATACGAACTCGAAAGGAACTTGTTCCAGTTCGGGGATGGATTCTGGTTCAGGAGAAATAGGAATAAGGTTTATCCGGTTGTCTTTTATCTTCACCTTCTCTCGCATTGCGAGTGTTCCTAGGATTAGGACAGTACACTCATTATGCTTATTGGATAGTCTTCTTCCAAACCATAGGCTGGTGCCAAACGGTAGGGAAGGAAGAAAACCATTTGGCCTAAAGGGGTGTACAGAAGGTAATAACTAAAGACATAGAAAGGGATTTAGAAAGGTGGCAAAGAATTACACGGTTACAGTTGTGAATCTGGATAATGAAAGAGGCATTACTAGGAATACCAGGATACCCCCATCGAAACATTTCAATGTTTCAGTTTCACTGTGTAATGTTAAAAGAAAACTGATTTCCCAGTTAGACACTTGCTCCAGGGTATGTAATTTTCCAGGTATGATTCTCACATCTGTATGGTTTTACAGATGATGAGTGGGAGTAAGTTATTGGGAATTGGGTGATCATCCTCATTATATCGGGATTCGTTGTAATCGGTGATATTTGAGGAAATCACCTGGGCTGTTTGCCGGTCGGCAAATATTTGGTTTTGAATATCCGCTGTTATGCA